>BSBN01000784.1:6000000-6710549 GCA_027924645.1 Cunninghamia lanceolata | reverse complement strand
AGAGAGAGAATATTAGAGATAGGGAGATATATAGGGGTTAAGGTTTAGGAGCATTATTTAGGGTTTAGTGTTTAGAGAGAGGACCAATAGCTGGGAGATATAGAGAGTGAGGTACATGGCCAAAGACATAGCCGGAAGAGATTATAGGGATATATATGGAGAGTGAGGGACATGGCTAGAGACACAGGGAGAGAGATTGAGAGGTAGTGAAATGATAGAGATAGAGAGATAGAGGTTTAGGTTGTTTGGGTTTAGTGTTTAGGGTTTAGGGGTTTGGGGTTTAGGGTTTAGGATTTAGGGGTTAATTAGGGTTTATAGGTTAGGGGTTAGGGGCATTATTTAGGGTTTATATATGTTTTAGGGTTTAGGGGTTAGGGTTTAGGGGCATTAATTATTTAAGGTTTAGAGGTTTAGGGTTGCTCAGGTTTAGGGTTTAGGGGCATTATTTAGGGTTTATGGTTGCATGTCAAAAGAAGTCTCTCTCTCTAAATCCCTCAACCCTAAATAATGGCCCTAATCCCTAACCCCTAACCCATAACCCCTAAACCCTAAACCTCTATCTCCCTATCTCTCCCTTGTCTCCCTCTCTCTAGCTATCATCCCTCTACTTCTCAATCTCCTCCCTATCTCTTTAGATCGACATCTCACTCACTCTCTAACTCCATATCTCTCGCTCGACCGTCTCCTCTAATATCTCTCCCAATCTATCTCCTCTCTCTCTCTATGTACCTATCTATCTCTCCCTATCTATTGCATGTCTCTCTATCTCCCTATCTCTCTAGACATCTCTCTAGTGATCACTCTCTATCTCCCTATCTCTCCCCTTTGTCTCCTCTATCTCTCTCTCTATGATCTGTGTCCTATCTCTCTCTACCTAGCTATCTCTCCCTGTCTCTCTATGACCTCTTGCCTCTCTCCCCTATATCATTCATATGTCTCCCTATCTCTTTCCTCTCTCTCTCTCTCTCCATCTTTGTCTCTATTTGTCTCCCTTATCAACAAAGCAAATGGAAATAAGAAAACTAGCACATGATTAAAAGAGGGATGAGGATATAAATTGGTAGCTGGATGAAATGGAAACAAGTTGACAAAACTAAAGTTCATTGGATGGGAAGAATGATGAGAGGAGAGGTGGAAAATAGTAAAATAGGGAAAAATTGGTGGGATCTAAAGGGAAATTGAAAAGGAAAAGGAAAACTAGGAAAGCTAGAAAAAGGATTTAACTATCTAGGAGCTGGTAGATAATATATAGGTCACAGAGAGAGAGAGAGACAGAATAGGGGTTAGCAGTCAGGGTTTAGGGGCATTATTTAGCATTTATGAGTTTAGCATTGCTCAAGTTTAGGGTTTATGGTTTAGGGATGATTACTTTAGCATTTCTCAAGTAGATGAAATTGATGTGAGTCCAGAGGAGGTAAGACAAATGGTGTTGAAAAGTAATATTCTCATCATCCCTGGCCTTGAATTGAAAAAGGTATTTTTTCTTAACCAAGTTAGAAGTCAGGATGATCCACAACTTGTTTCAGAATTTGATTAGAAGATGGCATAAGTGGATGTGGTTATAATCCAAAGACAAAGACCCTTGCAATCTGGACTACTCATAAGAATACAAGAAAACCAACATTGCTTGATATTGTTCAAGAAATGAGGGGTATGACTGTGGTAAAGACTTTACAATCTCCTCTCAATGTTCATACTGCTATGTTTACTCATGCTGTTATGAAGAGGTTAGAACAAAGGCTACCATATTATGAGCAAACTTAGAAAGTAATGAATGATGAAGTAAACAAATTGTATTTTGAAAATGTGAAATTAAAGAAACAATTGCAAGATTTGAATTCTTCTCAAGGTCAAGCGATTGTACCCTATCAGCCCCTGTGCCACAAATAGCCAGTGATGTCACAATGTCTACTAAATAATTTAATGCAACAAGATTGAAATTTGAAAAGGAAATTGAAAGTTTGAATAAACAAAATGAAATGACAAAGAATGAGGCAAAGATGAAAGTTTTTGAAATTTTTGAGAAAATTTTGGAGCATAGAGTAAAATTGGTTGTGGATAAGCTTGGGAGTGTCCATGATTGCTACTCTTCTTTATCTCAGGCCATTGAGCAATTGAAGATAAACTTTTCTATTTTGGATTTGTTGTTTAAAAAATGGCAACCCTATCATCACAATTTGGTTATGATGTGCTTAGTAGTGCAAAGGAATCTTGATGCCCCTACAGCTTTGAAGTCCACTGAGAAAATAGTCAAAATGATCATTGATGAATACCAGTATGTGAATGGGGAAAGCTAGAAGATGCAAGAAAAGGTTGAATCTTTTACTACGTTCAAGCATAAATTTATTCCTTTCATAGTGATAGAAGAAGAGAAAATCAAAAGTCTTGACACATGGAAGATGGAATTTGGCCAAATAGTATTCCAAGTTATGGATTTTCTGAAGAAGGATAGAGATGTTAGCATTCTCAGTTTCAATATGATATTGGACTGAGTAATTGCGTTGGATACTGGGTATGCAAAATTTGTGATGGATGTCAGAGCTTTGCTTGATAAAAGATGGAAAGATCACCAGGAGAACTTGCTTCAGATTCGGGCTTGCCAATGGCCTGGTGATTTTACAATGTATAAATGGGAGGAGAAATATCTTAGAGATGAATCATCAGCATCACAGGTTGAGGTGCAAAAGAGCAATGAGCCATATGATGGCGTTAAATAGCACAACCACATCTTGAACACTCTCTTTTTGTCTCTTTATGTTTTCTTCATGTTTTCAAAATGTATTCAAATATATTTGAAAATCTGAATTGGACTTATAAAAGACAAATATTGTAATATCAAGGGTTAGGAATACAAAGAGCCATTTTGAATGTGAAAGGTCTGAAGCTTGTTTCTTCCTTTATAAAAGGAAACCAAGACCTTATGGCTCGAAATCTATCTGGGATTTTGATTTTTTGAAAGAGACATTGCACTACCTGTACTTTGAAGAAAATCAATATAAAAGTTGCTATTCTCTGGTGGTCAACTTTTGGTTATCATTTGTTTGTTGAATTGGATTGCTAATAATTTACCTGGTTTTCTCCAATTTACTTTTTCTTTGTTATTCAAATCAAAAGAGACCCATGCATTCACATTACAAAAGAGGATAGGTTATATTTATCAAACTAAAATTATAAAGTAATAAGTTATATCTCAAAAGATGTTTATATTATTTAAAAATGAAGCAAGGATATTCTACTATAGAACATTTTGACACCTTTAATATGATTTTGAGTCAAATAGGTTCAATAAATGTTAAACTTTATGAGGAAGACAAATGTATCTTCTCACTTTTTTCTTTACCCAAAAATTAGGAGAACATAATGCTTGTTATAAATGGTAGTGTTGCAAAGGTGACTATGGAATCCTTTATTGTTACAATGCTCAATGGAGATATGAGGAGAAAGTTCAATGATGAAGGTTCTAAGGATGCCTTGCATGTTCCGCAAAAGCCCAAGGACAAAAGTGGATCTAAAGGGGAATAGTATAAATATCAATCCAAGTCAAGAGGAAAATCTAGAATCCCTAGGAAGATAAGAGTAAAGTTTTGGAAATATGGGAAAAAAGGACAACTGAAGAAGGAATGCAAAAAATTAGTTAATCACTGCCACAATCTCATGATCATTATTCTAGTAGAAAATCCTAGTTTTCATTCTTTTTCATAGTGCATTAGTTAATCACACACTTCAGATTTGACATCATGCTAAAAAGATCAAATAATTTTTGTATTTCTTCTCAACTATTTCATTTCTCTATCTTAATTAATTAATATCTCAATATTTTATTCTACTCTCAACTCCTTGTACTTTAAAGTTTAATTAAATCTAGGATTCGACTTAAATCTTCTATTATAGGGTATGATTTATTTCCCTACATTTTTTTGAACTTGCAATTTCCATGTCTATGTTTAGGATAAAAAAAGATTGATTTTTTATTTTGATATTTTTGTGGTTTGCATTTGTTGGAAACAACCCAATGCCTTTAATTTTGCATTCCTAAGAAACATCTAGGATCCTTATGTCCCCTTCAACAAAGTACTAGGTCAAACCCTCACCTTGCAAACATGACTACCTCTTTCTCCTACTTCCTATGACGATCACATGTTGCATTCTAATGATGAAGAATATTATGATCATGATGTCTTTATTAAAAGTGTTGAAAATGAATAGAAACATGAGATCGTTGATAAATTGAAATATTTGTACAATCAATTAGCTATTATAGATGATAATATGTCCACTTCATATTTCATTGATGGTCTTACTCAAGTACTTATTACAAGATAACATGGCATAGATAGAATTAAGGATATATATGAAAAACAATTAAAGATAAACAAATTTAATTAACATTATTGCCAACAATTCATACCAAAGATTGAACAATTTAAGGATATTGCAATAGGTAATTTGTCAACAATTGAACAATCCATTTAATTAACATTATTGCCAACAATTTAATCATCCTTTTTCAAACATGGATTGCAAATAATTCTAAAAATTTAAAAGTCTTGGTCATTAACTTTACTATCTGCTACAATGTCATCCAGTGTATCATTGTCAATCTTCATATGTTCTTTCAAGTATTTAATATTATCATCATCCTCATCTTGACCTCCATCTTCATCATCATTGAAATCTGACTGTAGACCATCCATATTCTTACCAGATGTATTTGGATCATCATTTTGTATACCATCCATATTGTTGTCTTCCATAACATCATCCAACTCTGGATTGTTGTCTTCTTGTTCCTGAACATAACCATCTTCAACATCATCATGGATGTCAATCTCTTCGATGTTCTCTAATCCCTCTCTCTCATTTTGTTGGCCATCATTGTTTTGCTCAATATCCACTAATGCATCGTCAAATACATGCCTTAATCTTGGATCATAATGTATGAAAAATATCCATTTTGGGTCCAAAATATCTTCATAGAAAAATACCTACACATGAATGACATACATATATTAGACGTATGGTATAACAATTTTATTGATTAATAAACACATGTATATATTCACAATAAACTATGAATTAATAGATTAATGATCACTATCGCTTCTTATTTGAGTTAAAGAAATACCTGCTCACAATGAATTGGTAGAACATAAGGATCCTTATCCTCCAGTAGGAAACATGAGGAATCTATAGAATACAATCCACTATGGATATCATGTCTTCGTGTCCTCTCAAATGCTTCATACCATCTACACTTAAAAATACAACATTTAAAAGAGCGGAATCCAACTAAATAATTTCTTCTTTTTTCCCATCATATTGTAGATTCCCTTCAATTATATTCTTATCTTTTGAGCTTGATTGACTGGATTTCTTGAAGTCAACCATGATGCCACAATCGAAGGATCGTCTCTTTACATCTACACTTTCTACACGATAATGTCGACCATATGCCCACATTGCTGGATACTTCCTCACCTGTGAAAGACCATTTATTTCAGTGAAAACAAATATAATGATGAATATTAAAATAGTTAATAGTGTCAAAGTTGTAAGGAAACAACATTTCGTAAAATTCCAACTGTACCTTTCTTTCACATCCTCTAGACATGTTGATTTCATCTTCTGTTATGTTTGAATCTATACCTGCATCTTCTATTTGATTTTGAATTTGTTTAGTAACCCATTCTAGTGTGCAATCTTTTCCCCATTCCCCAAGCAGATCAGTGGGAAGTGGAGCATTCCTTGGGTTTGATCTCTTAAATTGTCTCCTTGCTTCTAACACTTCTCTCTTTTTATCATACAGATCAATCCATTTGTTCATAAAGTCCATGTGGTACAGAATGAACTTGTCGAGTATAGCACTTTCGTCTACACCTATTACATGTCAACATGTTTATTTCAAACTCCAAATGTCATGCTGTTAATTTGAAAAATAAATTACAAAGTAAATTAATGATTGCAAGAAAAAAAACCACACTGATCATGAATTTACTTACTAATTTCTACTTGAACACCATTAGATTGTGGTTTTTCTCCATCAATAATATCTGATGCTCGTTCTTCATGCCAAAAGTGTGGCCCATCTTCAAAATCCTTAACAAGGAATAAACACAGGAAGAAAAATACTTCATTCAATACATACCCTTTAGCCATGCAACCCTCTGGATGTGCCTTTTGTCGGACATATCTTTTTAGAGTTTTCATATACCTCTCAAAGAAAAACATCCACCTCGTTGATACAACACCTGCCAATTCAATGTCATCGACTAGGTGTATAAGTAAATGGACTTGTAGGTCCATGAAACTTGTAGGGAGCTCCTTCTCAAATACACATACAATTTCTGCAATTTCCTTCTTCCTTTTTGGCACTTCACATTCGTGGATCTCCTTCGAGGTCACCCACCTAATATAAGAATAGTAAATTAGTATGAACTTTTAGTCAAAAATTAATATGCAATATAATATATGTATGTCTCTAACACATTAACCACATACCTTGTAAATGCTGACAATCGACTTATGGCATTCCTTAAGTCAATTGTAAGACAAGAATCCCCCCTAATTGCCAATGGCATGATATGCTATGAAACACATTTATGAAAAGGTCATTAGTAATTTTTTCTCACACAACATAATGATATCAAAATATATTTAGTACTTAATCAACGCTACCAGTAAATGTTAAATGATGATATATAATACCTTCATAAAATTATGAAAATCATGTGTTTTAAGTCCTGTGATATGTCCATCAACTGTAAAAGCTTTAGCCAATGATGACCCATAGCTAGTAGGTGTCCTTATTGAATGGATGACATTTTTTAGTTGGTCTAGCTCTTTTTTTTTTCAAAATCCATGGAGCTTCTGCATGTGTTTCATTTTCCCTATTTGGCCACAAATGTTTTCTATCAATTTTGGTACGCGAAAGAGCAATATCTCTCCTCGAAGATAAGGTGTCCTTCTCTTTGCCTGATATATGTCAAAATATAGAATCTGGTACATTTTTGAAGACATGCATAGGATCTAATAGGTGAGATATTAATATATCCTTCCAGTAAGGGAGCTTATAAAATATGGATTTCCTTTTCATTCCTTCTGGTATATTAACTACAACTTGTTCTGGTTCTTCAATTGAATCATCTTGATAAAAAAAAATCCTCCCAAACTTTCAATTTAGCATCTTCATACTTCTTAACCCAATCACCTAGACCCATAATCATGGGAGGGCCTCTATTTTCAACATTTCCATCAAATTGATTCTTCAGGTGATTTCTAAACTTATGATCTAGTGGTAGAAAAACCCTGTTGTTTGCATAAATAAATTTATGTAGATCTTTAGAATACCGCCCTTGAAATTATTATGCACATCTTGGACATGCAAATATCCCCTTTGTTTGAAGCCCTACAATTCAATAAGTAATGTTAATAACATCAAAAAAATAGTATAAAACTAAGTATGAAAGTTGGGATGAAAATAAATTATGAGTGTAAATACGTAAATATTTTATCTTACCAGAACAAACACCAATTCCTGGGAAATCATGAATAGTGCAACATAGCACACCGTACAACATGAAGAACCTATTTGATGGGGGATGTGATATGTTATACATTCTTATACCTTTCCATAGCAGTTGCATCTCATCAATAAAAGGCGCAAGATAAACATCCATGTTTTTAACTTGATGTTTTCCTGGAACAATGAGAGTCAGCATAAGGTGCTCCTTTCTAACACTCATCCATGGGGGAATATTGTATACTATCAATCTGATTGGCCAAACACTATAATTTGAACTCAGGAAAGAGAATGGGCACACTCCATCAATTGCAAGACCAAACTTGATACTACAGGGTTCATCTTTGAATTTTCTTAGCCATTTTTCCTCTATGTGTTTCATTGCTTTAGAGTCAGCCATAATTCACATGACTCCATCTTTACTCCTATTCTTTTCATGCCAGTCCATCAATTGTGCAAGTGACTTACAACGAAACATTCGTTGAAGTCTAGGTATAATTGGCATGTGACATAAAACCTTCTTTGGAATTGTAGGACCTTGTACATCTGTATGATATCTCTTCTCTTTGCATACAGGGCATTCTACCTTGTTTTGATATTCATCTCTGTATAAAATGCAATCATTTTTACATGAATGAATTTTCTTATATTCAATCCCCAACTCAACCAACAACAGACATGCCTCTTTGCAAGTTGATGCCAACACATTATCTTCAGGGAATATTTTAGTTTTTAGTGCCCTGTAAGATTGCCAGAGATTAAATCAATTGAATGCTTTGACTTATGATGAACATGTTTGATATGTCAATCTGTAATAGGACTATTTATATACAATATATGGTTTTAAAATCCCCTTAAAGAAATATAAATGAAGTTGATGAATGTTTATGAATTATGTACACCAATTAACAATTGCAAAGTAAGAAATAGATTTCAACTCACTTCAGTAGGGTAGTGAATCCTTTGCTTGACCAACCAAATAGTGACTTAATTTCTAATAATATTAATGTGCATGCCAGTTTTGAGGTTCTACTTGCACCCAATTTGAACATGGGTGTCTTCGTTGCTTGCTTGATGGAGTCTTTTAGGTTGTTATCACCAACATTACGTTGGTGGTAATTACTCCTGCTATCATCGTTACTGTCAACCATATGATCAATATTGTCATCATTATTTTCATCCCCAAAGAAATCTGTAAGCATTTCATTTAATCCTTCTTCATACACTACATTTTCACTATCATGATCATCATCATTAAGGCTAGGTCCAGCATGTCATCAGTGTAAGCGGATCTCATCAGCTCTTCAAATTTCTTAGTTGATAGTATTCTCTTCAATAATGCTCTTTTTGCCCCGATATTGTTTAATGGATGGTTTGTATCATCCTGTCCAAATCTTAATAACCCAGTTGGATCTTTGGTATTAGTATGTGTTTCATCAACATCTTCTACCTATCAACAAACGCAAGCATTATTTAATGTTTGGCAATAATTGGATAAATCATAAATGTATCAATTTCAAAGAAATATAATCAAATATGGCGTAAAAAATAAAAATATTAATTGTATGAACATATATACATTATTTTCTAGACTACCTTTTTTATACAATAATTTAAATAAAACACAATTTGGACAACATAGTTTATAAAACATCAGTCCACACTCATTTATTATTTTTTGGTTTTCTGCCCTTAAGAACAACCTTAGGGAGACCTTGTTCTTCCCTCTTCTTTCGCACAGGAGTGCATTTTAAGAAGGGGTAATCAATCAATAACTCATCCCCAATGGTAAGGTCCATAATAGCCTCAACCATTATCAATCTATCAACCTCTCTTTCCATATCTCCATCTTTATCATTTATAACCTCAACAAATTGACAATTTGGTCTTACAGTAGGGTCCCTTCCCTTACTACTATTTATAAATCCTATAATATTTTTGTGTGTGTATGCACATCCATCTATATACATAATATGACCTCTATTCATTTCTTTTCCACTTTCCAATTGGAGACGATGTGTATACATATTTGAATTGAGACCATATGCTGACATGATAGGCTTATATTCTGCTAGCCTTCTCCATTCACCACTATAATATGATGGACCATAAGATGGCATTAATCTCCTAGTGGTTTGTTCTGAATTGTTTCTATGTTTAGATCCCACATGTACATTTTGGACAATAAAGAGGCCTAGATTCGCTCCATGAATATTGGAGGGTCGTATCATGTAGCTGTATCCCCAAAATTGAAACACCTCGTACACTCTAGGTAGTTGTTGATCACTAGGCCAAGTGCAACATAGTTGACGATCAAATGTCTCTTTGTAAATTGATCTCGAACTCAGGGGCAAGTCATCATCTCCATCACATTCATTCTCATAGGGTATGTAGTCCACCTTCCCCTTGTCTTTAAGCAAATTATGCATCTTTAAACTGGTTCTTGTTCTATTGCTTGTTTTCATCAATTCCTCATCTTCCAAGCTGGTATATTGGCACATATTTTTGTTAGTTGTATCATCTGATAAATGATCATTGCCCTCTAGGCTGGAAGTCGGTGATCAAAGAAACTTTAAACCAAGAACTTTATCCTGCAAGTATCCATTAAGAAAAAAATTAGTTATTTAAATAATATTAAACAATGTTTAAATGAAGTATACATGTTATTTATATCAATTTGGAAAATTCCTTACCACAATTCCTATTGGATTTGAATCGATTGTAGGAGGCATACTACCGACTAGAAGCTCATCATATATGTAATGTCTTTGTACAATCATTCATTTGAATTGTTTCTTTCCACAACATACAAAACATCCACAAACAATAATTTTCTCAAAGTATTCATCCCATGTACTATAGTCTTGACCATCCTCTTGTTCAGTGCAATCATCTGTTGGGTCTGTAGGATCCATTGTCATATCCTCTTCCACCCACTATTGTCTACGTGATTTAATAGTTTTAGGTCCACGTCCACGTACATATATTTTTCATTTTCTAGTTGAATGCTTAGGCTCTGCATTTGCTCCAATCTCCATCTAAAATAATCAACAACATGCATTAGTTTATGTCAAGATTGGATAATAAATTATAAATTTCAATAATACTGTGAAAAAAGATGGACATATCACAAAATACCGTCAGATCATTTTTTCCTAAGGAAATTGGATTTGAGTACCTGATTTCCCGCTTCATCCATTGTGTCCTCATTTGATATGACACGATTTGTTGCCATGGCCTCATCTAGCCCCTATAATACACAACATAGTAAATAATGTTTAGTACACCAATTATATCATTTCAACAAATATGCTATCCAACACAAAACCTCACTTTAGTCATATATTTGACATATTGATATCATGTTTTGGCCATCCTAATTTTCAAACTTTTCCCTTGATCATAGAATCACATTTAATCACCATTCCTGTGCATTTTCAACCAATAAGTTTGACCTCAGAGGCCTCATGGACAAAAAATGACTTTATCTCCTCTATGTTGTAGCATTTCTGAATTCATAAACACCTTCCTCCTTTGGTTGAGGTTTCTTTCTCTTCTTACCTCTATTGTATCTGCATATCCCATTGTCAAATCTATTTCCACCCACTTTCCTCTCTACGATTTAGTAGTTCTACGACGTCCACGTCCTCTCTCCATGGCCCCCTCTGGATCCTGCAATACACAACAATGACAATAGTCACATAACAGCTATGCACCAAGAGAATATTCTTGAATTTATCTTGTTAATACACTCGCTTTTCATTAAGACGCACTATGAAAAACAAAATAGGACATTGCAACATTTTGCTCTTCAGAAAAAGTTTACATGCAAAATCTTGACAACTAGAGGTCAAATCTTATGATTACAAGATGACTACAAATTCACATCAAAAAGACATTTATTTTATATTTGACTCTCCTTATTATTTTATGGGTCATTTTAAGGCAATCTATATCTCTCCAAGTGGCCATAAAACCCTCAAAACTATCATAGAACACTCAAAATAGTCTCAAAGAGTCTTTGGCACCAAAATTTTAAATTCTTGATGGAGGGAAGGATAATTTGGATGTTAATTTTGAAATCACATCATTAGATCTTTGTTAGATTAATCCTAGCCATTGGATATTCTTTAATTATAGGGACATTATGTTATATTTTACCATTACCTTTCACTCCAAAATTAATGGTTTCCTTTGAAAAGAAAACCCTCCATTAGCTATCATAACCCCAAATATCTATTGAAGTGAACTTAAACATTATGTGCAATTGTCATTGCTCATATTAAGCACCTACCTCCCTTCTTAGTGGTCCCACATGTGTGATGTATGCGAATGAGTCATATGATACCTATGCTACATGTTTAAAGTTTGAATTTTGTTCATATTATTGGAAAAAGGCCCAAAAAGACCTTTGATTTTTGAGTTTTATACTCTATAACATGCATCTCCTTGATCTTTTCATCTAATCTATGACATGTTGTCTTTGCATTTCAATGAGATCAATTCTTGAAAAATGACAATCCAGAGGTTAAAGAGACAAGTTGATACCTTACCTAAGTTGTCATGTTCTTGAAACCTTGTCACTATAAAGAGGAGATATCTAGAGAGTAATGTCACAAGGACATAACCAAGGCATGCACTATTGTGAGCCATAGGGACAACTTACTACACCATCCAAAACTCCATTTGAACTAGCTACTATCAATCATTCACATTATTGGGGACTGTCATGAAGCAAACACCATGCATAGGACTGTCATAGTCAAAGTGGAGAGGATTGTCTAGTCATTGTATGACTGTCATAATAGCTAGTGGGTTAGTTACCATGCTTCAACCTAAAATAGGTTAATGAGAACATAGAAATGAAAATCACAATACCATAAACACACTCCATAAGCTGCCAATATAGTTCCAATATCATGTCATCATGATAGTAAGAGAAGAGTTATTTGGTTTTTCCAAAGCCATATCAGTTGCATAAGGATTGTCACCAACCATCTATGTAAGGTCATGAAAGAGTGAGTCATTATTGAGCTAATCATAAGAGAAGCATGAAGTCAAAATGCTATCATGGAAACAAGATGTAGTTAATTATTATAAGGACAATCCAAATTTGGTGAGGTTACGTTTTTATCAACTTTCAAGCAAAATACATCATTTTGCACTGATTGGTGCTAAATTAGGTACACTTTATGTTGTCTTTGGCACCCCAAATAGCTTACATTTTTTGCCTAAAAGTCAGTGGTAAAGTCGACGTTAATTGCTCCGACTATAGCGCTGACTACTGGATCAAATTTTTTAAAAAAAATTCCTGCCTGCACATACCCCAAAACAAAAAAAACAAAACAAAACTTTAATATTGATTTTTAGTGTTTTTTTTTGTTTGGAGATTGAATGTTTGGGTTGGAGTCCTGCCTGAATTAATATATGAGAAATTTGATAATTACAGGAGAAAAATGTCGCGTGAAGAGATGAGAAATTCGATTTAGTTTTCGACATCATAGGTAAGGTTACAATTACAATAAAAAAATTTTGTTCCCAAATATATTTTTGTTTCGATTAAATGGAGAGGATTGTGAAGAAAGGGTTGTAAATATTGTTTTGTTTACAGGCGAATCATTCAAGTCTCATGTGGTTGCAAAGGAGGAGGGTAAACTTGTAGGCATTGCATTATTTTCTCTACATCTAAGAGTAGTGAACACATTTTTCAGACCCCAATGCCTAGGTTCGCTTATCTTTACCATCAATACCTTTCTCTAAACACAACTTTCTCGCTTCCTTCCTAAAAAAAATAGTCGAGTGCTTTAAGACAAGTCAATTGTGAGCAAACTAAAATTACAGCTTTTGAGACGAGGGTGAGCAAACTAAAACAGAGGTTGGTCAAGACAATACGAGGAGATAGGACTTTTGAGACAATAGTGAGAAAACTAAAATTAGACCGGGAACTATAGATTCCCTCTCAAGGCACCAATTGATTCATAGGAAAATAGCTTCATGATTTGCTCTACAAAGTAAAGGTCAAAAACCTTGAGGAATACAGAAAAACTGGACGAAAACTTTCATACCTGGCAGTGTATACTTCATTTGCCTCCACAGACTGAACAAAAATAATTTGCCCTAGGTCGCCTCAAAATGTCAAGAAATAGAGGGAAGAGAACAAAGGGAGCAGACTCTGGCCACAATGAGGTAATTCATTGTCAATTTATAGATTTGTAAATGTTTCCATTGTTTCTTTGATTTTTAGTTTTTAGTTTTTTATTTGTAAATTTAAAAGAAGAAATTTATTTTATAGGAACATGATACTGACAAAGATATAGAGGCATTGGCTTCCATATTGGGGGTAGAGGCAGTGAACAAATTGGATGGTGTGGACTTGACAATGCTTGCCAGATACATAAAAAAATGATCTGGTAAAGCCCCTGAAACATTACAACCAAATCAATAGTGTCAAAGGGAATCAATTGATTCCCCAACCAGTCATGGATTGAGCAAAAGATCCAAGAGGAAATCAACAACAATAACCTCTAAGAATGTGGAACAGGGAACATAGGCTTCTAATGTCCCAACCACTCCTGGGACACAGACTTCTTCGACCACCACGCCATGTTTTGCATCTTGCATTAGTACCTATGATACTAAGATAGAATACGATGTGGTTTCAGGGGACGTCCGAATGACAGATGTTGGAAAACATTTGTGAATATGTTGAAGGAATCATGCCTTCAACAATTCAAAGACCATCTACATTTGCCATTCTCAAAGATACCCATGTGTTAGTAATCATTTTGGTCAAGGGTTTGAGCTTAGATGTTTGCAGGTTTTTCATTTAAACCCTAAGTTTCTTATCAATCGGCATGAGTATCTTGTGTCTTGGCGATCATGTGGGTAGTGGTGGTATTTTCTTCCATCGCTAAGACTTTGTCTATCGGCAGCCGGGGTTGGTGTCTTTCTGACAGTTTTGATCACACCGACAGGGGATCATCAAGTTTTTTCTATCATTAGGTGTTCGTCGGTGTGATATCATTCATCGGCGAAGGAAGTTTTGGTCGCCCCGGTGGTTTATCTCTGGCCCACGAAGAGGGTGTGAAGTAAGCTTCGACAAGACTTGGTGTGTCGGCTGAAGTGTTTTGTGGTTCACCGACACATTTGGTCTGGCCGATATCATTCATTGGCGTGTGTGTGGTCATCGGTGGGAGGAGTTTCGAGTTGGCCAATGGTGTGGGTCTTACTGACGAAGGCATTTTGGAGATGACTATCGTTGGGACTTGGTGTTGAGTTCGCCGATGGGGCTTATCGGCATAACAAGAGGTGTCAGTTGAAGAATGTTTGAGTTCACCGATGAGGCTAGTCTGGCCAATGGCGGATGGCATGGGATTTATGTTGGTTGTTATCGGCATGATGAGGAGTATCAGGCGGACCGTGGATTATCAGCCTGACAGGGTTTTTCTTGCCGATGGGAGTGGCATCGGGGTGACATTATGTATTGGCCCAGTTGGCGAAAGGTTCACCAATGGTAGGTGTCTAGCCGATAAGGGAGTGTGGAGGCTTCGTCGGTGTGACACGGGAGGCTGGCGAGTGACAGCCATGTACCTATTTTATGGCAAGAAAATTTTCCAACGATGGCACAAGGCTCGAGTTCATCTGCTTCTCATCCTTCTTTTGCTTCTCCATGTTTTGTCCCCTGCCACATTAAGTCTTTGTAGGCCATATTCCTCAAAATGAATGTATCTGGTGAATTTGGGATTTGCCATGAAACTAATTGCTGAGGGTATGCTTTCTGGCTGTTTTTAAGCAAACGGTGTTACTCTTTTGGGTGGTTGAAAACTGGACATTTTGGCTCTGTAATAAGACACAACTGTTTTGGGTTGCTCGGTGTAGGAGGTCTTGTGAGTTTATGTATCTCTTGTTGAATGTCTCATGCATGAATTTACTGATTTCATATTAGTTTTATATGAGAAATGCTATATTTGCATGTGTTTTGTTAATTCTATCTCTAGTATTGCATGCATCCTTCTTCTGAGTCTAGATATCTAAGGGATCTCTGAGATTCTAGAATATAGAATTCCTGTATTGAATGCTTGATTTCTTAACTTCTGCTCAAAAGGTAGATTAAAGTGTTTTTAGATTGAGTATTGGGAAGGATGTATTGCAATAGGGATGCCATAAGTATTGATAACTTAACACTCTGTTTTGGGAAGTATCTGTAAGGCAGGTACCACAACATCCCCTTGAAATCCAATTTTAGTGTGTTCATGCTGATCATTCACAGGTGTATGGCTACTGACTCCAAGCCCTGGATAGGCACCAATCTAGCTCTGTGTTGAGGTTATACACTAGTTCCAGATATGCATCCAAACACAGATCAAAATCAAACTTCAACCACAACCATTAGGACATTAGAAGTAGTTTTAGGACCCAAATCCTTTGTCTACAACTGAACATAGGCCCAAAGCTAGCCCCTTTGCCCTTATCTCACAGTTTTGGTCTACTTATAAGAGGATTTATCTACTTTGTGTCAACATCCCAGTTACCCACAAGCATATCCCATGGATGTTGAATAGGGAATACCTCCCTAGGTTTTGCAGAGCCTGAAGAAGAAGAGGAGATAAAAATAGAGTCTATCTCCTATATTGTTGGCCCCTGGCCCAGAGATCTTGTTGATCACTGATGGCTACCTTGTAGGGATATCTAGGAGAAAGTATCCAGTCAGGGAAGAAACCAACAAAAATTGGCGACTCCGCTGGGGAGTATACAGTGATAGAACCCTGATTTTTAGAAGAAAATAGTTCCTAGTTATAGGTGGCGACTCCAAAGTAATCTCCCAACTAGTCAAAGTGAAATTTATATGCAGGGGAGAAGATCCCAACGTAATCCTTTATTTGAAGAGTTACTAGTAGAAAGAAGGATGATGTATAGAAGAAAGGGAACCATTTCAGTCAGTCATGAGGGTTCCCCTAGGAATAATGATGATATTAAGGACAACCCTAGGCCATCAGGACAGCATGTGCCTTATTTTTCAAATGCAAAAGCTGATATCCAAGGTGCATATGAGAGGCAACAGGGTGGCAGTTTAAGGATGAGGTCAGAGGTGTTCCAAGAATGCCCTTTCTTAGACCCTGGTGAAAGATTTGAAGAGGCAGAATCTCTAAGGGATGATGAAGATGATGACCAGAATGGTATGAGACCATCTACCTCCATGCCTAAAGAAGAACAATTAGCTGAAGAAATCAAAAGCCTAAGAGCAGAATTAGAATACTTACAAGCAATGAAAGTTAGAGATGACATGAGACAGAAAGTGCAAGCTCTGAGAGTTGCTCAAAATGATTCAGTTCCTACCCTGGAAAATGCAAATGTGCAGAGAAATCAACAAAGAAATGAAGTGCAGCATCAGCTTAATGATCAAAGACAGAATGTAAATGATGCCAGAATACCGTTAAACAATGTAAGAAATCAGAATGTAAACAGAAATATTAATGCCAATCAGTTTGATAGACAACCCATGCAGTTGGATAGATTTAGACAGCTAGTGTTTGATGGCATTCCTGGTTATCCTAACCCCATTGACAAGCATGTAAGGCTTCAAGTGCCAAAATTTCCAGGAAATAACACTGTGTCAGGGGAGGATCATCTAAAAGCTTTTCAAAATGTCATGGACAACTTTGAGGTTGAATATGAGGATGTTTTCATGAAGTCATTTATGCAATCTTTAGTAGATGAGGCTAGAGAATGGTACAAGAATCTGCCTGATCGAAGCATTTCATCATGGGATGATTTCAAAAGGATGTTTAAGGAGCAATATGGTGAAAAAACTGACCCTAGCTTTTTTGTAAATGAGTTCACTAGTATCACTAAGGGGTCAAATGAGCAGGTTGCAGATTTTAACGCAAGATTTACTAAAGTATTGAATAAATTGCCATATCACATGAGGCCAAATGAACCAATGTGCATAATATTGTATATTAATGCTTTTGATGCCAAAACTGCATATGGGTTAAGGGATAAAGGCCCTGCTACTCTCAGGGATGCTTTCAAGATAGCAATACATATTAAGAACAACAAGAAAGCGTCAGGCAAGACAAATAGGAGGGATGATGTGAGAATTCTATAGAATCCAAACAAACTTTAGAATATTCAAGGTAATACATCTACTCTTGAAGATAAAATTGATAAACTGGCAAATGTTGTTAAGGACCTAAGCTATAGACTAGCTAGAAGTGAAAAAGGGATAGGTCTTGACAGGCAAGTGTACCAAAGACAGGAAAAGAGGCCATCATTGCATGATATGCCATATAATACCAATTGGCATAATGGTAAACCTGTATTTTCACATAACAACACAAATCAATGAATTCCACATGCCAAGGAAACTCTTGATCCTTTGAAGAAAACTATAAATATTGTTGATGATACTCCATGGTGCATAATCTGTCAGATGCCACATTCACAATCACAATGCATGATTGCTCAGTCTTTGTATGATAATGTTATGTCATGTAATGAGTGCAATGAACCACATTATGTGCAGGATGATGATGTTAATATGCTGTCCACTAGCAGTAGACATCCTTCTCATGATGCAAATGAGAGTACAGATGATGGGACTCAGGCCTGTCAGTAGGTTTTTTATGATGAAGATAGTGAAGATAGTTATGTGTATGCTCAGGGTTCACACAGTTTTTTGAGTAACCTGCAAAGACCTTCTGATGAGGAAATTCAGGCTCTCACAGCTGCAGCAGTGGCCCAAGTCAAAAGTAATTATAATCTCAGAGGTAAAGCTCAGGTAAGCAGCCCACATCAACCAGAAGGCGTTTCTGCAAGTCAGCCAATGCGTGATCATAGAGGGGCTGAAACATATAAGAAACAATGGAATAATAACAAGCAAAATTTCAAACAAAAAACAGGTCATGAATCTCAAGGACTAGAAAATAGAATCCCCCAAGTTGAGGATCAGGGTAAAAGTTCCCAAAACAAGAGTGACAGTCAAGCAGCCATAAAGACTAAGGCCGGATCAGTTCAAGATAGGAATAAAACCATGGAGCAAGCTACAACTGTCATACAAAATTATTCTCCATTTGATATAGCTCAAGTCTTGTCTCAGGTAAAGGTTTCTGTCCCATTGATGGAACTTATGAAGGTTGAAGAAATCAAGAATAGAACAATATCCCTAATTTCTGGAGTGCCTTGTCAAGCTAAGCAAAATGATGAGGCCCAAGGTAAGAAGCAGGCCTTGTGTAATGAAGAAGATGAAGTCCCTGAGGTGTATTTGGGGGTGACCATGACAAAATGCCCTTCACAAGTGGAGCTGTTTTATGTATCCCTGGTTATAAATGGAAAAGTGATCAGAAATTATATGCTTGATTCTAGAGCATCCATAAACATTATGCCTCTGGCTATCATGCAACAAGCTAGATTGAAAATAGACAAGGCATGTGGAAAATGTTATGCTATGGATGCCAGAGAGGTACCAGTAATTGGAATCATGAAGGATGTGAATTTTAGACTGGCAGCATTTCCTGAAAAGAGCTATGAAATGAATGTAACAGTGGTTGACATCAAGCCACAGTATGGCATGTTGTTGTCAAGGAGATGGGCAGCACTAATTGGTGGAAGTATGCAGTTAGACCTGTCATATGCTATGATCCCTATGAATGGCAGGGATGTTAAACTAATCAGGGAGGAAAGATCATCAAAGACAGTGGAGAACCGAGAATCAGAGGAACAGATATGCTTTGTGAACACCGACTATGATAACTTCAGGGTTGTCTCAGATGGTAAAGAGGATAAAGGGAAAAATACTTGCATTGAAGAACTTGACCAGTAGGGTCTATGGACCATGTATTTTGATGGAGCTTGTGCAAAAGAAGGCTCTGGAGCTGGAGTTGTATTCCTGTCTCCAACTGGTAAGCTCCTCGAATTCTCCTTCTTGCTAAGATTTGCTTGTACAAACAACATTGCAGAGTATGAAGCCTTACTCTTAGGTTTAAATCTGGCTCTCAAACATGGAATCAAGATGCTGAGGGTATTTGGGTATTCTGAGTTGATTGTGTCGCAAGTTAGAGATAGGTATGCCTCAAAGAACAAAATATTAAAACAATACAAGCATGCTGTCTAGGATACCATTGAACTATTAGATGCATTTTCAATAGGCTGGGTAGAGAGATCAAAAAATGTCATGGCTGATTTCTTAGCCAATGTAGCAATAAGGCCAGATGACGTCACCCTGTCTGACATTACAAATGTTGAAGTTAAAATCAGACCTGTAGTGCCAGAAAACATATGCAGTTGGCAAGTGTTTGATGATGATAAGGACTTATTAAAATTTTTGCACTGCATAGATGAATTTGAGAACCAAGAAATTGATTTTCAAAACTTTGTAGAAATTATAGATGGAAAAGAAACTCTTATGTGGAAAGAAGTAATTTAGTTGAAGACTAACAAAATCCCTAGAGGGTTAGTAGCTTTGGAAAGAGCTTTTGACAATAGAGATCAATTGGTCACAAAGATATCTCCCACAAACAAAGATGACTTAGAAGAGATAAATCTGGGGACATCCCAGGCCCCAAAGAAGGTATACATTAGCGAACAGCTCAAACCACACATCAGGAGCATGCTGATTGCATTACTGAAAAAATATAAGCATGTGTTTGCCTGGTCATATGAAGACCTCAAGGCTTATCTATCCCAGCATGAGATCCCATTGAAGCCTAGAGCTAAGCCGTTTAGACAGAAGCAAAGACCTATTAATCCTACCTTAGCTCCAAAAATGCAGAAAGAACTTATGAAGCTTAGGGAGGCTAGAATAATTGTGCCAATTAGACATTCAACTTGGGTGTCTAACCTTGTCCCAGTTAGAAAAAAGAATGGTGATATTAGGCTTTGTGTTGACTTTAGAAATTTGAATGTATCCTCCTTAAAGGATAATTACCCATTGCCTAATATGGAAGCCATGTTACAGAAGGTGACTGGTTGTGAACTCCTATCCATGATGGATGGATTCTCAGGTTACAATCAAGTGAAGGTAAAGGAATCAGAACAATACAAAACTGCTTTCACCACTCCATGGGAAACATATGTATATGTGAGAATGCCATTTGGACTGACAAATGCAGGTGCTACATTTCAAAGAGCAATGGATGTTGCTTTTGCAGGGTTGATTGATTCAATCTTGGCTGTTTATCAGGATGATCTGACTGCCTATTCAAAGAAGGAAGAGCAGCATTGTATGCACTTAGAGCAGATTTTCATTAGAGCACTAGAGTATGGCATTTCTCTAAATCCAAAGAAGTGTGCTTTTGGAGTAGTTGAAGGAAAGCTCTTGGGGCACATTGTCTCCAAGGTTGGAGTTAGGATTGATCTTGAAAGAGTAGCTGCAATTGATAGGATTCAGATGCCAAAAATAGTAAAAGGAGTCTAGTCCTTCTTTGGACAAATAAATTTTGTTAGGAGATTTGTTCCCAACTTTGCAGAAACTACAAGGGACATTTCTAAAATGCTGAAGAAAGGTGAGACTGTCAGTTGGGAAGGTGAAGCAAGCAGATCTTTTTAGGACATCAAGGAAGCAATAAAGATGGCTCCTGTGCTGAAATCTCCTGATTTCTCTAAGCCATTTCAATTGTTTTCATTTGCTTCTTTCCATACTGTTGTTGCATGTTTACTACAGAAAAATGAAGATGGATTTGAGCAGCCCATAGCTTTCTTCAGTATGTCCTTGCAGGCTTCTAAGTTAAAGTATGACATCATGGAGAAACAAGCATATGCACTAGTCAGAGCAGTTAAGAGTTTCAGGCCATATCTGGTAGGATCCCAAATAGTTGCGTATGTGCCTCATGCAGCAGTCAAAGATATCTTCACTCAGCAGGAGGTGACAGGAAGAAGGTGCAGATGGATAAACAAACTGCAGGAGTTCAACATAGAAATACAAATTACCAAGTTAGTAAGAGGACAAGGATTAGCCAAGATGATGGCACAGTCAAACTTGGAAGCATGCCAGGTCAATGCAGTCTAGAATGAGAATGTCAATGTATCAAAATCTGAATGGTATAAGGACATCATATATTACTTGCAAAATCTGAATTGTCCTTCCCATTTCAGTGACAATCAAAAGACGACCTTAAAACTACATGCAATCAGGTATGTTATTGTTCAAAGTGAGCTGTACTGGAAGAACCTTGATGGTGTGCTGCTAAGATGTGTGGATGAAGATGAAGCTAACAATGTTTTGAATGACATGCATAAAGGATTGTGTGGTGGACATTATGCTGCCCATACAACAGCTCATAAGATCCTTAGGGCAGGATATTGGTGGCCCACTCTCTTTTCAGATGCACAAAGGCTGATAAGGAAATGTGACCCTTGCCAAAGATTCTCAGGAAAGTTAAGATATGAAGGTGCACTGCCCCTTAGAACTATAACTATGGATGCTCCATTTCAACAATGGGGAATTGACTTCATAGGGGAAATTGTAGAGAAATCAAGTGGGGGGCACAGTTGGATTTTGGTGGCTACTGACTACTTCACCAAATGGATTGAGTCCATTCCAACTAAAAGAGCTACAAGTAAGGTGGTGATGGATTTCATACTGGAAAATATTATCATCAAGTTTGGAGTACCATTCAAGATAGTCACAGATAATGCTATGTGCTTCAGATTAGGTGAATTTGTTGATTTTTGCAACAAATATGGGATAAATTTATCATATGCATCGCCATACCACCCACAAGGAAATGGTCAAGCAGAGTCAAGCAATAAAAGCATCATGAAAATCATCAAGAGGATAGTGAATAAGAACAAGAGAGCTTGGGATTCAAAGTTAAAGTTGGCATTATGGGCTGACAGGGTGATAGTAAAAAAGGCTATTGGAAGGTCACCTTTTGAACTGGTATACGGTGCATTAGCCAGGCTGCCTATAAACAATCTCTTGCCAGTGTATAAATTCATCCAAGAGAATGATGAGGAGATTGAAGAGTCTATGACAGAGAGAATAAACCAGCTGGTTGCACTGGATGAAAGCAGGAGGAAAGCCCACCAGATCAATCTTAAGAAACAACAAAATGTGAAGCATCTGTTTGACAGGAGGACTACAAGAAGGAAGTTTCAAATCAATGATCTAGTCCTTATTTGGAATACAAGGAGTCGGGACAAGGGCAAACATGGTAAGTTTGAACCCTTATGGATGGGCCTGTATCAGGTTTGCAATACTCATGGTGAGGATTCTTATGTCCTCCAGGCCCTAGATGGTGAGATGCTGGAATTGCCTATGCATGGTCAATTCCTCAAGTTTTATTTTGCATAAGTGATCTGCCTCTGTGCACATTTGTAAAAGTATGTGTATATTGTAAATATCTTGTTCAGTTGGTGCTTTTTTGTGTTTTGTCTGGTCTTCCCAGAGATCTGGTTCTCGCTGCAATCTCACACCTGCACGTCCCTAATCGGAGCCTATGTTAGTAATCATTTTGGTCAAGGGTTTGAGCTTAGATGTTTGTAGGTTTTTCATTTAAACCCTAAGTTTCTTGTCAATCAGCATGAGTATGTCTTGGCGATCATGTGGGTAGTGGTGGTATTTTCTTCCATCACTAGGACTTTGTCTATAGGTGGCCGGGGTTGGTGTCTTTCTGACAGTTTTGGTCACACTGACGGGGGATCATCGAGTTTTTTCTATCATTAGGTGTTCGTCGGTGTGATATCACTCATCAACGAAGGAAGTTTTGGTCGCCTCGACGGTTTATCTTTGGCTGATGAAGAGGGTGTGAAGTAAGCTTCGGTAAGACTTGGTGTATCGGCTGAAGTGTTTTGTGGTTCGCCGACACGTTTGGTCTGGCCGATATCGTTCATCGACGTGTGTGTGGTCATCGGTGGGAGGAGTTCTGAGTTGGCCAATGGCGTGGGTCTTACCAACGAAGGCAGTTTGGAGATGACTATCGTTGGGACTTGGTGTTGAGTTCGCCGATGGGGCTTATCGGCGTAACAAGAGGTGTCAGTTGAAGAATGTTTGAGTTCACCGATGAGGCTAGTCTGGCCAATGGCGGATGGCATGGGATTTATGCTGGTTGTTATCAGCATGATGAGGAGTATCAGGCGGACCGTGGATTATCAACCCGACAGGGTTTTTCTTGCCGATGGGAGTGGCATTAGGGTGACATTGTGTATCAGCCCAGCTAGCGAGAGGTTCACCGATGGTAGGTGTCTAGCCAACAAGGGAGTGCAGAGGCTTCGTCGGTGTGACACAGGAGGCTGGCGAGTGACAGCCATGTACCTATTTTATGGCAAGAAAATTTTCCAATGGTGGCACAAGGCTCGAGTTCATCTACTTCTCGTCCTTCTTTTGCTTCTCCATGTTTTGTCCCCTACCACATTAAGTCTTTGTAGGCCATCTTCCTCAAAATGAATGTATCTGGCGAATTTGGGATTTGCCATGAAATTAATTGCTGAAGGTACGCTTTCTGGCTGTTTTTAAGTAGACGGTGTTACTCTTTTGGGTGGTTGAAAACTGGACATTTTGGCTCTGTAATAAGACACAACTGTTTTTGGTTGCTTGGTGCAAGAGGTCTTGTGAGTTTATGTATCTCTTGTTGAATGTCTCATGCATGAATTTACTGATTTCATGATTGGTTTTATATGAGAAATGTTGTATTTGCATGTGTTTTGTTAATTCTGTCTCCAGTATTGCATGCATCCTTCTTTTGAGTCTAGATATCTAAGGGATCTTTGAGATTCTAGAATATAGAATTCCTGTATTGAATGCTTGATTTCTTAACTTCTGCTCAAAAGGTAGATTAAAATGTTTTCAAATTGAGTATTGGGAAGGATGTATTGTAATAGGGATGCCATAAGTATTGATAACTTAAGACTCTGTTTTGGGAAGTATCTATAAGGCAGGTACCACAACATCCCCTTGAAATCGAATTTTAGTGTGTTCATGCTGATCATTCACAGGTGTATGGCTACTGACTCCAAGCCTTGGATAGGCAACAATCTAGCTCTGTGTTGAGGTTATACACCAGGTCCAGATTTGCATCCAAACATAGATCAAAATCAAACTTCAACCACAACCATTAGGACATTAGAAGTAGTTTTAGGACCCAAATCCTCTGTCTACAACTGAACATAGGCCCAAAGCTAGCCCCTTTGCCCTTATCTCACAGTTTTGGTCTACTTATAAGAGGATTTATCTGCTTTGTGTCAACATCCCAGTTACCCACAAGCATATCCCATGGATGTTGAATAGGGAATACCCCCCTAGGTTTTGCAGAGCCTAAAGAAGAAGAGGAGATAAAAATAGAGTCTATCTCCTATACTGTTGGCCCCTAGCCCAGAGATCTTATTGATCACTGATGGCTACCTTGTAGGGATATCTGGGAGAAAGTATCCAGTCAGGGAAGAAACCAACACCCATGCACCTACAAAAAGTAGTTATCCAAGAGATGGAGACTGAATTTGGCATAGGTTGGTCTGTAAAGAAGATAAAGCTATGAATGTCTCAAAACTGTAAGAGATTTTGGTGCAACCAAACAAAGAAGATAAAAAAACTCCCTCCCGATCAAAGGCTCAAAAAAAGGCTAATTGATGTAAGTTTGAAAGTATGGAAAGAGCTTGTAAAAGCATATGAGAAGTCTAATGCATAGAGGAAGTCCGGTGAGGAGAGTATACAGGTATTTGAATTTGCTCATAACATTATATCAAATTTATTAAATGTTTTTTAAATTTTATTTGTGCATAGTTAAATTGAATTAGTATATGTTTCAGGACAAGGCCTCCAAGGCTAGGCTTGACAAACTTCGTGCCATGCATCATAGTGGCCAGAAAGGTTTATAGGCCTTGATCTATACATTTGTAAGTATATTTAATAAGTTAAATGATATATTTTCTTTAATTTCCTAGGAAAAAGTAAATGATTTCATATTAATTAGTTTAACTAGTCCATGTACCATGTTTTGACAGGAGGAGAAATATGACCGGCATCCAAGCCAATTTGAAAAGGAAATGTTACAAAGCAAAAAGTGGACCGATTTTGTAATCTGGATGGAGAATGAGGTATCAATAGTTGACTTTCAATAACTTAGTTGGATATTGTTGTGTTAATATGTCAATTTGAATTTCTTGTGTTGAGTTGTTTATTGATGTGTAGGATGAGTTCTAAAGTGCTTCTCTGTTGGCCCTAGCGCCCTTAAATGTAAGATTTCTCTTAGATGACAAATGATTACTCTTATCTCTTTGGGGACCCTTCTTGGTGCCATTAGGATCATAATGAGTATACTAGTCTTGTGCTTTCTTACAAAAAGTGGTCACAATTAACCTAATCTTGTGGTCATTATCCACAACATTTTGTGTGTGCCATGCTATCTCATATGCTTAAGTTTAACAAGCTAATAATGAAAAAAAACCCTTGTTTGCCTGCCTCCAACTAATGGACTTGTTGGAACCTAAAATTTCCAACCATTTTTTCCAAAAAATTTAGGTTCCCATGATGAAAAATCTGACTACAGCACTCAGAAATGCACCTGTACAATATACTTCAATGGCCTACTTTGAAGGGTTATAATTTGAAGCCTATTCATTTTTATGTCAAACCACTTGGTAGGCATACTTATCTGTCATATGTGAGTATATATGCTTGATTTCGGCTTCCCATGATCAGATTGGACAAGGTTTTTGCAAGTCCAAGTTAAAGGGTTCTAGTGGTATCTGGTGGTACCCACCTAGGGTTAGGGTTTTAAGTCAAGTCTACAAGCCTATATTTTTATTCCTTTAAACCCCTTAAGGCCTTAACTTTTCTTATCCTTTGGCCTCTTGCACTTTATCTTTTAAAACTACATTGACTTCCTGTATTAAAGGGCAATTGTCTTGAGGTCTTCTTTGAGGGGTGATATGTGACTAGGGTATGAAGACTAGGACTTTGTATGTAATCTTAAGCCATCCTTTCTGATTTGTTGGAAGCCTTCTTGACTAATACATAAGGACTATCAAGACTCCTATGATAGTGCATTAGAGAGGCATTGAAATCACAAAGGAGATAAATGTTATTAGGCCATCACCCAATGGAGAAGGAATTGTCATAAAGAGCGTGATAGTGTTACCTTGTCATAGTCACAAAGGGGATAGTCTTTGTGGTGGTAATTAAAGTCACTAAGTTTACATCCACCTTCCTAGGGTTTGCAGAAATGCCTGAAGTTGAATATGCCTATTTTAAAGATCTTGCCATGAGTATTTTCCATCTTTTTACAAATGGAGACCTCCCCAATCCTCATCTCAAGTTTCAAATGCACAATGGAATGATGGAGGACAATCATAACTGTCATAATAGTACATTAGCATTTTTTGTCTCAAGGTGGCCCTTGGGACTTCCAAGGGGATGGATATAAAGTTGGGATTATAGTTTTTGTTTAAAAGCCTTGTGTCTATTGGAACTAAAAAATTTCACATTATTCATCTGCTAAGAATTCACCAAGTCTCCACATAATGTGACTAATGTCCCTCATTTTCAAAACCAACCACCAAAAATTTATGTGACAAGATCCATTTCAGAATCTGCACATAAACAATCTCATGAATATACCTAGCTCTCTGACCACAGCCTAATTCTTATACTAAGTTATCTATATTGGCAAGACCTTAAGTAACTCACCCCAAATAGCAAAATACATTCTTGAAGTATAATGTGATAATCAGTGAGAGATGATTGATTTCTGAACAATCAAAATTTCATATGTCAAAAGATCAGGGAGACATTCTGTATGTATCACCAATGCACACTCATCGGTGTGAGTAGAACAATTAGAGTGAAATCCTAAAGTTACACTGAGCCTTTAAGTAATATCGACCAATGGCTCATCACCAAGAAGCAAACAACCTCTCCCTGATGCATAATATTAAGACTATCAGCGTGACATATACAATCGGAATGAAATCCTCAAGCTTCCTTGACCACAAAAGTCACCCCGACATAAGAGACAAAAGGCTTTCGATAAGAATCTCACCAATATGTTCTAATAAAAATGAGTGATGAAGATAAGATCATCAGGAAGACCTAACCCGTCGGGAGACTATCATATTCTCTTGACGATGGAGATTGTCATGCCGATAAAGATGAGATAACCCCTATCTATCGGAGAAACACTCACCGATGCCAAGGAGAACGTTCGCCACACCTAATCAAAATGACATCGGGATAAAAATTATAATATCTCCCTGAAATGACAATAAAGGGTTCATAACTCTATGAAAATAGTATTTCGTGAAGACACCAACGCACCCTTGATATGAAAGAAAATGGCACCAAAACAATATGAAGATTGGCGAAAGAATAAAATGGTCTCACCGATATGATAAAAAGAGCATCGCCCTGACATTTTGAAATTTGTGAATTCCCTGCATTCAATTCCAGTGGCAGCCATTAATGGCTAATTGAACATAATGTTGTAAAAGCCATTCTAATCCCCACTAAAATCAACACAAGGGTTGCAAACAGAGAAGAAGGAATTCATTAGGAATTAGGAGATTTGTGTGGAGCATATACAGGTAAGTCCTTGAACTTTCTTTGATATAGTCAAGTTTTGGTATAAAATGGAAGGCTCCTCTGAAACAAAGAAAAGGAAACACACTGAAAAGAGCCAAACCAAGGGCAAAAAACAAAAATTTGAAACAAAGAAGGGAGAGAAAACACCAGAAAGGAAACTAAACCAAGATCTTGTGGACCAATTGCCCGGTTCTAGACCCAAAGCCAGAAGAACTGCACAATTGAGGGAAAATGTGGAAAAAATTGAAGATGAATACAAATATGTCAGAAATATATGGACTCCTATCCAAGGGTATGAATTATTCATGTTCCACTATCACAGAAGACATAGGATGGAACCCGTCTGCAACCCCCTGGCAACTCAATTTAGGGAAATTAATAGTCATAGATGTTTTTGTCAATATAGACCTTTTGAAACTGCTAGCAGACCATTATGATCCCAACCAAAAGGCCATATGTAATCTACAGGGAAAGCCCTTGTTTCATATATCTAAAAATGTAATTTTTGAAGTTTTTGATTTAAATGACACATTTAACACCCCTATCATACATGAAGCCCTAGAAAAGGAATATTTCAGATTGGATACCACATATAAGGGCTGGAGATTGCCATTACATAGGCCATAGAATGAGGGGAATCTAGTGCCATTTGAAGAAGGGGATGAACCACCGTTTCATGTCGAGTTGTTTGAACCTTACCTAAGATACACATATTACTCAGTGGGGCAGGTGTTGGGAACTGAAGTTCCAAAATTTATGTCCATAGTGCCTATGATTATCTCTACGGATATCCAGTGCCATCACACTAGGACATTTGACTATGTTACTTTTATTTTTAAGGAAATAGACTCAGGTTTGAAGGCCTTAAAGAATAGTTCCCCCACAGTCAGCTTCAGACACTATTATAGTCTCATACATATGGTTTTGTATTTTGGACAAGAATTGAATCTATGGCCAGAGCGGTTGAAAATTTCACAAATTGATAAAGATGGTCAATCGCTTCCCCCATAATTATGGACCTCAATATGGGATAGCAGGTTTGTAAATTCCAGTTATGTTCACTTTGAAGAATTCTTTGTAAAAACCTTGTACAGATGTTATGGCTACCCATGCAGTTACACTTTTTTAGAAGAAATTAAAAGGTTTTTGAGACCCAAGGATTTTGATGGGCCACCTACTGTAAACCATAATTGGGGGGATTGGTATTGTTTCTATGATTCCACAATGATTAGAGTATACGAGTTTGAGGATACCCCTTTTTTGTTGCCAAAAACTATACCAGATAGGGTGGCATACTTGGAAATAGTCAGACAACTTGACTACTCAAATGTGATGAATCTTAGTGCATATGATAAACAGTCTTTTATGCCAAGCACCTTATGTTTTGGTGACTTTACTGTGTTAGCTAGAGAAGGTTATGATCTCATTCTTGATAAATTGTCTCATTTTAATCTTTGGAAAGCAATATAGAGAAAAAAATTTACCCAGAGGGCTTTATTGATTATGCTAAGAAGAAGCAAAAACTGAGTGGATATACTCATGTAGCTTTCCCTCATGATGATGTAATTAGAAATTTGGAAGAAGCAGATGCTGAAATAGCCATCGATGAATATAATCAGAAAATAAGGGAAAGAAGAAGGGAAGCACAAGAAATTGAAGTGTTTTCCTACGACAGTGAAGGGTCTGTAGCCTCTAAACCCCATGACTTTTCTGATACAATTTCAAAATGTAGAATTCAACCATACCAGCCCCCGGAAAGAGGATTGGAAATTGAAGAAACAGGGGATAATGATGCTAGACAGGTTGCATATAAATCTTTTATTTCAGATGACTAGTTTATTCATACCCCTGAGTTTAGATCCTTTTTGTACAAACACAAGGGGAAGGCTATTAGAGAATCAATCTCAGAGGTTACACCAGACAACTAGACGCAGTTAATGAATTCTTTAAAAGTAGAAGTTGAAAAGGAGATGGAAGATATGACTCCTAAGAAAGGAAGGGAGTTGCTTAGAGAATCTGGTGTAATGATCTTCTCGAGTCTTGATTTGAATTCAACACTTATTTTTGACAGTTTTCTGCACAATAATGATACAAAACACAAGCTTAGTTCTGAAGGGGTTGTTGAAGTATATACTAGAACAAAATACACTCCAGATGAGAACTCCCTCATGATATAGGCTCTATACCCACCAAACAAAAAGCTTTCTATCATTGACACTGAAAAAGCTTTTGGCCATGTTATGACATTGAGAGCTAGAGAAACTAATCCAGTCGTTACAGCAGAACTTGGAGTAAATGTGGAAAAACTAAATAAAGATTAGATTCAGCTATTGATAAAGGAGAGTGATACCTACAAAATGAGCTAGGAAAGGGTGAAAAAAGAAAATGATTTCTTAAAGCATCCAGTCCCTCTTAAAATGATTACATAGATAGAAACCTCACAAGTCCAATCACCCTCAAAAGATCAAATGGCATAGGTCAGAATAAATACACTCACTACAGTCCTGCAAAACAGGCATGCTCATCTGATGCAATGGATGCCTAAATTATGGGATATTTTCTCTAAAAACCAAAAGGTCATTCAAGAACATGAAAGACTAAATAACAAAATACACAATAAGTTACATGAAATATAGGGTAAACACACCTCTGACAGTGCAAGCACATCTGATGTAGACAATCTTATTAAGCAGCATAAGAAGTACCATGACAGGCTCCAAGATGAAGTGAAAGAATGCATGGAGACTTCTTAGATAGGTGTACCTATGTTACTCAAGAATGACAAAGATTTTAAGAGCAAGGATGAATGGGTCAAGGAGTGTCATGGAATATTAGATGAGGCCCTAGAAATTGTAAAACATGAAGATTTGGCATCCAAGGAAGCTTGCTCGCATCTGGAGAAGATGGTTTCAATAGAGGTGGACGTTAGGGATGCCATTGAGTATGCAAAGACACACCTAAGCTAGAAATATTTGGGTCATCTTGCTCAAATCTACTTATGGCTCAGCAGGGCTTAGTATTAAATGTATTTGTTTATTTTCATAATTTTGTTAGTTCTCAAAAGACACTATGAAGAGATGTGGTCGCTTCACTAATATTGATATAAAAGTTAAAACATATGATGGTCATATGATCATCGATTGATAGGTATCTCTCTTTAATTTGAAGAAGACTGTATATATTGCATATAGAAAGAAGATATATTGTCAATTCTATTTTAATTAAAGAATTTTAGTTACACATGTTTATTTTCTAAAAAACATAATGGAGCAGAATATTTCTACATGGTGATTTATTTCTGGTGTTCAACAGTTGTGTTAATTTTCATGATTATATGTTATTGTACTGTCTCCAAAGTGGTTCTATTAAATTATTCATATTTACATTTGTAAGGGCATATTTGTTGTCACTATGTGAAGTTCTTTGATTGGTTTCCAGTTGATGTGAATTAAAAATCCTTTCTAATAATTGACTTTAATTGGTTCTTGTCAAAGATTAAATCCTTTTGAAGAAGTTATTGTGATTGGTTTCCATCAATTCACGAATTAAATTCCTTTCATAATTTCATAGTAATTCAAGGGAATATCATTGGGATTATATAAGAAGAGCACTGTCACATACAAACCTACACATTTGCACAAGGTGTAAATATCCAAAGTGCCCAACTGTTAGAGTTAAGCTAGGAGATAAGCTCACCAATTACATACATTTATTTCCATTCACTAACTCAAATAGCCCAATAGATTTAGGCACTAGTCTTACTCATTTTCATTTGTTCAACATATCCACTAGTTTTACCTTGATATTGCTTTTACAATTTATACCAAATTAGAACCATACCATTTTCAATCACTGTTCAGACATTAGAAGTAAAAAGTAGGTAGCAAGTAATCATCTATTCCGCACCATTTGCCACTGTGGGTAGATCCATCACTCAGCCAAGATCACACATCCATTTAATCTGCTTCATTAGTAAGGTGCACCCGCCTAGGTCTAGCAGAACCTGAAGTGCAGGGAATCATCAACCCTATAGGTTAACTTTGTTTCGTTAGTTCAAAAACATTGCAAATCTAAGCATAGAGCCTAGTATCCTCTTAGGATTTGCAACCTACATTTTTGAGACCTAACAGTGTCATTGACCTAATATTTATTTGTGGCAAGTATCCCAATAGTCTAAAGATTACAAATTGTTGTCAAGAAAGGATTGTCATAGTTAAGTGTGGTACAGTGATACAATTTCATCTTGGTTGAGTATTTTATAAATCTCAAGCTATTTATAATGCATGGGGTATTAGGGTGTGGTATCACTATATAGGTAACCATCAAGTGATTTCTTCAACCCAATCTTGGCCTATATAGTACCTAGTGTGAAGAGCAAGATAGTGTTGTACAAGAACCTTGTTATGGTCACAAATGAGGGCAGTCTTAGCTATCATAACTATAGTTGGAATCTCTTGTTACCATAACATACGTGACCTAAACCCATGACTCTATGAGTATGAGTTGTTTGAAAACCAAATTCCACAACCTTTGCCACCATCCTCCCTACCTGTGTCAAAATGGGAGTTTTAGAATAGGGTATGGACATCCATCAATACATAAAGTATAGAGGAATTTTGTCAGATGTTGTAGTTGCAACTACCCTGTTAGACATGTATGCAAAATGTGGAAGCATTGGCAAGGCACATGAATTGTTTGACAGAATGCCTCAAAGAAATGTGGTCTCATGGACTGCAATGACTGCAGGATATGCACAAAATGGATTTGTTGAAAAGGCTTCAGAAATTTTAAAGCAAATGCACTTGGCCAGTGTAAAGCCAAATTCCACAACCTTTGCCAATATCCTCCCTATCTATGTCAAAATAGGAGCTTTGGAATAGGGTATGGACATCCATCAATACATAAAGGATAGAGGAATTTTGTCAGATGTTGTAGTTGCAACTGCCCTGTTAGACATGCATGCAAAATGTGGAAGCATAGACAAGGCACGTGAACTGTTTGACAGAATGCCTCAAAGAAATGCGGTCTCATGGACTGCAATGACTGTAGGATATGCACAAAATGGATTTGTTGAAAAGGCTTCAGAAATTTTAAAGCAAATGCAATTGGCTGGTGTAAAGCCAAATTCCACAACATTTGCCAACATCCTCCCTGCCTATGTCAAAATGGGAGCTTTGGAATAGGGTATGGACATCCATCAATACATAAAGGATAGAGGAATTTTGTCAGATGTTCTAGTTGCAACTGCCCTGTTAGACATGTATACAAAATGTGGAAGCATAGACAAGGCACGGGAACTGTTTGACAGAATGCCTCAAAGAAATGTGGTCTCATGGACTACAATGACTGCAGGATATGCACAAAATGGATTTGTTGAAAAGGCTTCAGAAATTTTAAAGCAAATGCAATTAGCTAGTGTAAAGCCAAATTCCACAACCTTTGTCACCATCCTCCCTGCCTGTGTCAAAATGGGAGCTTTTGACCAAGCAATTTGTAGCACTTAAGGTTATCTAATAGAATTTACAGCTGATAGTTAAATTTATAACAAATTTTTTAATGATCTTTACCAATGTTTATTAGAATTGTTGCATGTTTTACATCATTGGAATGACATATTAGCTGTAACTTTTTTGAAATTTTATTATGGTATGTGCACTTTGATATGATGTAATATGATTATGGTTTCATTTCATATGTTGTAATATTAGATATATAATAGAAAAATAAATTATTGCATGAAATAAATAATAACTTTTCATTTTAAATGTTTTTTTTGCAGAACATAGGTCTTCCAGAAGATCAAGATGATCCTCCTGATAGAGATCTAGATTATGTTGGTTCTGGTACAGATCACATGGTAGAGGATGATGATGATGCAAATACAGAAGACACTGAGGCTGATGATGATGATGATGACGACGACGATGATGATGATGATGATCACGATGGTGATGATGATGATGAGGCAGTTGCTCATAGTAGCCAGTGACATTCATGATCATATAGACTGCATCATGGATCATTGTTGATATATCGTTATGATGCCTCTTTTCATAGTCGCTAGCTATCATATGTATCATTTTCACAGCCTGTAGTGCCATATTAATGAGTTGTATCATAAATTTATGTATTATTTTGACTTATATCATTTGGTCATGTATCATCTTGACTTGTATCATTTTGATTTATGTAATTTATCATTTTTACTTATATCATTTAGACATGTTATTGATCTACTAGCATATTTGACTTTCACTTGTTTTAGTTATATATGATGATGATCTTATCCATATTGACTTGTCAATTTATATATATTGAAAGTGGTCGATGATTTTTGGATGAATATTTATTACGTATGATGATTTTAATTTACTTCTTAGGATGGATGTTGTCAAATTCAATTAAATTATAGATATTTGACTCACTTGTTTTAATTATAGATGATGATCATGTTATAATAATTATCTTGTTATTTAATCATATGAGTTAAATAATTAAATTACTTACTTTATAATCATATGAGTTATTTAAGAGGCATGATATATTTAACTAATTAAATTGAAATAAAACATATTAAATTAATAAAAGTAAGCAAAACAATAAGCATTTTTAGAAGCAACAAAAGACACAACAATGGAAGAAAATTGGAAGCAACAGTGGAAGAAAAATTGAAAGTAAAATTGGAAGCAAAACCAGAAGCAAAATTGGAAGCCAAACTGGAAGTAAAATCAGAAACAAAACCAGAAGCAAAATTGGAAGCGAAATTGGAAGAAAAATTGGAAGCAAAACCGAAAGCAAAATGGGAAGCAAAAGTGGAAGCAAAACTAGAAGCAAAATTGGAAGCAAACCTGGAAGAAAAATTGGAAGCAAAATTGGAAGCAAAATTGGAAGCAAAACCAGAAGCAAAATTGGAAGCAAACCTAGAACCAAAACTGGAAGTAAAACCAGAAGCAAAACTGGAAGCAAAACTGGAAGCAAAACCAGAAGCAAAATTGGAAGCAAAATTGGAAGCAAACCTAGAAACAAAACTAGAAGCAAAACTAGAAGCAAAAGCGGAAGCCAACCTAGAAGCAAAATTGGAAGCAAAATTGGAAGTATAACCAGAAGCAAAACTAGAAGCAACACAAGAAGCAAAACCAGAAGCAAAATCAAAAGCCAAACTAGAAGCAACAAAATCTGGTGCTAAATCCGGCATTAATCCTGGCAAAAAAATTTGGTGCTAAACCTGGCATTAAAATCGGTGCTAAACCTGACACAATAGTGAGATGCTATTGGGCGCTGAGTTTTGCACTGGCAGAAGTGTCCAATTCATGGACTCAAATGCATTAAATTATGGTGCTATTTTAGGTGCTAATTGCATGTTCTATTGTAGTGTTAGTAACATCAATTCCCCTCCTCCAGAAATATTTACGAACATCTATATCTCCAATATATAGGGTGTCCTCCCTATAAGCCATCTAGTCTGAAAGAAGAACAAAAGCTCAGAAGCATTATCATCCCATACCTCACAGTCTAGGTATGGTCGCCAAACAACTAAGTCAACATTATCAAAAGCATGTCTCCAATACTCCAACTTTGCCAGCTTGGGTTGGGAAAGGCTATCCTGAAACATGTAGGAGTAGGGCTGACCCCTACCCCGAGTGCCAATACCAATAGGACAAGTAATGGCTATGTGTGTCCATGCCCATATCTGCAGAAGTGATACTCTTCAAGCCAAGCTAGAAGAGCCATCATAAACAAACTAGTGTAAATCATGGTATAGGTAGGCAAGGATGTAAACTCCCCAAGCATATCTAGTACCCTCTATAGGAATCTGCTCTAACACCTGCCCCCATCCAACTACAAATCCATGAGACTATTTGTCATGGCACACGATACCTCTTATCAACCCTACCACAACTGAAGGAAGAGGCTAATAGTAAGCCACCATGTCAGCCTAGCTGATCTTAGTACCCTCGATCTCATCATTGTCAAAGACTTGTCTGCACTCATCTAATCGTGCCCCAGTCTGTGGCTCATACTCAACAAGCTCTCCATCAATAGGAATGTACAGAATCCTGTGAAAATCCTCTATGGTCAGTGTAATCTCCCCAGTGGGAAGGTGAAAAGTCCCATACTCATTGTGGAATCTCTCAACTAGAGTAGTCAACATGCTGAGATTTGCCCTAATCTCAGGCATGAAGAGCACAAACGATAATCCAGCCAATCCAATAACAAGTAGATCAGTCTCGATAAGATAATGCCTCAACATCTGCATAATTGGAAACCGCTCCCTCGACATGAGGACATCATCTAATTCCTCCTGCAATCAAGCAAGTGCATGTTAATCAACCAAAATCGACTAAATTGCAAGTCTATTTATCTAACATCAAACACTTAGTTATTTCAATAGGAAAGCAATCCTATCATCTCTTCAGAGATTCTATCAATCTCAGAGATGACCTACAGTTGACAAGCATCCATCGTACAGTCAACTTCTCCAAATTTCTAAGTGATTTTGATCAACTCAACTTATATGCACAGTTCTGCCTGTCATATGCATAGAATTATCTCATAAGCGCAGATTTAGCTCGCATGCGCAGGATAAACTCATATCTGCATATTTATCTTGAATGTGTGGCTTTGCATTGCATGCACAGGACTGTACCTTATTTGCGCAGTAATATCGTGCTTGTACAGTGGCATATCAAAAGCATAGTAGAATATTGAAAGCACAACATCCCTCATTGCATGCGCAGCAGGAATTTGTTTACACAAAAATATACTTTAAATGCGAAAAACTGCATATGCGCTGATTCCAGCGTCATGTTTAGAATCGCATCATATGCGTGGTATCATGCATCATATGCGCAGTTCTACCATTTGACACATACAAAACCTAAATTTTTGGACTACATTTAATGCTATCATAAATGCACCTAGCCTTGAAATGAAGGGGTACTTACCGGCGGGCCGTAGTCTCCTGGACCGTTGAACCATTGGATCGGCTCGAATCGATGAAGCTCAAGAGTAAACTATTGCATCTTCACTAGCTGCTATGTGCTCCAAAGGCTTTGATCTCCTAAAAGCTCTCCAACAAAGACAAGTGTGCAAATGACTAGGAATGTGACCCCACACTCCTATATATAGCGCATGGAACCCTAATGAGAGGTGTTTAACCTTGAGCATGCTGGGGCATGTTTTTCACCTGATTTTTCTTCTACATCAACCAATTTCTTCACCCATCTATCCAGTCAGCCTGTCATTCAACCTATCTCATCGTGAGATCGTCTGTCATCCTCTCATCACTTTCTTCCCGTCCAATCTCCCAAGGGGGCATCCTATCAGCATTATACCTATACTAGGGGCAAATTGGGGCATGTATGATAATCAGAAAATTTTTATTCTTTGAAACAACATGCTAAAACACATTGCATCAAAGAGGGGCAAAATGTATACACCTAAAAATGGCAAAGACAAATTAAATAAATATTTATTATTTATTTGATTCCCATTCTTCTATCATTTAATAAATTTATCAATTTATCTATTTGATTCACGTTCATCATTAATAGTCCAAATATTAAATAAATATCAATTTATTTAATTAAGTCAATTAAACATATTCCTCTAATGTCATCCCTTAATTAAATAATAATCAAATTACTTAATCACAAATCATCCTATTCAAAAGTCCTCTATTCCACATCATCTAATCCACCTCACACATCCACCTCGTCATCTTGCACATGTAATTAAATATTTTAATATTTAATTATTCCATTTTCCCTCACCCACATGGGCCTATTCTTCCTCCAACCATCCCTATTCCAAAGGGCATGGTCTCTCCATGTCATCATGGTCAAAGGGACACTATGTGACACTTGTTCCATAGTCCCTAGAATCATTCCAATCTCCCTACAAACATGGTCTCCTTGTTTGACCTTCTCTCTTTGGTCATTGTGAGCCTTGTGACATGTGGGCTTATGTCACACCTTTCTCTCCACCATGTCAAGGTGAGAGGAACATCTTCCCTCTTTCTCTCCCTCATTTCAACCAATTCAATCCTCACCATACACCTCACAAGACGAAGTCTCCACCGTTGAGATCTTGACACATGGATTTGCCCCCTCCATGGCCTATAAAAGGAAGCTCATTCCCTCATTTCAACAACACACAAGCTATAGCAAAGTTACTCTGTAGAAATTCCAGCGTGCCTTTGGCAAAGCATCCATATTTCTCATTGCATTTTATATCCATTATCTTCATATCCATACAACCATGGCTTCAATCATCCATCCCTCATCCTCACAATAGTTGCATTGTAGGTAATTTTCATTGCATTTTATCCAACATACAGCCATTCAAGTATTGTCACCTTCAAACAGCAAGGAAGCATGCTTCTGAGAGCTCTATTCATTAACAAGATCAATACAAGATAGGAAACAATGGAAGCATTCAAGGTAAATCAGTCTTCAAGGTAATATTCTTTGTTTATTTGATTTGCATCATATTTCATTGAGTTATTGGATAATTAGTAGTTTAATACTATTGACAATATTTCCATTAACATTTTTGGTGCCAACTATGGGGCCTTGCCCCATTTTTAACTTCCATCTGAGTGTTTTGTGAAGGTCCTGTCACGACAGGTCATTTTTGTGCATACAACTTCCAGTTATGTGCATTCAACACTTTCTATTGTGCTTTTACCTTTCGATGCATACGACATATCCTATTGTGCATCTGAAGCATTTTCCTACGCTTTTACTCTTTCTGCGCATACAACACATAGTCCTATGCATCTGATTCATTGTACAGTGCATTTACAAATTTGTGCATATACTACACAGTGCTACGCATATGACCTACAGTCCTGCGCATTCAATTTGTAACAGAAAGTTGTAAAAGTTTTATAAGGTTTTCCATACTAACTTTCATTTGCAGGTGTTAGGAGCTGGATTTAGTCATTTTAGCTACATTATTTTAAGCCACCTAGAACTAATTAGGAAGGAGTAACTTAATATGTTCATGCAAATCATCACATAGACTTAATTAGGAGGGAAGTAAATCATTTTGTTGCATCACAACTTTCATCTAGTCCCAACCTAGGGGTTAAAATTAAACAATTTCTTTATGTTTTTACTATCTTGCACTACAATCTATCACATAGCTTAATAGGGGAAAGTAACACTTGTTTTATTTCTGCAAACAACAATCTACACCTAGATTTGTTAGAGGGATAAAATTAACAAAATCTTTTCCAAGTTATTGCTATCTTGTTACAAATTTCTGTACTTGGTAGAGTTAACACATTTAGTTATTTTTCTTTTAACTAGGGAGGTAAAGAACCAGTGTTCTCCATGTTTTTAGAATGATAATAGGACTATGCTCTCCCCTTAACTGGGTGACCAAAATGCCAAACTTATCATTTTGCATGTTTTACCTTTAGAGAGGCATGCCCTTGGAATTCCTTCCTTCCAAGTGGGACAACCTTAAGTGATAATGGGATAAAGCCAAGCCACCTCCGAGTCACTATAAATAAATTGTGTTTGTGACAAAAGTTGCAAGCAATGGGTGATGTTGTGTTACACCAACCAATGTTTCCCCCAAAACCCTATGGAGTGTAACCTCTGCAGGCTGGGAAGCCTTCTTATCGAAGCAAATGGCCGCATGTGTAACCACCCGAACGGATGCCTTGACTAAAATTCTTTTGTTCTAGTAAGCTAAAATCCCCTATTTGGTGACATAGGAGGAGGAACCTCTAGAGCTGTCCAACATTTAGTGTAGAGACAAAAAAGTTCAACTCTTCAAAGGAACTATAACTTGGTATGCGTGAGAAGTGAGTGCCATGGAGGAGAGCCAGTGCTACCAAGTTATTAGTTGTTCACCTTTATGCAAGTGGTTAGTGTAAAAACCAAGTTGGAACTCATCAAATATTTTCCTTCCCATCCATACGATTGCAATTGTTTGTTTTTAATTTTGTTAAGTAAATCATGAAAACCTTTTGTTCTCTGTGTTTTCCAGCAATAACTTGAACCAAAATCTGCATTGAAAACCTTAGATTAACTTAGGAAAACATTATAAACAAATCAAACTGTCAAACTGAAATAGAAAACCAACTATCTGTAGTTCTGTGCATTTAAAACATTCTGCTGCGTATATAACAAGTTTTGCTGCGCATTTAATCTTATTGTGCATTTAACCAATTATGTTGCGCATCTGAACCTTTTTGCTACGCTTATAATCTTTTTTCACTTTTAACACACAAAACAACGCATATAAAACACAGTGCTACGCATATAAACTCAACTAGATCTACGCATTTTAGACACAGAGCTGCGCATTTGACCCGTTATCCTGCACTTTTGAAGCTGTGCATCCAAAATAGAGAGATATTCCATACAGTGTGGGGCAAAAACATTATCAGTTTTAGGTACCCTTTTTTCTATAGTTTCACCCTAAAAAATCAGTTATACCATGCAAACACCTTTCCATATCATTTTCACAAACATCTTTTCACATCATTACCTTTCTATTATAACACCTCAAAATCAAAACACAACTTGCTTCTAGGACCTAGTTGATACTCTACCAATCCAAACAATAGCTAGTTAGTATTTATAACAGGATATCAAATCATCCTTCCCAACAAAACTATACTAGTGTAACCTTGACAAGGGAATAGTCCTCATCAAATAGCGGTGTCAATCTATCCCTATTTAGACTACCCCTTATATCGACACTTCGATAGCTATTAGACATTATAGCTCAATAATTACCTTGTTTGAGTCAAACATAGAATCAACAAAAAAATCTTTAACAAAATCAATTCCAATCAAATTCACCTTCTACCACATCACACCTCCAATCAAAAATCAAAATCCAACAAATTCCATTTCATCTCTTGCCAAAATCTTGCATGGTGCAAACTAGATCTCAATCAAAACAAAAGCAAAACATGGACAACCTCAACAATAACATACCTGATTCGGATGATGAGGAAGTCTCTCAAGAGGAAATCCTCTAATAACTCCAAGATCCTAAGTTCCAAAAGATAATGGATAGAGTTGTTGCTATTGACCCTCAAAAGTATTTCCTCATGCTTGCTCAACAAGGAGCAAAGCTACCCGCAGACTTTGATATGTCTAATCTACAGGAGAATAATACCTCAAATGAAGCTAAGTTGTCAAAAGATGGCTCCAAAACTGACAAAGAGGCTCCAAAAATAGAAAAGGCTAAGGATACACTTAATCCCTTGGATGCATTAACAACCCAAATCCAAGCCTTACAACAGCAATTGGTAGATATCCAAAGTGGAACCACAACGAAACATTATTCACTTGAAGATATCTCACCTTACCCATTTGACAAATCCTTGAACATGATACATTTTCCTATAAGATTTGAAGTGCCAAAATTTGACAAGTATAGAGGAAAAGGAGATCCTAGAGATCATATCAGGGAATTCAATGTCGCTTGTCTTGAAGTCACTCACAATGAAACTTATCTAATGCGACTATTCCCTAGAAGCCTAGGAGGACAAGCTATGGAGTGGTTTTCACGTCTACCTCCTAGCATCTGCACCTTTAATGAATTAGTGGACAAATTCATCACACATTTCTCTTATAACATAGAACATGAAATCTCCATGCTAGACCTTTGCAATAATAAACAAAAAGGAGGAGAATCATTTGCATCTTTCCTACAAAGATGGAGGTAACTTGCGAGCAAGTGTCCCTTTCACATACCTAAAAAATAGATGATAGAAATGTTTGTGCATAATTTGTACACTGAGCTAAGCTATCAAATACAAATCCAATGTCCATCAAATTTTAGTAAGGTCATTGAGATGGGGCTTCTCATTAAGAAGGCCTTGATAGCGAAGGGGCAAGTAAAGATATACAAAGACATCCCAAGCTCTAACAATAATGCGAATAAGTCACGGTTTTGGACTAAAAACAAACCCATAGTGAATGATGGTGTGGTAGATGCAAAACATGTGGCACCAAAGCAACCTATTTTCAACCTATCCAATCCGTAGAACAACGCACCATCTACCAAGCCTCAAGGCACTAAACAAAAACAAAACAACTTCCCTCCAAGAAGAAAGTTCACACAACTTGGTGAATCACTTGAATCAACACTTGAAAGTTAATTGGGGGCAACCTCATCACACTCCCACCAGTGCACAAATACGAACCCAAGTTCAAATCTCCTTGGTGGAATTAAAATGACTTTTGTGAATACCATAGGAGCAAAGGTCATAAAACAAATGAGTGTATGAAACTCAAACATGTCATTCAAGACCTCCTTGACCAAAAACATATATCCATTAATGAAGGACATACTACCAATGATGAACATATAGCATTCAAGAATCCTCTTCCTCATTACAAGAAGGGAGGTTCTTCAAACCAAAACAACAAAGGGGCTAACAAAGTAAGCTATAACAATGTTTCTTTTGATTATACCATCAATCATATCTCCCAACGTGAATCACACATCAATGTGATCACCATAAATAATTAGCCTGACTATAATGTGACCACGCGTTGTGGAAACATAACTCTGCAAGGGGCTCAATCGAGGCCATCTTCCACATCCAACTCATCCTCTACTTCAAATCAGTACAACATTATCGACCAACTTCACAAAACACCTACACATATATCCATCTTGGAGTTATTGCATTTATCACCATCCCATAAAGCCATTTTAGAAAAAGCTCTCTTGGAGACAATAGTTCCTACAAACCTTGCCCAAGATCAATTCCAGGCTATGGTAGGCCATCTCACCACACCACATTTCCTATCCTTCACTAAGAAGGATGACATGTCAATCAATCAACCACACAATGCATCCCTACACATTGAGGCCCAAATACATAAGCATAGAATTAAAAGGGTCCTAATAGATGGAGGGGTTGGTTTGAACATTTGTACACTAAAGTTAATCCTTGCATTGGGGTTTTCTAAAAATACTATTGATCCCAAGAAAAAGATAACCATCAAGGCATATGATGAGGAAGAAAGAACCTCCAAAGGAACAGTGGTTTTGCCAATACGAGTGGGACTGGTAGAAAAGGATGTAGTGTGCCAAGTTCTTGACATGGAGCTTGCATATAACATTCTTCTAGGCAGACCTTGGATCCATGCAATGAAGGCTGTCCCATCAACGTATCACCAATGTATCAAGTTCTCGTATAATGGTCAAGAAATAACTATGCAAGGGGACCCTGATCCTTTTCAGTATTGCAATACCATACAGTCTAAACCAAAAGTTGTGATACCTACCAATAGAGCAGTTTCTTCTTCCTCCAACCAAGTGGATCCAAGTTCCTTAGCTTCTACCTCAAAAACATCAGAGCTTAAAATCAAGGTCAAATACAAGGGTGTCGGGGAGTATGTTATTGAACAATATTTCTCTCTAGCACAGTTGTCACTATCACCAAAGTCTTATGGGTGACCATCCCTGAACAAAGCTAAGTCACTTGAGACTCCCGTGGGTCCTTTCATTAAATGGGGAAGCCTATCTGATGAGAGTGATGAGAACGATGTCTTAAAATGGCTTTTCAAAGATGAAGATAGTCAAACCATACCAGAGGACCAACAACCTAAGCTTCCTACAAAATAGTATGTTCAAGGTTTTCCCATGTTACAAAGGATGGGATACAATGGTCATGGTCCCATAGGACTAAGAAAGGATGGTATCATAGAACCTATCAAACCCCCTACTCAAACGGTCTGAGATACTACTGGGTTAGGATACCAAGGTCAGTAGAAGAACAAAGGCAAAGGTAAGAAAAAGGTTGAAGATAGACAAACAACTACCACTAACTTTGTGGAACAAATTCACCTTTTACAAGAGGCTAGTGAAACTGATTCAAATGAGTATGAGTGGGATAGCCTCTCTGAGATGTCTTGTGAAGACAAAGGGATTGATGTGGTCCAACGATATAGCAATACTCCAACAATGCATGAGGGACAAATCTCTAGGGCTAGACCACTAGAGTTCAAACCGCAACATGACAAGAATGAACCTCACAAAGAGAGTATGCTATTAAACTTGATGAACCAACTTGAGAAGAGTACCATAATAGACCTTGTCAATACCTCGTCCCATTCAAATGAATCCTCTGTCCTAACCATAACTACCCTTGAGTCTGATCAACCTAATGATCCCTTACCTCTAGTTCACCCTGAATTAATAGATTGGGATCTATCTAAAACATCACCTGAGCTAGACACCTTTGAAAATGATGATGCCATCATCGACTACCTCGAGCTTAGAGAACACTTGCCCACAGGAGACCATAAGTCTGGTTTCCCCATCAACCTTAACGACAAGGCATACTTCGAAGAGAGTTCCAATCCTTTTAGTCATAAAAATGTTAAAATAAATATGAGATTTAATGGTGAAAACCACTCTGTGACAGTGTTAGATCATGAAAAAGTAAAAAGAAAAGATGTGTCCGAAGGTGAAAACCTCTCTGAGGTGCCAATAGATGAAAGGCTTGACCCTCTCCCCCTTTATGCACATCTAGAAAGATCTTCAGTATTGATTGAACCAGTAGAACCAATCAACATTGGCACAGAGGCACATCCAAGACTCCTTTATCAAGCAGAGTCATTAACTACACAAGAAAAGATAGAATTTTTTGAGTTCTACAGAATAAAGTAGATAAACTTTGCTTGGTCTTATGCTGATATGCCAGGTATTGACCCTGATCTAATCATGCACGATCTGTCACTAGCTCCAGGAGCTAAGCCAGTTAAATAGAAGCTAAGGAAAATGCACCCCCACATAGCTTCAATGGTAAAAGAAGAGCTCAAGAAGTTACCAGATGTGGGGTTCATTAGAGCTATTGACTACCCAGAGTGGGTCTATAATATTGTACCTATTTCAAAGCTTGACAAGAGAATTAGAATATGCAATGACTTCAAAGATTTAAATAAGGCTTGTCGGAAGGATAATTTTCCTTTACCAAACATTGATATCATCGTTGACCTCACAACAGGTCATACCATGTTGTCCTTAATGGATGGTTTCTCCAGATATAACCAAATCAAAATAGCACCAGAGGATCAACATAAAACAACATTCACATGTCCATGGGGCACCTATTGTTGGTGTGTTATGCATTCAGTCTCAAGAATGCAGGAGCAACATATCAGCAAGCAAGGACAACGATCTTCCATGATATGATGCATACCATCATGGAGGATTATGTTGATGATATCTTAGGGAAATCACTCACTAGAGAGGGACATCTTGAAGTCTTAGACAAAATATTCACAAGACTAGAGCAGTTTAAAGTACGATTGAATCCTAAAAAGTGTGTTTTTGGAGTAACATCTAAAAAACTACTTGGATACATCATATCATCAAACAGAATAGAGGTAGACTCGACAAAGGTCAAAGAAATTATGGAAATTCTTCCACCAAAGAATCTGAGTCATCTACAGTCTTTACAGGAAAAGTTGTAGTCAATTAGAAGGTTCATCTCCCAACTGGCAGACAAGTGCCACCCATTCTCACATCTGCTGCATAAAAATATTCCATTCAAATGGGATGATAACTGTGAGCAATCATTTCAACACTTAAAAGAATATCTGATGAATCCACCAGTCCTAATGCTGCCAATTCAAGGCAAACCCCTACTGTTATATATCTCAGCTACACCCACAAGCTTTGGGAGCATTGCTAGCACAAGAAAACCGTGAAGGAAAGGACCAGGAAATCTACTATATCAGCAGGACATTAGTAGGTTATGAGCTTCAGTACACACCAATTGAAAGGGCATGCCTTGCAGTCGTCTTCGCTTCACAAAAGTGGAGACACTACATGCTCTCTCACTCCATAAAGCTAGTAGCAAAGATTGACCCACTAAAGTATCTCCTCAGCAAAGATACCCTAACAAATAGAATATCTAAATGGGTTATGATTCTTAGTGAGTTTGACATTGAGTACATGGATAGAAGAGCCATAAAAGGATAGGTCATCGTAGATCAACTGGCAGATGCACCTTTGATTGATAACAACCCCTTAAGTTTTGAGTTTCCTGATGAATCTATATTCAACATCACAACAATAGCTTGGAAACTCTACTTTGATGGGTCATACACGCAACATGGATCTGGAGTAGGTATCTTGCTAGTAACACTGCAAGGGGATACAATCCCTAAATCATACAGACTTTTGTTCCCATGCACCAACAATGTAGCTAAGTATGAAGCACTGGTTATCGGCATACAGATGGTAGTCGAGTGGAAGATCAAAGAGCTTCATGTATATGGGGACTCACAACTTGTCATTAACCAAATAAATGATGAATACCAAACAAAGGACAAGAAGTTGATACCGTACAAGCGTATGGTGGATTACTTCAAGGAATAATTTGTTGTGATCTCCTTCAAGCAAATACCAAGGTTGGAAAACAAAGCAGCAAATGCAATAGCCACTATTGCATCCCTTCTAGATATCCCTGAAAATCACTCATGATATGAATTTTTGGTGGAGCCAGTCTCCCATCCAACCTATGAAAGCCCAGAAAATAACATCATTTACCACATCGTAGGGGCCAATTCTCCTTTATATGGCAAAGTTTACGCCTATCTTAGAGAGAATATCCTACCTCCTGACCTATCAAACAACCAAAAACGTACGTTCATACGCCAATCATCCAGTTATACCATTGTTACCAACACCCTATACATACGAGGTTTAGATGGTACTCTCCTTAGGTGTTTAGATAGTGATGAATATTAGACCGCTCTAAGGGAGGTTCATGAAGGCATTTGTGGGATGCACTCTAGTGGTCCTACTCTGGCAAAGAAACTCATGCATTTAGGATATTATTGGCCAAGCATGGAAAATGATTCCTATCATTTGGTCAAGCAATGTAAGAAATGCCAGATTCACAGTAATTTGATACATGCACTCGCTCGGGAATTACAACCCTTAACGACACCTTGGCCCTTCTATCAATGGGGTCTTGATCTAGTAGGCAAGATTCACCCTTCCTCCTCCAACGACCACAAATTCATTATCACAGCCACAAAGTATTTTACAAAGTGGATTGAGGTCGTTCCATTAACCACCGTCATAGGGAAACAGATTTCATCCTTCATCCTTAACTATATCATATGCAGATATGGTATTCCATTATCCATTATCACAGATAATAGAAGACCCTTCAAGAATCAGGATGTATAGGAACTCTATAGTAAATTCCATATCCAGCATCGTTTCTCGACCCCATACTACCTGTAAGGTAACAGCCAAGATGAGGCATCGAATAAAACCATTCTGAAGATACTCAAAAAGACTGTCGATGATGTTGGACAGGACTAGCATATGCAATTGAACCCCGCTCTATGGGCCTACAAAACTAGTATACGCACACCCACAGGTGCGACACCATACTCCCTTGTCTATGGATTTGAAGCCATATTACCTATCGAAGTTGAAATTCCTTCCCTCAGGGTGTCATTAAAGGGGCTCATAAATGATGAGGAATACAAAGTATCAAGGCTTCAAGAACTAGAACTGCTAGAAGAATGGAGACAACATGCCTTTAACCATCTTAAGGCATACCAGCAAAGAATGTCAAGGAGCTACAATCATAGGGTTAAGCCAAGGGTCTTTCAGGTAGGTGATCTGGTCCTAAGAGAGAACCCACACAATCAACATGATAGAGAGAAGAAGGGGAAGTTTGAACCAAACTGGTTGGGTCCCTATGTCATCATTGTTACCTATGGATCAGGCGCTTATCAACTCTCAACATCAGAAGGTGAACTGTTTGATAACCCCATCAACAATATGCACCTGCGAAGGTTCTATACCTAATAACCCCAATGCAAGGGACATTAAAAAAAATGGTACAAGTAGAAACAAGTGGTGAAAACCTGGAAACAGGCACTATTTGCAACTAACTGCTACCTCCATCTATTACTACAACCCAACCTGCATCCATCTTTCCTATCGTATTCATCCAGTAACCGTATCCATTTTGCATCTACCTAATAATGACCTACCATAGCTTGGTGTCTTGTCACCCCTATCATATTATCCAGTAGGGTCATCCCATCGTATTACCCTTTCATTTATCTTATCGCAAGTCCATTGCTAGTATCAGTCATCCTGAACTACGTCACCTCTGAGTTATCACGTAGTCAAGGCTATCATCTATGCACCCCCAAGGCTCCTTTTCCATCCATTCTATCCCATGTCGTTCAAACTTTGGTCTATTCGAATCTGCATCATTTTCCCATCGCCTAGGTCTTAGGTCCACATAGGTCCACCCAGTCGAACTATGTTGCCTCTATGTCATCACATAAGCAAGGCCATTTAGTAATAAGCCCCCGAGGTACTAGGTCAGTCCATTAGGGCTCGTCACATTGTTCATCATCATTTCATCCATAATAAATAAATCCTCTACTTGACTGGGGGAAAATCCTCAACCTAGTTAGGGAATAGGATTCTTGAATGCTATAAATTCAAAGGGTAAACAATCGGATCACGGTTTTATCACTAGACAATAAGCAGCATGATGAGCAAGTCTTCAACATCATCTTGACACAAAAGACAACAAAAACTACACTTGACAAATCCCTTTTGGCCTAAGACATCAAACTGATTCTATCAAGTTATTGCAAGAAAACATGTTTTGGGTAAGAAAGTTTTTCAATGATTGTTTTAAAGAGTCTTATATCATGATTTTGTTATTATGTCTTTCTATGCTACTCAAGGATGTATCAAACTAGAGAAGCTATGATGGGGGCATAATCATTTTATTTGTCTGTTGTTTGTGGATTTACCTTTAGTAACATGAAAGCCTTGTCTAACGACATGATCAACAAAATGATCATCGAGGACATCAAAGGTCTAAACATGAAATAGGTTTAATCCTTGTCTGTTGATACGCAAGCAATACTTAGGTCATCTTGGTTCAATTATACTTAGATGCTTGAATTAACTTGCTAAATCAAAATCCATGTAAGAAATACTCAGGTCATCATGGTTTAATTATACCTAGATGCTTGTATTTTCTTACAACATTTTAAAAGATCAATGATGAAACAAAGTACTTCAAAAACTCACACAATCAAATATGACAAGAATTCATGTCCATACTTATCCCATTGCATTATAAGCATGTTATCATTTTACCAAAATCCATGTGTCTTTGTGATCATTTGTTTATCCAATTTCTTATCATGTATTACTAAATCATTTATTATCATTTCTTTTCATTGTTCAATTCATTTCTTCTAAAAGGTGTATTATTATTAAGATTGAGTATACTTGGTATTAACAAAAATAAAACCATCATGTGTCGTAATCAAGTCCATTATTATAAATGCATATCATTTTGTCCATTAGGATGTATAAACACAAGTAAATCATAAATCACCATAGCAAGAATCATATACTCACATCATTCCATCCATTTGAGTTTCATATGTATATCATGATAGAAAATTAAAAAATGCAAAAATGTAGATAGCATGATCATCAAATTAAACCATCTTAGTGCATGAATACATGATTCATATCATTAAATTTAGCCTTATACAAATCAACACATATAGATGCATCATCGTATCTAGCATTAGGTCAAACATCATAAGCATGTAGAGGCATCATGTCTAGTAAATCAAAAATCTATAGAAGTATCAACATAATCATCATAGTGTGACATCATACAAGTCATCATATAGAGCATCAGATCCACCACATAACATAAACATATGCATCAAAATCATAAACCATGTACGTCATCCATGAGCATAACACATCATAGCATCATAAGTCATGTCCATCATAATAAATCATAACATAGTCTGTCCAATTGTGATATCATATCGTTATCATCAAAAAGAATAAAAGTGTCCAAGTATACAATGATGTCAAAATAATAAAACATCTTGAAGTATCCAAACCAAAGTTGTGTATACATGTCCAAATAAAAGTGCTAGAAACAAATACATGTCTGGAAACAACTAGTAGTGACTCCCCCCTGATGGTGCTGGTTGTGGTTGTAGGATACCTCCTCCACCGGTTGTCCCTATCCTTGGTGTCCCAGTCCCTATTGCACCTCCTCCTAATGGTCTATGAGGTGGCCCCATAGGTCCCATCACCCCACCACTCTCTGGGAGTGCCCTCTGTGATATGTTGCGGTAACTAGGCCTGATAACTTCCTACCCTACGCTCTGGTGGTACAACCTACTCATAAAGGGACCGCCAGTAGAAGATCTCCTGGCCTGCCCTAACCATCTCTGTAATGGTCTGGCCAGTGGGACCCTATCCCGCAGTCTGCTGAACCTGCTCTAGGAGTGCCTCTACCTTCCCATACCTCTGGATGGTTGTGTGTCTCTCTAGTCGAGAAGTCTGTAGGTCACCCTGGAGCTGTGTAATATGGGCTTGCATCTGCCCTATTTGTCCCTGCTGCTACTGTAGCATAGACTGAGCCTGAGCCAACTGGGCTCATAACCCTGCTATCACCCCATCATCTAGTTCTTGCCCCTGTGGCTACACTAGAGGTTGCACCTGTGCCTGTAAGAGTAGTTGAGCATGCTAGGCAGGATTAATCCACTGACAAACCCTCCTCCCATCTCCATCTCTACCATCATCCCCATCACTGCCATCATGTCCGACATCATGACCACCACTGTCGCCACCATCATGACCTCCTCCTCCCCCTCCTCTTCCACTACCATCATCCCCACCTCAGCCACCTCTGCCTCCCCATCCTCTGTGTCTCCTAGGCTACCTCTATGGCCCCTTGTTATCATCCTCCCGATCATCCAAAATCAGGGATCGCTCTCCTGGTCCAGAGTAGCATGGAAATGGATGTGCAGCAAACCAATCAAAGAAATCCCGTGTCGTGCCTGCATCTGCCACTACCCTGTACATCATCCAGGGCTGATATGGAATATGTAGAAACTTAGCACGAGCTATCTCATAGGATTGGTTGGGTCCCCATCGTGTCCTCTCCTTGTGCATACGAGAAAATATGGCATTACCCTAGGGCATCCCCTAGATTCTGCCAAACTACCTGTACACACATGATACAATGTGTTTCTCTAATATATATGGTGTCCTCCCTATAAGCCATCTAGTCTGAAAGCATAATAGAAGCTTAGAAGCATCATCATCCCATACCTCACAATCCAAGTATGGTCACCAAACAACTAAGTCAACATTATCAAAAGCATGTCTCCAATACTCCAACTTTGCCAGCTTGGGCTGGGAAAGGCTATCCTGAAACATGTAGGAGTAGGGCTGACCCCTACCCCGAGTGCCAATACCAATAGGATGAGTAATGGCTATGTGTGTCCATGCCCATATCTGTAGAAGTGATACTCCACAAGCTAAGCTAGAAGAGCCATCATAAACAAATTGGTGTAAATCATGGTATAGGTGGGCAAGGATGCAAACTCCCCAAGCATATCTGGTACTCTCTATAGTAATCCACTCTAACACCCGCCCCCATCCAACTACAAAGCCACGAGACCATCTGTCGGGGCACACGATACCTCCGATCAACCCTGCCACAATTGAAGGAAGAGGCTCATAGTAAGCCACCATGTCAACCTAGCTAATCTTAGTACCCTCGATCTCATCATTGTCAAAGACCCATCTGCACTCATCTAATCATGCCCCAATCTATGGCTCATACTCAACGAGCTCTCCATCAATAGGAATGTGCAAAATCCTATGAAAATCCTCTAGGGTTAGTGTAATCTCCCTAGTGGGAAGGTGAAAAGTCCCATCCTCACTGTGGAATCTCTCAACTAGAGCAGTTAGTATGCTGAGATTTGCCTTAATCTCGGGCATGAAGAGCACAAATGATAATCTAGCCGATCCAATAACAAGTAGATCAGTCTCCATAAGATAAAGCCTCAACATCTGTGTAACTGGAAACCGCTCCCTCGACATGAGGACATCATCTAACTCCTGCAATCAAACAAGCGCATGTTAATCAACCAAAATTGACTAAACTGCAAGTCTATTTATCCAACATCAAACACTTAGTTATTTCAACATGAAAGCAATCCTATCATCTCTCTAGAGATTCTATCAATCTCAAAGATGACCTTCAGTTGACCAGCATCCATCGCATAGTCAACTTCATCAAATTTCTAAGTAATTTTGATCAACTCAACTTATATGCGTAGTTCTTCCTGTCATATGCGCAGAATTATCTCATAAGTGTAGATTTAGCTTGCATACGCAGGATAAACTCATATGCACATATTTATCTTGAATGTGCGGCTTTGCATTACATGCACATGACTGTACCTTGTTTGTGCAGCAATATCGTGCTTGCGTAGCGGCATATCAAAAGCGTAGTAGAACATTGAATGCGCATCATCCCTCATTGCATGCACTGTAGGAATTTGTTTGTGCAAAAATACACTTTAAATGTGAAAAAACTGCATATGTGTTGATTCTGACGTCATATGCTCAGAATCACGTCATATGCATGGTATTGCACCTCATATGTGCAGTTCTACCATTCGACGCATACAAAACCTAAATTTTTGGACTACATTTAATGCTATCATAAATGCACCTAGCCTAGAAATGAAGGGGTACTTACCGGCGGCTCGTAGTCTGTTGGACAATTAGATCGTCGGACCTGCTTGAATTGATGAATCTCAAGAGGAAACTGTTGCATCTTCGCTAGCTTCTCTATGCTCCAAAGGCTTTGATCTCCTAAAATCTCTCCAACAAAAACAAGTGTGTAATTGACTAGGAATGTGACCCCACACTCCTATATATAGTGCATGGAACCCTAATGGGAGGTGTTTAAGCTTGAGCATGCTGGGGCATGATTTTCACCTGATTTTTCTTCTACATCAACCAATTTCTTCACCCGTCTATCCAGTCAACCTATCATTCAACCTATCTCATCGTGAGATCATCTGTCATCCTCTCGTCACTTTCTTCCCATCCAATCTCCCGAGGGGGCATCCTATCGACATTAAACCTATACCAGGGGGAAACTGGGGCATGTATCATAATCAAAAAAAAATTATTCTTTGAAACAACGTACTAAAACACATTGCATCAAAGAGGGGCAAAATGTATACACCTAAAAATGGAAAAGACAAATTAAATAAATATTTATTATTTATTTAATTCCCATTCTTCTATCATTTAATAAATTCATCATATTATCTATTTGATTCACATTCATCATTAATAGTCTAAATATTAAATAAATATCAATTTATTTAATTAAGTCAATTAAACCTATTCTTCTAATGTCATCCCTTAATTAAATAATAATCAAAAATCATCCTATTCCAAAAGTCTTCTATTCCACATCATCTAATCCACCTCACACGTCCACCTCATCATCTTGCACATGTAATTAAATATTTTAATATTTAATTATTCCATTTTCCCTTACCCACATGGGCCTATTCTTCCTCCAACCATCCCTATTCCAAAGGGCATGGTCTCTCCATGTCATCATGGTCAAAGGGACACTTGTTCCATAGTCCCTAGAATCTTTCCAACCTCCCTACAAACATGGTCTCCTTGTTTGACCTTCTCTCTTTGGTCATTGTGAGCCTTGTGACATGTGGACTCATGTCACACCTTTCTCTCCACCATGTCAAGGTGAGAGGAACATCTTCCCTCTTTCTCTCCCTCATTTCAACCAATTCAATCCTCACCATACACCTCACAAGACCAAGTCTTCACCATTGAGATCTTGACACATGGATTTGCCCCCTCCTTGGCCTATAAAAGGAAGCTCATTCCCTCATTTCAACAACACACAAGCTATAGAAAAGTTACTCTACAAAAATTCCAATGTGCCTTTGGCAAAGCATCCATATTGCTCATTGCATTTTATATCCATTATCTCCATATCCATACAACCATGGCTTCAATCATCCATCCCTCATCCTCACAATAGTTACATTGTAGGTAATCTGTTGGATCTAGGGCATACAACTGAGAGGGGGGGGGGTGAATCAGTTGTATAAAACTTCTTGTTATTTCAAACACTTGATTCTTTGTTGTTAGTTAGCAGCATATTAAATAATCATCCATGAAAACATAATACATAAACACAAGAGCAGATAAGTATCAACACATTGAACACCAAGATTTTGACGTGGAAAACCCGGTTAAGGGAAAAACCACGGGGTGATTAACCCAAGAATTATTCTCTGTTAGAAGAATAAAGAAAAATGAATGGCACATGCCAATAAGGGCTCACTGCCCGAGCACACTGCTCACAAAGAGGCCCACTGCCTACAAGGAGACACACTGTCTACAAAGTGATAAAAATCACAGTCTTGAACTGGAGAATGACATCTCTACCATGTCCGGATCAGTTCCAATTAAGCCCAAAAACCTCTGCTCTGTCTTTCGCACTTCTCTTCGCTATGCCACACTTATCCACACACCACACACTCTGAAATGAACTCACAAACTGTTATTTATACAAGACATCAACTTAGGAACAAACATCTAAGTCGGCAAACAACCATAAGAACATCCGCAAGATGAATAACACATCCGGTCGGCCACCACAAGAACATTCGTAGGATGAACAACTCATCCGGTCGGCTAAACAGAGCAAGAACTTCATCCGGAAGAATATCTTCAATTCCGGGTTCTACTATCAGTGCGGACCGACAGCATAACCTCAACATGATCCAATAACCTTCACAGGCCTGCCTGAAAGACCGGATACATCCGCACTTCCTCTACCTACTGGAATCTCTTGTCTTCCTCATCCGGAACTTCAAGAACACAGTCTGTCACCATTGTCATAATGTAAGAGATACTTCCGGACCTCCAAATCATACACAAATCAATGCGGACCAATAACACAACCTGAACATGATCTAAGAACCTTCACAAGCTTGCCTGAATGACCAGGTACGTCCGCATTTCATTTTCTTACTGAAATCTCTTATCCTCCTTATCCGGAACTCCAAGAACACTGTCTGTTGCTACTGTTATAATGCAAGAGATATTTTTGGACCTCCAAATCATACACAACTCGAGATGGCACATCACAAGGACATCTCAAACACTCTTGCCAATCCGCAGATTAGGATTGTACAATTCCGGACCTCACCGGACCTTTCTGTGATCCTTTGTCACCTCTGAACACTTGCCTGAACCGGTTCCATACAGACAGCCATAACTTCTTCAGATCTTCATGCGGACCTCTGAAATCTTGGCTGGAGCATCTCAAGACTCATATCTGTAAACCCTTTAATCCGCATCCTCCGGTTCTCAACCTATACAATGCATTTGCCTTCTTCTCTTCACTGTTTTTCACTGTTCCTGACTGAGGCTAATTTTCTCAATATCCTCAGCATACAGCTCATCAAATCCTTCTTGCCAATGCAATATGAGTATGTTGACATCAATGACAACACTGGATCACCTCATAATTGCAACATAATCTTCATTGCATTTTATCCAACATACAGCCATTCAAGTATTGTCATCTTCAAACAGTGAGGAAGCACACTTCTAAGAGCTCTATTCATCAACAAGATCAATACAAGATAGGCAACAATGGAAGCATTCGAGGTAAATCAATCTTCAAGGTAATATTCTTTGTTTATTTGATTTGCATCATATTTCATTGAGTTATTGGATTATTAGTAGTTTAATACTGTTGACAATATTTCCATTAACAAGTACTACCATTCAAGTTTATGTGATTTGAAGATAAGTAATCATGATTTCAACTGTGAAGAGGAGAATGTTGAAAGATCTAGTATCTTCTATAATGGTTTGAGAGGGTTTCATAATAGAAACCACCATTATTTGTTGCGAAGGCTTTGAGGGGACTATTGCAAAAACATCCATCTTACCAACTCTCGGTTATAGTCCCATCACCCTTTGTCGCATTCTAACTGCAATAGGATTGCTATAATGGGTGGATATGGGCTCCAGACTAAGCCAGTTTCTTGTGATGAAGTTAAGGGGGATGAAACAGTGTGGTACATTTGCTGTGAAAGAGGGATTGTGCCTTGTTTTGAATGCCTCAATGGGTATGATGAAAATATTTTGATTTAGTTTGCTGATGCTTTGGATAAAAGGCAAGTTCAAATGGGAAGGATTAGCTTTGAGGTCAGTGAAGAAATTATTTCCCAAGCCATGAGATGGAATGCAAAGGGAAAAAACTAAAAAGGCAGAGAAAAGTGCAAGACAATGAAAGTATGGCCTTATTCTTTAAAGAGGGTGAAGCTCTTGTTATGTTGTATCGTAGGTTCGAGATGGAGAGTCTTCCTTCTCCTTGGGATAAGGTATGTTTCATTTTAATGAAATACTTTACCTTGGAGGGTCATTTTAAGAGTTACTACCATTATCATTTTGCCTTCCTAAATCATTTTAGGCATAAAATTCTTATCATCTTTCCCTTTTATTTGCTTTCATTACTTGAATCCTCTATCAAGGAGACTAAGGAGTTGTATGCTAAGACCCCTGACAAGGCTACTATTCCACTCCATCAGGATCTAGTTTTTCATCTTTATCAATTCCACTTAGCTTTGTGTCCCCTAAAACCTATTAAAGCTTGCCTTGTGGAAAATTCCCCCTCTGCAAGTCAAGTTGTGAAAAATGTTGGTTTCCCTATGGTATTTACATCCTCCTCCAAGGGAAAACAAAAGAAACAAAAACCCCTCCCTGATTCTATGGTAGTGAAGAATGATAGTCCTTTTGCCTTGGTTGTGTCCCCCTCTTCCCACTCTAAAGGCAAGCAGAAAAAGCATGTGTCCATTTTAGAGGCTACCTTAGATTCAACCCCTAACGCTATCAACAATGTCACGCTCCCTAAAATCGTTGTGATGAAATCCAACTCCCCTTCAATCCTAGTTAAGACCCCTAGTTCTACTTCTCAGAAGGAGGCTACTGTGGGACTTTGCACCCTCAAAAATAGTCCCTCTATTATCCAGGAAACTAGGAAGATGCCTACTAAAAGAATCTTAGAAGAGTATCTGAAGAAGTCTAAAGCTAAGAAACCTAAAGGGAATGTTGTTCAATATGTTGAGGAAGGTAACAAGTTTGTTGGGGAGGTGGTGTTTATTCCCAAGGAGAAGAAAAAAGTGGTTGAGGAGGTTGCCATGAGTGAAGATGAGACTGATGATCTTCAGGAAGAGATTGTGATGGAAGTTGAGGCAGGGCTTGTGTGTACTGGAGAACATAAGGTTAGGGTGCCGAGCATCAAGAGGTCCAATAGAATTGTTGGGTTTCAAACCCCTAATCTGAGAAACTTGGATGTTTCTAGTGAATTGCTGCAAGATGAGGATTTGGAAATTCAGGAAGTGAACTGGAATGTGACTCCTCAGATTGATGAAGGTGTCGGCCTACTGGAGGAGATGAATGCTCTTGATTTAGAATATGAAGATGTTGATCTTGTCCTGGACTCTATACCTGTTCAGAAGGATTTCTCTAAATGTGACCAAACTGTTGCAAAGGTTGTTGATATAAAAGCCAAGGTGGTTTTCTTGGAAGGAAACCTGAAAGTGATGGCAAGGTTCAGTACCAAAGTAATGCATAACTACTTTGTCTATCTTGTAGTATCTTGAGCTCAAGAGGCATGGCCTTGACTTGAATACTACTACCAACTATGAAGACATGTATAAGTTTCTTACAAATGACTGGGGACAGTTGTTCTCCTAGCTTTTGTGCTTTCCTGCTTTCTAATTTTTGGTTATAGTTTTTTATTAAGACTCTGAACTTTGTTATGGGTAAGAAATATTATTGTGTTGTTGATGTGATGTTTGTGGCCTATCTATGGACTGTTTTGCTTTGCCCTTGGGGATTTTTGTATAGGGATCATCACCCTAGTTTGTTTCTTATCATAATCAAAAACATTCTAGCTAAGTGCCATTATCTGGTTATTTTATTTGCTAAAGAATTAAAATCTATACATTTCAACACATTCATTCTATGGAGGATGAATGATGAATGCTTTATATTATTTATTTATTTACCTTAGGTTTATGTAAAAGGGATTCATTCTACCTTTCTTTTGGTGAACTCTTTCACTCTTACACTCCCTTAGGGTTTTATCTTTTAATTTTTTTGATTATTCAAATTTGAGAGTTTTATTTTTCTAAAATCTGTCTTTCTATCTCTCTTTATGATGTCACTTTAAGATCTATATATGCTACAAGTTACCCAAAACCCTAATATTTATGAAGGATTTCTTATCTCAACCATAATATGGCTAGTCATTCAAATTATCATAATTCTTAATTTTATATGATTGCTAATAATGCTCATATTGAGAACCATATTAAGGAAGATGAAGAATGACAAGACTATGATCATGATACATATGTTGCTAAGAAAGATCTTTCTCTTACATGACAATTACTTATGAATGTGTTGTGATCTCCACAATGTGTCCTTGATTTTTTGAATTTGGGGACCTTTATACTAGATTTTATGACTTGTTCTTTATGTTAATCCTCATGGTTTTCATCTTTCAAGTTTATCTTGTCTAGTTGTGGGAATTTTTTCTTCATATTGGGTCTTTAAACTAATCTTATATCAAAATTGTTAATAAAAGATATGATGTTATATCCTAAGGTTTAAAAGTGCATTAAGAATTGAAGGATAAAGTCACATTTAATCCCTTTAAGGTGTAAATTTAACTTTTACAAATACATGCAAAACATCCTTGAAATTCTAAGCTTCATGAAAGGAAATTTGAAGCCATAATGAACTATTTCCACATAACCTCATGAAAGAAAAATATACAAATAAGTATTTAGAATCCACAAGAAAAAGAATATACAAATATACCATCAAGATGACACAATATGTACCCTAGGAAAACCCTCCATGAAGGAAAAACCCAGCCTCCAAAAGCATCTACACCCATTGTATTATCTCATGAATAAAGATTACAATACATAGCCTCCATGAATACTTCTAAATCATCAAGCTCCCTAATTGCACTCCATGTGAATAAGAAAATGAGAATCATGTAACCACACATTAAAATCCATGCTTCCTCTCCTCACATATATAACCTACAAGAAAAGCTCAATACAAATGACCACCTTATCCAACAAGCCAACTAGCCAACTTCAACAACTACTCATGTGCTTTCTTTTAAATAAATAATCTTACACAAAACTACTAAGTGGTATTACATAACCATGTCCCTCTAAACAATGAGCTCACAAAACCATGTCCCCCTCATTTACTTTTTGGTACTAAGTTTTCCCAATATTAAATATTTTCCCAATGTGCAACCCAAATTAAATATTTATCCCAATGTTACATAAATTTGCAAGTGGCCCCAAGAATGGCTATTCCAATGTGATGTTCACATCTCTAGGATACACCACAATTAAATATTACATTTAACATTATACGTATTATGTAAGGTGTACAACACACCTTTCCCAACATTCTCCCACTTCTATAAATTGCATAAGGGGTGAAAAGTAAGCTCAAAACATCAAAGAAATTATCCATGTACCATGTAAACATCCATGTGCTCTATGTGCTCCATCAAAATACCTGCAACAATAACCAAGGTGACTGGCATCTCAAACAAAAATTCTCTCATCCTCCATCATGCTAAACCATGAAAGATAAGGTCTGATCTAAAGCGATGCCACACTAAACTATCACAAAGAAGAAAGAATCTAGCCTCAACTAATATCTAAACACAAACACCAAATCCAATCATAATAAATAGGCTTGAGTAGCTACCAAGAACTAATCACCATAGCTGTAATAGCAACCACAGCTAGTTGGTAACACATCCAACTAACCATACCTCCAATCCAATGTATACTAATAATAAGAAGTAGACCTTATGTCATTAACATATCCAAACCAAACCACAATGATCACAAATCCCTGTATATACTCTATCTTGCATGAAGAAGTACTCCCTGATAACAACACATAACATGCAATAACAAACCTCAAGACCCTCAACACCGCAATATAATGAGAACATCTAACAAAGGACACATATACATCTTGGAAATCCCATTGCATGGGTCATGTCAAATCTAAAAACAATCAAGGAATCCAAAGATCCATCAATACCACTCATATAGAAGATGTGGCTAAATCCTCTATCACATGGTGTCAAAGAACACATACATTGATATTCAAACCCTACAAACTAAAACAACTGCAACATAACTCTCACCACAAGTCCATTTATCTCCCAAGTTCTTCACATCATAGAAGATAAACAAACTAACTCCAATGTCATGTGAACACAAACATCTAGGAAGAAGAATTAGAACAACAAGAGAGAACCTAAAAATCAAAATCATGTCCTACCAAAACCAATGTGCCATAGTTGTGAAAAAGGTAATATCTCCTTCCTAGAAACCCAAATCAAAAAGCCTCCTCAACATCCAACTAATCAAGATGTAAGCCTCTCAAACCAAAGGATGATCAAACAAAATCTCCATTCCCTAAACAAGGAATATACTCAAAGCCACTAACCATGTCCTTAAAACACAATGACCTCAAAACAACTCAAGATAAAAACATAAGGAGATAACAAATCATAAGCATCCATCTACTCCTCAAACAAGTCCTTAGAACTAACATCCATATCTCAAGACTCAAGCATACATGAGAAGACAAGAAACAAAGAAAGAATGCATCTAAAAATTAGGTCGGCAATACCTATCATATCATTCACTACCGAGAGGACCAAGAGTGGGGAATGAGATTTCTCAGGTCCAGGATATACCAAGCCACAATGATTCTCTCTAATAATAATCTCCTCAATAGGTCCATGTTGAACTCACGCCCAATCCAGGTGTAGGCTCCTTGGTCTTCCTATTGAAACCTCATCAAAGAGTAACCATCTCAACACATAATCTCCAAGAAACAAAAGATCTCTAGCCTTACCCAAATCTGAAATAGTTGTACAACTAATCATCTCATGCAACCAAACTCTAATGCAACACCACAATAAGTAGAAGCTCACAATAAAAATGATCACACCACTTATCAATCATATTATCAGAAATCACCACCAAAGCTCCAAATGCATAATCAGGTACCCACGATGACATCATTATCTACATCTCCTCAAAGGAAGATCATATGTCTCAAATGAACATATTTGCTCCAAAGAGAACTTGTATCATGCCAAAACTCTAACAAGTACTTAAGATTCCACCATGGCACAATAACATCCATCATGTAAATAAGGATTGACTATCAAAACTAACAAATCATAAACGACAACTCAACCAAAGACTCCAAGAGTCCTCCATGGTACAAATATGTCAACATCTCCAAATCACATGAAGATAACCATCTCCTATCAATAGGACTCAAGATGTGAAAGAAATCTCACTGCATACAAGAAACTAGATCTAAGAGATCCTCCATGACACCAAAAACCACTGCAAAAGATCATCCATCACCAAGTGATGAATCCACATCATTGCTAAAGCTCCCACTAAATCATGATATTGAGCTACACATGACATTATGATAACCATCTCCTAAATTAAGATCATCCACGGTCTCAACATGATCAGATAATTCAACTACAACATCAGCAACTCTCAAATGGTAGATTAAAACCATGATCTCTAAACTAAGAAGATAAACCACCACTTGCAATATAGGAATCAATCCAACACCACCAACAATGCATCCATATAACAACCATGCCATGCCAAAATCCCAACCATACAAGGAACATCCATCACACCATGATCACCACTCGATGTACCTACATAAAACTCTCACTGAGTCTCACACAACTATACCATAAAGTCAACAAGTCTAGGTCCCATAACATAGTTGTATCAAGTAACACCATCTCTCTCTACCTCATAATGACAACCAAACCAATAAACTAGGTGACCAAACCAAGCTAACCAAATAGAATCTATATAAACACTGAAATATCTATGGGTATAAACAACCCACATCCAAGTTATCTGTGCAACATGTAAGTGTAGACAACCTACAACATTACACAACTCATAGATCTCACAATCCAACATACATTGGTAATCATGTCAAACATAGATAATAAGAGATAAATATGTAAGTTTTCCCTACAAGCTCCAATATGCATATGATTAGCCTAGATCAAAGTCTCTATAATATTTGTAGATATTCAAATCAGAGAGGTAATCAGTTGTAGATGTATTGCAATACCTTGTAGTGCTTATGAGGATATCTTTCATTTCTTCTTTGGTTCTTCATCAAATTTTCTCTTAATTTATGGACATGCAATGTACAGGTTTGATTGGTGTGTTTATTTTATTTTCTAGATAGTTTAGTAGCATATGCTTGTGTGTTTATTAGTTAGATTAAATGTTGCCTTTATTTTAATTATCATAGTATTATTTTATAATTTGTTTAGGCTTATTTTAAGCATGCTTGTGTGTATGTTTTCTTGATTTCTTGTCTTTGTTTTGTTTGAATTAGGTCTTTAGAGAGATTCTAAGATTCTCCCACTATTCTAGGCCTCACTAGGGGTTTACCATTACAAATAGGGTGCTATGTTCTTCCCTTTTTCACTAGAAACTTTAATTTCTAGGCCCTTGTCTTTATCCATTAGACCTTCAAAGGTCTCAAAACATTGCCTTTTTGCTGTCCCTTGTTCTTGGACAACATTATACACATTGGAAATCATTTTATTACCTGTAAGAGAGTCCCCTAAGACTCTATTCTTGTTGTCCTTTCTTTTGGATAGCACACTACACATTTATTTTACCACATCCTTTTGTTGAAAGTCTTAAAAGAATCTTGAACACTTATTTTAGCATTATGTATAGCCTTCTAAGACCTTATTGCATGTTGTCCTACATCTACAATAACATTTAAACATCAAGAAATCATTGTTGGATCTTGTTTCAACTTGAGGAACATTGAATATCAATCTATCTTAATAGCAACCTTACAAGGCATCTTGTTTTATGTTCCTATTATTTATAAAAAAAATTGTATCCTTCTTTATCCTCTTGGAAAGTCATTAAGAATTCTTGATTATTTCTCAAACATTTATAATCATAGAACAAATATTTTAGCTCATCTTTGAGCATAAAAAGAACTCTTTTTTGTTGGTTTTGGTATTAATTCATTAGAAAAACAACATGGTAGTTTTATTATTAATTCCTTTTGACCATTCATATATTTCAACCAATCTTAGATCATTAGCAGTAGTAATTTCTAGCATATTAATATACTTCATATATTTTTGCATCCTATTTTTCCTCCAAAGTAGAGATTGCATTATTTTCATATCATCCAAATAATCAAAACTTTTTTTTCCTTTCTCTCTTGTATTATTCATTAATTACATTAGTGAATGTGCATATAGGAAAAGATAATATAGGAAAACTTGCATTATAAATTGCATACATCTTAGTTGCATTTCATTTAGGAAATTTTTTTCTTGTCCACATTGATTATATAAACACAAAAACATTAGTTAGTTTTTCATTGCATCTCGACACATGCATGTGCCTTGGGATCTAGTCAAACATCACTAAGGAGTTGTGAGAAGAATAAAGTATCCCTCCCTCTTTAGCCAATATCCTTCTTGAATTACTTGAAGAACTTATAGATGAACCTCAAGTTTCTATCATGCCATCAACACTGAGGCCTAATCCTCTACCTTAACCTACAAATGAGTTCTTTCCAAAAGCACTTCCTATCATCACAAAAGTATTGTTGTCTCATGACAACTCTAAGAATCCGTAATCTATCCATAGGCCTCTCTTCCTAGTTTTAGTTGTCTTCTGTGACTAATCAAGACTCTTGTACTTGACCTCATTTGACCACATGGCATAATGTAGCTATTAAACACACTTAGTAAACTCTAACTCTTTATCAAACTAGATACAACTTCTTCCATTTACTAAGCTAACTTGACTTAAACTGACAAGATTCACATTTGAGGTCTCTTTTAGAAGTCTCTTGGTGTGTGTTCCTAGAGTCTCAAGTTTAGGTCCTTTCGGGTCTTTATCTAGGACATGGTAGCCTACTTTAGCATGACCCCAAGAATTCATGCAATGTGGGAATTCCCTCAAAATGTTTCTTACATATGCACAAGACCAACAAACAGAAGTAATTGTGTAGTAACACATTTTCATTAGGCCATCATGAGATTCTATCCAAATCATAGTCAAGATATTTAGAGCATGCCCATGTGTCTTGTTTTGCATTTCATGTTATATTGTAAAGGTGTCTTTCCAAATTATCTAAAGAAGGTTCTATAAGGTGTGCACCATGATTTTTGACTTTACACTAATAGCTAATTTAATTGATGGCATTATTGGTCCCACTATAATTCATGTTTGTAGCTGCATTAATTTACGAAGCATATATCTTGCCACATAAGAAGTGGCATTTACATGTGTAATAATATTACATCCAATTCCAAGGTGAACTTCATGGAGAAATCATTTAATATTGATCCAATGATATTTATCAAAAGTTCATAGGGGATTGTATTATATTTTTGGTCAATGCATGCACTCATGTTTAGTGCATATTTTATGTTATAATTAAAGGTTGTAGCTTAGATATGATTGTAAACCCTATTTGCATTAACTATTGATGTATTCCAAACTATGGAATAATAAAAGATTTTTTTAGTTTATTGCTATATTATTTTTAAGGCCTAGTAAGGGGCATGTTATAATGGCAATAATGATAGAAATCATTGAATATTTTTGTTGATGCATGATCTTGATTTTGGAGGATATGTGAGTACTAATGGTAGGCAAGTGAAGTATGCTAATAGGTGGAACACCTACTACATTTACTTATCATTTAATAAAGCAATGATATAGCTAATAGAGTCATTTTTAAGAACCTCAAAAGTAAGTTCTAGTGGAGCACCTGTATAGGTGGTTGTAAGGCCCCTACACCCAAAGATGGTGATAAAAGGTGATAGAAGAAGGGGAAGAAAACATTATGAGTAGATATGAAAGCAAAAATTGGGAATATTGTGGGTGGAGTAGAGTGGATGCCATCAAGGTCTCAAAAATGTTTGTTGAGTATATCTCTTAGGAGTCCTACAGCCCCAAGTTATGAATATGGATGCTACATCTATGTGGTTGGCTAAGGAAATGGATGGATAATATTGTGTGTCTATTCAAGAATATATGGTCAAGTTGATGCTTAATCCTAGGAAATCAATAGGGAAAAGGAATGTTTTCAATATTGTTCAATATTTGAGTAGTGAAACTATGATGTCACTAGTCATGGGCTCATTCATGATGCATGAAGATGTGGAGAATATTAAAGGTTAGGCTAATGCTCATGTGACTATATAGTAGAGAAACTACACACAATTCTCTAAAAATCAAGGTAAATTATTCAAGTGTTTCAAGCTTGCACGGGTAATTTTTTACATGTGCAATTTATGTAAACCCTATTTGTTGAAGATGTCAAATATTGTGAGAAAGATTTCTAGGGTGTTGACTAGTCTTATATTTAAATTTTAATGTATATGCTTTGGGGGTTTGGATGACCTATGTAATTTGTGGTTTGCTCTTGTAAATGCTATTAAAACTATCATTGGTGCTTTTGTGTTTTGTGCCACTATTGAAGGATTTTTTTACAAGGTATTGTAGCATTATATGTGGTTGAATGTGGGCTTCCTTGGCTTACATGTTTTCCCTAGCTAAGTTCCATATGAATATGTACAACATACTTGAATATAGATAATGGATGTTATTTTTATTTAAAATTCTTTGATGGTTAGGTTAATCTAATTCTATTTAGATGGATCCAATGAATTTTAGTTACTAAAATCTAGCTTCACACTCTTTTTTTTGAGTCCATGGGTGCCTAACCCAAGTTTTTTAAGAAAATTGAGTTTTATTGTGCATGTTTGAGGTGTGTTGTTGTTAGGATACATGGTTGGACAATCTTTCATTAGATCCTCCATCCATGACTACATCAATATATGAGTTCTAATTTGATCTGTACACTGCGTTAGGGGATGTTTTTATAATAATTGTACAAGTTGGAAATGTGAATAATGTGAGTTATACTTATTGTGTTGCACAATGGAGAGAACCAAGCTAATAAAACTAGAAAAAAGTGAGGAAACAATGTTGCCCACAAGCTCAATTGTGTTGTAGGGGACATACTTGAAACAATTGTAAATTACAATATGTAATGTGACTTCTTTTAACTAATTTACTAAATATGTGATGTTATTTTTAGGAAAAAGGTGAAGACACCTGAACTAAGTATTAAAAGTAATAATTAAATTTTTTATAGATAACAACGAATAGGAAACAAAGGTTGATAATAAACAATATCAATATGCCCCTTAACAAAAATAGTATATATTCAAAATATAACAAAAAATCTTAAATCAAAACAAAGATAGGCTACCAAACTACGATCTAGAACTATGAGAGGAAGAGAGTCTAGATCTAGAGCAACATATTGCACTGCCAGAGAAACATCCTAGCCAACATCCCCATGAAGAATAGGTTGAGGAGGTGGTAGATGAGGAACATGATTTAGAAGGAAGTGCAAAGCTTAGAAGGTTCTTGTTACTCTTGCTGCAAATTCAAGGCCAAGTTCCAATTGGTGGGAACTCACAAAATTCTCCATTGTCATTAAACAATCATTTTGCAAACAATTTTTAATTGCATTATAAGAACAAAATACTAATAGATCTTTTTGTATTTTTTTGTAGGTAAAAGGACCCCCTAGTAGAGCTTTACCATTAAACAAATCATACCTTTGAACTGCAGAATTGAATCCATCTTTTGCGATGAGGTAATTTTGTACATAATCAAAATCCATCTTCTTGAAGAGGGTAGGACTTTGAATAAGATCCATATTGTTTGAGAGGAACAAAGACACTAACTCCAAATAGAGTAGTACCCTTGAGAAGTCCTAGAGGATCTCTTTGCTCATGATCACTTGAATAGTGTCTTCAACTCCTTCACAGTCGATAATAACAACCTTGGACAACAATACCAAGTCAAATATCCCTAGTTTTGGAAGCTCCCATTTTTTTATAATAATTAATTATGTGATGTTTTTATCAAGATTCAACTATGCAGTTTTTGAGTCAATCATCATCAACCCATATTTCATGACTAGTGGTTCACAAGAACCCATCTCTCATAAGCATGAATGTCCACTTAGAACTCATTGCTTCTAGGTGATGCTTGGTTGAAGCATAGGGACTTCCATGGAGGTCACCCATCCCAATATTACTCCAACTTAAGCACACTAAAAATATACATAGTTGAATTCTCATTAAAACATCACATAATTAGACACACTAGAAAAAACACCACCTACTTGATAATTAACTAATTTATGATTTAGTAATTTACAATTTACTAATTAGGCTTTATAGTTTAGGGATTAGGATTAAAATTGATAAATTTCATAAGCTTTTAGCTTGGGGATTACGATTAAATTTGATAAATTTCATAGGCTTTAGAGTTTGGGGATTAGGATTGAATTACAAATTAGGGAATTTAGGATTAGGAATTAGGGATTAGGAAAATTTAAATTAGGGATAACATTCCTAGGAATTAAATTAATTTGAAGACATTAGAAAATTTAATTAGGAATTATAGAAGGGATAAAAAATTGGTGTTTAAATTTGATTAAAAAATTATAATTGATATAAACTTGTTTTAAACATTTGATTATATAAAACTAAACATTAACAAGAGATGCACTATGTTAGGTTCCTACTGATGATGTGGTGAATTTAATGAATCTTGTTGTAATTAATAGTTGTTACGTCTTATTATAGGTGTCTATTTTGAACATGCATGGGGACTATAGTTAACTTTCTGAATACATGGTATGTGCTCATCAAAAGTTGAATTTGAAAGATTTAGTAACTTGAAGAATTTTTCTAAGATGTTGATTGTATTCTATTAAGAGGCCTAACCAATCTAGATATCAAGTAGACTAGAAGAATTGAAAATTTATACAAAGATTTTGATATTCCATACCTTATTTTTGTAATGGAATACTAAGTGTGTATATATTTGTGTAGCTTAGTCATCCAAATAGGCATCACCAAGCATTAAAGTTGATAATGGTAAGTTGAAATTGATAGGCATTTGACACCATTTATAAAGGGGGGAGAAAATGGTATATCACAAAACCCTTGATATATTGTGTGGGTGAACTATGTAGGTCAAGCAAATATTTGGAATGAAGTGAAGGATAATACTAGTATGGATGATAAGAAAGACATTAGTAATAATCCTCAAATTATTAAAGTATGAAACTTCTAGACACATCACCAAGCTTTGAAGTTTCCTCATATCAAAAAGCTTTAAATGTTTAAAGTGAACATCTCTTCTAATTGTAAAAGAAGATTTTAGAAAAACCATCATATGTATATATGATGGTTTGTCTAATATCTTTATATATATATATATATGAAAGACAACTTCTAATAAATAACCATCATAGAAAATTTGCTTGACAAGTAGGGTTGACCATGAAATTTAAGCCCACCAAGCACTAAATAATGATAAAGATAGAATTGATATACATTTGACATCCTTATATGACAAAACCCTTGATATATTCTACATGTCATCAACAAATCTTTTGAATGAGGTGAAAGATACACTAGTATGGATGATATAGCACTAAAATTAGTGAGGGAGAGGCTATGCAGTATTATCATTTATTAAATATACTTAAGCTAGTGTTAAGCTATCTTCTCAGAAGGTTGCTTTGCTTAGAATTACTAATCAATTTGTGAGTGTAAGGGGGCCACTGAATGACAACTACATGCAATTCTCAAAACAATTTCTATGGTGGCAAAAATAGCTAAGTTATGCGTAAAATGCAAATATTTGATGTATTTCAATTAAAATTGTGTGCAATGTAAGGAAGGCTTGGTGGATATGTTGTAGTGGCCTCTCTAAGGTCTCCTGAGAAGAGAAATAAAAAATAGAAAAAGAAAAAGAAAAACCAAAACCTAGAAGAAGGGTGAAAGTCTGTTGAGATGATATTTATTTTCAAATATTTAGTGCATCTATACACTTGCATCATTGTTGCTTGACATGGTTCAAGATAAAGGATAGAAAATGGTGGGTACAAAGATATGGGCAATGTTTTCAACTATTTAAAACTTAAATGATATCTGTAGCCAATGTTCTACCCACTTGCATTAAAAGTTTGATTATATGTAGAGGTGCAATAATAGTTTTGGCAGTAGGACTTGTTGTTCCATCGACAATAAATAGTGACACGTGTTTGGGTAAAAATGCTAATAATGCAAATGGATGTTTCAAGAGTTGTCAAATGTAGGATTATGCAATCTAGCATTCTTCACTTTTTTACATCTAGTTTGTTCTCTACAATGTTCATACTTACTGTTGATTTGTCCTTTACAAAGACACTCTCAAACAAATAAACTCCATTGTCTAGAAGTGATGAATGTCACCCACATCCCTGTTGGGAATTAAGGTGTATCAACCTTGAAAATTCCTATGTTTATTTATTTATTATTTGACATTTTCCTCTAATGTTTTGGTATTTATATTATTAAATATTTGTGCTCCATCAAAATGGGGTGTGGGTTTTTTAGTTGGCACTTTTGCTAATGTCGATGCCTTGAAAATTAGTTTTTTAGTTGTCAAAAGATGCCCACTTAGTGGTATATTATGGAAAGCATATTTTTAAGGATGTTATAAGAGATTCTATGGCAACTAGAAGGGTCAAAAATAGGGGAATTTGCTTTGGATGTGAGAGCCTAATTTTAGATTAGAATTTTGCCTATCTTGGGCCTACAACTAATGGGAGGTTTAGCATATGGTTTTGTAAACCAAAAATGGTTTCTTGGTTGCCAGAAGTCTATAAATTGAAGGCTTGAGGAGAAGGTTGTATGATTGTTTTATGCAGGTACCATTATGCTGCTAGAATTACTCTGTAAGCTGTATGCTACTGAACTCTTGTAATAAACTTGCTCTGCAATTGTATGTAATCTTGTTATTAGATTTGAAATACATTGAGTAGGCTTTTGGAGTGTGAGGTTTTTGTCCTGAAAAGGTTTTCCCCATGTATAGTTGGTGTTATGGTATATTTGTTTATTGCTGATTTTATGGTTTATGTTGTGTATCTTCTTCTTGTAATTGAAAGATTAAAAATTTGCACAACGCTCTCCTCATTAGATTGGCATTGGAAGTTGTTTCCACACACCTTGCTTCCTTTCAATCCCCCATTCCCATGATTCATTTATTTGATTTCTGTGAACATCAATTTAACACTACAAAATGAAACTTGATGAACGTGGGTGTGGATGTCTTTGATTACACCCCAAAACCAACAAATTTAAATTGCTTAAAAGATAAATAGCTTCCAAATATAAGTTGGGGTTTTACTGCTACAACAACAATCAGTTTTCATGAACTAAATAAATGAAAATTTTAGAGCAATGACAATGGATGTTATCTCTCAAGTTCTTGCAAAATCCAAGGTCAATTCAACTAAATTTGGTCAAGACAAAAAATTAGATGAAGAATCTCAATAGTGTTTATCTAAATTTGTGATTCCATTTCTGTTCAATCACTTGTAGGTAGGTTTTTTTAAACTCCTATTTTTCTTTTCATCCACCATTTAAACGTTGAACTGTTGGAATATAATCCCAACTACCTCTAATTACTCCTTCGTATGTTTTCCCAGTTGTAGTTTCCGCCCTCAATCTTTCATGCGTGGGAAACTTCTATCATCTGCTCTGTCCATTTCACTTGGACTTCCTTCTAATCTTTTTCAAATTTAGTTTTTAATTGCAAATCCTCCTCTAGAAATTTCCCACGTAAGCTGTACAATCAGCATTAAATTTGTAATTATTGTGTTTGAATTTCCCTCTCTTCTGCTGTGATATACGCTACATTTTGACAGTTTATTTTGGGGGGACAATGAATGAACAAAAAAGAAGAAGAGTCTATTGTTGTAACAGTGTTAAGAGAGAAAGTTTGAAGCTACGAACAAAGCACTCTGTTTTTATCATTTTTCTTGCAAAATACAGAAAGAGCTAAAGCTCTTTGTTTATCTATGCAATACTTGAATGAGTTTTTTATTGGAAGATATATATATATATTTCAAATAGTTTATCTTCTTTGTTATCTATTGTTCATTTCTCAGTGATTTATTTCTGCTCTATTTTTCTTTTACTCCTCTACCTCTTCCCATCACGTGGTATCAAAGCCAAAGGGTATTGGAGCTGAAGGGTATTTCAAGCAAGGAGTTTAGAGCAGGTTTCACAGCCAACAATGACATCTACATCTGGAACAAGTCTCACAAATCCTCAAATTCCTCAGTTTAATGGTAAGAATTATGACTATTGGGCAGTGACAATGAAAGCTTTGTTTTGTTCTCAAGACATTTGGGATCTTGTTGAGAATGGTTACCCAAAACCAACTGATGCAGCAGCATATAATGCCCTAACTCAAGAAGAGAAAGATTTATTGAAGGATAATAGGAAAAAGGATTCAAAATCTCTCTTCTTCATCTTCCAAGCAGTGCATGAGAGCATTTTTCTAAGGATTGCAGCAACAACAAAGTCCCAACAAGCATGGATTATCCTCCAAATAGCATACCAAGGAATGGCAAAGGTGAAAATAGCAAAGCTACAAATGCTAAGAAGGGATTTTGAAACAATTTGCGTGAAGGATTCAGATTCAATAGACACTTTCTTCACACAAGTGATGGGTTTAGTTAATCAAATTAGATCTCATGGTGAGACACTTGAAGATAGAAGAATTGTTGAAAAGATTCTAAGGAGTTTACCAACAAGGTTTGAATCCATAGTTGTGACCATAGAGGAGACAAAGAATCTCTCACAATTTTTAGTTGATGAGCTCCATGCATCTCTCATTTCTCATGAGCATAGGCTTAGCAGGTCAGTAAACTCATCATTGGGGCATACATTCAAGTCACAAGTTTCAATCAGCCATGGTAGAGGCAGAGGTAGATCAAATTTTAGAAGTAGAGGAAGAAATTCATATAGAGGTGGAAGAAGCAACCCATCAAACTCAAGTGGAAGAGGTAGCAGCCAATACCCAACTCCAAATGCAACTCAAAATTAGCCTCAAGGCCAAAGGTATGACAAATCTCAAGTCCAATGTTACTATTGCAAAAAGTATGGGCATTTTTCAAATGAATGTAGGAAGAAGCAATATGATTTTAGCAAACAAAATGCAAATTTCACAAAAGAAAATCAAAACCAAAAATTAGATCATAGCACTATGTTTTTGGCATGCAATGTAGCACAAGCAAGTGAAAAAGATGTATGGTTTTTAGATTCAGGTTTTAGCAACCACATGACAGGGAATTTAGAAATGTTTTCAAGCTTGGATGAAAATATAAAATTAGATGTCACTTTAGGAAATGACAATAAGGTAGCAAGTATGCATGTGCTTCTGGATTCCACTGTGTATGTTTTCAAAAACATACACAGTGGAATCCAGAAGCACATGCATACTTATTATCATGGACTGTGGAAAACTCATGCCTTCTAATAAGGTAGCAGTCAAAGGAAAAGGGAACATCAATATTCTAACTAAATAGAGGGAGAAGAAGTATATTTCTGATGTTTATTTTGTTCCTGGTTTAAAACATAATTTGATGAGCATTGGGCAGCTTGTTCAAAAAGGGTATAGAGTATCTTTCAAAAATGGAGAGTGCACAATTTTAGATAGATTTCCAAGCAATCAGTCCATTGCCAAGGTTCAAATGACAAACAATAGAATGTTTCCCCTAAAGATTAAGATGGATTTGAATGTGGAATATGCTCAAGCACAATGCCATAACCCGTTGCTTTCAAGATTAAAGAACATCTCAAATGAGGATAAGAGTAAAAGATAATCGATCTTCATAAGTAAATCCAATAGTGAAGTTGGCAATAAATCACATCATAAAGCATTTTAAATAACCAACGAATGGTTAATGTTAAATGATAAGCAAGAGATAAGAATCGACCCACATTATGATAACTAATGGTCAATTAACCAAAAGAGGAGATCATCATGAAACAACACATCATCTCAAGAGATATCCATTATATAAAGGGGGTCGAATGGATGACAGGAGGCATTAATATTTGCAATTCAATAACACATCAATAACAAGCATTGAATCATAAGGGATCGATCACCAAGAGAGAGTCGTGATCCTTCATTCAGTAGATATCATTACTTACTCATTATCACAACAGATAACAAGTATAAGTTCCAAAAAGGTGCATCCATAACATTATAGTAACAATTCCCCTGCCATATAGTCGGCCTCCTTTATAATCAGAAATCGAGTAATTGCTGATCATTATCATAGCATATATATACATATATCGTCATTATTTTTGCAGGCTGAACCACATCTATTCAGCCACAGGGTCATATCAACCATAACAAGGTATGTCATTTACATTTAATATCTCTTTGCTGCATTATATTGTTTAATGTCTAATTCAATGATATGGTGAACAAGATGAGTAGAATTCTCATAATAGAAAGCTAGATATTACATGAAATAAAACATAACAGTTGTGAAGCATTCTGAGCAATTAAATTAATGCATTAACTTCATAGGAGAGGGTGAGTATGAGATGTCCATTTAGCCAACCATGGGTAATCAGTGGCCTTTGTCACAGTTGGTACAAAAGGTACCCCTTGTGCAAAGGATTATTATATAGTGGCCTTTGTCACAGTTGGTACAAAAGGTACCCCTTGTGCAAAGGATTATGATATAGAGGCCTTGGTTACAGCTGGTGCAAAAGGCATCCCTCGTACCAAAGATTATCATAGTGTACTTGACTCAGTAGGGTGCAAAAGGTACTCCTCAAGTCAAAGGATAAAAATAGTGGACCCATAATTGTAAGTGGCAAAGACATCATATCACTCCTCTCATATGAAATTAATGATTAATGCATGGATAATGATAGAGACTGTGAAATGTAAATTGATAGTGATCATGACATTTAATGATAGAGAATATGAAATATATATTGATAGTGAACTTAAGATTATTGAGGGAACATGTGAAATATATAATGAAAATGATTATGAGATTAGAAACATAAATGTGTAGTGATCATAAGATTATTGATAAAAGATGTGAAATGTATATTTGATGTTAATCATAAGATTATAAGAGCAATGTTACTATATGATTTGAATACTTCTTACATCTATTACAAATAGTTGAACATCAAAGAGGGTTTAGTGTACTAATGTTCTCTTTTTGCAATTTAAATTTTGTGAACAAGGTTGAGAAATTTTGATTTGTGACAAGGGGACATTACAAGTGGTACCAGAGCAATCATCCTGCCACCCTGTGAAGAAATTTAATGCAACATTATACAAGACAATCAGCATGTAATAACAGCAACAACATGGAAATGAACAATGAGATAAGAGAATTCATGGAAATGACCACTAAAACAATGATGGACCAAAATGAAAGAATCACTAAAGCCATGATGGAGCAAAGTGAAAAGGAAACACACATGTTTCTTGAGGCACTCCAAAAGATAGGAAACACTACGGATCAGCCTAAGACTCACTCAACAAATGGAAGGGAAGTAGGATCTAATCACTCCGAAAACAACCATACTTCATCAAACCCAAGAATTCCTATACCATCCTTTCTTCCCAAAGAAGAAACATCAAGAATGGAAGAACCTGCTTCAAACTCAATAAGCACGAATGATATTGCAAGAGCATACGCAAGTTTGGAACCTGAAGTAAGGAGGGTAGTGTCATTCAATGACTATAGCAATTCAAGAAGGAATGAATTGGTAAGAAGGGAAAGAAGACCCTTAATAAGGATTTAAAGCACAGAGAAAACAAGTTGAATCTTTCAAAGTTTGATAGAACCAATAAAATCACACCACATGTATGGCTTCAAAAATTGAATGACTACTTGGCACTTAGCCCAATGATGGAAAGAGATGCACTTCAATTCTCCATCTTGCACTTGGAAGGCTTAGACTATGAGTGGTGGCATCATGGAAAACACACCCAAGGTCACGAATCCATCACTTCCTTTGCAGAGTTTTCCAAGAAGTTTATCAAGAAATTTGAGAGACGACACCCGCAACAAGATTTCAAGGACTTAACACAAGTAAGGCAACGAGGAACGGTGGATGAACACATCAATGAATTTGAGAAGATAGCCATTTGTGTCACCAGAATTGAAGATGAACGACTTACATTCCTATTCATAGAAGGATTGGACAGGAAATTGAGAGGGTTAGTGGGAGCACTCAAACCCACCTCACTTGATGATGGCATTGAAATGGCCCTTCATCTAGAAAAGAGTAAACCCTCTCTATCATCTTCAAAACCTTTTCATAAGAAACGAAGATTTGACAAGTCATTCCACCGCAAAGATGAGAGGAGGGATAAAAAGCCTTGTTTTACATGCGGAGCACCATGGACACAAGGACACCTATGTCAAAGGCACCAAGATTTGAAAGAGAAAGGTTTGTGTTTCAAATGCAAAGATAAATGGGTACCAGGTCACAAATGTGGACAAGCTCGCACCATAGAAGCATTAACCAATGAGGAAGAAGAAAATCCTCCTAAGAGAAGAAGATGTGAACCCAAGGAAAAGGTTACCTTAGCCTCCATATCTAAAGTATCCAAACATCACCCCTTTAGACTTAGCTATAACCTAAAGGGAAACAAATTAGCTGCCTTAGTGGACAGCGGGGCCACTCATAACTTTACAGATGAATCCCTAGCCAAAAGGATAAAGTTAGACACACAAAATTTTGATGGGTTTATGGTCTCCTTAGCCGATGACTCCACACGAGAATGTTCTAAAACACTACCTCAATTAGAGATGACTATAGGAAAACACCAAGTTAAAGATGATTTCTATGTGGTAAATTTGGGAGACACCGATATCTTTCTAGGAATGTCATGGTTACATTCACTAGGACGAGTCACCATAGACTTTCCCAAGCTAGAAATCCATTTTGAAGATTAGGGGAACAAGGTCATCTTACATGGTCTCTCCGATAGATCACCCCGAGTAGTATCTTCCAAGAGAATGGAAAGAATCTTCTGACATAACCAAGTGGAGTGGGCAGCCCAGTGTATGATCTTAGACAAATCAACTAAAGAGGGACAAGCAATCCACATAGACATTCAACCCATCCTACGAAAACATAATAAGGTGTTTAAAGACATACCACTGGGTTTGCCACCAAAATGAGGATTTGAACATGTCATTGAGATGGAAAAGGATGCAAATCCCATCATCACTACCCCATGTAGACACCCACAAAAGTTTAAGGAGGAGATATAAAAAACCATCAACGAACTTTTAGAAATGGGGCATATGCAACCAAGCTCTAGCCCATTCGCATCTTCCGTAGTGCTAGTGAAAAAGAAAGATGGAACCTTGCGAATGTGTGTAGATTATAGAGCCTTAAACAAACAAACTATAAAAAACCGATATCCCATACCAAGGGTAGATGAATTAATTGATGAAATACATGGAGCTAAATACTTTTCAAAGATTGACCTTAGGTCTGGGTATCACCAAATCTGGATGAGAGAAGAAGACATCCCTAAAACAACTTTTTGGTGCCATTATGGACATTTTGAGTTTTTAGTCCTACCATTCAGACTAACCAATGCCCCGGCAACCTTCCAGTCATGTATGAACCACACTTTCCGGAAGCAACTACGGAAGTTCCTCTTAATCTTCTTTGATGACATATTAATATATAGTAAAACCTAGGAGGAGCACTTGAAACACATTGATGAGGTCTTGTCCATCCTGGAGCAAGAATCCCTTTATGCCAAAGCTTCAAAATGTGAGTTTGGAATGGAGGAGATTCTTTACTTAGGGCACAAAATTAGTGCCAAAGGAGTCAAATTTGATGAAGAAAAGATCAAGGCCATAAGGGAATGGCCTAAACCAAAGACTCTAACCCACTTAAGAGGATTTCTAGGACTATGCAGCTATTATCGAAGGTTTGTGAGAAATTTCTCTAAGATTGCATCACCTTTATCCGACCTAACAAAGAAAGGGTTATTCCAATGGAATGATGCCGCTGAGAAAGCTTTTGAGGAGTTGAAAAATGTCATGAGCACTTGTCCAGTGTTGGCCATACCTAACTTATCTTCACCTTTTGAATTAGAATGTGATGCCTTCGGTGAAGGTATTGGTGCGGTTTTAATGCAAAATAGGCATCCCATAGCCTTTGAAAGTTGCAAGTTGATGGCCGCGGAGAGATTATATTCAACTTATGATAAAGAGATGTTGGCCATCATGCATGCCTTGGCCAAATTCCACCAATATCTTGTATGTGGAAAATTTGTTGTCAAAATGGATCACAACAGCCTGCAGCACTTCCTTAAGCAGTGTGATTTGAATGATAGACAACAAAAATGGGTTAGCAAACTCCAAGCATATAACTTTGATATTAGTTACATGAAAGGGAAGAATAATGTGGTAGCCGATGCCCTGTCAAGAAGACCACACTTATGTGCTATGTCTAGCATATCTCCCGAGTGGAAGAACCTGATTACAGCTGAATATATAAAGGATCCCTTCACGAATAATATAATGGAAGGACATATTAAAGATGAAGGTTACATAGTAAAGGAGAATCTCATCCTCTACAAAGATCAAATATTTTTGGCTACCGATTCCAAGATGAAGGACCGAATCATCAAAGAGCTCCATGATAGCCCACTTACAGGACACCAAGGCTATTACAAAACCTACAAGCATGTTCGAGAAGGGTTTGCGTGGAAAGGTTTAAAGAAGGATGTACTCCAATATGTTCAAGAATGTGTCACTTGCCAGAAGAACAAAATTGAACATACACATCCTGCCAGTTTATTACAGCCCTTACCCATACCAGAGCAAAAATGGAGTAGCATCTCCATGGATTTTATTAACAGACTCCCTAAGGCACAAGGAAGAGATTACATATATGTGGTAGTGGATAGACTTACCAAATATGTACATTTTATAGCCATATCATCCAATTACAAAGCACCTCAAGTGATCGAATTGTTCTTCCAAGAGATATTCAGGCTCCATGGTTTACCCCAAAGTATAGTCAGTGATCAGGACAACAGGTTTATGAGTCTCTTTTGGCAAGAACTATTCAAGTTGGCAGGCACTGAACTTACACCAAGCACAAGCTATCATCCACAAACCGATGGGCAAATGGAGATAGTCAATCAGTGGCCTGAAGGATACTTGAGAAATTATGTAACGAGACAACAAAGGGCATGGATCAAATGGTTACACTTAGGTGAGTATTACTACAACACCACTCACCACATGTCTACTGGGATGAGTCCATTCCGGCTCTTGTATGGGAATGATGTTATGTCATTTGGGAAGCTATTACTACCAAATAGTAAAGTGCCCAAGGTGAGAGACTTCTTACAACAACATGAGGATATTATGAGAGTCCTTAAAGACAATTTGCATCACGCTCAAAATCAACAAAAGATCTATGCAGATCAAAAGCATGTAGAAAGATCCTTCGAAGTTGGAGATATGGTTTTCCTCTGACTACAACCCTATAAACAAACATCCATCAAAAGCAGTGGAGCGGAGAAACTTAAACCACAATTTTATGGTCCGTATAGAATATTGAGAAGAGTTGGTGAAGTTGCCTATGAGTTGGATCTTCCCGAAAATAGAAAGATCCATAATGTCTTCCACGTCTCATGATTAAAATAGGTACTTGGACATAAGGTCATACCTTGTGAAGAATTACCACCTCTCGATGATGAAGGGCGGATAGTTCTTGAACCTGAGATGATCCTCAACACTAGGGAGAGAAGACTAAGGCATAGAACTATTTTTAAGTACCTAATTAAGTAGAGAAATATGCCCGAGGAAGATGCCATATGGGAGGGAGATGAGATCTTTAGCCACCCCAACCTAAACATTGCTTGAGGACAAGCAATCTCAAGAGGGGAGGCCTATCATAACCCGCTGCTAAAGAACATCTCAAATGAGGACAAGAGTAAAAGATAATCCATCTTCATAAGTAAAGTCGATAGTGAAGTTGGCAATAAATCACATCATAAAGCATTTTAAATAACCAACAAATGGTTAATGTTAAATGATAAGCAAGAGATAAGAATTGACCCATATTATGATAACTAATGGTAAATTAACCAAAAGAGGTGATCATCATGACACAACACGTCATCTCAAGAGATATCCATTATATAAATGGGGCCGAACGGATGACAAGAGGCATTAAGATTTGCAATTCAATAACACATCAATAACAAGCATTGAATCATAAGGGATCGATCACCAAGAGAGAGCCGCAATCCTTCCTTTAGCAGATATCATTACTTACTCATTATCACAGTAGATAACAAGTATAAGTTCCAGAAAGGTGCATCCATAACATTACAGTAATAGCACCCCTGCCATATATTCAGCCTCCTTTATAATCAGAAATAGAGTAATTGTTGATCATTATCATAGAATATATATATATATATATATCATCATTATTTCTGCAGGCCGAACCACATCTATTCAGCCACAGGGTCATATTGACCATAACAAGGTATGTCATTTACATTTACTATCTCTTTGCTGCATTATATTGTTTAATGTCTAATTCAATGATATGATGGACAAGATGAGTAGAATTCTCATAATAGAAAGCTAGATATTACATGAAATAAAACATAACAGTTGTGAAGCAATCTGAGCAATCAAATTAATGCATTAACTTCATAAGAGAGGGTGAGTATGAGATGTCCATTTAGCCAACCATGGGTAATCAGTGGCCTTTGTCACAGTTGGTACAAAAGGTACCCCTTGTGCAAAGGATTATGATATAGAGGCCTTGGTTACAGCTGGTGCAAAAGGCATCCCTCGTACCAAGGATTATCATAGTGTACTTGACTCGGCAGGGTACAAAAGGTACTCCTCAAGTCAAAGGATAAAAATAGTGGACCCATAATGGTAAGTGGCAAAGACATCATATCACACCTCTCATATGAAATTAATGATTAATGCATGGATAATGATAGAGACTTTGAAATGTAAATTGATAGTGATCATGACATTTAATGATAGAGAAAATGAAATATATATTGATAGTGAACTTAAGATTATTGAGGGAACATGTGAAATATACAATGATGATGATTATAAGATTAGAAATAGAAATGTGTAGTGATCATAAGATTATTGATAAAAGATGTGAAATGTATATCTGTTGTTAATCATAAGATTATAAGAGCAATGTTACTATGTGATTTGAATACTTCTTACATCTATTGCAAATAGTTGAACATCAAAGAGGGTTTAGTGTACTAATGTTCTCTTTTGCAAGTTGAAATTTGTGAACAAGGTTGAGAAATTATGATTTGTGACAAGGGGACATTACACACAACCCACAATGAACACACAAGAGGATAAAGAAGAGCTTGCAGCAGTCACACAAACAATGTTTCAAGCAGAAATAAAAGATGAAAATTGGTTATGGCATCTAAGATTTGGTAAACTTTGGAGGTCTAAATTTGCTTCATAGGAAAAGAATGGTGAATGGATTGCCTCTAATAGAGAAACTGGAAAGAGTATGTGATGGGTGCATCTTGGGAAAGCAACATAGAGAATCATTTCCAACAGGTAAGTCAATGAGAGCTAAGGCACCTTTAGAGATCATCCATTCAGATTTGTGTGGGCCAATGCAAACACCTTCAATTGGTGGTAGATTCTATTTTTTTACATTCATTGATGACTACTCAAGGAAAACATGGGTTTACTTTTTAAGGCATAAGAGTGAAGTGTTTGAATATTTTTGTCAATTCAAGGCTCTTGTTGAAAAACAAAGTGGGCACTACATCAAAGCATTGAGAAAAAATAGAGGTGGTGAATACATCTCAAATGACTTTCTCAAATTCTGCAAAGACCATGGAATTCACAAGCAATTCACAACTAGATACACACCTCAACAAAATGGGGTAGTTGAAAGGAAAAATAGAACAATCATGGAAATGGCAAGAAGCATGTTGAAAGCAAAACATTTGTCAAATGAATATTGGGCTGAATTTGTTTCATGTGCAACTTATATAATGAATAGATGTCCAACAAAAAGTGTCAAGAATATGATTCCCGAAGAAGCATGGACCAAAAGAAAACATAGTGTTGCTCATATGAGAGTTTTGTATGTGTGGCATATGCACATGTGGCAGATGAATTAAGAAGAAAATTAGATAACAAAAGAGAAAAATCAAAGGCTTACAAGTTGTATAAGCCAATAACAAAGAAGGTTATAATCAGCAGAGATGTGCAGTTCATAGAAGAGGAAGCATGGGATGGAAGTGTAGAGAAAATAGTCAACATATCAGCAAGCATACCACAAGAGGAAAATGAAGTTTTTATACCAGCAAATACTCCTTCAAATGTGACTCCTTCCACACCCATTCAAGTTCAACAAATTGGTCAACAAGTGACACCATCATCAAGTGTAAGGCAGCCTCACGTATTCAAGCATCCACTCCTTCAAATGTATAACAAACACCATCTACAATTGGCAATCAAGGTGTAGGACCATCAAGTCCACATTCCACAAGTTCTAGTGCAAGTGACATGTCAAATCCAACATTGGCAAGCTTAAGAAGACAAAAAATCAGAAGTTTAAGAGACATTTATGAGCAAAATGAAGGTGGGAATAATGCTTGTCTGATTTCTCTTTTTGCATTTTATTCACAAGTAGAAGATCCAATCCATTATGAAGATGTTATTAAGGATGAAAAATGGGTGAATGCAATGGATGAAGAAATTGATGCAATTAAAAAGAATCAAACATGGGAGTTAGTGAGTCTTCCAAAAGACAAGGATGTCATAGGAGTGAAATGGGTTTACAAAACCAAATTAGATGCAAATGGTGATGTGAAAAAACATAAAGCAAGACTAGTGGCAAAAGGATATTCACAACAGCCCGGGGTTGATTACAATGAGACATTTGCTCATGTAGCTCGTTTAGACACCATAAGAATGATACATACCATAGCAGATCAAAATAATTGGCCTATTTACCAAATGGATGTGAAATCAACCTTTTTGAATGGTTATCTTGAAGAAGAAGTTTATGTGGAGCATCCACTTGGGTATGAGATTTTGGGTCATGAAGACAAAGTTTACAAATTGAAAAAGCCATTATATGGACTCAAGCAAGCCCCAAGAGCTTGGTATAGCAGAATTGATTCATAGCTCTTACAAAATGGCTTCAATAGGTGCAGCAGTGAGCCTACATTGTATACCAAGATGAATGATCAAGGTGAGATCTTAATTGTTTGCTTGTATGTTGATGATTTGATATTCACGAGAGATTTGGGAATTGATTTTTTCAAAGGAGCTATGAAAAAATAATCTGAAATGACTAATTTGGGACTCATGAAATACATTTTAGGCATTGAGGTCAACCAAAATGAAAATGGCATATTCATTTCTCAAGCAAAGTATGCAAATGACATTTTAAAAAGGTTTAATATGATAAATTGCAAATCAACACCAACACCAATTGTCACAGGTTTGAAGCTAAGCAAGGATGATGAAGGATCCAATGTTGACCCAACTTTGTATAAAAGGCTTGTTGGTAGCTATTGTGATGTATTCCAACATTGCCCCATTCGAAAATGAGGACCCACTTTCATTTGGTTTGTTTGCGTTGCAGTGTTTTGGCAGTTTATCTCACCTAGGTGTCTTTGTGGAGTGACTTTGCAGTTTGTATTGTGGTATCATATGAACTGGTTCGAAAGGTCCACCTAGGCTTGTGAAGGGATTTTAAGGATCTACCATTGGTGCAAGGTCATGGTCGCGCTCTATAAATTCAAATAATTCACTTAGTCCTCAGGCAAGCGTAGCATAAGTCTGGAGCCTCATAACCATTCGAAATGTCCTTTCTAAGTTCCTTTCTCATCTATATACCTACGTGTCAATCTTGGCAATAAGGTGCGTAGCACTTCGCTTTAAAATATCAAAATGTGTATAGCATGATATAATGCCCGCCCAAGGCAGTCAAAAGCTAAAGTAGATGCAAGGAATATGCGAAGTAAGACATCAGGAAATTCATCCCACTTCACGTGCTTTGGGGAAGTATTCATATCTGCAAGTATGCATATTACCATTAAACTTCCGCTTCGCTTAAAGCGCATTCTCGACTCACATTTACACTTCGTTTGGGCAGTCAAGTTTGAAAAGTCTGCTCAAAATGAATGAAAGTGCTCGTCCTCGGTCATGTTGTATGAGGCTATTTCAAGCGCTATGTGGAGGCACTCAAAACGTCCACTAGGAATTTGAAATCATGATAGCATTTCACACTCGATAGCATTTTGAAAGAAGGTATGCAAAGCATGGCATGATAACCGTTCAGGCGTTTGAAGGAGTATGTATGTGAGACATCATAATGACCGCTCCATCTCAAGCATATTAATTTGTAATATGTATTTCATGCAGAAAGAAGTGCATGTCTGTGATGATCTAGCAAGAGTAAACATGAATGATATATCCTCTCCAAGTACTTATTGGTGATCGATTTGCAGGAAGTTATTTTTCAAACGAGAGGATCCATTCAAAACATTTAGTGGCGATTAGATTGCATCATTTTGAAAGTGTACGTAGGTATCGCCATTTGCATTCTAAACACTATGCAAAGAGAATTCTGAGGGCCACTCGGGAGCATGATTCTGCTTCGTAGTTTACCTCTTCAAGCTTATACACATTGGCCTCATGAGTCCGCTCCAAGATCACTTTTGAGTGGTGAATGCAAATAAGTTTACAGCACCTGCTCTGAGGCGCACATTCCTGATCTCTTTAAGGTGCATGAAATTTCATAAGGTATCCAAATCTCCGTCTAAGCGGACTTCTCGGGATTCTTCACAAATATGAATACGGGGCATCATGCGTAATGATAATAAAGGTCCGCTCAAGCGGTCTTTTCAAATTGCTTTGTAAACCTAAACATTGGATGTTATACAAATGCATATTGGGAGTCCGCCTAGGCGCTCTGATGAGGGTGGTTTACATTTCAAAGTATGCACAGGGCACACGGACATCCGCTTGGATGTGGGGTGTTCACCAGAATTTGAATTTTCTTCATTAACAGTTAAAATTACTGCTCCAGGTGGTTAGTGGGGGTTGATATGACTAAAATAGAGGTCTAAGGATACATATATGATCTCTCGGCCTGGCATCATATCGTGTGGGCATTAAGAAGGATGATACAACTCACATTAATTCCAAACTTCTTTTGGAAATGTAGAATCATTTTTGCTCAGTATGCATTTAACACCAAGATATTTGCCCAGACACACATTCAAAGACCTCTTCTAAATTTAGTAAAGCGCAGTGCTATTCAGAAATCTACTCAAGCGCATATCCAAATTGGCTTCATACTCACAAATTTCAAATTATTCACGATTCCTCTAAGTGATTCGCCTACTATTCTTAGCATATTATCGTGCTCCGTATAAAGACAATTAATGGGGGCCACTCAATATGCTGGTTTAAAACATTTTTTTTGCAGAGGCAAATGGTACTCCAGGGCATGAACCATTAAAGGAAAATCTTGCGTTTCTAAATTTAATCCTTATGTGTTGAAGTTTAAAGGCCATCATGCTTTGTATTTAATCGAAGAATACATTTTCAAGTTTCACACTATGCTTGGAATATGAGAAGGATTGCTTGAGTATTAATCTATGTCAATCACTGCACCTATGCGTCTTGACTTGAGCGTAGACAATTGAGAAGTTTACCCTGGGTTGAAAATCAGCGCTTCCCATCACATTTGCAGCTGAAAGTACTCAGTAAGTTCACAAAAGAATGTTCAAACCTACGGTGCCAAGCATGCAGGGCATTATTTGCTTCAGATTTTCATTTTGAAGGTTGTTTTAAGATTAAGTTATTGCAAAGCAAAGAGGAACCAATTGGAAGTTGGGTTGTAAGCTAATGAATTAGGGCTTTGTTTTGGCAGAAGTTGCTTTTTTCATTTTATCTCGCATGCATTGTGCGGTGAGTTTATCTTATATGCTTGTCTTTATGCATTATTCTATCAGGCTAATGTCTAGGTATTTGTGCAGGTGAGCAATGAGTACGAAGGATAGACAAGGACTGATGAGGAACGACATGAGGAGCGACATGAAGTTATGCCTCAATTGAAAAGGTTGATTTATACTCCAAGTGCCACATTGTTAGATGAAGGAGTGATTGAACAAGGTTCAACATATAATTTCCATTCCTGGTATTGTGCACTCAGCATAAAGGAGCAGGTTCTGGGAAAGATTGAGAGTGACAGCACTTGAACAAGAGAAGCACTTCAGGAAATTCAAAACAAAATACTTGTTTCTATAAACCAGGTGGTTGATTCCAGTGGGGAGATGGATGAATACTTGCTGAAAGATAAGATGCATACAAAGTATTTTCAACATCCACAGGTGGTTTCTAGGGAGGTGTTGAATGATATTTGCACTCCACTTTCATGGGCATGTTTCAGACATCCATGGTTGGTTGGGAGATGGCAGTTGTCAAATGTACAGAGGAGCTGCAAATCATAGAATGCACCATTCAAACTCTGCCAAGTGTCCCTATGGAGGAGGTTACATGTGTCATGACTAGATTTGTGGTGCTTACTACAAAAAAGAAGGGTTATAAATGAGCGTACTCCACTTAGTGGGTGCATCATAAATGCAAGGTCTAATTTTAGTAAATTCTGTAACCACTTGCCTGCGTGGCACAATGGGGGCCCTCAATTTCAAGACTTAATCTTGGCCATCCATTGAATTTTGAGACCTATATAAGCCCATTTTACTCTCATTTGTAAAAGGGGGAATACTCTAAGAAATTGTTGCTCAAGACTCTGCTGAAATAAATACAAATTCATTGCTGAAATTTTCATGGTGATTTGTGTTGTTTCAAATGATTGCATGGTTTCTAAGTGTTCACTCATAGAATAAGATTAGTTTAGTTTGTTTTCAGCAAATCTAGTTTTATGTTTCATGGAAGTTGTTGTTGCTGGTTCATGTTTGGAGTCTCCATAGTTCATACCATTTATAATTTGTCGATGGCAGATGGTAGTGCATGGTTAGTCTGAACCTTATCTAAACTTAACTTCAATTATTTTGTGTTCATTTACCTTTATGTGCAGAAGTAATCTAAAAATCTTATTTTTCCTTAGAAGATTGCATCACCTTTGCGTAGTTGTTACCTTATGGTGAAGCAAAGTATGGTTGAGATTTCGGTGAATCAGTGGTGATTGCTTGCATTTAGATTAGAGTCTTCTAAACCCATTTCCTTTTGCATTTTCTTTAAAATCCTATTAGATTTAGATTCAAGAGCTTCCACTATCATTTCTTAAGTTGTCATATTGTTAGACCTTTGAATAAGCTATGTTACACATTATCCAAGAGAAACAAGTTTCCTATTGTTGAACATTTACGTAAGTCCCTTTGTGTCAAATAGTAATTCGCATCCTACTACTAAGTTATCCCAAGTCGCAACACCAAAAGTAACTAATCAAGAACCTTGGAGTCTACTCATCTGATCACTTAGCTTAGAATTTGATTGATTTTGTTCAAGAGAGGATAGAGTACACCAATATTTTATTCTGTGTTGTATGTGCAAGGAAAATACATCAACAGAATTGGCGCTAGAAGGAGGGCATCTCTTGGAATACAAAGTTAGACACACTGGAGTGCATTGTTTCATTTTCACCTAAAAAGCACCAGAGGATTCTAAGGTCTACACCACAAACTTCAAAAGAGTTGGTTGAATTGGATTTCAATTCCAAAGCCAAGCACAATAAAAAGACAAATTCATCAAGTGAAGGATCACCTAGCATAGAGGTCATCAGGAATTTGTTTCAAACTCCTCCACAAAATACAAGAATTGCTCAACCAAGTAATACGCAAGGAGTTACTCAAACAACTCTGGTGCAACAAGAAAACATTCCAATGGCTTGGCTTCTGAAAAATGCTTCTCCTCTTGCTGCTTTCACGAATTACCATGAAATGCCCAAGAGTCCTGAACAATTTTGCTCCAAATTTTAGATCAGTGATGTGAACAGGATAGCAGAGGAACATATTAAGATTTTCAAGGATACTCTTCGAAATAGAAGAATTGAGCATGAAGATGTAGCATGTAGGATGTTTCCTTATTCACAAGGCGAAGACGCATACTTTTGGTACATTCATCTACCTGCAGGTTCCATCAATAGTTGGCAAAGACTGAAAAACACCTTTCTGGAAAAGTTTAGGATTCCTACCACTCCGTCAGAGCTTTACAAACAATTTGTTGATGTCAAGAGGCAAGAGCATGAACCCATTAGTTATTTCAACAATTGATTTCATAAGGCTTATACAAGGTTGCAATCTCCGTATAATGTCGATGATGCAATGGAGAGGGAAGTATATTATGCAGTGCTAGACTGCCTTCCTTCCATGTTTGTGAAGAGAGCAATTGCACCTCCAACTGCTCTAATAGAAGCCTATGCCGAGGCTATCAAAGTGAATATTGACTTGGGCATGAACACTCAAGGGCCACTTAATCACCTGGGACATCCAGCTATGCCAAATCAGATTCAAGGAATCAACCAAGCTTTGACACAGCATACTCCTGTGATGAATCCAATTCCAACACCTAGCAATCAGATGATGTTGCATCCAGGAGTGCCCTTTCACAAGCCTCACTAGTGCAACCTGTGTACTTACAAGGGTCTTCATCCTCTACAAGGACTCAAGAAGAGAAGGATGAAATGAAAGAGTTAATTGATCAAGTGAAGAGATTGTCCACTGAAGTTACCCATCTGAGAAATCAAAATAATCATTTACAAAATATGCAAATGAGTTTCCAAGGAAATTAGAGGGATCAAGGAAATCTAAATGGATATCAAGGAAATCAGAGAGACCAAGGAAATTATCAAGGTTATAATCAAGGATTTTGAGGAACAAATCAAGGATTCCAAAGACAAAACAAAACATGGAATACCTCTCCAAACAATGGGAATGTTCCCTCTCCATTGGAAAACAATTCAAATTTAGATTCTAGACCAGCGGACAAGGTGTTCTTAGCTGAGGCAGCTTTATCAAGTTGGTGTCGATTGCATAACACAAATCAGCATTCTGAGTTGCAGTGTACAGAGTTCAAAATAGTTGTTGATATATTCCAGAAGGAGATGTAAAGCACGCAAGCTCAAGATGCTCCTCAAGCAACAACAGGATATGAGATTGTTCCTACAACAAGGTATGATCAAGCCTTGATCATTGAAGACTTCACATTTCCTCCTGTGATGGATTATGATGCAATGGAGTACAATGGAAGGTTCCCTCCAGCATCCACAAATGGACCAATTGAAAATTTAGATTATTACTCTCCATTCAGTAATGACTTTCAAGCTGAAGCAATAGGGGAAGTACAAGCATTTCAACAATCAGCTGGGAATCCACCCCTAAAAATCTATCAAAGAAATCATCGAGTACAAGATCCATTAACCACATCAGTTCCTCCAAACAATTTTCAAACTCCACCAAATCCGAATGCTAGTAATAATCCAAAATTTCCAAAGGATTCACCAGAATATAGACAAAGGGATGCTACTCAAAGAGCCACTCCAAAGCGAGAAGTTCAGTCACGAGACAATCCACAAGGAGCCAATCTTTCGCAAGATGTCCCTGCAACAAATGATGGACTGGAACATTTAAGTTTAATTGTTACTGAAGAATTCAATAAAGTGAAGGTCAACATGCCTTTGGTTGAAATGATGAGAATCCCTGAGATCAGAAACACAGTTTTAAACAACTTAAATGATACCTCTACTTTAAGGAATGCTATAGCAGGCCCTTCTAACTCATCCAATGTACAGAATGCACATGTTGTGGAAAGTGTGCCAGAGGATGCTTCTCCGTCTATGAACTCAGTATGTATAGCCCAAGACCCTACAATGCATACAAAAGAAGGAAGTATTGTTAAAAATGAAAAGAATGTCAAAAATGAAAAGATTGCAAAAGATCAAATTCCACCATCAAATGATATGGCAAAGAATGCACATTCCAAGTTACCAAACGAAAAGTATGTAGTTTTCTATCAAGAAAGAGATGAGCCTGCCCCATTCCTATTATCAGTCCGTATTTTCAGGAAGATGTTACATAATTGTTTAATGGATTTAGAAGCATCGAGCAATGTAATGCCACTTTCAATATGTAAAAGGTTGGGTTTGATTCCTACTCAGACTACAAAGAAGGTCACACAACTGGATAAGATAGAAGTTCATGTGGTTGGAGAGCTGAATAATATACACATGTAGTTATCATCTGATCCAAGAATACAGAACTATATTGATATATCAGTTGTTGATATCCCATGTGGATATGGCATGCTCCTGAGCAGAGATTGGTCAAAAAGATTGAATGGGTATGTAGCTACCGATTTCTCACACATGTGGCTACCATGGAAAGGAATTCCAAATCAAATCAGAATTGATAGTACTCCAAGGTTGAAAGTAATGATCACAGAATATGGTGAAGATAATGAGGTTTTATTCCTTGAAACTGATTTGGGAAATCATATGCCAAACATAGAAGAAATCCTCATGCTACAAGGTTCAAGAATGAAAGAAGATGAAGGTCACAAATCTTTTGATGAAACTGAAATTTTGCTAGATCACAATTATGAGTCTGCTTTTGATGAAGGAGATGGTACATTTGAAAATTTTTGAAATTTCATACTCAAGAATGTTCAACAAGAAACGAAGTTGGGTCAGCAAGCAAATGTCAAAGATTTGTTATTACCTAACTGGTGTCGGATACACAGTTCTTTTCATTTCGAGTTTTCCTATGCTATGTGTAAAATTGCCTTAGAACAAGTATACAGGAGAGTTCCACAAGCTGCAAAACCAGAAATTCTAGAAGTAAAGAAAGAAGATAACCATGTGGAATTACCCACTGAAACTAAAATAATTGAAATAGTTGAAAAGAGTGACAATCAATCAAAGAAGGATCCAATTTCACCGAGGACTCCCAAGAAGAGTAAGAAAAAAGAAAATCCAAATAAAGTTTCGATTGATCAAGAAGGAAATCAAGTATGGACTTTGCATTTTGATGGGTCCAAGTCTAAGCAAGGAGCTGGTGTTGGGTTCGAGTTGATCAATCCATCAGGCGAATCATTCTTGGCTGCGCATAGACTACAATTTCCATGTACAAATAATGTTGCAGAATATGAATCATTAGTTCATGGGTTATTGATGGCTATCAAGAAAGGAGCTAAGATTCTACATGTTTATGGAGATTCTGAGGTGATTTTCAAGCAAATAAGGAGAAGTATGTTTGTCATGATAAGAGATTAAAGAGGTATAGAAACCATGTTTGGGATTTGATTGAAAGTTTTGATGCATTCAACATCAAATCAGTTTACAGATCAAAGAATCAAGTTGCCAATTCCCTAGCATAGGTTGCAAGTTCACTTACACCACTTGCTATGAGTGGGTTAAAAAAATTCACTGTAGAGTTGGTCTCAGTACCATCAGTTCCAGATAATGTTACAAATTTTCAGGTGTTCAATGATGATAAACACATATTGGATTTCATCACAAACTCTGGAGTTTTTGAAGCTCAAATCATAGATGAAGAGGATCTGGAGCAGGGAAAATTTGATGCAGAGGGTGTCTTGAACCTGAAGAATAATACAATACCATGAGGAATGAATGAATTTGACTCTTTGATTCAGATAAAGTGAGTGCATTGAGAGATCATAAGATTCAAGGAGATAAATGTGAACTTGTCAATATGGGAACAGATAATGAAGAGAAGAATGTGTTAATAGGAAAGGTGTGTAGACCTGAAGAAAAAGAAGGTATACTCAAATGCATGAAAGAATTTTTAGACATTATAGCATGGAGCTATGATGATTTAAAGACTTATGATACCTTAATCATTACACACACCATTCCTCTGAAACCCAACAGCAAGTTGTTCAGACAAAGGCAGAGACTTGTCAATCCACTTTTAGAACCACTAATATACAAAGAGGTAAAGAAGTTGTTGAATGCGAGAATAATATTTCCAGTAAGGCACTCAACGTGGGTCGCCAATCTTGTTCCTGTTCGTAAGAAAAATGGAGAGATAAGGTTGTGTGTGGATTTCAAGAATCTAAACAGAGCATCAGAAAAGGACAATTATTTGCTGCCATCATTAGATGAAGTGTTGCAAATTGTAAATGGTTCCCAAATGATGTCTTTCTTAGATGGATACTCAGGATACAACCAAGTGATGGTGGAACCAGAAGACAGATTGAAGACTACTTTCACATGCAAGTGGGGAAACTATGCATATAGGCGAATGCCATTTGGACTGATTAATGCTGGAGCAATCTTTCAGAGAGCTATGGACATTGCTTTTCATGACTTGATTGGAAAATGTATAATCATATACATAGATGATCTCACAGTTTTCTCTCACAGGAGGGAAGATCACATAGAGGATTTGAGGAAAGTATTTCAAAAATGTAGAAAACACAGAATCTCACTGAATCCAAAGAAGTGTATGTTTGGAGTAACAGAAGGTAAATTATTGGGACATGTGATTTCAGAGAAGGGAATTTCAATAGATCCAAGAAGAATAGAGGCTATTTCCAAGATTGATATGCCTTCAAGTAAGAAGGAGCTGAAGTCATTCTTTGGGAAGATAAACTTCTTCAGGAAGTTTATTACAGGATTTGCAGAGATTGTTAAGCCATTGAATGACATGTTGAAGAAAGATGCAAAGATAGAGTGGCCAATTTTTGCAAGAAAGGAATTTGAAGAAATCAAACAAGCTATTGCTGATGCTCCTGTTTTGATAAGCCCAGACTACACAAGGCCATTTTATCTATATTCTTTTGCTTCAGAGCATACATGTACAACAACTCTCACCTAGAGAAATGAAGAAAAAGATGAACACCCAATAGCCTTCATGAGCACACCGTTGTAAGATACTGAACTGAGATATCCTAATGTGTAAAAGCAAGCTTATGCACTGGTCAAAGCAATTAAGAAATCCAGACATTACATTTTGAGGAGTAAAAAATATGCTATTGTTACAGATGTGGCAGTCAAGACCCTGCTTATGCAGAATGAATTGGGAGAAAGAAGAGGCAAGTGGGTCGCCACTATTCAAGAATATGATATTGAAATACATCCAATGAAGCTTCTTCGAGGACAAGGACTGAATCAAACAATAGCAACTGATGGACTAGGGTTGGTGCAACAAGTTTATACTCTTGAGGATGTATCACCTGACGAGTGGTACAATGACATTATATATTATCTACTAAATCAGAAGTGTCCAGCGCAGATGAATTCAACCTAGAAGAGAGTTTTGAGAATAAAAAGCTAGCGTTTTATGCTCCAAGGGTCAGTCTTGTTCCAAAAGAATCAGGAAGGGATATATTTGAGATGCATAGGAAAAGATGAAGCATGTCAGATAATGGAACATTTTCACAGCAAATTTGGAACATGTCATGGAGATGGTTTAGCTACAGCACATCAAATTCTGAGGGTAGGCTATTATTGGCCTACTTTGTTTCATGATGCATATGACCATGTCAAGAGATGTCACACATGCCAGGTATCTTCTTCGAGGGAAAGAAATCCAACCATGCCACTTCAACCGATGATCGAAGTAAGACCTTTTGCTCAATGGGGTTTGGATTTTATTGGTATGATTAACCCACCTTCCTCGGCAAAACACAGGTATATTCTAACCGCTACTGATTATTGTACTAGGTGGTCTGAGGCCCATGCTTTAAAATTTTGTACTTCTAATGTTGTGATTAAATTTCTTGAAGAAAATATCATCACTAGGTTTGGATGTCCACATGCACTTGTTTGTGATAATGGTCCTGCTTTTACTTCACTGAAATTTTCTAACTGGGCTTTTGAATATGGCATCACACTGAAATTTTTGTCAAACTATTACCGGTAGGGAAATGGCTTAGCAGAATCCACCAACAAAAACTTGCTAGGTGCAATTAAGAAGCTATTGGACAAAAACCTGAGAGATTGGCATACACAACTTAAGTTTGCTCTTTGGGCAGACAGGACAAGAATAAAGGGTTCCCTGGGTACATCCCCTTATCATCTAGTTTATGGCCAAGATCCTGTATTCCCAATCCAACTGAGAATTCCCACATTACAATTTATGTAAGATTACATGGAAGAAAATGACAGAGTCCAAACTAGGTTGTCACAACTGCTCCACTTGGAAGAAAAACAAGACATGGCACTTGAAAATTTTGCAAAACATCAAGGAGTTGTGAAGAGATGGTTCGATAGACAACAAAAGATCAAATCTTTTCACATATCTGATTTAGTTCTATACTGGGACAAAGCTAAAGAAAGAAAGGGTGAACACGACAAATTTGATAATCTTTGGAAAGGCCCTTACCAAATTGCTAAAATTTTGGGAGAAAATGCTTTCAAACTGAAAACACTCACTGGAGAATCTGTTCCATTGTCCGTCAATGGACAATTCCTAAAGCACTATTTCCAACCCTAAGTTCCTTCAGGGACTTATTTGTACATAATTAGGTTAGTTGTTTCCTGCTTTCATAGGTTAGTTTTAGGTTAGATTTGTAGGAGTTAAGGACAACACTGAGAGGGGGGGTGAATCAGTGTTGTGTAAATTCTTTAATCTTTTTCAAACTTTAACTTTCTGAGCACAAGGAATGAATGATACCTTTGATTTGTCAAATACATATGCACATGACTATGAATGCAGAAAGAGAATAAAACTTCATAAGTAAATTGAACACACACAAGGAAGATCAATATGAATCATAACACAAGATATGCACGAGTGGAAAACCCATCAGGGTAGAAAAACCACTCCAGAATTGCCTCACTGGCTTAACTGAAAAACATGCCTCACTGGCAATACAAATTGTCTCACTGACAAATATTAAGGTCACACTGACCTATAAGCCTCACTGGCTAATACAATGCCTCACTGGCAAACCAAATCACCAATAGAAGTTATAAACCAAATCAGAGGGATACTCTGTTTCCATTCAATACAAATATATGTCTGTCAAATATCCATTCTATTCAATCTGACATCTCAACAATCCTTTATTCTGATCTTATCAACACTGCATATCAAATGTGTATTCTAATCCAACACTTCACAACACTGTATGTTTCATCTCTATCCTTCTTCATTCTTTCATCAATGCACCTGGAAAACAAATTTATACAAGTTGAATGTCTTTTCACTGCCTTGGAACCTTTCACATTCCTTCACAAATTTCTCCTGCATCTTCTGTATGTGCAAAATCAATCTCTTGTTATATTAAAAGTATTATTTCTCTGTCCACTTTAGAGCCCTTTCATCTTCTGCAGATCTTCATCTTTATTTCTCTTCACACTCCTCATAATTTCACCTGCAAGAAAATTCTTTTCATATTCCTCTGTACCTTATTCAATTTCTCAATAACCTCTTCAGATTCTTCTTTAAAAAATTTTGTTTGCATCTGATCACACAATATCTTCCTTTTGCTTTGCAGAATAAAATCAATTTCTTTATAAAAAATCTTTCCATTTTTCCATTTTTTATTTTCTCTGAAATTATCTGTAGAAGTCTTTTCACATTTTTAGTCTTCAATTTTCTCAAATTCCCTTTTAATATTTTGTCTTTTCATTTTCATCTTCCATAAAAAAATATCCTTCTCTGCAAATTCCTGCAATCAAACTCTATCTTCTCAAGAAAATCATCCCATAAAAATTTTAATATGCTCTTGCAAAAAAAAAACTTCTCCCAATCTATTCATCTTCTTCTACAAAAATACATTTCATGAAGAACCTGCAATCTTATCCATCTCAAAAAATATCTTGAATCAATAATGTACCAGTCCCTTAAAAAAAATCCATCTTCTATAGAGGTTTTCTTTTCAACTCTATAAAAAATAAAAAAGCATTAAATCTGAATCTCTTCCCACACAAAAAAAATCTACATTTATCTTTTCATTTTCCACGAGGAAGATTTTGAAAATAGAAAAACAAACTTCCAAAAAAAACTTTCCAAGAAAATCTATCTTAAAGCCTTCTTTTGAGGGGCAAAAAGATAACCTTTCTAAAAAGTCATATAGTAATGACGTTTATTTCCCCTTCAAAGTTTAATGCCAAGGACCGGGGAGAGATTTAAATAGAAACCATTGATCACAGATTTTGCGGTTTGAAAAACTTTAAAAAGAGCCATTGATTTGATTTCCCGCCCGATGAATAGGGATAAAGACCGATCCAAAGGGTTTGATATGCCGATGGGGCCGGTCAAGTAACGATGAACATACCCATAAGTGATGACTTAAGTCATCCTTGACCTGTTCTTTCCGGTCACTTTTAAATTAGAACAAAAAGAGCCTTTACATTATGACAGGTAAGTCAGAATATATATTCTCTTATATAACCTTTATTAAGGTTTAGACCACACTCTAAAGTAAAGAGAATTTGAATCATGATGCAAAAGAACCTTATCAACTCTAGTTAATTATCATCATGAATAGATCAATCAAAGAAGATAAATTGAACTCCATAACATAGAGATATCACCATTACTTATAAATCTTGAAGACATGAAATCCAAACCAAGTGAAGCATGAAGGAACTCCTGACTTCTACTCCTGCAGCCATCATGATCATGACAACAACCTCAACTCTACCATATACACCGAGAACATTGAGCTATGACAACAAGCTAGAAAGAACTACACAATGAAGATATAAACCCAAGAGGCATCAATCAATCAACAATACAATTTCATCTAACTGATCATCCAACAAAGAAGCACCTTAACCTTGTCTTGAGCACAACCAACCTCAAATGAACTGATCTATCTGCTAGACATGAATGAGATATTCTTCATGACCTCTTATGAAACATCAAATGAATTCCATAAAGTTCCATAAAGAAGACATTAATTCAAACACAACCCACTATCACTGAACTCAGCACATCTGATCTTGACAACCTGTTCTTACTTTATTAGGCATGATGTGTACTACAACATGATAACAAGATAAACACAAACACTTTACCATACTGAACTGTAATATAACAATAGAAAGAACACACAAGATGATGTCTCCTGCTCCTGAACATACTTTTGACATCAATGACAACTTATCACCATCAAGATTTGCTGCATTTTGGGTTTGTTTGTTTTGCTGCAGTTTTTGGTTTTCCCTAGGGTCCCATTTCTGGGGTAATATTTTCAATTCAAGCACATTCTGGTTGATTTTATGAAGTGATGTTAAGTTTATTTTGAGAATAAATATTCATGAGATTCTTTGAGTCAGAAGGTAATTTTCTTCAGTTTATCTATTTGTTAAGATATGTACTTGACTCGAGAAGGGAATCATACATTGTATTTTGACATGAAGCTCTTTGATTTTATGTTTAAAATGTTTAATCTTTAAATGAATGCTTCTGGTTTTCTTTTGATAAACTCGCGTCGGATGGATAGATCCATTGCGAACCCCATTGTTAGCATTCGGTAGCATGTTGCTTGCTCTGGGAGGATAAATTGACTGTTTAGAGCGACTTGAATTATTTTGAGATCTTATATCTTTTCACACACTTTAAAAAAATCTAGAGGTACCTATGTGAATCTTTGTGATCTCGCATTAAGTGAAAAATCTAAAGGTCTGCCTTTGCCGCCATCGTAAGTCCACACCCAGCTAGCTGAGTTATCACGTAGCGGTACCACATTGTACTCTACCAAGAAAAAGCATGTTGAAAATCAAAATAAGAGAAAAGAAAAAAGAAATGAAAAGAAAATCACAAATCACACACTATAACTCAGTTAGATAGACAGTCAAGTAATCTTTACCGGGGCTATGGACGCTTGACTGGCAGTAGGGCTCTGCTCAAGTGGAATTACGAGACAAACCCGTCGGGGCTATAGATGCTCGCTGGCAGCGGGGCCATGTCCAGGTAGTTCATGAGGTGTGTACTAATCACGTAGCTTAATGCGGAGGAACTAAGGTGATCTTAGTTGCTGATGGATGGGAATAAACTCACAATGCACACACTTGGATCTTCAAGATGAGAATGGTTGTCCTAAGCTTTTGATTTTGACACCTTGATTAAGTTTTCATGTTTATCTAACCTGATATGTGGGTGTACACAGGAATTTTAAAATTTTGATTCTTGCTTATCTCTAAAACACTTGAAGAAGTTTTAAATGAAATTTTTTACCCTATGAAACAATAGAGATGAAATGTCGTGATATAATTTATGACTCTTTTCTCCTTTTGAGTACGTCTCTTAGCTAATGGATGATCTTGACGAAAGTTATTTGATGATTTAGGGTTTCGAACGAATCTTTATTCCTGAAATGTTCAAGAACACTTCTCTCGTGGAGTCGCCAGATGTTGTGATGTATTCCAACATCGCCCCATTCAAAAATGGGGACCCTCTTTCCTTTGGTTTGTTTGCATTGCAGTGTTTTGGTTGTTATTCTTCTCACCTGGGTGTCTTTGTGGAGTGACTTTGCAGTTTGTATTGTGGTATCATATGAATTGGTTCGAAAGGTCCACCTAGGCTTGCGAAGGGATTTTAAGGATCTACCATTGGTGCAAGGTCATGGTCGCGCTCTATAAATTCAAATAATTCACTTAGTCCTCAGGCAAGCGTAGCATAAGTCTGGAGCCTCATAACCATTCAAAATTTCCTTTCTAAGTTCCTTTCGCATCTATATACCTACGAGTCAATCTCGGCAATAAGGTGCATAGCACTTCGCTTTAAAATATCAAAATGTGTATAGCACGTTATAATGCCTGCCCAAGGCAGTCGAAAGCTAAAGAAGATGCAAGGAATATGCGAAGTAAGACATCAGGAAATTCATCCCACTTCACGTGCTTTGGGGAAGTATTCATATCCGCAAGTATGCATATTGCCATGAAACTTCCGCTTCACTTAAAGCGCATTCTCGACTCACATTTACACTTCGTTTGGGCGGTCAAGTTTGAAAAGTCCGCTCAAAACGAATGAAAGCGCTCGTCCTTGGTCATGTTGTATGAGGCTATTTCAAGTGTTCTGTGGAGGCACTCAGAACGTCCACTAGGAATTTGAAATCATGATAGCATTTCACACTCGATAGCATTTTGAAAGAAGGTATGCAAAGCATGGCATAATAACCATTCAGGCATTCGAAGGAGTATGTATGTGAGACATCATAATGACTGCTCCATCTCAAGCATATTCATTTGCAATATGTTTTTCATGTAGAAAGAAGTGCATGTCCGTGATGATCTAGCAAGAGTAAACATGAATGATATACCCGCTCCAACTACTTATTGCTGATCGATTTATAGGAAGTAGTTTTTCAAACAAGAGGATCCGCTCAAAACATTTAGTGGCGATTAGATTGCATCATTTTGAAAGCGCACATAGGTATCGCCATTTGCATTCTAAACACTATGCAAAGAGAATTCTGAGGGCTGCTCGGGAGCATGATTTTGCTTCGTAGTTTACCTCTTCAAGCTTATACATATTGGCCTCATGAGTCCGCTCCAAGTTCACTTTTGAGCGGTGAATGCAAATAAGTTTACAGTACCCACTCTAAGGCGCACATTCCCGATTGCTTTAAGGTGCATGAAATTTCATAAGGCATCCAAATCTCCATCTAAGTGGACTTCTCGGGATTCTTCACAAATATGAATACGGGGCATCATGCGTAACGATAATAAAGGTCCACTCAGGCGGTCTTTTCAAATTGCTTTGTAAACCTAAACATTGGATGTTATACAGATGCGTATTGGGAGTCCGCCTAGGTGCTCTGATGAGGGTGGTTTACATTTCAAAGTATGCACAGGACACAGACATCCGCTTGGACGTGGGGTGTTCACCAGAATTTGAATTTTCTTCATTAACAGTTAAAATTACTGCTCCAGGTGGTCAATGGGGGTTGATATGCTAAAATAGAGATCTAAGGATACATATATGATCTCTCGGCCTAGCATCATATCGTGTGGGCATTAAGAAGGATGATACAACTCACGTTAATTCCGAACTTCTTTTGGAAATACAGAATCATTTTTGCTCAGTATGCATTTAACGCCAGGATATTTGCCCAAACACACATTCAAAGACCTCTTCTAAATTTAGTAAAGCGCGGTGCTATTCAGAAATCCACTCAAGCGCATATCCAGATTGGCTTCATATTCACAAATTTCAAATTATTCACGATTCCTCTAAGTGATTCGCCTACTATTCTTAGCATATTATCATGCTCCGTATAAAGAGAATTAATGGGGGCCACTCAATATGCTGGTTTAAAACATTTTTTTTGTAGAGGCAAATGGTATGCCAGGGCATGCACCATTAAAGGAAAATCTTGCGTTTCTAAATTTAATCCTTATGTGTTGAAGTTTAAAGGCCATCATGCTCTGTATTTAATCGAAGAATGCATTTTCAAGTTTCGCACTATGCTTGGAATACGAGAAGGATTGCTTGAGTATTAATCTATGTCAATCACTACATCTATGCATCTTGACTTGAGCGTAGATAGTTGAGAAGTTTGCCCCTGGGTTGAAAATCAGCATTTCCCGTCACATTTGCGGCTGAAAGTATTCAGTATGTTCATGAAAGAATGTTCAAACCTACGGTGCCAAGCATGTAGGGCATTATTTGCTTCAGATTTTCATTTTGAAGGCTATTTTAAGATTAAGTTGTTGCAAAGAAAAGAGGAACCAATTGGAAGTTGGATTGTAAGCTTATGAATTAGGGCTTTGTTTTGGCAGAAGTTGCCTTTTTCGTTTTATCCCACATGCATTGTGCGGTGAGTTTATCTTATATGCTTGTCTTTATGCATTATTCTATCAAGCTAATGTCTGGGTATTCATGCAGGTGAGCAATGAGTGTGAAGGATAGACAGGCACTGATTAGGAGCGACATGAAGGGAATGTGGCCGAAAATGAAGATCATATCGAAGTGGCGAAATCTAGGCGACACTAATCTCAGGAAGACCAATATGGAAGAAATTTGGCAAAATTTGCACAAACCCAATCCATCGGATCTAATCAAGAGAATGTTGAAGAATGGGATTGTGCAAGCTATTTGTTTCCTGCCAGCGATGCTATGTCCAGAGCTGATGTTAGAATGCGCCAAGCATTATAATCATGAAAAGAGATGTATTATGACCAGAGAAGGCAAAGTATTGGCTTATCTAAGAAAAGAGGTGATCGCAGAAGCTTTTGACATTCCCTCATACAAAACTACTACATTCTGCGACAAGGAGTCTGCCTTGCAACTTTATTTGGCTGGACCTGAGAAATGTATGGAGGTGATAAACAACAACTGGTTGGTGCAACCAAGACCGCATGTAAGCAGAGTATCGAAGAAGCTTCATAAGTTTGACTTTCATCCAGAAATCAACTATATGGTTGTGTTTTTGAACCGCATCATGGGCTGCCCACAATCGACAAATTTCGAGCCCTGGATGTTCTTCTTCATTAAAGAAATTATAAGTGGAAAAAGAATGATAGATTGGACTGAAATGATCAGCAGCAATATCGATGATCAATTGAAGGGTTTGCAGGAAACAAAAACATTTTATATGAGCTCATATGTCATATATATGCTTGCTAGAAACGAGAGATACCCAAGACTGAACTGCAAGGGGAGAGTTGGAAATGGAGATGGACAGTTCAAAGTTTATGACCACTATCCTCAGCTGCACTTGCAGGCTATATCCCATTACAGAAGGTTTAATGATGCCTTTTCCATGCACATTGTCAGATTTTTGCAAGGCAACACATGCAGGAGATTGTCGAAGGAGGCCATGAACTTCATAGCTAAATATGGAAAGTGGTTTATTCAATTTCCAAGATTCACATACATCAGTGTGGAGGGCTTCTCATCATTACCATACAGGTTGCCTAGATACCCCACTAACAGAATGGTGTTGTTGGAGGTTACAAGACAACTGATTGCATTCAACAAAGTTCAGAGAAAGAGGAAAAAGACCACAACAAAGATTCCAATCAGCATAGGGAGGCTTGAGACTTGCATGTCATTGCAAGCAGCTAAAAATTCAGAGATAGAGTTGGAAGCTTACAAATTGGTGTGCCACAATGATGCACACAGTAACTTTGATCCATTTGGCACAATCAGACAAAAATTTGGGAGTAAATATGAGCACAGACCACAGCTCGAGGATCACTAGATGGATGCATATGATGACATAGAAATAAGAAAGAAAGGTTGCTACCGATTGTCTTTAGATTTGGTCAGAGCAACAAGAGTGATCCACATTCTGGATCAGCTTGAGGAGAATCACAAAAGACTTTCACAAAGTTTGTATGAAGAGGAGAGGGACAGGCCTTTCACCATCAATTGGTCGGAACAAGAAGTCACCCGTAATGATGATTTGATGATGTCAATTGTAACACATACAAGAAAATATGTAGACTTCCAAATTCGAAGGCTTCAGGAGAAAAATGTCCAATTTACTTACAACTTGATGGGAGGAGTTAGTACACATCAGTCCAAGGATTCTTCAAGTAGTGAGTCAAGCAGTGACTCTAGTGATTCCAGTGATTCAGAGGGTAGAGGTGCTAATTTGCATGAAAATATTCAGCCAAGTAAGAAGGCAATGACGGATGATTAGAGGGCAGCTAGTGCATCTTCAACACAAGAGTACAATGGTATAATAAACATTGAGGAAGATGAAGTGAGACAGGATGAGTAGGTAGCTTTGGAAGTACAAACTGATCAAGGCATCAAACAAGGTAATCAGATTGATGAAGTTATGTCAAAATCATCTAAGGAGGAAGAAGTGGTCATGATAGAAGTAGAAGCTGAAAATCAAAATGACAAGGAGTTGTATGAATTTGATGAAGAGGCTCTTCCTACTGTTCAGCAAAAGGGAGTTTAAGAGGAAAGTCATGAGGACTTGTCTGATCTGCCTGAGTGGCTAAGAGATCGGTTCAAGGAGAAGTTTGTTATTGAAAGGGAACCCATCCTAAGTTTGGAAGACTTGCTGAGCAGAGCCAAAACTAACAAAGGAAAGCAGAAGATTACTAAATTCTCAAAGATCACAAGAGGCAGCTTGGGGTCAAGGAAAGTACATATTGCTGTCACAAAAATCAATGTAGAAGCAGATGACGGTGTCCCAGGTAGATATGACGTAAATACTTTTGATTTGGGACCAGCCACAATAGAGCAAGAGATAGAAGAGTTAGAAGATTCGGTTGCAGTCATCAAAGAAATATTACGAAAGGAACAAGAACAGAGGATCCAGTTGGAGAGGGATAACTTGGCATTTCAGCACTATATTCGGCAGTTGATGAGACCAGTAAGCCAAACTGAAGAGATGGTTGCACCATCTACATTGCTTTCGCAGGAGTCTGTGGCACAGTTGGAAGAAATGAGGTCCTCATCTCAAGTATTGCAGGATTGGGCAGCAGATTTCAAGATCAAAGTTGATGGTTTCATTGATGAAATTGTGAAGTTGTACAAGGAGGCTTCTTCAATATTTGACAGAGTTCAAAATGTTCTGATTACTTGTGCGGAAGTTAGAATTGTAAGAGAAGAAGTTATGCCTCAGTTGAAAAGGTTGATTTATACTCCAAGTGCCACATTGTTAGATGAAGGAGTGATTGAACAAGGTTCAACATATAATTTCCATTCCTGGTATTGTGCACTTAGCATAAAGGAGCAGATTCTGGGAAAGATTGAGAGTGACAGCACTCGAACAAGAGAAGCACTTCGAGAAATTCAAAACAAAATACTTGTTTCTGTAAACCAGGTGGTTGATTCCAATGGGGAGATGGATGGATACTTGCTGAAAGATAAGATGCATACAAAGTATTTTCAGCATCCATAGGTCATTTCTAGGAGGTGTTGAATGATATTTGCACACTTTCCACTTTCATGGGCATGTTTCAGACATCCATGGCTAGTTGGGAGATGACAATTGTCAAATACACAGAGGAGCTGCAAATCATAGAATGCACCATTCAAACTCTGCCAAGTGTCCCTATGGAGGAGGTTACACGTGTCATGACTAGATTTGTGGAGTTTACTACAAAAAAGAAGGGTTATAAATGAGGGTACTCCACTTAGTGGGTGTATCATAAATGCAAGGTCTAATTTTAGTAATTTTTGTAACCACTTGCCTGCATGGCACAATGGGGGCCCTCGATTTCAAGACTTAATCTTGGCCATCCATTGAATTTTGAGGCCTATATAAGCCCATTTTGCTCTCATTTGTAAAGGGGGGAAAACTCTGAGAAATTGTTGCTCAAGACTCTGCTGAAATAAATACAAATTCATTGCTGAAATTTTCATGGTGATTTGTGTTGTTTCAAATGATTGCATGGTTTCTAGGTGTTCGCTCATAGAATAAGATTAGTTTAGTTTGTTTTCAGCAAATCTAGTTTTATGTTTCATGGAAGTTGTTGTTGTTGATTCATGTTTGAAGTCTCCATAGTTCATACCATTTATAATTTGTCGATGGCAGATGGTAGTGCATGGTTAGTCTGAACCTTATCTGAACTTAACTTCAATTACTTTGTGTTCATTTACCTTTATGTGCAGAAGTAATCTGAAAATCTTGTTTTTCCTTAGAAGATTGCATCACCTTTGCGTAGTTGTTGCCTTATGGCGAAGCAAAGTGTGGTTGAGATTCTGGTGAATCGGTGGTGATTGCTTGCATTTAGATTAGAGTCTTCTAAACCCATTTCCTTTTGCATTTTCTTTAAAATCCTGTTAGATTTAGATTCAAGAGCTTCCACTGTCATATCTTAAGTTGTCATATTGTTAGACCTTCAAAGAAGCTATGTTACACGTTATCCAAGAGAAACAAGTTTCCTATTGTTGAACATTTACGTAAGTCCCTTGTGTCAAACAGTAATTCGCATCCTACTACTAAGTTATCCCAAGTCGCAACACCAAAAGTAACTAATCAAGAACCTTGGAGTCTACTCATCTGATCACTTAGCTTAGCATTTGAGGGATTTTGTTCAAGAGAGGATAGAGTACACCAATATTTTATTCTGTGTTGTATGTGCAAGGAAAACACATCAACAGTAGCCTCATGTATTTGACAGCCACAAGGCCGGATATAATGTATGGTGTAAGTTTGATTTCAAGGTTTATGGAGTCCCCAAAAGTTTTTCACTGGCAAGCAGGAAAAAGAATCCTAAGGTATGTGAGTGGAACAAGAAATTATGGCATTCAACATTCAACCTCAAATGAGTTCAAGCTGATAGAATACATGGATAGTGATTGTGCTGGAAGCATTTATGATAGGAGGAGTACATCTGGTTATGTTTTTCATTTTGGCACCGGTGTAGTATCATGGGCTTCAAAGGAACAACCAATTGTCACACTTTCATCTGCTGAATCAGAGTATGTAGCAGCAACAGGGGCAGCATGTCAAGCAGTATGGATGAGAAGAGTGTTGAAAGAATTGAAGCATGAACAAGAAGATGCAACAAAGATCTATTGTGACAACAATTCAGCCATAGCATTGTCCAAGAATCCAGTCTTTCACAAAAGAAGCAAACATATAGACACAAGATATCACTTTATTAGAGAACTAATCAACAATGGAGAAATCTTTTTGGAATTATGCAGGTCTCAAGATCTGTGTAGACATTTTCACCTAGGCATTAGGGAAAGAAAGTTTTGTCTATCAAAGAGGTCGTTTGGGCATCATAGAAGGCAGTAGTTGTGATTAAGGGGGAGTGTTGGAATATAATCCCAACTACCTCTATTTACTCCTTCGTATGTTTTCCCAGCGGTAGTTTCTGCCCTCAATCTTTCACGCATGGGAAACTTCTGTCATCTGCTCTGTCCATTTCACTTGGACTTCCTTCTAATCTTTTTCAGATTTAGTTTTTAATTGCAAATCCTCCCTCTAGAAATTTCTCACGCAGGCTGTACAATCAGCATTAAATTTGTAATTATTGTTTTTGAATTTCCTTCTATTCTGCTGTGATATACGCTGCATTTTGACAGTTTATTTTGAGGGGACAATGAATGAACAAAAAAGAAGAAGAGTCTGCTGTTGTAACAGTTTTAAGAGAGAAAGTTTGAAGCTACAAACAGAGCACTCTGTTTTTATCATTTTTCTTGCAAAATACAGAAAGAGCTGAAGCTCTTTGTTTATCTGTGCAATACTTGAATGAGTTTTTGATTAGAATATATATATATATCAAACAGTTTATCTTCTTTATTATCTGTTGTTCATTTCTCAGTGATTTATTTCTGCTCTGTTTTTCTTTTACTCCTCTGCCTCTTCCCATCATGAACATCATTATCTTTAGGAGACCAGGAAATTCTAAGAACTCTTGATTTGATCTAAGGTAAACTGTTGACATTGTATTTGGGTTTTCCTCTACATAAGTTTTTTGCAAAACAATGTGGTAGTCTACAATTCCTGAAAGAGGATCAAAATTTGAAATCCACCTACTATCACTTCTCCTAATTTGCATGAATGTTGGAAGTGAACTCATAAAAATACAACTTACTTTTTTCTGGGGAGGGTTGACCGTTGGATGATAGATTTATACATTCTTTCGTTGACTGGTTGCAAAGAATAGAATCAAAACATGTCGGTGCCATAAACAGCATAGAAGAATAAATTGCTAACTATATCATTATCTATGAGTAGGACAAGGTCTGCTGCAATATTCCACATTTGTTAACGAGGGCTTTCCAAGTGCTGCTTCCACTTTCTTGGATCACATTCATTGTGAAGCTGTCTTGCTGAAACTTTCAAAGCCCAAGGAAAACCACCACACATTATGACCAACTCTTTCACCATATCTTGGAAATCATGAAGTGGTTTGGTGTGGCAGAAAGCGTGCCAATAAAATAGCTCTTGGATCTTTTGTTTCTAGTAATTTGACATTGTATAATTCTATTATAAAACTGATACCCAAAGTTTGGTCTCTAGATGTCACTAAAATTAACCTGTCATTTCCCACAACATCCTTTACAAATAAAAAATTGTCTACTTGCTCTGTATTAGATCTATATCATAAAAAACAATCAAAATGTGTGTCAACCCTCAGACGATCCCCAATCAAAATGTTTTTATCTAATTAATAAAAACATAATAAGGTGGAAACACTTCTTCCATAAGGAGATAACACACTTACAGAGAGTAGTAGAACAAAACTACATTAACAAAAGGATGAACACAAAATAAGGAAACCAAGGACTTTAATGCCGTCTAGGAGAAGTCTGAGAGACACCCAGTCAGAAAACGTGACATGGGATTCATCTGCAGGTGATTCACTCTTACAAGGTTAGCAGAATGCCTGACATTTCTCATACATACGAATGGAGGATTGATCATAATTTTTTATTTTTCTTAGAGTTTTATGAACCTTCACAACTACTACCAATTACAGCAAAAGAGAGGTAAATGCCCATTTTAATTCTGATACATCACGTTGCCTAACAAAAACCAACGTTGTATTCACCACAGCCATTCAGCACCACCATTGACCATAGCCTCCTTTAATTGTGGAGGTCCAGATCAGGCAAACATTTTATTATTTCAGTGCTCAAAGCTGATCGATAAGATTTTTTTTAAGATTGTATGTCTTTCATATTAAAATGGAGATTAGATTTTACTCTTGCCACATCTAAATATATAGATTTGAATGACAATTTTAATGATTTTTAATATTATTACAGAATATTAATAGAGTTAGAAATTTTAGCACACAATTTAAAAGTCAACAATACAATAAATTTTGTATCATTTTTTTTTTATTAAATCAAAGCAAGATTGATACAGATGAATAAAGCAACAGAGAGCTGCAGAGAATAAATCCAACATCAAGATTATAGAGAGAACAAACCCCACAAGCCACCAAAGCTAGCTGAGAACATAGAAAAAAAAATGAATACAAAGTGAGTATCATCAAATGGGACAGTAAACGTCCTCTAATTATAAGACAGGGTGCATAAAATAAAAAGTCAAATACACCACAGGGACCCCCAACATATCAACTAAAGAAATATTTGTATCAATTAAAATGAAAATAGAAAAAAAATAACAATAATTTTATTTATGCATTGAGTGTTCACTAATATGAATCAATAGGAAAATAAATAAATGATATTTTTTAAATTATTGAATAAAAAATTTAAATATAAATTATAGCATTGTTGCTCAATTTTTTAATTCTATATGATGATTGGCTAAATAAGTAAAAGAAATTACATCCCATGGATGCATTAGTATTCATGCCTTGGTAGGAACTATAATTTTATAATTTAATGATGCAAACTTAAAAATTAATATGAAATTTATCAGAATCAATATAAAATTTATAAATTATAAATTTATTTTAAAAATTAAAAACTAAGAATTGATTTTAAAATTTTAAAATTATAAAAATTCAATATATATATATATATAATTCTAAATAAAAATAGAGAGCTTCACAATGCCACATGGAACTCTGCAACACTCTTTTTGGGTGATATCACCAACTATCATTCCATTTTTTGAACAACATTCCCTATCTAATTGAGGAGGATGATATTCTTGATTTATGTAGAGATTTTAGAGAGTCCTCACACCTGAAGGGTTTCACCTCTGGTTTAGGAAGACAAAAGAGGCAAATGTAGCTAGTGGAGATCTTAATAGAGAAGTCTAGAGAGGAAGGAAAATTTTAGCATGCTTTGCAAAGGCTATAGCATGCCTAATTCCTTTGTACATGGTTCATGGTAGAATAATGATGGCATAAATGTTTCTACGTCGATTATTATGAACATTTTTTAAATAAAGATTGTGCATATTTAGCATGGAGGGCATATATGAAAGGGTCCATGGCTATGGATGGCATATATGAAAGGGTCCTTGCTCAGCTCCATCCCCTCGATTTTGCGCCCTACCAGCTCCATGTATGATTCAATAAACAAGGCTTCTCTTATTCTTCCCTCTAGTCATTGGGATGTAATTGGGGTTTGGATCGATATCTTGAGCTCAAGCCCTAATAATGATGAGGGTAAGCCAAAAATTAATCTAGATTTGGATGTTTCAGAGTGCAAAGATGTTTTGATAAATCATGCCCTAATTTATAAATTTTATAAGTTTTGGCCTACATTAGTAGATCTTCATTTTTGGATATCCACACTTGGAAGCCTTTTCTCAAAGAGGAAATTGTTATCTACCCTTGCGCTAGTGGGTTTTTCATCCTCAAATTTAGTTTGGTGAATGACAAGGAGCATGTTTTGAGGTCTAGCTCATGGATCATGAATTGAAATATCCTTAGTGTTAGACCATGGTTTCCTTCCTTCGATCCCCGTTGTGACTCCTATACTTTTCGTCTCATTTAGATCAAACTACCTTACCTACATCTATAATTTTGGGGGTCTTCAGCATTGGCAATGATTGTAAACTCTATGGATAGATTTGTTTGTTTGGTCACTGAGACTACAAATAAAACATGTGCTACTTTTGCTCAAATTTATGTGGAGATGGATTTCAAGAATGAATTTCTAGAAGAAATCATTTTGATGGTTGGTGAAAGATCTTGGAAGCAACCAATGGATTATGAAAAGATTAATTTCAGATGTTGGAGGTGCTTTGGTTGGGGCCATCTTTCCTCCCAGTGTGAAAGAAAGGTCTTTAATTTTGGAATAAATTCCAACAAGCCCACCTAGTGGGTCGGAACCAAACCTCATCATCATGTTGTTACTCAAAAAATGGAAAATAATGACATTGGACCAAAATTCCATCTAAATTTTACATCTCCACATGATAAAGAAAATAAGTTCATGGATGATATCTCTATGAGAAGTTCAAAGGTGGATTCCTTGTTAGTGTTAGGATTAAGGTGCCATCAACCTCATAAATCCTATGTAATTAATTACTCCTAATGTTGTTTGTAAATTTCTATAAGGGAAGAAGTATTCACCCAAGTAGCGATCTTGTTTCAGTCGCATGTTTGATCTTGGTACTAGACGGATGTAGGTTATCTGGGGGGTACTGCACAACGGGGGGTCCAGGGGTCGCACACCTCAGTGGGGGTCTGAGGGCAACACCCATGAAAGCCACATTTATATATATTTTTTCATTGTAGATCTGGACTGTTCATCATTAGGTCACAAATCTAACAGTAGAGGTCATGTTGGCTTGTCTTGCCCTAGAAGGCAAACCCTTTATGAGGATGTTGTATTACGGTTGTGTAAGAGAAGAGTTGAGAGTATTACAGGCATTGCTGGATTGAACACTAAAGAGGAGATTGATAGTGTCATATTGTAAACTCTATTAAAGTTATACAAACTGGTGCATCTCTTCTTGTGTGGAGTTTTTTTCCTGAAAGGGTTTCTCTATGTAAACATTTTATTGTGTATTTGATCTTTTGTTATGTTATTTCTTTGTGTTGATTTCATACCATCTCCATTTTGGTCCTATACAGTTAAATATCTATATTACAGTTGTAATCAATTTTCCATTAATAGTTGTTTACCTTCATTTGTAATAGTTAGCCCCCTCCTCCCCCTCACGTAAGGTTTGTGATTCCTTAGATGTTGAGAATAAATTAGGCTTGCTTGATATTGACATGTTAATGAAAGTTCTAGAGGGCTTGGGGGTTAAACTAGATTCAATCTTTGAAACTTTGAAAGGAGGTATCAACAATGCAAGTATCAATAATAAGGGTACTACTCAAGAACATAATTGGACTAAGGTGAGGAAAATAAGAAGAAAAATCTTTCACATGTAATGACCTGAAGGTCATCCACTATGAAATAGTTAGTTGATGAGAGTGTAATAGGATTGGACTGTTAATAGCAGGAGAGATAAGCCTTTATAAATTGAATGGATTCAATAAACGATGAGTTACTAGAATTAATGCTTAAATGTTATTTTTTGCATCCCCTGGGTGTGTAATCCAAATTAATTAACAAAAATAAATAAAAATAGCAATAAATTAATTATAGATGGTTAAAAATTATAAATTAATTTTTAAAAACTAAAATTTATAGGGATTTATATCATTTACAAATTTATTAAAAATTAAACATTAATATAAAATAATATTTTAAATTTGATAAAAAAATATTTATAACTATTATAAACTTGTTTTGAGCATTTTGATATAAAATAAATGTTTTTGATAATGATAAGTCAGCAAACAAGGGGCTGAAGCCTTTACAAACAAGAGCCCGTAGGGCCTAACAGAACATGCCAAAGCAAGCCACTCACATACCAAAAACATCACATGAACAACATACAGACAACTAACCAACAACGAGCGAACACTAGACAACCCTAGAACCTAAGGGGATAAAACGGACTCCCTTAACCCTAGGCCACGAAACAGTGACAAAATTGGGGATTCTCTTATTCTTCCTATGCACCACAGACCAAGAAGACTCAAAATTGAAATCCACCGAGCGAGGCGAGAGGACCTCAATAGCCACCATGGCTAAGGACCCACCACGCACCGAGGGGGGCAGTAGCGCAGAAGAAGAGTCAAGGGCCGACGAAGGACCAACTGAGGAGATCATCGAGGGTCGAGAAGGCTCAAACTAAACAGCAACAGCAGTTCAAGGCACCAAAGGATCAGCTGAAGGGGCGGCCAGTGGGGGATCCAGGGGAGACAGTCTCCTAGGATGATTCAGTCAAGGAAGGTTCCTCCTCCCTAGAGGGACCATCCAAAGAGGGGGTGCCCATCATCAAATGATCAGAGAGAGCATTCTTCCACCAGGATGCCATGCCCTTGCGGCGAGCATGTAGGCAACCAAAGGCAATATGACCAATGGAGAAACATCTCTTGCACCAAAAAGGGAGACCCTTATAGTCTAGTAGCTGTGTCCATGGTCTGTCCTCCACCATCAAGACCACATCTCCATGGAAAGGTTTGGAGATTTCTATATCAACTAAAATATGAGCCACCGTAGTATGCCCTAGATCTAAGGTCATAGAGTCCGCCTTCAAAAAATGTCCAATGGCATTGCCAATGGCTTCATAACAGGAATCCTCCCAAAACTGGAGAAGGAGATTCGGTAGTCAGACCCAAACAAGTCTGGTATTCAGCGGCTCCATAAGAGGATTGAAGGAGCGATCCCAAGGCTTGATGGATAGTGAATGGTCGCCCCACATCCAACCCTTGACCAGCACAAGGTCTCGCTCCTCAAAGGAAGCAAAGGTCGCAATGAAGAACCACCTTGCGCTGGGAAAGAGTTCAATCTCCCTAGAGACAAGAGGCTTCCAGGATGCCAAAATCCAGCCATGGAGATCGGGAAGGGAGGGCCACAAGCCATTAAACCTACAGACCACACCACGTCTCAGATAGAAATCCTCATTTTCTGCAATCTCAGGACCACATACCACAATAGGGGAAGCATGAGCGCAAATCATAGGCCTAACCCTAGCCTGATAAGGGAGTGTCTTAGCAAGAGCATTCGTAACAGCATCAAAAAAAGTTTTCTGATGACCACCAGAAACGGTCCTAACAGCTCCGAGAACAGCCAAACCAGAAGGCAAAAGGTTGCCTCCAGAAGCCAGCCCGGAAGAGGACTTCACAGTCACACCTACACTTGCAAGCATCCCAGCACCCCGAGGAGAAGGGCCCCTGACGCGCTCAGCGAACTCATTAGCTTCCCTTGGAAGAGGTCACCTAACTGACACATCCCTTGCAAGAACGCGCTTGCACAACAATCCTACACATCGTCATTGAATGGGACTGAAAGTTCCTTCAGAGCGTCGTTCAAACATGGATTCCTGCCAGCATCATTTTTGAGCTATATATAAAATAAATGTTAATAATTATAATTAAATGATATTAAATTTATAAAAATGATAAAATTTGCCGTAAATTTTATAAATTATGAATTTTTTAAATTAAAGAATTAAGAATTAGTTTTAAAAATTAAAAATAGTAAAAATTCATATAATTTATATATTAACTAAAAACTCCAATAGATTACTTATATATTAGATTACTTATATATTGTTAAAAATTATAAATGATTTTTAAAAATTAAAAATTATAGGGATTTATATAGTTCCTAAACTGATTGAAAATTAAACATCGATATAAATTGATATTTTATATATATATATATATATATATAATTGATAAAAATTTTAAACATTTGACTATATAGAATTAAATGTCAATAATTAGAATTTAATGATATAAAAATTGATAAAAATTTATTAAAAAAATAAAATTTATGAAAATATGTAAATTTGATTTATAAATTTATAAATTAAAAAATTATTTAAAAAGTTAAGAATTAAAAATTAAATTTTGATTTAAAAATTTTAGAAGTATTAGAATTCATATATTTATAATTTATTTAAAATTTACATAAATTATAAAAATATCAATAAACTAGTATAAATATTTTAAATACATTTATTTAAAAAGCATTAAGAAATTACTAGTCTTGAGTTGTTTTATTAAAAACCTTAAGAAATATTAGTCTTGAGTTGTTTTATTTACTTAAAGAGTTATTTTACGTAATAAGAGTTATTTTATTTTACTTTTATTTTACTTTAGAACTATTTAAGAATTATTTTATTTTATTTTATTTATATTGTTTAATTTACTTAAGAGTTATTTTATTTTATTTTAGAACTCTTTAAAAATTATTTTATTTTATTTACATTATTTAAATTTTTTTAATTTGAAGAGGCTTTTTTTATTAGTAAAAAATAGCCTAGGAGTCGTACCCTTTGTACTAAAGTTTGGTGGAAAAAATATAGAAGGCTACTCTAGAAAGGAGGGTCTAGGAGACAAGTTGTTGTATAGAAGAGAACCCAAAATACAAACTAGATCTTTACATATGTTGATTAATAGCAAAATATTGATAGACCATTATTATATACCTTGAACAAAACTATAACCTAACCTTCATTAAGACAGACAAGATGTAGTTTTATAAAATAGGGAAATTCACCACCTTGATTAACCTCTTCATTTTCTTCATCAAAGTCTTTATCTAGAAGCACAAAGGACCAATTAATGCCAATTGTGGGATCAACTTTGGTTGCACATTTTAGAAAATCAATGTTGAGATTAAAGAAAGAGATTTGTGTTGCTTCTCCTTGGAAACATCAGCTAGGATAATGAATGGGAGCCACAGGCCAACGACCACATTGTCATGCATAAGCCAAGCACCTACCCACCGAGGGAGACCCAAGCCAACCACAACAACATCCAAAACCACATCCAACCCTTGCCTCCACTATGCCTTGATCAAAGAGGCTACCACCACCTAAACTACTTCTTTGGATTCCCTTTCCTTTAGGAAAGCCACTACTAGCATCAAAGAAATGTCTGTGTTGACTCTATAATGGTGGTTGGTTACCATAAACTACTCTTCGAGAGTGATTTTTATTACATGGATATTGATAATAGTGTTAGTTTTAAAACCTTCTTTATCCTTAAGTTTGAGATTCCACTAATGAAGGCAATTTTCCTTTTCTTTACCAAAAGCCAAATGTTGGTTTGACTTCAAAATCCAATATAGCCAATGATATAATGAAGGTGTATGGAGACTTGTGGAATTAACAAGGAGTCATGCCTTGCCATGTAATTTTTGAGGACTTCCTAGTACACTGGAGAATTATGAATTGAGAGTTTTTGCATGCTCCATATCTTTCCTAGGATCCTCATCATTAATACACAAGATGATTTACTAATGAGGGGTGGTATAGGGATGTCACCTTAAAGAGGGGAATATTTTCATATTTTATATAAAGCCAATTAATTATGGATTAACATAAGACTCTTATGAATTCCAAGTCCCCAAAGAATTACGTATGATGTAATCTTCTTGTTTATTGAGGGCATAATTCGCTAGGAAGTATGCAAACTGATTCATTTCTCTATAGATATGGTTTATAGAGAATGTAGGCAAATAATCTAGAAGTGGCTAATGTTGCATTAGGGTGTTGTTTATCTTCCAAGTGGGTGAACCCCTCCTATGTATAGCAATTACAATCACCATTGAATCCCCTTCAATTTAAATATTTTTGGCACAATAGAATAAACAAACCCATAAATTAAGAAACAAGGCATGTGCTTCTACTTCTTTATTGGATCCATCTTTGAGCTTTTTGGAGGCACTACCAACTAATATCTCATTGTGAGCTTGGATAATACATCTAGCTCCCAAGGGACTAGGATTCCCTTGTGAGGTGCCATCGAAGTTTAATTTTAACTAATATGTTGGTAGTGGGGTTCATTTTAATCCCCTTCTAAGGTTGATAGAATAATTAACTCTTGAATCCCCCATGAATGAGGGTATTTGAAGATTTATTTTTATTTACTTAAGAATCATTTTATGTTTATTTTACTTACTTAAAATTTATTTTATTTTAGAACTATTTAAGAATTTAATAGACATCAAATTTCCACAGTCCATGATATTATTCTTGAGTGCTTCAGGATTTAACTGTGTAAGTTTTTTACTCAATGTTTCAAATCACACTCTGTGATCCATCATCAAGAAAGCTGGAGAAAAGAATTAGAAGTGACTTCTAATTCTCTTCTCTATCTCTCTGGATGATGGATCACGGAGTGTGATCCGAAATGTTGAGTAAAAAACTTACACAGTTAAATCCTAAAGCACTCAAGAATAATATTTAAGAATTTTTTTCATTTACTTAAGAGTTATATTTTTTATTATGGTAAGCAGCAAACCAAGGTGTTGAACCCTTTACAAAAAAGCCATAAGGTCAAAGAAAAACATGCCACAAATAGGCCATGAACAGTAGACTAACAGCTCACTACCAGTAGTAAACCATACTATAGATCAGAGTATTAAGCAAACCATAACCAAAAACTAGAAACAAAATAGACGGGAAACCTAGGAGAATAACTGACTCCAGTCATCGTTGAGGAATCTATACATTTCCTCATAATTGACAAAAGTGTTAGCATCTAAACCATGTCTCTTGAGTTCAAGGTCCTACAACACTGACAACATAGTGGCAGACCTGTGCATCACCTTCGAGCTAAGGGTAGCCATCACCTTCAGTTTTCCTTCCAGAGACACAAACTTCAACTTCAACTCAGCAACCTCCACAGCAACCTGATCACATTTAGAGCACTCCTTCTTAATAGGAACAGACTTCTTCTCTAGCTTGACATCTTCAGACTCAGAATAAGGGGTGTTTAATTCCTTGAACATGTTGGGAATTAAGGTGTCTCAACCTTTGCAAGTTCCTAATGTTGTATTTATTTATTTATTTAGCACTATGTTGTTGGATCCCATGTTGACTTGGCATAGTTTGTCCATGTGTCGGCACCTTATCTACATGTAGCAAGATAAATTTTGGTGACTTTTTCAGCCGTGGTTTCCCCCCAAAATAATTAATGGGGGAGTGCAGGGGGGCAGAGCGCCTCCTGCGGGGCCTTGGGAGCTTATCCCCTGGCAGGGACCCAAGGGCGAGGACCTAGGGGTAATGCCCCTAGCAGGGCTTACTGGGGGTAGTGCCCTCGAAGCAAAAAATGCCCTATATTTAATAAAGGCATCGGCAACTAGTTTGTTATTGGCTGACATGGATAAATCAACATTGGATGACCACCAAAGAGGCTTGATAAATAAGCAGATGGAGAATATGAAAGGTCATGGGATGCGAATTAGAATCGACATTGTGTACTCCTGAAAGAGCTTGCATTGCAAGTGTGTTCTAATCATCTTTTGATTTGATAATACATTGTGCAGGTTTTGGAATGGGGTTTTTTACCTGAAAGGGTTTCCCCCAGGTATATCTTGTGGTGTAAGTTTTGTATTTGCATTTGGATGTTGTTATTACCTTTTAGTTAATGTGCATCTTAATCTGTAACTGTAAAAGTTAAATTTTGCATAAATCTTTCCTCAATAGATCAGTGTAGGAAGTGTTTCTACATACCTTGCTTCCTTTTTAGTTAGTATCAGAGCATGATCACCTTTGGTTCTAGTTGTTGGGTAGAGGGTTTTTTGAATTGATCTTTGTTTAAGTGGGAGCTTGTGTAGAGGATTTTAAAATCTTTGTTGTAGGAAAGAGATGGCAAGCACATTTGGTAGGTTTCATATAGAGAAGTTTAATGGAGGAAACTTTGAGTTGTGGAAACTCAAGATGGAGGACTTATTGGTGGATAGATATCTATGGCTCTCATTATCCGGAACCATGCCATTAAGCATGAAACAAGAAGATTGGATCTTATGGATCGGATGGCTAAGGATCTGATAAGACTCTATTTGGCTAATTCAGTGCTCCTAAATATCCATGAAGAGAAGATTGCAAAAGATCTTTGGAAGAAACTTGGAGATTTTTATCAGGCAAAATCCTCGGTGAACAAGTTATTCCTGCAAAATAAATTATATTCTCTAAGGATGGAAGATGGAGGATCTGTCTGGTGTGAAGATGGAGGAGGAGGATCGATGTATGACATTGTTGTGTTCCTTACCAAATTTGTGGGACCATCTTGTTATGGCCATTGGGAGTAACACTACCACATTCAAGATGGATGAAGTGGTTTCTTTGTTGTTGTCTAACAAGATGCTGAGAAAATCTTCTGAGTCAGCTAAGGAGGCTCTTGTAGTTCATGGTAGATCTAAAGAGAAAGGGAAGAAAAAGGATAAGAAGAAAGAAGAAAACGGAAGATCCAAATCCCATGGGAGATCCAAGTCTCCTAGAAAGTCCAAGGCTCTATGTTGGAACTGTGGCAAACTTGGTCACTTCCGCAAGGAGTGCAAGGAGGAGAAGAAGAAAAAGAAGAAGACTTATGATTCAGATTATGAAAAGTCCTCTAAGGATGATGGAGAAGCATTTGTCAATGCCTTGGCAACACATGCATCTGAGTATGTATGGCTTATTGACTCTGGTGCATCTTTTCACATGACCTCTCATCGGATTAGTTTTCAAAGTATGAATAATATGATGGTGGGAAGGTGTACTTGGGTGATGACTCACCTAAAGATTGTTTGTCATGCAAGAGTCTTGATTCAATTCCCTAATGGACGAGTGAAAGGGATCAATGGTGTTCTACATATCTTTAGTTTGGCATGAAACCTATTATCTATAAGTAATTTGAATGATGTGGTTGTGTAGGTTGTTTTCTTGAATGGAGGATGCAAGATGACTAGAGGAGCTATGGTGCTAGCTAATGGTGTTCAGATTGGCACTCTATTTCAGCTTGATGCATGTGTGGTATAGTGCAAAAGTGCCTCTATTTCAAAGAAGAGAACTTTAGAGTCTTCATCCTCACCATTGGAACCAGCAGTGAAGAGGACTATTGCATCTACTTCCGATGGTTGTGCTTTCTGGGTACCTAAGGGTGCTCATTCTATGGAGATGAAATTTCCAGCTGAGAAGACAATGTTATGGCACCAAAGGCTTGGTCACATTGGTGAAAAGGGTTTGAGGACCTTGAAAAATAAAAACCTCATTGAGGGTATGAATGATTGTAATCTTGAGTTTGGTTTTTTGCAAAAATTGAATCTATGGTAAACAAAATTGTGTTCAATTTTATTCCAGTTCTCACAAATCTTCTGATGTGTTAGACTTGATTCATTCTGATGTGTTTGGTCTAGTTAATGTTCCTTTGATTTCAAAATCCATTTACTTTTTTTCATTCATTGATGATTACAATAGAAGGACATGGGTGTATTTCCTTAGAAGAAAATATGAAGTCTTTAGTAGATTCAAAGAGTTCAAATCTCTTATAGAGAATTAGAAGGATAGAAAGATTAAGTGTTTGAGGACTGATAATGGTGGTGAGTTTTGTTCAACAGATTTTGATAAGTTCTATAAAGAACATGGGATTGAGAGGCACAAGACAACTCTGTATACCCCTCAGTAGAATGGAGTTGCAGAGAGCATGAATAGAACATTGATGGAGAGGGCAAGGAGTATGCTAAGTGGAGCTTACCTTGAACAAAATTTTTGGGCTGAAGTTGTTGCTACCGCTTGTTACCTAGTTAACAGGTCTCCTACATCGATGCTTGTTGATAAGACACCTATGGAGGTGTGGTCTGGTAAAAAGCCTTCATTGAGACACATTCGAGTATTTGGTTGCGAGGTATATGCTCATGTGCCTAAGGAGAAGAGGTCTAAGTTGGAGAACAAGGTTGTGAAGTGTATCTTCATCAGTTATGGCATCGGTGTGAAAGGGTACAAGCTTTGGGATCCAGTGGCTGAGAGAGTTTTGTATAGCATAAGTGTGATCTTCAGAGAGCTCAATATTTCTTTTGTTGTTCTACAACCAGACAAAGAAGAAGAGAAAGAGGATATGGTTCAACTTCCTTCCGCCCATGAGAAAGTTGAATTGAAGACATCTGTTGGACCTGATAATGAGGAGAGATCTAGTAGCTCTGAAAGTTTAGAAGAAGATGAAGAACCTCAACCTCAACCTTTGAGGAGGTCCACATGGATAAGGCATCAACCTAATAGGTTTGGTTATTCATTGCATGATTCCAGTTGTAATTTTTCTTTGATTTCTAACACTGATGAGCCTAGGATAGTAAGCGAGGCTATGGGTATGAGTGATGCAGATTCCTAGAAAGAGGCCATGGAAGAATATATGGCTTCTTTTGAGAAAAACAATACTTGGGATCTAGTGCCCTTGCCTGATGGACGTAAACCTATTGGATTCAAATGGGTGTTCAAGAAGAAATTTGGTCCAGATGGTAGTGTTGAGAAGTTTAAGGCAAGGTTTGTTGCGAAGGGTTATTCCCAAGTTGAGAGAATAGATTATGGTGAGATTTTCTCTCTCCGTTGCAAAGATGACATCTATCAGATTCTTGTTATCACTTGCTGCAACATACAATTTAGAAGTTGAACAGATGGATGTGAAGACAACTTTCCTTCATGGTGACTTGGAGGAAGAAATCTATATGTCACAGCCAGAGCACTATGTGGTAAAAGGTAAAGAAAAACTAGTTTGTAAGTTGAAAAAGTCTTTGTATGGTTTGAAGCAATCTCCTAGGATGTGGTACCAAAAATTTGATGGCTTTGTGTTGAGTTTGTGATTTTTGAGATCAAAATCGAATCATTGTGTTTACTTTAAGATGGATAATGATTACATTCTCATTATTGCATTATATGTTGATGATATGTTGTTCATTGGGAATGGTAAGAATTTGATTTCTTATTTGAAGTCTCAGTTGTCAGCACAATTTGAGATGAAATATTTAGGGGCAGCCGAATACATCTTGGGAATGGAAATCAGAAGAGATAGAGCTAATAGAATACTATGGTTAGGCTAGATTAAGTATGCCAACACCATGTTGGGAAGATTCAGCAGGGCAGCTTGTAGACCGTTGATTGTTCCTATTATGATGGGGATAAATTTATCTGTTATAGATTATCCAAACTCTCCTTCTGAGATGGAGGATGTGAGCAGAGTTCCTTATGCTAGTGCAGTTGGTAGCTTGATGTATGCTATGGTCTGTATAAGACCAGATATTTCCCAAGCAATGGGAGTCCTTAGTCGATTTATGGCTAATCTTGGACAAGTACATTGGGATGTGGTGAAGAGAGTGTTTAGATATTTGCGAGGTACTTATGAGTATTCCCTATGTTATCATGGTTATCCTACAGGACCTTAGTATTCAATTTGTATTCAAGGATTTGCAGATTCAAATTGGGCAGGTGACATTGACAGTAGGAGATCCACCAGTACTTATGTTTTCACTATGTTTGGTGGTGTTATTAGTTGGATGAGTAAGCGGCAACCTGTGGTCACTTTTTTCACTACTGAAGCAGAGTACATGGAAATAATGCATGCTTGTGAGGAAGCCATTTGGCTTAAGAGATTATGTTCTGATGTTGGCTTTGATGCAAGGAAGATTACCATTTGTTCTAACAGTCAGAGTACCATATGTTTGGCAAAGAATCCTACTTTCCATGCAAGGACTAAGCATATTGATGTCCAATACCATTTAATTCATGACATGGTAGAGGGTGGGAAGGTGAATTTGGAGAAAGTTGACACTTTGACAAATGTTGTAGATTCCTTGACAAAACCTGTGAGCACAAAGAAGTTCAGATGGTGTTCAAATTCTATGGGCCTCTTGGCCCCCAGTAGTTAATTCTTGTCATTCTATTGGCTCTTGAAAGGTGTTTGACAAGTGGGAGAATGTTGGGAATTAAGGTGTTTCAAACTTTGCAAGTTCCTAATGTTGTATTTATTTATTCAACACTATGTTGTAGGATCCCATGTTGAATTGGCATGGTTTTGCCATGTGTCGGCACCTTGTGTACATGCAGTAAAATAAATTTTCGTGACTTTGTCAACCACGGTTACCCCCCAAAATAATTTATGGGGGAGTGCAAGGGAGAGCCCCTCCTGTAAGGCCCGGGGGGCTTATCCTCCTGGTGGAGGCCTAGGGGCGGAGCCCACGGTAGGGGTCTTGGGGCAATGACCCCAGCGAGAGATGTAGGGGATAGCACCCCCAAAGTAAAAAAAATCCCTATATTTAATAAAGGTGTTGGCAACTAGTTTGTTATTGGCTGACACAGATAAACCGACATTGGATAACCACAAAAGAGGCTTGATAAATAAGTGGATGGAGAATTTGAAAGGTCATGGGATGCAAATGAGAATCGACATGTACTCATAAAAGAGCTTGCATTGCAAGTGTGTTGTAGTCATCTTTTGATTTGATAATACATTGTGCAAGTTTTGGAGTAGGGTTTTTTACCCGAAATGGTTTTCCCCACATATATCTTGTGTTGTGAGTTTTGTATTTGCATTTAGATGTTGTTATTACCTTTTTGTTAATGTGCATCTTAATCTGTAACTGTGAAAGTTAAAATTTGCATAAATCTTTCCTCGTTAGATCAATGTAGGAAGCATTTTTGCATACCTTGCTTCCTTTCAGAACAAACTACCCCCTTCTTGAAATTCCTCCACTTCCGAGGTAAGAACCAATTTCTGAATCTCCACCTCTTCCTCCTGGAAAGAGTCACTGGAATCCTCTAAAATGAGTTTAGGAGTTTGAATTTCCACAAGCCTATTGGAACGCCTAATACTCAGCCTCCTAGATTTTTGGTCTCCAGAATTCACCTTATCAGTGCCAGTTCCCTTATCAACCTCCTTCTCTATAGAAACAACATCAGTATCATCCATAGTAGACACCTTCTCAACCCTAGATTTCCCTTTAGAGTTGAACACAACAGTTCCCACAAATTTACTTTCCTCCTCCTCATACTAAATAGGGTCTCCCTTACGTTTCTTAGCCTTAGACTTCTTCATGGGCTCAACAAGGCTTCTCTTGTCTGACAACTTCTTTTTATCCTGAAATGCCTCTGGGTTGTTTTTTAAATTACAAAGCCCCACAACCACCTCTTTTTGAGAAGAGGGACTAGGGGTACAGGTAGAGGATTTAAGAATGGAAGGAGGGGGGGATTTAAACCAAGTTCATCAAATTGGCCCTTGGTAACATCATCAGTAAGGGAATCAACCACAATGGGCACTTTCTTTTTCTATCTAGAGTGAGGTGAGGGGGACCCAACAACAGCAGGGGAATTAGTCTTTTTACTCAAAGGGGCATCTGGATCACCTTGTAAAATATTTTTCTTACCCTTGGAGGAAGACCACACCTTAGCAGGAGAATAGGGATCCTTCCCCTCCAAACCCTTAATAGGAGAATCCTCAACAAGACATGCTTTAATAGGCTTCAGGGGGCAAAGAGCCAAGTGAAAGTGATAAAGGTGAAGGATCAAGCCTTGGTTTAGGGGGACAACAATAACATTAGGGTTTTTGTCAAGATCATCCTTTGCGGCTTTCACAAAGGATTCCAAGGATGATAGCAAATAGAAGGGAAAACTGATAAAAACCTTGTGCCTAAAATGGTTGAGGAGGGCAATGTGGTAGTGATAAGAACATTTATAATGGCCCTCTAAACTAACATACTTCATCAACACATAACATACCTTGTCCCATGGAGAGACCAGTTTGTGTGTGTTGAAACCCCCTTGCAGCTTCACCGATGTTTCACCTTCTTTAAAGAAGAGAGACAAACTATCATTATCCTGAACCTTGCTCTATTTTTTTAGTATCCTTCCCTTACACAACATACCAATGGCTTGGGAAATTATCTCCTCTCTCACTTCAAATTGGATAACCCTCCACTTGAACCTACTGGTTATCCCACGACACCGCGAACTGAAGTGACATGTTTCATCAAAACCATTCAAGCATTCAAAGAAAGGAGTAATCCCTCCCTCATAGTAGACACACCACAACATTTCATCATCTCTAAATTCATCACAAGAAATAGGTTTGGTTCTAACCCTGTCTCCCCCATTATGAAACCCTTAAAGAAGAGACCACAAAACAAAAGGTGGTCGAACTGTGGCAGAATGTGAGAATGGCGAAAGATAAAACACCACTCTTTGCACAATCTTTGTTTCAAATTATGAAGCTTGTTATTATGAAACCCACACAATAATCAGAGGAAGATACTAGAATTAGCCTCTTGTTCCCCTTCACACCCCTTGTCATGATTACCATATTTATGAACTTCATCTAGAGAGTGATAATTAAAGACAGACGCTACCGAAATTTGAAAATATCCCATCTTCCACATCATCCAATTCCACCAAGGCTCAATGATTTGGCTTAAGTAAACATGGGTGTCCAACTTCCTAGTCAGCACAACATTACAGTCCACTTGGGAGAAATTATTAGCAATATAAAATCCTAAAAGAGTATATAGAATATATAATAAATTATATTCTAAATTAGTAATATCCATAAAGATTAAACCCATTAGGATAGGAAAGGTTGTACCTCTAAATGAAGGAGGTCCTTAATATTATTAGGGAGATTGCTTAAGTCCCTCCAACATCTTTTGGAATTAAAATTAATTCCAAAATTAGTCATAAAATCTGTAGCACCATTACCTTCTATGTATATGTGTCTCAATTCAAATCTCTCTAGACCCATGAGGAGGCTTTTTATGTCATGGATGACATCAGTATTCTGCCACCCCACACCCGCTTTACCAAGAACAACATCAATGATGAGATTTGAATCTCCTTCAATCATTAGATTTTTAATTCCCATTGAAAGGTCTATTTTAATACCCCATAACAATGTCATAGCTTCAGCAACATTATTGGTATTTATCCCTAATCCACCAGCATAGGTAGTAACAAGATGAGAGGAACCTCCTGCAACAATATAATGAAAAATGCAGAAATAACATAAATATATAAATAGCAAAAACACGGAAGGAATTTATTGATCGCAGGCCACTTCAAAGGGGCAACCTCCTTTGAGCAAGCTTAATACAATAAATTCATGGATGGCTTCATTGGCCTCAACACGTACTTATATACTAAGTCTAATCTAAATAACTATTACTTCCCATGAATGTGGGATAATACAATATACTCACAGGATGACTTACAAAGCATATGCGTCCAAAAGTAATATACTAACAAAGTAAAGAGAAGGGTTAAACACGAGTTCCTAACATCCCCTCCCTCTTAGAAAAGCTTTGTCCTCAAAGATTAAGATGTGGAAATTGTTGTTGAATCTGAAGGAGTAGTTCCCATGTAGCATCCTATGGTTGCATTATGTGCCACTAAATTAATACCTCTATGATGGATTGGGAGCGAAGCTGACGAGTGCGCCTGTCGAGGATTGCCTCCGGCTCCAAAATGATGGATCCTTCATTATCCAGTTCTGGTAAAATAGTGTGGTCTAATGTTGGTACCAAGAACTTTCTTTAGACAAGAGACATGAAATACTAGATGAATGCGGGAAGGAGGAAGCTCTAATTTATAAGCAACTGACCCAATCTTCTGAAGAACCTTATATGACCTAGAGAACTTTGGAGCCATCTTATGACGCCCTTTAAGTTTCAGGGATGATTGCTTGTATGGTTGTACATGAAGAAAAACCATATCACCCACTTGAAAAGTGCGCTCAGAACAGTGTTGATCAGCTTGTTGTTTCATTCAATTTCTTGTCATGTGAAGATTGTCCTGCAAGATGCGAAGAATCTAATCCTGGGTTCGGAGAACTATGTCGACTGCCTGAATTGGTGAACTGTTGGGGGTGTATGGAAGGAGCACTGGTGGTGCCTAACCATAGATTGCTTCATATGGAGTCATTTTAGATGTAGTGTGGTAGGAGGTATTTTACCGCCATTCAGCAAGAGGGAGCCACTTTGCCCACTAATGTTGTTGTTCTGAGGTAAAGCAATGAAGATAAGTTTCCAAACATTTGTTGATAATTTTAGTCTAACCATCTATTTGTGGGTGATACCTAGAACTCATCTTCAGTTTGGTGCTAGTGTGTTGAAATAGTTTTGTCCAAAAATGACTGGTAAAAGTTGCATCATGATCTGAGACAATGGAAGAAGGGATGCCATGAAGACGGAAGATCTAGTCCATGAAAATTTGTGCGATTGAGGAGGCGGTATAGGGATGGTTGAGGGCACAAAAATGACTAAATTTGGAGAGGTGATCAACCACAACCAAGATCATTGTCTTCCCTCTAGAATTAGGGAGCCCCTCAATGAAATCCATAGAAATATCTATCCAAATCTGTGTAGGGATGGGCAAGGGTTCGAGCAATCTAGGAAGGAGTTTTGATTCACCCTTGTTGCATTGGCATGTATCACATTCAACCATCTATTAAATTGCCCTTTTCATTCCCTTCCAAAAGAAGTTACGTCATGCCCGCTCATAAGTTTTGAGGAACCCAAAGTGCCCTATCAATGGAGAAGCACGGAGTTCATAGAAAAGAACCTGCTGAAGATCTATGCTCTGGGGAAGCACCAGACGGCCCTTGTATTGCAGAGCAGAACCATCCCAAGAGTAATGCGGTATAGTAGAAGGGTTATTGGCCAACTGTCGAATGATTTGAGATAATGAAAAGTCATTGACATAGCCCTGCTGGACAGATTCCAACCAATTTGGAACAGGCATAGAAATAGCTAAAAGGGAAGCTTGGTCATCAAATGTGCAAGAAAGATCATCCACCACAATATTGTCCTTACTTGTCTTGTAAGTGATCTCATAGTCATAACCCATGAGTTTGCTAACCCATTTCTGTTGTACTGGGGAGGAGACCCTTTGTTCCAAGAAATATTTCAGACTTTGGTGATCAATCTTGATGCAAAAATGATTCCCTAGTAGGTAAGGCTGCCACTTTTGTACTGCATGCAAAATAGCCATCATTTCCTTCTCATATGTAGAGAGTACTAAATTCTTGCCAGAAAGGGCTTTGCTGGTGAACGCAATGGGATGGTCTTCTTGAAGGAGAACAGCACCAAGTCCATGGCCGCAAGCATCAATCTCAATAGTGAAGGTCTTGGAAAAATATGGCATAGCTAGAACAGGTGTAGTACACATAGCTTGTTTCATTTTTTCAAATGCACACTTGTCCAGGTAAAAGCATCCTTTTTTAACATTGTTGTTAATGGAGCTGCAATCTTCCTGTAATCCTTGACAAACTTGCGATAGTAGCCAGTCAGTCCCAAAAACCACGAAGGCTCTTGAGTGTCTGAGGATGTAGCCAACTTTTCATGGCATCTATTTTTATAGGATCCACTCAACCCCTTGGACTGAAACAATATGCCCAAGATACTCCACTTCCTCTTGGCCAAAAACACATATAGACTATTTTGCACAGAGCTAATGATTAGAGAGAAGTTGTAGTATGAGATTCAAATGGTGGAGATGCTCAGCCCATGTTTTACTATAGATAAGGATATCATCAAAGAAGACCAGAATGAATTTCTGCAGGTAGGGCCGAAACATTTTATTCATCAATGCTTAGAATGTTGAAGGAGCATTAGTGAGGCCAAAGAGCATGACCAAAAACTTATAGTGGCCATCATGCATGCGAAAAGCCATTTTAGGGATATCATCCTCATGAACCTGAATTTGGTGATACCCAGAACAAAGATCCAACTTGGAGAAAAAATGAGCACCATGAAGCTCATCAAGAAGCTCATCAACAACAGGAATCAAAAACTTATCCTTGATTGTGATGTGATTAAGTGCTCGGAAGTCAATGCAGAGGTGCCATGACCCATCTTTTTTTCAGACAAGAAGAACTGGTGAAGAAAAGGAACTGGTACTAGGGTGAATAATGCCTTGCTTCAGTAAGTCTTGAAGGAGCATCTCAATCTCTGTCTTTTGGTGAAATGGGTAGCGATAGGGCCTGATGTTGGGAGGAACACTTCTAGGAAGGAGCTGAATACGGTGGTCCTCTAGTCATGAAGGTGGCAATCCCACTGGTTCAACAAAGACACATGCATACCTATCCAAAATTTATTGTAGATCCAAAGGAGTAGTGGAGACTACTGATAGTCGCATCTGAATGGAATGGAGCTATGTGATGACACCATGTGAATTCTTCTTAAGAAGATTTTCCATGTAATGTGAACTTATGATGCTGAGAGACCCCAATTGTAAGCCTTTCAATGTGTGTTTTTGCCCATTGTATGAAAACTACATCCAAAGTTTATCAAAATCCTATAAGATGGGTTCAAGTGTGTGTAACCATTGGTCACCCAAAACCACATCACATAAGCCTAAGGGCAAGGCAAACATGTCAGAGCATAGGTTATAATCTCCAATAGAGATACGCACATTACGACACTTCCCTTTGTAAGGTAATGTGCCCCCATTGGCAATCATGACTGCAAAGCTAAAGCAAGGATGGACAAAATAATCAGCCTATTTAGCAGTCCGAGGTTCAATGAAGTTATGAATGCTACCAAAATCAATGAGTATTGTAAGAGGGAGCTTCTTGAAGTAACCCTTGACCTACATGGTTTGTGGGGCGGTGACTCCTACTAAAGCATGGAGAGAGATCTTTGGGTGGTCTTCCTGAGAAGTAGGCTGAACAAGTGGCTACTAAGTTTCAACCTGATCATCTACTATATCTTAAGAAGTTGAATAAACTTCAGTTGCAGGCGGAGAATCCACATCCAAGAGATAGAGCTTTTGCTCAACACATCTATGTCTCTAAGTGAATTTCTCATTACAATTATAACAAAGCCCTTTTTCTCTACGTGCCCACATCTCTGCTTTAGTCAAATGCTTGATAGGAGTTGTTCTAGGAGCTGGCATGATTTGAGGTCTTTGGGAAACCATATTTCTGAAAAGAACAAAATTAGATTTGGATTGTTGTTGAGCTGTGATCTTGTCCTCCGCTAACTTAGCCAACCCTAGGGATTCCATCATTGTGCTAGGACAGAACCTTTTAACCTCAGATCAGATTGCATCCTTCAGACCATTGACAAAACAACTCTTGAAGAATTCATCAGACAATCCCTCTGTGTGATTGGCCATTTTTTTAAATTCTGTCTGATATTCTCTCACAGTGCCTGTTTGGTGAAGTTTAGTGAGTACTCATGTGAAGTCATCAAAAGCACTAGGGCCAAATCGTTACAAAATGAGTTTGCAAAAATTTGTCCATTTTGGCTCTTCATGAGCCTTGATGTACCAACGAAACCATTGAAGGGCTTCATGTTCCAAATGAAAGGATGCAAGTGGGACTTTTTTGACATCAAAAGTATTATGCAGACTAAAATATTGTTCTACCTAGTATATCCATCCAGTTGGATCATCACCATTGAAGCGAGGAAAAGCAAGCTTCAGCCCACAAAAATTGCTAGAAGAAGAGAACCCAGTGTCTGCAGAAGACTCTGGTTGTCGTCTATTGTTTATGGTTGAATGCTGAAGATTGAGGCCGAGAAGTTTTACATCCAGATCTTGGAGTTTGGTCTTGAGGGTTGCAAGTTCATCCTCCATGTTTTTTTCTCCTGTGTGGGTGACAACCATAGCCAGGAGAATTTTTTTTGGGAATGGGTAGAAAAACAAAAACAGAAACTTTTTTAGTAAAGGAAAATTTGGATTTGGGAAAAACTTCGATGGGTAATTGGGGTTTGACTAGGTTTTGAACACTTTTTGAGGGAAAGGGAAGCAGAAAATGGGGATTTCAGAAGCGGGGTGAAAGAATGGGAAAATTTGTCCAAGAGGGACAAAGGAGCAGAAATATGAAATGAATAGTGTGGTAAAATTTGAAGGATATTGGGTGAGAATCAAAGAATTTATGGCAAACCCTAAAAATAGACAAATGTGGGATTTCTGGCTTGGATAAGTGGAATTTGGGATAGGGTCCTCAAGGAAGGAAATATGCAGAATGAAATTACGGGGTTCCAGTGAATTTTGAGAGGAAACGGAGCTAAAGCAAAGAAGATATGGCAAAAAAATGGAATTTTTTTTTCTGGAAACAATCTACCAACTGCTCTGGAACGATTCAATCTATGATTTGGCAACTATCAATAGATATGGGCCCCAAGTATGTTCAGCTTCCTAAAGGTTCAGGGGAGTCACTCAGCCACTACTGTTGTCTAACATCTTGCGTATTGGGGCAGTACCCCTCACTCCATGGCTCAGGTATAACTGATAACCAGTTTGCCACAAATGACAGCTCTTGGCTACCTCACGGATGGGAACTAGTCAATTAGGTAGGGTTGTTGCCCTTTTCGCTGGTAGGTCCTCTCAATGGGCTAGCTACTTCAGGGTTCCTGTGGTACTCCTCATAATGATTTTTAGGGCTATATGCCCAAGCACTTCCCACAGTTAAGCGGATAGGGATATTCCCTAATCTGAACCTGCAATTGAAATAAATAATACAGATGTGAAAAAGAAAGAACTACTGCAATAATCACAGCGCCTGGAGGCCACTGTAGAAAAAAAAAATTGGCAGAAATTCCACCCAGCAAGCCCAAGAAAGTGCTTTGATACTAGATGAGAGGAACCTCCTACAACAATATAATGAAAAATGCACGAAATAACAGAAATATATAAATAGCAGAAACATAAAAGGAATTTATTGATTGCAGGCCACTTCAAGGGGGCAACTTCCTTTGAGCAAGCTCAATACAATAAATTCAAGGATGGCTTCATTGGCCTCAACACGTACTTATATACTAAGTCTAATCTAAACAACTATTACTTCCCATGAATGTGGGATAATACAATATACTCACGGGACAACTTACAAAGCATATGCATCCAAAAGTAATATACTAACAAAATAAAGAGAATGGTTAAACACGGGTTCCTAGCATTCACCTTTAGAGGATCTTAAAACTCCCTCTCCATTAGCAGCTCCAAGGTTACCCTTAGCAACCCCATCGAAGTTTAGTTTGGTCCAACCTTTAGTGGGAGGAATCCATTTAGTATTCATACAAGCTAGCCTCTTAGATTTATCAACCTTGCAGTTTTGAAGAGAAACATTCCACCTATTGATAATATTGGACTCTTGATTGGTAGGAGGGGCTTTAGCAGATTTCAACTTACACTGTGAAACATTTTCAGATAAGAGTTTGGAGAAGACACAGAAAACTTCTTGAGCATTTTTAGTGGATTCCCTGAAGACTTGATTGTTTCTTTCCTTCCACATGAACTAGGTGAGAAGTGGAGGAATCTAATACCATAATTCTTTGGTGTCCAAATGAGAGAAAGGAGATTTCCAATTCTCAATGAAAGAGGTTAGACCTTCATTCATACTCTAGCTAAATCCAATTTTTTGTAAATCCATGCCCCACACTTCTCTTGAAAAACCACAGTGAAGGAGAAGATGGGGAACAAATTCCTCATCTTTAAGACATAAGACACACCTGTTAGAAATTTGAAATCCTCTTATTTACAAATTATCTTAGTGAGGATCTTATTATGAGTGACTAACCACTAGGATAAATTCACCTTTGGGATAAGACGATGGTTCCAAACATTTTTCCAAAAATTGTTATAATTAGCAGGGTCTAACAATAGATCGTATGCAGACTTCATAGAGAAAAGACCCAACTTATCTTTGGACCAGAGAAGATCATCATTCCTAGGAAACAATGGTATCCTGCACCTCTAGAGATCTTGTTGAAGATCATTTGATTCCTTTCTAAAGAAGGACCCTAGTTTTAGAACATTGTTCCAAGTGATTGAGCCTCTAGGGATACCAGTTTCAGCCAAAAACCTGCTTGTTGGAGTCCAAGAAAACACTGAGAGGGGGGGTGAATCAGTGTTGTCAAACTTTTTAACTTTTTGCAACTTTTGAATTACAAGACAAAGAGGATAAAGAAGACATCAACAATCTATCAAATTCATATGCACAAGTATGATGATGAAAAGAGTGAACATAAACTTATATGTAAAACATCTAAAAGACACAGGAATTTCAAGAGTGGAAAACCCTCCTAGGGTAGAAAAACCACTCAAAATTGCCTCACTAGCTTATTCAAAACCTCACTAGTTACAAATAGGTCTCACTAACCAAGGCAGCTTCACTAGCTTTACAAAATGCCTCACTGGCACACAAAGAGGTCTCATTGACCATACAAGCCTCACTGGCACATAAAGCCTCACTGGCAAATTCAACCACCATCAAAACAATACAAGTAATACAGAGGATTTCTCTATTTCAATACAAACCCCTGAATCTGCAATCATACTCAATCCAATCTACATATCACTCTCATGATCTCTACACAATTAATTCACCTAATGCACAATTAATTCACACTGGTCCAGATTATCTCTGCATAAACAATTGCATATTGTCTTCAATCTGTAAATGCTTTGCATAATGTCTTCATCTTGCACATTCATCCACATAATTTTCACAACCTGCATATATATATTACTTCTCAATGAAAACTCTTGATCTTCCACATTTTTTCTGCACAAATTCTTTAAAAAAATATTTCTTCAATTCTCTGCATTAAATTTTTCATCCATGAAGCACATGTAATAAAAAATTTTCATATACCCATTCTTTCCTTTTTTTTTACCATACATCTGCAAAAATAAGATCATTTTATTTCTCTATATGACCATTTCCATTCATAAAGAATTTGCAAAAATAAAAATGTATTTCTTTGTTCATCTACAAGGAGTCTCTTCACGTTCTTCTTCTCATTTATCTTCATTTTCCCTGAAAAAATCATTTCGTTTCTTCAAGACCTGTCTGCATTCTCCTTCATTGAATCCTGCATATAAAATCTTTTCTCTGCTTTGATAATAACCAACTCTTCAATTTCTTTTAATATGCAAACAAAATATTTTCATCTTCTCTATTTTGAATAATATCCATAAAAAACTTCTACAACCTCTTCATAACTCTTCAAAAATTATCATACAAGAATGTTGGTATTATCATGAATAAAATTCATAAAAACATTCTTTATTTTTAATATTTGCACTCTCACATTCTTTAAAAAGCTCTTCATATTCTTTCTTAAAAAAACTCTACTCTTCCTTTTTAATCTCCAATTCTACTCAAACATATAAAAGCCATAAAAATCTCTCCTAAAAATTTCTTTTTAAAACTTTCAACCTATGTGAGAGGAGACTCACTTGAGAATTAAATTTAGAAAAAAACTCATCATAAAAAGCTTCTAAAAAGAATGTTTTTCAATCGGGCAAAACTACCTTAACAATCTCCTTTTTAAAAAAGACTAAAAATAGTCTTAAAAAAAATCTTTTATGACTTCCTAACAAATTCGTACCTCATACATATTTAAACATAGCCTTTTATGGCTTTTGGTGCTTATTTCAAATAAAAGAAGACCGGCCAAAAAGGTAAAGGGGTTGGTTGAACTTATGGCTTAAGTGCCCTCTAGCAGGTTTCTTTAAGTGAAGTGACCTCTATTTACAGGTCAACATACTTTTAAAACAAAAAAATGCATTACCATTGTGATGGGTAGAGAAGGATGAAGGACTTAGAGTTTTTGGTCCCTAAATACATTTTTAATGCAAATTTCAGACCCTCTTTCATGTATATATTCAATGAATATATTCATTGAAGAACCTTAGTTGTCTTGTCATGGAGGAACACAATACGGATGACCAAACCAAGCATAAATCAAACTATTTTCAAAAGAGAACAAGATTAAAGTGTGAAGGACCACAAAGAGTACTGATCAATAAAGGCACACCATCTGCATCTCTCATCTGCAACATGAAGATTACCTTAACGACATAACCTCATAGACCAAGGATCAACCCATATTCAATCCTAACAACTGTAACTATAATTATTTTGTGCCTCTCAAGAATGTAAGTACAACACAAACAAGTTAGCATCAACAATTGATGTGATCACACTGATTAAACAAGTCTTGTAATATGTGTATGTTCCAAGAAGTATGAGCTTATAAAGTATCAACATCACAATGATCAACCATAAACATGATGAGGACTAAGACATCAACCATAAACATAACAACACTCCTTAATCATGATATGAACCATTCTAATAACATCCTCTGCAAATCTTTTGTCTCTGCACACCTGTACTCACTATAATAACTTTTGTATATATACTGAACCAATATCAAAATGATCAACATCAAGACATCAACACATCATTACTTTCTTTGCAATAATCACTTGTTAAACATGAAGACAACAATGAATTCCCATGAACAATATGAATGCTCAAGAATATGAAGCCTCCATAAGACCAGTCAAGCATAAACCATCTGCATCTCCACACTTGCAAATCAAACCTAAGAACACAACACCTTTTGGCATCAATGACAATCAATCTCCATCATTGCTAGGATCAATAGTAGAGAGATATTTGGCCTTCATGATGACACTCCAGTCCTTATTATCTTTCAACAGGCCCCATCCCACCTTAGCCATAAGATCTTTATTAGTGAGGTGAATTTTCCTTATACCAAGCCCCCTTGATTCTTGGGTAGACAAATCTTATCCCAATTAATAAGAGCTATTCTTTTCTTTTCCTCCAACCCGAACCATAGGAAGTTCCTTTGAATTCTTTCAAAAAAAAATTCTAGGTACTTGGGAATCTTAAATAGAAAGAGATAATAGATAGGGACCCCTTGCAAAGAGGCTTTAAGAAGTTGAAATTTACCAGCTTGACTCCGGAGTTTACCCTTCCAACCAACTAAATTCTTCTAGATACATTCAAGAATAGATTTCCAAAACATGGGAGAAACTTCCTTGACTGTTAAAGGAAGGCCAAGGTACGTACTTGGGAGATCAACACCAACACAACCTAAAATAGCTTTAATTTCCTGTTGCAAATCATTATGGGTATTGAAGAAATATATTTGCGTTTTCTCATATTTTATACATTGTCCAGAAATAGTTACATAATTATTCAACAATCTCTTCCATTTTTGCGCCTCCACCACAGAAGCAGTGCCAAAAAGAATAGTATCATCAACAAACTATTGGATGGTTGCTGGATCAATCGAAGTAGCAAGTTTAATACCCTTGAGCTCTTTTGATCTCAATAGCCTTAAAATGTTTCTCCCAATGACCTTAGCCAAAATAATGAAGAGATATGGGGATAAAGGGTCTCCTTCTCTTAACCCTCTCCTAGCATTAAAGAATCCCCTAGGAATACCATTGACAAGAACAGAGAATTTGACAGTAGTCACACATTCCTTAATCAGGTTGAGGATTTTATCTTGGAAATCAAATTTCTTTAGAACTTTGAAAAGAAAGTCCTAGGAGACCCTATCATAGGCTTTAGAGATGTCAAGTTTAAAAGCCATACCAAGAAGGTAGCATCTATCCAAGAGTGAATAATTTCATGAGTGGAGATAACAGCATCAAGAATTTATCTACCTAGAACAAAACCTTTTTGACAACCACTTATCATCTTATCAAGTAAAGGTTGGAATATGAAAACCAGAATTTTTGAGAAAATATTATAAATAGTATTACATAAACTATTGGGTTTGAAATCCTCCATAGAAATAGGGTCATTTTTATTGGGAACAAGAGCTATAAAAGTATTATTGAGTTGTTTCAAAAGCTTCCTAGTTCTAAAGAAATCTCTAGCAGCTTTTGTAACATCATGACCCACAATATCCCATAACTCCTGGAAGAAAGCTAGAGGGAAACCATCAGGAGCTTTATAGGCTCCCATAGAAAAGAGAACATCTCTAAGTTCATCCTCAGTAACAAGATTTGTTAGAATACCATTATCCTCACTAGAAAGATAAGAGGGGGTATTCTCAATTAGTTGTTCATCCATCCCATAAAAATTAGGAATCACTTGATAGGACAAGAAATTCTAAAAATGCCTAGAATCAACCTGCCCAACCTGAATATCAATGTTAGCTTCAGTACCATGCTCATCAATCAGCCTTGATATTTTGTTCCTCTTCCTGTGTCTCATGGAAAACTGATGGAAGAAAGCAATGTTCCTATCTCCTTCCCTTAACCACTACACTCTGGATTTATGCTTCCAATAAATTTCCTCCTGCTTCATAACCTCAATCCACTCTTTCCTCAGGGAGTCTTCTTGTTGGGAGATATCCTTAGAGTAGTCTCCTTGGGCCATTTTGAGTTGGACTTTAGGAAGTTTGGATGAGGGCCTCTTCTTATGCTCAAGAATATTACCAAAAGTATGTTTGTTCCATCCTTTAACTTTATTTAAATAACAATAATAAGTTCTTGAACCAATTTGAACATAGTTGACCCCTGTATAGGGGTATTTCACTAGTTAGAGATATAGTATTTGAAACTTGGGTGAGAATTCCACATAATCTCAAATCTAAAAGGGTAAGGACCTTTACGCATGTTATCCTTCCAAGACAAAAGCAAATGATTATGGTCAGAGATAGTTCTCAGAAGGGAAGCAAGATGAGAAGAGCTAAGACTATCCTAATTAGAAGATATAAGGAACCTATCAAGCTTGACTTGAATAAGTAGATCACCATTTCTCCTATTAGTCCAAGTAAACAATTGCCCATGCAAATCAATATCCATAAGGTTACCATTATTAAGGAAATCAACAAGGTCATCCATGTTGTCAGATTAATCTGTGATACTCCCAAGTTTATCTGAGGGGTATAAGGGAGAGTTAAAATCTATAGCTAGCATCTAGAGATCATCCTTATTGGCCAATATATGAGAGGTCAAATCATCCCAAACCTCTTTCCTAGCATTCCTCTTATTAGGAGCATAGATATTAATGAGATTCTATATTTTGTTAGGGGAAGAGAATTTCACTTCCTGACTACTTCTAAAATGAGAAAGGTAGTCCCCTCTAATAGTGTTTTTATTCCACATGGTGACTATACCCCTAGAAGCTCCAACAACATCACTAATGCAAAAATTTGCATTGGGCCATATATTTTTGGCAATAGCTTGAAATCTGTCAAACTTCATCTTCACCTCCTACAGAAGAAGAATATCAATTTTATAATCTAAAATATAGTTCTTCACCAAGAACTATTTTTTAGGACTATTCAGTCCTCTAATATTCCATGAGAGGTTTTTCATTTGCAGAACTTTTTGGAGGTGACCTCCAACATCCTTTGTCTTCCAATGGCTATTTCTTTAGCTACATCCTAATTCCTTGTCTCTCTCTAAGATGGTCTCCCTAATTTGGCGTCAACCCCCACATTAGCAACTTTTTTTGCTTGATTCTTCCCTTTTCTTTTAGGGATACAGACCAACCATCTAGTTCCAAATTTTGGTTAGTGCTTGACTTGCTAGTCCCATCCCCAGGAGTTAAGGTAAAGGTACTATACTTTGGAGAAAATATTCCTTTCATCTTACCATCCACACCCTCCTTAACCACTAGGTTGTTAATCTGTTGAATAACAATATCAGAAACCATCATAGATAGGGTATCTATTGATACCATCTATGCATTTTGATTTTCCTTTTGACTATTACTGGTTTCCTCAGTGGAAAGGATTTATTCTTCCTCCTTACCATTTAGAAAAATAATAGGGTTCTCCTCCTTTTGTGGTTACAGTTGTTCATTATTCTACTAACCATCTAATGTTTCAAAGATGTTAATTTCCCACCCTAATTCCCAGATCCTTCTAGCGAGAGACCCTCAAGAATACTATTGTCTATGTTTTCTTTGAGATCTTGAATTCCAACCATTTTGAGAGATGATTTTATAATGTTAAGAATATCCTCCTTAAATGGATACTCCTTTGAGACATCCTTCTCACTTTCCACCATTTCCTTGGACTTTAGGGATTGTTTACGAGGGGATTTGCATTGGGTTATTAAATGACCCTTTTTAGAACAGTTTTGACAAAACATGGTAGCATTTTCATACAATATAGGTTGTGTCCAACTACCAAACTTAGAAGCAAGAGTTATAAAGTTAGGGAGAGTTTTGTGTATATCAACACTGACACAAAACCAAGAAAAAACTAACCTGGATTTGGATTTAGTAGTATTGTCTAAGGCAATAAAATGCCCAAAAGAGTTGGAGATCCAAGTGAAACTTTCTTCATCCCAGAACTCCAATGGATGGCTCGGTAGTTTGACCCAAACAAGGGTTGTTTTGTTCAAATCTGCAGCAGCATCGAAACCAGGCTTCCATCTACAAAACAAATTATGTTTCCCATAGATCCAAGGGTCACCTGAAACAACTGATAAGAGGTCTTCCTTTAAGTTGAACTTAAAGAGAAAAAGACCTCATGCCATGGCGCTAACAAAAACACTACCCTTCGAGAGCCATTTAGCTGAAACCCACCTCCTAACCATATCAATATTGGGCCAGAAAGAGAAAAATTTTCCCATTAGAGTGTGTTCCATTGAGGACACTATCCTCTCCATAGTAGAGTCTAGAAGTTTTATAGATGTTTTGTCGACGGTCTCCAACAACTCAGGGATAGTAGATTCATTCACATGTTTTCCTTTGTCCGAGCCCAAGAGAACATTCTTCCAAGCTTTGGGAATAGACTCCAAAGTTGTAGTCACGGGATCTGACGAATAGCTTGAGGTTGTACCTATTCCAATCCATACTAAGGGGAAGAGGGCTAGAGGGTAGGAGGCTCCCCCAGACTGACCGAGTCCATGCCCTAACTGAATTCAAAACTGCAAAAGAGTGAGAAGTTACAGAGTGAGTTTCAGCAAAGTTATCACTTAAGAGTTATTTTATTTACTTAAGAGTTATTTTTTTTATTTACTTAGATTTATTTTGTAGTTTTACTTTTTAAATACATGTGTGTTGAACACCCGAAATACTAAGAGGTGGGGTGAATCAGTATTCTTTAAAACCACTTAATCGTTTAAACATTTATTTCACATAGCTTGTTTAACTTGCATTAAGAAAGGAAAGCATGACATCAACCATTAAAGCATATCACACATGAACACCAGATATTTATATGAAAAACCCAAAAAGGGAAAAATCATGGTGAGGATTAGCTCACAATATATATTAATAAAGCAACTGGTTAGGGTTGATACAATTGGTGGACTCACTGTTCAAGAATGCTCACTGCAGGTGGCTCACTACCAAAGGACTCACTATCCTAGAAAGAAAGAAATAAAAGAAGGGGATGGCTCACTGCCAAAATGAATTGATAATAATGCATCTGACTAATGTTGAAGATGCAGTTCCTAGTGAAGCCCAGAATACTGACTTTACACACTTCATCTTTACCACAAACTCAACTTGTCTCTCCCTGCATCAGACTTCGCTTACCTCCACACACTATGTCTCTTCACAACTTTTGCACATCTTCCACTCCACACAAGAATTCAATCTTGTATATATACCGCATTAAGGAGAAACATCAATTAGGTCGGCACAATACATGTACTATATGACTTTATGTCCTATCAGCCCAAAACTCAATCCAATATACTTTGTGGAGAGAATAAAAGTGTGTAGAAAATTTATATAGGTTGGCACAACCTATAAAAACTTCCTTGACATCACTTCATACATTTCATAGCTTCGCACAACATTAATACCTTTAGGTCAGCACCACTGGTGAGGCAACAATAGCATGAACTAATTGTTAGTTCACAAATCAACGTGTGGACCACCAAAATGCTAATCACTTAGATCATACATACTTCAGAAATCCATAATGTTATCCACAAATCTACACAGCAAACCATTCATCTGTGGTGAAATGTGGAGTGTCTCAATGTGTCACCGGTACTGTCAATACATTGTCAATACAAAGTGTGATACTCTGTCAACTCTAACTTTCATTCCGGAGGATCTCAGGACCTGAAACTTTGTAATTACACTTCTTTAATATACATAAACATTACATTACAACCACATAACAAAATTCTTCATGGAAGAGAAGTATGGACTGAAATATAGTGACTCTGTCATAGGTTCTATACTGTGAATGCCTTAGGAAAATCTTCACTAAGTTGTGTTTGACTGCAAAACACCAAAATGGAAAGACAACATGTTTAGACATATTTTCCTTCATTTAGCATTTAGTGGACTCTCTGGAACCACACTTAGATGTATTTCCTTTCATCTCAAACTTATCTACTGTCAATACTGTCAACTGTATCCATTATCTTTTCTATCTCATCCTAGACCAACTCAACTTTGTCTTTACACATTCTTTCCACTCTCTGGAACAACACAATTATCTCTTTACGCCTGGTTACTACTTTTTGGACCATTATGTCTTTACCCTTTGTTGTCACTATCTTTATCCTATGTTTCTATTCTCCATACCACTATATATTTATCCTTTGTTGCCATCAATGACAACACTACTTACAGTTATTCTCATTAGTCTTTTCATCATCCAGCATATGTTGCCAACAATCTCCCCCTTTGTCATTGGTGGAAACATAGCCAAAACTTCTCCCCCTTTGTCATCAATGACAAAGGAACTACTTACAAGTCAAAAACTTCTCCAACTTTCTCTTACTTTATACTCCCCCTTACTATCTTATTTCTATACCAAAATATCAAAATTTGTTTCCTTCTAACCTTCCGCATATGTACAAGAGATAAAAAAATAAGAGACTTACTAATTTGTGGGAAAGATATCTTTATAGATATTCTTCAATTGAATTACTACAAAATCCCAATGCATCTTGGCAGAGTTTAATGTTTGTATCTATCAATTGATCTGCAAGAGCAATTCTTCTACTTTTTCTACTATTGCAAGAGCAGTTGTCATCTTCCCAACTTTATCAGCTTCCCTTAGCAAACCAATCAATGTAGCTATCTTAAAGCTGACTATCTCTCTCAGCTGACCCAGATAATATTTTATTGACTCTTTCTGGCTCTACAATTTCTTTATTATAGCATGAATCTTTTCTATTTCGACCCTTAGATCTCCATTGTTATCCTTCAAGGGATCATAGGTTCTAGAGAATTTTACTATTTATGTCTCTAGGCCCTCAATTTTATCTTTTATTTCCTTAGTAGATAGGGCCAAGATAAACAAATTTGGTAGAATACATTAGCAATATTTAGAGCATTTTGAATACTCTTTACACTATTGTTTAACAAATTGTGTGCCTTGGAGCACTTATCTGTCAAATCCATTAACCTCTTATTGTTTAGTTCTTCCTTTACCTTCTTCTCAGCTACTTTTTCAAAAGACTCAAAATGGTTGTTAACTGACTTCATTAGTTTCTTCATTTGTAGTGCAGGAGTTAGAAAGACATCCCTCTTAGTTTTAGGAAGCATCTTTTCAAAAACTTTCATAGCCTCTTCCAAAAGCTCATTACCTTCTACATGGGACTGTAGAATTTCTTCTTGAGCAATTGCTTGAAAAAGTGTTCCCAACTGAAGTTTCTACAATGGAGATATACTGGATAGGTTAATCTATCCATCCAAGGATTGTACCTGCAGTAGTTGTGGTGAAGACATGGTTTGTATTTGTCTTTGCTTTTCCAAAAACTCTCTGAGAGTCTATCGGAGAGACTCCAGAGTATTCACCAACATTATCCCTTTTCTCCTCTTCTGAGATAGATATCAAATAAGAATCAGTGGTTTCCAAAGGATAGTTCCCATCGTGTACTTCTTCATCTTCATCATTTCTCAGAAGAGAGGCATTATCCACTATGTTACCAACTTGGTTTGCAACGGCCTCACTCTGTTCTCCCTTTTCTTCATCTATCTTTTCTTCCGGTGGCTCCCTCATCTCTTCAGTATTCTCTATATTCTCTGGAGGGCTAACAACATTCATATCTTCTACACCGGTATCTATTGGTGGAGATGGCATCTTTGGCTCAACCAACACATTTTGTTTTGCACTTGTTGCACCTTTTTCCTCATTCTTCTCAATATGGTCTTCATCCTTTTCATCTTCTTCTAAGTACCATTCTTTAATTGTGTTAATCTTTAGTTCCTTAAGGACATCTACAATTATTCTCATAGTGTCTTTTTCCAACCTCTTTATTTCATTTTTGTCATTGCACATTAAAGTGCTTAGCCTTCTCTTTGTCCTGAACTCCTTGGCTAACCTTTGTATAGCCTTATTCTTGTCTTGTCTAGAAATTATAGGACAAATCTTCTCAAGAGCCCTACACTTCATTTCAATGTCCTTATTCATGGCATCATCTCTTCTTTTGGTTAACACATCAGCAAGACTATCAGGAAGTTTGTCAATTATTTATATCAAAGCAACATTGAATGCATCTAAGTACCTGATAATAGTTGTTTCAATAATTACTTTATCTTCTACTGATCTTTCATCATACATCTCGGCTACTTCTTTCAGATTATCATACTTTGTTATTGCATTGATTGTAGCTTCAAGTTGCAGAGGGGGGAGACTGGATTTTTCTTACTCCTTTTGTTTGCCCTTTCCCTTATCTACAGTTTCACTTTCCTTTCTTTTCTTTCCCTTTCCTTTTCCTTTTGAGGATTGGCCTTCTTCACCAGACTTGTCTTCTCTTTTCTTGAAAATAAAATCTTATTTTTCTTTCTCAATATCTTCTTCTTCCTCTGTTACAATGTCAATTTTTATTCTTTTAACTTGTGTCTCCTCTCCGGAGACAAGAGACTCTCTTTTCTTCTGGACCAGTTTGGGTCCTTCTTCTTCTTCCTCTTCTTCTTCACTTTCATCATGACTTACATACTTCTTTCTAGATGCTTTTCCCTTTACCCTTCTTTCCTTTGCAGGCTGTTGTTGCACAGAAGCACTGTCTGCTTCATTCCTCTCAAGGCTGGCTATAGGCATGGCTCTGGAGGCTGTAGGAGCAGCAACGGAGGAGGTAAAAGTCATTGATGACCTTTTAATACCTGGTGATTCTTTTTTAGCTTCAGATGTGCCCTTGGATTTCTCTGCAGGGCCTTTTTGTCCCAACATCTCCTCAACTCTAGACTTCATCTCTTCAACATTCTTCTTTATTTCTCTCTTTGTGCTTAAGATGTACCTCAATAGATTTTTCTTCATAAGTTCCAAATCTTTCTTTAGAGGTATATTTTGGCTTACTCAACATTAGGTCTGTAAGACCTACAATGATATCTTCAGAAACTTCATACCCCATTTCTGGAATCCAGATTGTCCTCGGTTCCATTGCCTCCATGTAGCATTCATATTTACTTACCATGAAGAGGATATCATCTTTGTATTTTTCTACTACCTTCTTAGGGATCCTTTCCCTAGCTTGCATTTTCTCTTGGAATATTTTGAAGAAATCCCAAGGTGCAGCATTTTGGGCTTCAATGTTTCCAATTCTCTTCAAATGGTCTCTGATTTGAGTTGCTACCAGAATGTGTCCAAACCACACAATGTTTTGTGCACCTAGTACTTCCTTGAAATAAAATAGTAAATAGATAACCACAGTACCAAACTTGAAAGGATATTTTGAATCATTTGTCTTCTACAAATTCTCAAGCAATTGTTGCCTTAGCAACTCACAAATATCATAATCCATACTGTTTTTTACCATCTCATATGCAGTATATATTGCAGTTGCTAAGATAGAGTTTTCCTTGTTTGTGAAATAGATTTTGTATCCTAGTATCATCATAGATGCATATTTCACTACTAGATCTTCAATATCATTCATAGTCAAGGCTCTCTTATCAAATTTAGCTCCTGTGAGCTTCATCACAACATCATTTTTGACAGATTTAAGTGACAGAATAGCTCCGGTGGAGCACAACCCTATTATAGCCTTAAAGGCTTCCTTGCTTATCATATGTGGAAGGTCCAGCCACATGAATTTATCATGAAAGCAGCTTAGTACATACCTCACCCATGCATCTTCATAACACAAAATGGGAAAATCATTCCAAAAATCCAACTTTTTCTCGGTTAGGGCACTATATTAATGCTTCAGATCAAAGTTGTCGTCTATCAGATCATTTACCCACATCTGCCCCAACTTTATATGGTTATATTCTTCAATCTTCATGTGAATATACATTTTTATGTCCTTGGTATGTAGCACACCATACGGAACACTAGAGAATGCACCTTCTAGATCTGTTTCCATGGATTTGAAGGGGTATTTCTTGAATTTGGGATGAGGATGGTCTACAACTTCTATCACTTGTGGAGTAAACATCTTCAAGATATAGTAGAAAAACTTTAGGACAAGATTAGAGACTGTAAATACCTTTCAATCACTTCCAGTTAGGGTTTAAATCGCTCTTCCTTGTTCACTTAAATACCTAACTTTCATTTAATGCAAAGTTTGAAAAAGTTGTCAAAACTTCAACTGTGATACTCAATCACCTTCAATTGCTCCACAATCTTCCACAATGAGATGTTTTTCACCAGATTTTTCTTTAGTAGGTCAAGAGTATCAATCTACATCTCATATCCTTGTGCTAAAGCATCAACACCATTTCTCTGGCAGGGGAGGAAAGATTTCCATTAAAGCTCCCCCTGAGCCAAATCTTTCAACCTAGTTCTTAGAGGAGGTATCTACGCTAGAAACTGGCACAGCCCCATCATTCACCTTATTTTCTTCTTTCTTTTTCCAAACCTTGTCCATCTCTTTCTTTATCTTTATCAGGTCCACATTCTTTACTGAATCACTCTTCTTTACCGGATCAACCTTCACAATCTTACTTCTGCAAAATCTAGCAGTATGACATAATTTGTTGCATTCATAACATCTGACATTTTGAACTAGCTTACTTCCATTTATCCTATAGCTACACTGATTAGCCTTATTCCCAAATCCACTGTATGTATAACAATAACCATTGAAAGATGAACCCATCATACCTTTATTATAACTCCTCATCATCTGATTCCTGCATTTACTAGCTTTATGACCAAATCTTTGGCATGTAAAACACTGACTGGAAAATGGCTGAACATTTTGATTCATCCTGCTTCTACATTCCACAGCCTTATGACCAAATTTATTGCAAGAATAGCAATAGCTAGAGTACCTTTGTGCAGCTGGTTGTCTGATAGGTGGCTTCTTGAAGTTTTTCTTCTGGTTATGGACCTAACTGTTATTACCTTTCTTGTCAGTAGCCCTCTTTTGGTAGATGTTCTTCTTTCCAGCATTGTTTGAAGTCTGATTCATCTTTGAACTTTCACTCTTTTCAAACCCTAATCCTTCTTCGTCCTTGGGAGCCTTTTGTTTTGCAATCATTTCCTCAAGTAGTATGGAGCTCTTCTTGAATTTATCTTCTTGAATTTTTGCCTTTCAAGCTCTGTCTTTAAGACCACTATTTCTTTTTCAAGCCTTGAGCATTCTTCAGATTTTCCTTTTAGTTTTTCATTTAGACATTCTTCAATTCTTTTTCCTTTCCTCAATTTGTATGTTTAGACTGATGATTGTCTCGTTTGATTGATTGATCTCTTCATTTGCTTCCTTGTATCTTTCTTTGAATTTCTTGTTTTGTCCCCTCAACTTTTTGATGCATTCATCTGCTTCCTTAACATTCTCTTCCAGATATTTGTTCTTACATTAAACTTTTTAAAGGTCTTTAAGGGTTGATTCAAGTTCTCCATTCATGTCAACTATGCAGTCTTCTTCAGTAAATTCAACAGCAAGGATTTCTTCCGGAGTAGGATATCTCCTAGGAGCCATGTGTTCACACCTCAAGATCTTCCTCAAGCAGTTAAGCTTCTTCCAAGGAACCAAGCTCTGATACCAATTGTTGAACACCCAGAATACTGAGAGGGGGGGTGAATCAGTATTCCTTGAAACCACTTAATCATTTAAACATTCATTTCACATAGCTTGTTTAACTTGCATTAAGAAAGGAAAGCATGAAATCAACCATTAAAGCATATCACACATGAACACCAGATATTTACGTGGAAAACCCAAAAAAAGAAAAACCACAGTGAGGATTAGCTCACAATATATATTAATAAAGCAACCAGTTAAGGTTGATACAATTGGTGGACTCACTGTCCTAGAAAGAAAGAAATAGAAGAAGAGGATGGCTCACTGCCAAAATGAACTTCTAATAATGCATCTAACTAATGTTGAAGATGCAGTTCTAGTGAAGCTCAGAATACTAACTTTACACACTTCATCTTTACCACAAACTCAACTAATTGTCTCTCCCTGCATTAGACTTCGCTTACCTCCACACACTATATCTCTTCACAACTTTTGCACATATTCCACTCCGCACAAGAATTCAATCTTGTATATATACTGCATTAAGGAGAAACATCAATTAGGTTGGTACAATACATGTATTGTATGACATTCTGTCCTGTCGGCCCAAAACTCAATCCAATATACTTTGTGGAGAGAATCAAAGCATGTAGCAAATTTATATAGGTCGACACAACCTATAAAAACTCCCATGACATCACTTTATACATTTCATAGCTCCGCACAACATTAATACCTTCAAGTCGGCACCACTGGTGAGGCAACAATAGCATGAAGTAACTGTTAGTTTACAAATCGATGTGCGGACCACCAAAATGCCAATCACTTGGATCATACATACTTCAGACATCCATAACATTATCCTTAAATTTGCATAACAAACCATTCATTTGCGGTGAAATGGGGAGTGTCTCAATGTGTCACTGGTACTGTCAATACATTGTCAATACAGAGTGTGATACTCTGTCAACTCCAACTTTCATTCCGAAGGGTCTCAGGACCTAAAACTTTGTAATTACACTTCTTCAATATACATAAACATTACATTACAACCCATAACAAAATTCTTCATGGAAGAGAAGTATGGACTGAAATACAGTGACTCTGTCATAGGTTCTATACTGTGAATGCCTTAGGAGAATCTTCAATAAGTTGTGTTTGACTACGGAACACCAAAATGGAAAGACACATGTTTAGACATATTTTCCTTCATTTAGCATTTAGTGGACTCTCCGGAACCACACTTAGATGTATTTCCTTTCATATCAAACTTATCTATTGTCAATACTATCAACTGTATTTATTCTCTTTTTTGTCTCATCCTGGACCAACTCAACTTTGTCTTTACACATTATTTCCACTCTCCGGACCAACACAACTATCTCTTTATGCCTGGTTACTACTGTCCGAACCACTATGCCTTTACCCTTTGTTGTCATTGTCTTTATCCTCTATTGCTATTCTCCAAACCACTATATCTTTACCCTTTGTTGTCATCAATGACAACACTACTTACAATTATGCTCATTAGTCTTTTCATCATCCTGCATATGTTGCCAACAATGTGAGGTGTGTTTTAGTTTTTATATACACAATAACAACATGACACTTTATGCCCTGCTGCCACTATATAATGTCTCTTAATATAATTAATTATCGATTGTTAAAAGTTATAAATTAAATTTTTTAAAATTAAAAATTATAAGGATTTATATAATTTATAAATTGATCAAAAATTAACATTAATGTAAAATTGAAATAAAATTGTACATCTATATAAGATTATATCATCATCAATTCTTTTTTTTTTGGAAGACAAAGGTGCTAAGCACCCATACGATATATTGGAAATATAAAACCAAATTGAAAGGTACGATAGGGGGTCAAAAAGGCCAAAGGGCACAATGGCCATCATATCACCCATACAGGAAGGCGCTTTATAGAATATTGAGATAAGCATCCCATGGGAAATGAAAGTGAAAAGACAACGGGTGTTGGGTATTGAGACAGAAGTAAAAAACACAGACAAAGTCATTTGAAACTCCCAAAATGGCTACCAGATCGAGTAGCCACCCACGCTTTTAATGTAAAAACATTAATTAAGCTACCCAACAGCATATGCCAACTCACTTGATAGGAATAAAGGGCCAAATCCATTGAGGATCTGCCCATTGGGAATAGAAAGGACAATAATAGCCATTGATGTGACTGTCCATGGGAGACATTTACTTGACATCATAAATGTTAAGATTTGAAATTATCTTTCGTAGTCTCAACTGCTACTAACACCAACACCCAACCATCAATCCACTCCATGGTCACTACCAGACCTCGCCACCACCCAACGCCACCACCAAGGCTTCATCCATCAACTAGTCAGAGTCTAGCTCCACTACTAGGGACACCACCACCACAGATGCCAACCGCACCAAATCCATCAATCACATCGAGTACACAGCAGCCTTATCACCCTCTCCAAAGGCACCATACAAGCTTCCATCTACGTGGTCTCATCTGCAACCTGAGACCTTTGGTCAACCATCACTGCAAAACAAAGCCTAAAACATAATCTTGAGGTAACTTCCAAGTGCCACCATTTGCCTTCACAATAACTGGCCATTCACTAGCAAGTAGGAAGAAGTGCCAATAATGGTGACAAGTACTTCCAGAGCCTCCTAATCCACAGAAGCAAAGGACCCATTAGTCGGTCCAAGACCACCACAAACTCCAATGGCCATATCATTTTCTTTCCTAGGGTTAACACCATCGTCTACACCCACACCACCATTGATGCCACCCACCAATCCTCACCAAGGCCTCCACCATGAATGGATCCTCTTGCAGACTCCCGGGAAGCTCCATAGTCAATTCCTAGGCCAACGTCTGTCCTACCTCCAACACCATTGGTTATCTCAGCGCGAGGCAAATCCTTCTCCAGCGCCTTAAGAATTAACATCCTCCCATGACCCATTCACCATGGTTATCAATGCTTCCTTCAATGCCAACACCAATCCTAGCATCCAACAAACATCCACCAAAGGTAGCCTTCAACCCCATCTTACTCATCTACTTCCTCCACCAAATCGGACACCACCACTATGGATGGATCCTCCTAAAGAGCCCCTGGCAACTCCACACTTCACGCCTAAAACTGAACCCAAAATCTGCCTCACCTCCATCACCAATGGCTAAAATGGCACGAGACAAATGCAAATCCAGTGCCTAAAGTGCTTTCTCTAATGCGCTTTAACAGGCCAACTCCAGAGACTCACCACCTTAACTTCACCATTCCTCTCTAGCTCATATCATTTCTAGGCATTGCGAGCAAAAAACCTTCTCTGTCTTACTTAGCCACCAAGTCCCCTTCTTCCGTTCCACTCAACAGCCACCACTAGTTCATCTCTCGATGCCTCAGCTCCAAAGCTGGATCCCCCTCAAGATCCGCCAACTTCCCAAACACACCACTGGAGCTACCTCCAAATGAAAAACTCTAGACCACCACCAGATCCTCCTCTGGTACCAATACCAGGAAAAGCCTCAGATCCTCCTCTATTACTTCTTCCACCAATGCCAGCACCAAACCTAGCTCCCAACAAGCATCAACCAGAGGTGGCCTCCATCACCATCTCCCTCAACCACCTATGACCAGGCCTCACTACCACCAGTGCCCCTTTCATCACTACTGCCTCAAAGAGAATGTCGCTGCACAGAGCCTTCTCCTCTCGGGCCATCCTCAAAGCCTTCCTTCTTGGTCATAACTTTCATCAATTCTAATAACTAATATATTTTAATAAATCATTTAGTTACCTAACCTAATCTAATATCAAATAAATCGAATCCATAACCAAAGTATAAAATATAATTATGAAAAATAAATGTGCAATCCATGAATATATCAAATAGATCAAATATACAGTTACATATGAATGTGTATGTATATATGTATGTGTGTGTGTATAATATGTGTGTTTATGTGTGCGTGTATAATGATTCTTAAAATTAAGGAAGTGGAAGGGAAACCTTTCTTATTACCCCATTTGGCCCAAATAAACTGTAGATCAATTGAATGCAGCCTTTAGAAAATAAGGAAGAGCTCAAACTATGGCAAGGAAAACTATGTAGGGTGAGATTAGGAAAGTAGAAGGTAGGAAAGTAGATGGGGATGTAGATTTTGAAACTTCAGACCAAAATCCTTTAAAAGTGGACCTTATGAATGGATGCCAACATGATGTGGTACACCAAAAGGTGGGCCTACTTTCAACTGAGGTGGATCAAGGGGAATGGAGGAGATCCCTGAGTTGTGAAACTCTGAGGGTTTTGATAATGTCAAAGGGAATCAACAGGATTCCATCCAAACTATCGGGTCAGGTAATCTTGACAAGGGACAAACTTTTGGAGCAATCAATTACAAGGGTTAAGCTTCTGGAGCCATTTTTGAGGAGTCATCAGGGCCAAAATTATACTAGGCCTCATGGCTAAAATGCCAAGGGAACCATTTCAAAGGGAAAGGAGCAATTTCAAACTTCCTAGTTATGTTGGTAACAAGGATAAACAAAGGTCAGTTTTGTATTAATGTCCTTGACATTCTACTTGATAAAGGAGTTTCTAAGATGGAAATGTCCATGATTGGTAAATTTATGGGGCCCAAACCAAAAATTGATCTAGTTGGATCATGGGCCACGAAAAAATGATAAACTAAAGGTCAATTAGATATTACTACAATTTCTAAAGGGTTTTTCTCTTTCTCCTTTGTCTATGAAGAGGACCTCTACAATATTCTTGTTGGAGGCCTTAGTTTTGGGGGAAGTCAACTTTGATCCTAAATCGTATATTGGATTTAACCCCTCAAATGAATTATTTAATGTTACTCCTGTTTGGGTTAGGATGCCTAGGTTGCCTATGGATTTTCAGGATGAGGAGGTATTCAAAGGGATTTCTAGTGTCTTTGGTCATCTATTGACCGTTGATCTTGTAACAAGATGTAGAAGATGACTTGTCTACGCTAGGATTTGTGTGTGCATGGATTAGGAAACCATTCTTTCATCATAGATTTATATTATGTCCAAGCTTGGGATCTAGAAACAAACCTTGGAAAATGAATCTTCTCCATTTGCATGCTTTAAGTGTAAGTAAATGGACCATTGGGCAAAGGAGTGCCCGTCAAGCAAGGGAAGTAAGCTTTGGAGGAAAAAGCAAGTGGATAAGGATGTTGAGATTGGGAAAGATAAAGATGACATTATCAAACTAGACCCAAAAGATAGCATTCTCTCTAAAGCTCCAAATGAGGAAACCATTGTGCTAAAGGATACAAATTTAGAGATTGAAGATTTAGAAATCCCCATGGAAGAGGATAAAGAGGTTGTTCTACTACCTACCAAGGAAATTTTGGGAAGTGAGAAGGAGACTAACCATATTCTATAGGGAGATATGGGTTGGGAAGTAGAAAAATTGCTCCCCCAACTAAGGAGTTGTTGAAAGTAAAGACAGGACATTTTGATGCTATCTCTAAAGTTAAGGTAGAGTCAGTTGATGCATTTGAGAGTCCAGTTGCTACAAATTTGTTGAAGGATAGAAGACTACTTTTTTTACTCACCCCTAGTGGTGAAAGGAAGTAAGGATAAGCCCTTGGATCCTCAAACCAAGGTGATTACTAGATTTAGAAAACTAGTGGATTATGGATCTAATATAAAATTCTTGTAAGAATAAAAAATTAGAGACCTTAGGGAAAGAGAGGTGAAAAGGGATATCACAAACAAAAACCAACAAACCCTTCTGGCAATGTTCTATAATGGTACACCCAAACCAAAAAACTGAAATTTCTATCTTGGAATGTTGGAGGATTGAATAATCCACATAAGCACAACCTTTTGACCAATATCTCTAGGAAGAATAAACTAGAGATTTTTCTAGTTTAGAAAATAAAAATGCCTATTGAAGAAGTTTTCAAAATTAAAAATAGACTTTTTAAGGACTATGGTTGTTATGGGGCTAATGCAGATGGGGCCTCAAGAGGGATTACAACTTTTTAGAACCTGACTACTATGGATGGAACTTTTCTGTGTGTTGACATAAACCATGTGGTTGTCCTTTTTTACAACAAAAGTGAAAACACATCTTGGATTATCTCTAATATTTATACTCCCAACATCTAGAGTTCTAGAAAAATGTTGTGAAATAGTCTCACCAATTTCAGACAGTTACACTCTAACCTAAAGTGGCTATTTGTGTGGGACTTTAATGCTCCTCTAAAGGAAAATGAGAAGAAAGGGGGTTCTCCAATTTTCTTGGATAGCAAAGAAGACTTGACAGACTTCATCAATGATAATTCTTTGCTAGATTTGGACATGGAGGGTTCTAGCTATACTTGGTCAAATCATAGAGTTGGACCTTATCTTATTTAGGTAATGTTGGATCAAGCTCTGATAACTCTTAATTGGATATCCTCCTATTATTTCTCTTTCTGCTCTTACAAAATGGATAGGTTCAGATTACTCTCCTATTGTTATGTATGCTAAGAAATTGGGTAAAAGGAAAGGTTTTCCTTTCAAATTTAGAAAGATGTGGACCCACCATCCTAATTTGAATGAAAAATTTGTTGAATAGTGGAATATTAGTGTGGATGGTTTAGCTATGTATAGAATTTCTAAAAAGTTAAATAATGTCAAAATCAACATCAGAAGATGGAACAAAACTTATTTTAATAATATCTTTAAAAAATTTGAGCTAAAAGATAGGCTTGATAAGGTCTAGAATTAAATCCAAAATATGGGGTTGAATCAATATTTCATGCTAAAAGAAAGAGATTTGTTATGTGAGTTTCACTCCATTATTGAAAAAGAAGACTTCTAGAAACAACATTCTAGGGTTATTTGGTTAAAGGAGGGGGATAGAAACATAAAATTCTTTCATATGACTATGATGAAGCATAGATCCTCCAATAGAATTTAAGAGATTTAGAAAGATGGCATTCAAATCTTGGAAGAAACTGATATGAGAAATAAAACAATAAACTTCTCTAATCTCCTCTCTAATAACAATGACAGATCTTAACATTCAACAAGATATTCTAGAGGAGATACCAAATTTGATTGATGATCAAGATAATAGAGATCTCATGGAGCCCCTCTTGAAAGAAAAAATTAAATTTTCTAATTTTTTCTTTGAAGGAAATAAAGCTCCAAGGCTGAATGGATTTCCTCATTTTTCTTTCAACTATTTTGGGAAATTGTGGCCAAAGATGTTGTCGGAACTACAAAGGAATTATTTTGAAGTGGAAGGGTGTTGAAAGAATTGAACTCTACTTTTCAAATCCTTATTCCAAAGAAGATCAAGGTCAACTCCTTTGTTAATTTTCAGCCTATTAACCTCTATAACTTGATTTATAAAATCTTCTCAGATTATTGTGCTTAGGTTGCAACAAGTGCTTCCTAAATTAATTTCCTCATAGAAAAGTGGATTTTTTTTAGGAAATAAAATTTATTCAATTATCTCCATTCATGAGGTTCTTCACTCTTTGATGGTTAATAAGAAGGCTATTTTTATCTTGAAGCTATATTTAATTAAGGCCTATAATCAGGTGTCATGGGATTTCCTTCTTAATGTACTAAGAAGATTTGGCTTCAACAGTAAGTTTCTAAGAATAATTCTAGAGCTAATATCTACACCTAAATTCTTGGTTATTATCAATGTTTTACCTTCTGGATTCTTCAAATGAAAGGAAGCAAGGTACACAGAATAGCTTCCTACATTGAACTAATGAGGGGAGAGTTATGCAATTTTTTAATCTTTACAGTAACAAAGAAAATACACAACATAAATCAAATCAGCAATACCATAACACAAGATTTACGTGGGGAAAACCTTTTTAGGTAAAAAACCCCACACTCCAAAGCACAACCCAATGTATTATTCAGTAATCAAATAATGGTTACAATACAATTATAGAGCCAAACTCTTCCAGGAGTTCACCAACATGTATCTAGATTAATTCTGGCAGCATAATAACACCTGCAAATCAACCATACAAACTACTTCAACAATCACCTTATTTATAAAGAGATACAAGCATAGAGGAAGCTTCTAGAGAAAGCAACAAGAGATGGGCATCCAAACCCATGTGGCACACTTTCCCAACACATGTTTGACTCTTGTGACACTTGTACAATATTCCCTTACACCTTTTACAATCCTCCATACTTGGACGCCCCAAATTTGCCCAAAATAGGTATTAGAGATGCTCTTACATCATCATAAAATTTGTCATATATGACAACTTACAGTTGTAAGAGAATCTGTCATAACTAACTATTAATAAATGATTCTCTTACAACCTATCATATCCCAAACTTGGGTGCCCCAAAATGGGCTAAGTTAAAGATGCTTCTTACAGTGTCATACATGCAAATGACACTTGTCTCATCCCTTCTATTTTTAGCTCTTACAAATTTATAGAATCTGTCATAGTTCTTACACATCATAAACCTCTTAAAACACCCAAAAGATATTGGCACATGGCAATATGCTCCTACCACCAAATGGGATGTCTACTTCCTCATATAAGTACAAATTTCATCTAGCCACCTTCCATGTAGGATGACACATCATTGTGCCAACTCCCACAAAGTGACATAATAAAATATACATGAATAATTACAAACATAGGGAAATAATAAGAATTAAATAATTAATAATTCTAGGAACTTGCAAAGGTTGAGATACCTTAATTCCCAACATTCTCCCACTTTTTAAACACCTTTCAAGAGCCAATAGATAATTAGGGACTAATTTCTAGGGGTCAAAAGGCCCATAGACTTTGAACACCATCTGAACTTATCTGTGCTCACAAGCTTTGTCAAGGAATTTGCAACATTCGTGAAAGTGTCAACTTTCTCCAAATTCACCTTCCCATCCTCGGCCATGTCACAAATAAAATGGTATTGGACATCAATATGCTTTGTCCTCACGTGGAAAGTAGGATTCTTCACCAAACATATGGCACTCTGATTGTCACAATAAATGGTAATCTTCCCTGCATCAAAACCAATGTCAGAACACAATCTCTTAAGCCAAATGGTTTCCTTACAAGCATGAGTTGCTTCCATGTACTCTGCTTCTGTAGTGGACAAAGCAACGACAACTTTTCACTTACTCATCTAGCTAACTGCACCACTGAACATAATAAAAACATAACCACTGGTGGATCTTCTATTGTCAATATCTCTAGTCCAATCTGAACCCACAAATCCACGAATACTCACAAAATGTCAAGGTCTTGTAGGATAACCATGATAACATAGGGAATACTCAGAAGTACCTCACAAATATCTAAACACTCTATTCACTACATCCCAATGTACTCGTCCAAGATTAGAGATAAATCAACTAAGGACTCCCACTACTTGGAAAATATCTAGTCTTGTACAAACCATGGCATACATCAAGCTACCAACAGCACTAGCATAAGGAACTCTTGCCATGTCCACCACCTCATTAGGAGATTTTGGACAAGCCAAAAAAGATAACTTCATCCCCATCATCAAAGGAACAGTAAACGGTCTACAAGATGTCATGCTGAATCTCTCCAACATAGAATTCATATACTTACTCTAGCTTAAACAAAGTTTTATGTTTGCCCTGTCTCTTTTGATTTCCATCCCCAGAATGTATCGAGTTGACCCTAGATTTTTCATCTCAAACTATGTTGAAAGTTGAGACTTCAAATTAGAAATCAAGTTCTTTTCATTCCCAAAATATAGCATATCATCAACATATAAAGCAACAATAAGAATGCGATCATTATCCATCTTAATAAACACAATGATATGATTTTGATCTTATAAATCCCAAACTCAACACAAAGGCATCAAACTTCTAGTACCACATCCTAGGAGATTGTTTCAAACCATACAAAGACTTTTTCAACTTGCAAACCAGATTTTCTTTACCTTCAACAATGTAGTGCTCTGGTTGTGACATATAAATCTCCTCCTCCAAATCATCATGAAGAAAAGTTATCTTCACATCCATCTGCTCAACTTCAAGATCATACATTGCAGCAAGTGTTAATAAGACTGTAATGGATGTCAGTTTTGCAATGGTAGAGAATTTCTCACCATAATCTATTCCCTCAACTTGGGAATACCCCTTCACAACCAATCTAGCCTTATACTTCTCAACATGCCATCTGCACCAAATTTCTTTTTGAACACCCATTTGTATCCAATGGGTTTATGTCCTTCAGGCAAAGGCTCCAAGTCCTAAGTATTATTCTTTACCAAAGCAGCCATCTCTTCTTCCATGGCCTCTTTCCAAGAACTTGCATCTTTCATACCCATAGCCTCTTTCACGATTCTAGGCTTGTCAATGTTAGAAATCAAGGCAAAAATACAACTAGAATCAAGAAATGAATAACCAAACCTATCAGGTTGCCTCCTAATCTGTGTAGACCTCCTCAAAAGATGAGGTTGAGGTTCTTCTTCTTCTAAACTTTACGAGTTGCTAGAGCTCTCCTCATCACCAGGTCCAATAGGAGATTTCGATTCAATCTTGTCAATGGTAGAAGGAAATTGAACCACATCCTCTTTCTTTTCTTTCTCTTTTGGCTTCAGAACAACAGGAGGACTTGCTTCTCTAAAGATAACACTTCTGCTATACATGACTTTTTTGGCCACAAGATCCCAAAGCTTTTACCCTTTCACACCGGCACCATAGCCAATGAAGATACACTTAACTACCTTGCTCTCTAATTTTGACCTCTTCTCCTTAGGCACATGTGCATATGCCTTGCAACCAAATACTCAAAGATGTCTTAGTAAAGGATTTTTACCAGACCACACCTCCATGGGTGTCTTTAGCCCAAAACTTATGTTCAAGGCTAGCTCCACTAACCATACTCCTAGCCCTCTCCATTAACATCTTGCTCATCCTCTCTGAAAATCCATTTTGCTGAGGGGTGTATGGAGTTGTCTTATGTCTTTCAATCCCATGTACTTTATATAACTTCTCAAAATCCATCGAACAAAACTCACCACTGTTGTCAGTCCTCAAACACTTAATCTTTTTACCAGTCTGATTCTCTATAAAAGCTTTTAAATCTTTGAACTAACTAAAGACTTCAGATTTGCTTCTAAGGAAATAAACCTATTTCCTACTATAATAATCAATGAATGACACAAAATATATAGATTTAGAAATTGAAGGAACATTCATAGGACCAAACACATCAGAATGAATCAAATCCAACACCTTAGAAGATTTGTGAGAACTAGAATAAAATTGAACACAGTTTTGCTTCCCATATACATAATGTTCATAAAAATTGAAATCAAGATTACAATCATTTAACCCCTTGATGAGGTTCATATTTTTTAGGGCTCTAAGACCCTTCTCACCAATGTGACCAAGTCTCTCATGCCACAACATTGTCTTCTTAGCACGAAGTTTCATCTCTAAAGCATGAGCACCCTTAGGTACCCAGAAAGCACAACCATCAAAAGTAGATGCAACACACTTCTTTATTATTGGTTCTAATGGTGAGGATGAAGAATCTAAAGCTTTCTTCTTTGAAATAGAAGAACTATTACACTAAGCAGTGCATGCATCTAGCTAAAACAAAGTGCCTCTTTGAACAGCCTTAGCAAGCACCATAGCTCCTCTAGTCATCTTGAATCCTCCATTCGAGAAGACAACCTGCACAACCATATCATTCAACTTATTTACATAAAGAATGTTCTGTGAAAAACTAACGATATGAAGAACACCATTGATCCCTTTAACTCGTCCATCAAGGAATCAGATCAAGACTCTTCCATAGCCAACAATCTTCAGGTGAGATTCATCACCCAGGTACACCTTCCCACCATCATATTATTCATACTTTATGACCCAACCCTGATGTGAGGTCATGTGGAAAGAATTGCCAGAATCTATCAACCACACATCTTCCAATGCATGGGTAGCCAAGGCAGCAACAAAAGCATCACCATCATCATGTGACTTGTCAGAATCTGAATCGGAGAAGTTCTCATTTTTCTTCTTCTCCTCCTCCTTACACTCCTTTCGAAAGTGCCCAAGTTTTCCGCAGTTCCAACATAGTGCCTTCGACTTTCTAGGAGACTTAGATCTCCCATGGGATTTAGATCTTCCTTCATCTTCTTCCCTTTCCTTCTTTTTCCCTTTGTCTTTTGATCAACCACAAACCGCAAGAGCCTCCTTAGTTGTTTCAGAAGATTTTCTCCGCATCTCTTTAGACAATAATGATGCAACCACTTCATCCATCTTAAAGGTGGTAGTGGTACTCCCAATGGCCATAACAAGGTGGTCCCACGAATCTAGAAAAGAACACAACAATGTGATACAACGATCCTCCTCCTCCATCTTCACTCCAATGGAGCTCAACTAGGCAACAAGCATATTAAAATTATTCAGGTGATCTACGACAGATCCTCCATCTTCCATCCTCAGAGAGTACATCTTCTTCCTTTGGAACAACTTATTTACCAAGGATTTAGCCTAATAAATTTGACCAATTTTCTTCCATAAATTTTCAGTCGTAGTCTCTTCATGGACATTTAACAAAATAGAGTCAACCAAATAGAGTCTTATCAAACCCTTAGCCTTATGATCCATCAAATCCCAATCTCCTTGTTTCATGCCCATTGGCATTTTTTCAGATATAGCAACCCATAGCTCTCGATCTACAAGGATCCATTTTGAGTTTCCACAACTTGAAATTACCGCCATTAAACTTCTCCATCTCTATTCTTCCAGATGTGCTTGTCATCTCCTTCCTGCAACGAGATCACAAAATGCTCTACACAAACTCCCACTTAATTGAAGATCAATACAAAAAACTCTCTACCAAACAACTAGGACCAAAACTAGCCAAGCTCTGATACCAACTAAAACGAAGCAAGGTGTGTGGAATAGCTTCCTACACCAAACTAATGAGGGGAGAGTTATGCAAATTTTTAATTTTTACAGTAACAAATAAGAAGATACACAACATAAATCAAATCAATAATACCATAACACAATATGTATGTGGGGAAAACTTTTTCAGGTAAAAAACCCCACTCCAAAGCACGGCCCAATGTATTATTCAGTAATCAAATAGTGGTTACAATACAATTATAGAGCCAAGCTCTTCCAGGAGTTCACCAACACGTAGTATCTGGAGTAATTCTGGCAGCATAAAAACACATGCAAATCAACCATACAAACTACTCCAACAAGCACCTTATTTATAGAAGGATACAAGCATGGAGGAAGCTTCTAGAGAAAGCAACAAGAGATGGGCATCCAAATCCATGTGGCACACTTTCCCAACACATGTTTGACAATGTGCCACTTGTACAATATTCTCTTACACCTCGTACAACCCTCCATGCTTGGGTGCCCCAAATTTGCCCAAAATAGGTATTACAGATGCTCTTACATCATCATAAAATCTGTCATATATGACAACACTTATAGTTGTAAGAGAATCTGTCATAACTGACTATTAATAAATGATTCTCTTACAACTTGTCATATCCCAAACTTGGGTGCCCTAAAATGGGCTAAGTCAAAGATGCCTCTTCAGTGTCATACATGCAAACGACACTTGTCTCATCCCTTCTATTTCTGACTCTTACAATGTCATAGAATCTGTCATAGTTACGCTTCATAAACCTCTTACAACACCCAAAAGATGCCGACACATGGAAAGATGCTCCTACCACAAAATGGGACACCTACTTCCTCATATGGGGACAAATTTTATATAGCCACCTTCCATGTAGGATGACACATCACTGTGCCAACACCCACAAAGTGACATAATAAAATATACATGAATAATTACAAATGTAGGCAAATAATAACAATTAAATAAATAATAATGCTAGGAACTTGAAAAGGTTGACACACCTTAATTCCCAACATCAAAAGCTCTATAGGTATCCAATTGGGCGATCTCATTTCCCCTTTCTTATTTATTATTATAGCAGAGGCTTTGGGTAGAAGTTTATAGAAAGCAGTGAGTGAGGGCAATTTTAAAGGTATCAAGCCTGCTTATTTTAAAGGTATCAAGTTTGTTTCATCCAACGTTCCTTACTCTCACCTATAGTTTTTGGATGATATGATTATCATGGGAGAAGCTTTAGTATTGGAGGCTAAGGAGCTAAAGTTGATTTTATCTGTATGAAAAATATTTGGGCCAAAAATTAAGTGTAATGCCCCAAGCTTTCACCTAGGACATTATCCAAACAAAAACTGAACAAACATTTTTTTTGCATTTGCAAGTGCGATATGTCACATTGCACTCACATGTGCACAAGGTGTCATAACAAGTACAACTACATCTAAGAAGACATCACCATTGCACTAAGAAAGGTGGCACAAGCATAATAATTCACTCATCATGTGATAAGTCATCACGATGACCAAGCAAGAGAATGCAGCTCACTCCACAATGACAATCGGACAACCATCCACAACCTCACTTCCTCACGAACACATGGAGTAGGATGAAGGTGGGAACTATCTCAAATCCATTCCATGACACAAAATGAGATCCCAACAAAAGGGGAACACTCACCCAAAAGATGGTGAACAACTAGGAGGTACAATCCCTCAACCAATTGGAACAATCACTAGTTGATTTCATGGAAAGACATGCTTCCCAATGCAAAAGAGGGAATAACTTCCAAAATAAGACACCTATCGACAAAGTGTCAACATGGGAAGAATCAATAGACCAAGAGGAACAACTTCCATATACAAAGTTTCATTGAGAATATCAAGAAGTGCTCATTGTCCAACAACCCAAAGACTACAACACCCCAAAGGGCTACAACAAGCCAAGAGGACTCTAGCACACCAAAGGACTACAGCACATTATACTAGTGTTCATTTCTAGTGTTATCATCCTCTCACAACATTTAAATAGAAAATTATTTAAGCCACCTACTTAGGACTTTGACCAAGGTTCCCACAAGGGCTCTACTATTCCTAGGCTTCCTATGAACTGACACAAGACTAAACAACCTCTATGAGATGATTTTGAGGTCTCCAAACAAGCACAACACTTCAACACACTCTTCAATAAGAGTGAAGGTAGCCAAGTGGAACACTTGCCAAGATAGAACCAAATGCCACAAGACACTTATTAAACACACTCATCTCGTGTGAACACACCCACATGTGAAGGAGATGGTAGATGATTTAGGGGTATGAGCCACCCTACACAATCTTTGATAACCAACTCAAAGTGACTCAACAAGACAAATTGAACATCTAAAATTGTCTACACTAAGACACTTAGCCAAATTACAAATTGTGAATAAGGCTTTATGCCAACAACATTCACATAAGAAAATATGATAGAAATGCTACAAAATGCTATACATGTTTGACACCAATGTCGACACATGCCAAAAATAATAATAGGATCCTCGTCATCTATATGGGTGGAATATGATCTAATACCAAATCATCTATAACCATCATTTACAAAATCCCAATAATTGAATCTAATCGGCTAACATAACAAGATTACATGACGTAAAACATATAAATCATGCCAACATCCTCACAAGCTGATGCGTGGAAAAATACAAGATGGTAACAGATAATTATTACATTTAAAGTGTTTCATTCTAAACATGGATGAGACATAACCCACATCATAAAATATACAAAACATCATTAAAATCTTATTACAATGGTCTCAAGGACCCAATTTACAAAGGTTTTCAATGTCACCCTGTGTTTGGACAGTTTGTTTATGTTATCTTTAACTAAGTATTAGTTAGATACATTGCCATGCATTTTAAACTATGTTTATGAAATTGTGATTCGAGGATATTTATGATATAATAATTTGATTTTTATACATGATATGCAGAAAGAGAATATTAGAATTGATGATGATTAAAACAAATACACATGATTTCTAAATGTAGATAATGGATTAGCTTTTTTATTTTTGTTTATTGGTATATTCATATGATGGTATTATTATCAGATTAACTACCTTTTCGGCAAAATGAGATGGATGTAAGAAATTAGTTTCCCCCTCCCAGATGAGGAGAGAGAGTATCATCGGAGAGAGGGCAGTAGATCGAGGAAATTGGCAAGACATCATGATTTCAAGAACGCACACATACAGTACTTGTGATTATACGTGTAAGGAAGTTAAAGTAGCGGAAACAACTTCCTACGCCAATCTTGAGGAAAGAAATTATTAAAAATTTATATCTGATCTAACAGTCAGAAATTTTAGAAACACATTCAAAAACATGAAATAAACAAAGAGACACAAAACACCAGATATACGTGGCGAAAACCCTTTTGGGTGAAAAACCCCACACTCCAAAAGCCTGCTCAATGTATTTCAAATCCAATACCAAGATTACATACACTTGTAGAGCAAGTTTATTACAGGAGTATCACTAGTAAACAACTCTGGAAGAATTCCGGTAGCATTCCGACAGCATAACAATAACTGCAAACTCACACTCTGCAAACAACTCCTCAAGCCTCCAATTTATAGACTTCTAGCTATACAAGAAACCACCTGTGGTTTTACAAAACCATGTGCGAGGATTCTCAGCCAAGATTCCAGTCCCAAAATAAGCTCTCACGTCCAAAATGAAATCATCTATTTTTGACCCTTACAAATGTCATAGAATCTATCATAATATGCCTAAAAATAGGCCTTCCGTAATATACTATCATGTGGGCATCTTTAAACACCTAAAAAAATAATTTTCAAAGCACCTACAATGCGTAACAGTTGTAGGAAAATATTAAATAAAAATAACTATAACGGGAAATGTGCAACAAGGTTGAGACACCTCGTTTCCCAACATTCTCCCACTTGTCAAATACCTTGCAAGGGCCAAGGGAATAACATCATTATGGATCAACTGCTAAGGGCCAAAAGGCCCATAGACTCGGAACGCCACCTAAATTTTGTTGTGCTCACAGGCTTAGTTAATGCATTCGCAAGATTCACCACAGTCTCTACCTTTTCTAGCTTCACCCTGCCATCCTCGACCATATCTCTCACAAAGTGATACTGAACATCAATGTGTTTGGTCCTGGCATGAAAAGTCAGGTTCTTCGCAAGGCAGATTGCACTCTGACTGTCACAATAAACTGTAACTACACCATGTTTTAATCCAATATCTGAACGCAAACGCTTTAGCCAAATGGCTTATTTACAGGCATGAGTAGCTGCCATGTACTCTACCTCAGTAGTGGACAAAGCGACCATAGCCTGTCGCTTTCTCATCCGACTGATTGCGCCACCATTAAGAGTAAACACATATGCACTGGTGGATCTTCTGCTACCGACATCACCAGCCCAGTCTGAATCCACAAAACCATGAATACTCGGGGAATGTTGATCTCATGTACCATGAAAACAAATAGAGTACTCTGATGTACCCCGCAAATATCTGAAGACCTCTTAACTGCATCCCAATGCACTCTTCCAGGATTAGACATATAACGAGAAAGAACTCCCACTACTTGGGCAATGTCTGGTCTTGTACAGACCATAGCATACATTAAGCTTCCAACTGCACTCTGGTAAGGCACTCTGCTCATGTCTTCCATCTCCGATGGGGATGTAGGACATTGTGAAATAGACAGCTTTGTTCCCAATGTAACAGGAACACATAGTGGTTTACAATCCTGCATGTTAAACCTTTGCAAAACTGAACAAACATACTTACTCTGGCCAAGCCATAGCTTTCTATTCTCACGATCTCTTCTGATCTCCATCCCAAGTATGTGTTTTGTTGCACCAAGATCTTTTATTTCAAATTTTGCAGAGAGCTGAGATTTCAATTTTGCAATCAAACCTTTGCCTTTCCTAATAAACAACATGTCATCAACATATAAAGCAATTACCAGGAAACGATCACCATCAGATTTAAAATATACACAGTGATCAGATTTAGACCACACAAATCCCAAACTCAACACATAAGTATCGAACTTCTGGTACCACATCCTAGGACTTTGTTTAAGGCCATACAGAGATTTCTTTAACTTACAAACCAACTTGCTTTTACCTTCACCACGTAGTGTTCTAGCTGTGTCATGTAAATTTCTTCCTCCAAATCACTATGAAGGAAAGCAGTTTTCACATCCATTTGCTTGACCTCTAGGTCATAAGTTGTTGCAATAGATAATAAAAAATGAATGGATGTCATTTTAGCAACAGGAGAAAATATCTCACCGTAATCAATACCCTCAACCTGAGAGTATCCCTTCGCAACCAACCGTGCCTTATACTTTTTAACATTTCCATCTGAACCAATCATTTTCTTGAACACCCATTTACATCCAACAGGTTTGCTTCCTTCAGGCAATGGTACTAGGTCCCATGTATCATTTCTTTCAAGGGTTGCCATCTCTTCATCCATGGCAACTTTCCAGGACTCTGCATCATTCATACCCAAAGCCTCTTGCATAGATCTCGATTCATCAATAGTAGTATTCAAAGCAAATATACACTTCCAATCATCGGGTGAATACCCATACCTTTCAGGTGGTTACCTATGCCTTGTAGACCTTCAAACAAGCTGAGGTGGAGGTTCTTCCACTTCTTCCTCCTCTTCACCCTCTCCTGAAGATTTAGAGCTTGATGAGCTCTCCTCAACTTCTTGTCTATCTTGGGGTCTCGATTCAACATTCTCAGGCATAGATGGAAGTTGAATCACATCCTTTTTCTGATCAATTTCTTTATGTTGTTCTGGCTGAAAAGCAACAGGAGAAGATTTAGTCTCTCTAAAAACAACACTTCTGGAATAAATTACCTTATGTGCAACAGGGTCCCAAAGCTTGTATCCTTTCACACCATAGCCATAGCCGATGAAGATACATTTGACATCCTTAGAATCCAAATTTGTTCTCTTCTCCTTATGCACATGTGCATATGCCTCACAACCAAAAACTCTCAGATGTTTAAGTGAAGGCTTTTTCCCCGACCACGCCTCCATCGGTGTTTTATCAACAAGCGCTAATGTAGGAGATCTATTTATCAAATAACAAGCAGTGGCTACAGCTTCAGTCCAAACCTTTTGTTCTAGACCAGCTCCACTCAACATGCTCCTAGCCTTCTCCATCAACGTTATGTTCATTCTTTCTGCAACTCCATTTTGCTGAGGAGAATACGAAGTTGTCTTTTGTCTTTTAATCTCTCAATCTGTACAGAATCTATCAAAATCTACAGAACAGTACTCACAGCCATTGTCTGTCCTCAAACATTTAATTTTCTTTACAGTCTAAGTTTCAACCATAGCCTTAAACTCCTTAAATGACTGAAAACTTCATATTTACTCTTTAAAAAATATACCTATGTCCTACTGAAATCATCAATGAAAGTAACATAATAAACTGATTTACCAATAGAAGCAACATCAACAGGACCAAATACATCTGAATGGATTAGATCCAAAATACATGAAGACTTATGAGAAGACGAGTAAAACTGAATGCGGTTCTATTTGCCATAAATACAATGTTCACATAAATCAAACTCTAGATTGCAATCATTCAAACCTTCAACAAGGTTCTTATTTTTCAGGGCTTTCAAACCCTTCTCTCCAATGTGGACAAGTCTCTAGTGCCATAACATAGTCTTCTTTGCAGGCAACTTTGATTCTGTAGACAGAGCACCCTTGGGTACCCAGAAGCCATGACCATCCGCAGAAGAGGAAACCATCTCTTTTTTCAACGAAGTAGTTTCTGCCTTGATTTTATCAAAAGTGCTATTGCACTCAACCGTGCCTGTATCGAGTTGGTATAATGTACCCAATCTACTTCCTCTTGCTATCACCATAGCACCTCTCACCATTTTCACACCTGCTTCAGAAAACTATACATGCACACCCGCATCTATTAGCTTGCTAACAGATAATAAATTTTTTTGCTAGTCCTGGGATATGCAAGACACCATCAAATCTTCTAACTCTACCATCAGAAAACTTCACATGAATACTACCACGGCCAACAATGTCAAGGAAAGAATTATCACCCAAATACACCTTACCACCATTATAGTTTTCATACTTATTAAACCAGTTTCTATTAGGAGTCATGTGGAAAGATGCACCTGAGTCTATCAACCATGCATTATCACCTGCACGAGTGGCCAAGGCTGCAATAAAGGCATCTCCATCTTCTTTCTCAGACTCAGAATCAGAATCTTGCTTCTTCTTCTTCTTTTTCTTCTCTTCTTTACACTCCTTTCGGAAGTGTCCGGATTTTCCACAGTTCCAGCATATTGCCTTGGACTTACCATGACATTTTGATCTCCCCTTATTCTTGGACTTAGAACAGCCACACTGCTTCTCATCTTTACCTCATTATTTTTGTCTTCCTCGAACACTCAAAGCCTCTTTGGCATTCAGAGAGACCTTTCTTCTCATCTCTTCAGAAAGTAGAGAACCAACAACATCCTCCATCATCAAGATGACTGCAGTGCTCCCAATAGCCATAACTAGGTTGTCCCATGAGTCTGGCAACGAACACAACAAAATTTGGCACCTTTCTTCCTCATCTATTTTCACCCCAACTGAGGTCAACTGAGTCACCAACATATTGAATGTTTCCAGATGCTCAGAAATTTGTCCACTTTCTTCCATTCTCAAGGAATACAACTTCTTCCTCAAGAAAATCTTATTCACTAGAGATTTAGCTTAATATATCTCACCCAACTTCTTCCAAAGCTTCTTCGAAGTGGGTTCTTCATGGACATTTATCAGAATCGAGTCTGTAAGACACAGTCTAATGAGACCTTTAGCTTTTCTATCCATTACATCATATTTTGCAACCAAATCTAGATCCATAGGCCTATGGACATTTTCATCCACTGCATCCCATAGATCCCGGTCAATCAACAGATCTTCCATCTTCAGCTTCCACATTTCAAAGTTCGTGCCAAAAAAAATTCAACTTCAATCTTCCCAGATGTGCTTACCATCTGAAAAAGCCTGGAACAAGATCACAAAGTATCCTCTACACAGGCTCCCACTCAAACCTTGATTAGCACAAAATATCCAACAACCCACAACTAAAACCAAAGGTGATCGGGCTCTGATACCACTTGTAAGGAAGTTAAAGTAGCGGAAACAACTTCCTACGCCAATCTTGAGGAAAGAAATTATGCAAAACTTTATATCTGATCTAACAGTCACAGAAATTTTAGAAACACATTCAAAAACATGAAATAAACAAAGAGACACAAAACACCAGATATATGTGGGGAAAACCCTTTCGGATGAAAAACCCCACACTCCAAAAGCCTACTCAATGTATTTCAAATCCAATACCAAGATTACATACACTTGCAGAGAAAGTTTATTACAGGCATATCACTAGTAAACAAATCTGGAAGAATTCCGATAGCATTCCAACAGCATAACAATACCTGCAAACTGACACTATGCAAACAACTCTTCAAGCCTCCAATTTATAGACTTCTAGCTATACAAGAAACCACCTGTGGTTTTACAAAACCATGTGCGAGGCTTCTTAGCCAAGATTCCAGTACCAAAATAAGCTCTCACGTCCAAAATGAAATCCCCTATTTTTTACCCTTATAGATGTCATAGAATCTATCATAATATGCCTAAAAATAGGCCTTCCATAATATACTATCATGTGGGCATCTTTTGACACCTAAAAAACCAATTTTCAAACCACCAACAATGCGTAACAGTTGTAGGAAAATATTAAATAAAAATAACTATAACGGGAAATGTGCAGCAAGGTTGAGACACCTCGTTTCCCAACAATACGCATGTGTTATTTGGAAATTTTCTCATGTCATAGGTTTTGTGGAATCTTTACATCTTGACATCGTCATTTATTGTCTTCGTGTTTCCAAGATTGTCTTGTTACTGTTTAAATTATTTGGTGTTAATCTCCCATTTTGCATTGTTCTTATTTGATCTTGTTATGAAGCAAATAAAGTCTTCTTTGCAAGTGATGTGCATGGTTATACACGTAGAAGAGATTAAATGCATTAAAATATAGAGTGCTGTGAAGTTAATAGTAGAGATAAACTCCATCGCACTGGCTTTTTGGTGTACACTCACTTCAGTTGGAAGTAATGGTGGATGGAGGGGAAATAATTGCATGGGAATCCTTGGTATTCGAGGAGATATTTCAAGGTTTTTCACCACCCATAATGAAGTAAAATCGATGAAGAAGAGGAGAGAGTTGGAAAAAGAGGAGGCAATGTGGAAACGGTAGAGAGAAGGAAATACTTCTACAACTTTTCTGAGGAATATTACTTGAGTTTCAGTATGTTTTACATTATTTTGAAGCATTTGATTAAGTATTATATTCTTTAATCAATCTTCTACAAATATATATAGAACATGGGTTCACTTAAAAGAATGTATGTGGAAACTTAGAGAAGGGTATTCACTATTTTCAATGGATATTCATGTGATTATAAAACCAGTTTATTTTGAATTTTCTATGTTTGGCATGTACATTGGGGATTCTTACTGATAAATTTAGAGACCATACTAGGTTTGTGTTGGTTAATAATGGGTTTTCTACAAGACCATATTCAGTCTGAATGATGGTAGTATTTATTTATATGTGAAAACCACATTCGAGATTGTGCATTGAAAAATTGTGGTAAGTTATAACGACCACGATGGATCTGTGTTTAACAATATCTTCTTATACATATGGAAAGACCATTTTCAGTCTGGAGATTGTTGTACTATTATCAAACATAATGTAGGAAACATCGACCATATTTAGACATGTCTCTGTTATGAGTATAAGTAATAGTTATTTGTCCATGTATAGGTGTGCAAAAGAAATGGGTTTTTGTTATCTTTTATTCCATCTCAAACGGGTCGAAAATGTGGGCAAGTTAAGTTCATAGATACTTGTTTAACCCTTCATTAGTCTGTAGTTTGCATATATATAAAATAAGAGTTGGGTATTTTCTTACTTGATATGAACCTATCTATTTGTCACTCGACCTCATACAGGTCTGCAAACAAAATTAATATATGTTTAGTGTTGTTTGACCATATATAGGTATGCAACTATTATGAGTTTAGACTATTTTGTCATTCGACCACCTATAGGTCTACATTTTGTGGAGGTTTAGGATTTTATAACACTCAACCATGGTCAGGTCTACTTTTGTTTTGATATAGATTTAATCGGGAAGGGCTCATACCTGTACAAAGAAGCCAAGAAAGGTGAATGAAACGATTTTCACAAGCAGTGAAACTGGGAAATAAAATGGGATTTTGAAAGGGCCCGAACCCTTACAATAAAAGGTAGAACCGTTGCAACAACAAGGACTAGACAACGCTAGAACCTGACCTATTAAAACGAATGCCTTTGACCCGAGGGTGCAAAGTAGAAATAGCCTTAGGAAGACCTTTCTTCCTTCTCTGAGAAATGGTCCAAGAACACAAAGAGTCTAAGTCCTCAGAACAAGGAGAGAGAGGGGAATCTTCCTTAGATTCCATCAACAAAGATAGCACACGAGAAGAGGGGGAGGCCCCAGCACTAGAAGATGGGGTACCCGATGACTGAACTGGAGCAGGAAGCTCCACAATGCCCTCACAGGAGGGGACAACCAATGGTAGATTAGAAGTCACTGGAGAAATTGGGGGACACGCGGCAGCCACCACAACACCCACATGACCCGAAGTGGACAAAGAGGGTTCATCTGCCGGCGAGAGGGCATCCACCGAAGAGCCAAAAGCACTAATGGTCAAGTGATCGTCCAAAGCATTCTTCCACTAGGTGGTTGCACCCTTGCGGCGAGAGTGGGGACAAACGGAGGCTAGGTGGCCCGTGGCAAAGCATCGTCGACATCTAAACAGGAGGCTCTCATAATCACGCAGTTGCAAACATGACCTATCCCCAAGCTGCAGAACCACCTCCCCATGAAGGGTTTTGGAGATGTCAATGCCTACTAAAATGCGAGCAAACATGGAGTGTCCTGTGAAAGAGGTAGTAGAATCCACCATCAAGAAGCGGTTGATAGCATTTCCAATGTCCTCATAGCAGGAGTCTTCCTAGCACTGAGGAGGGAGATTTAGGAGCCTAACCCAGGTTGGTTTGATGTTGAGAGGCTCGGTGAGAGGGTTAAAGGAGCAAGACCAAGGTTTAATGGATAGGGAAAGCACTCCCCACATCCAAACCTGATTGTTCAACATAGTATCCTACTCCTCAGGGGAATCAAATGCCACCATAAAGAAACCCCTGGCGCACAGAAACAACTCAATCTTGCCCACCACCAAGAGCTTCCAATTCTCTAAGACCTAGCTATGAAGGTTTGGTAGGGACGGCCACATGTTGTTGAATCTGCATACAACCCCAATACGTTGATAATAATCCTCATTCTCAAGGACCTCTTGTCGACACACCACAACCAAGGGAGGTAGCGCATAGGGAAAAACTGTCCTTGGAGATGGGAGAGCAGGCGGCTTCCTGGCAGAAATGGTCTCATCCACTTCAAGAAAGAGGGCCCTGAAGGAGCCACGCCCTCCTGAAGGGATATTAAATCCACAGGGCATCGATGAGAAACCCAAACCCTTCACTGGCACATCAAATGAGGCACCCATAATAAGAAACTCTGTCTGAATCTGAACCTCTGCGTCCACTGGGCCATAAGCCAAGTCAGGTCTACTTTTTTTATGAACCTATATATTAGTCATTCGACCATATATAGGTCTACTAATGGAATGATATTATATTCATAAACACTCGACCATTTCCAGGTTTGTAATTTATGAGTTGTAATTATTTAACTTTCAACCACATACATGTCTATATTGTGTGCCAGTGTGGATATTTAAATTGTTCAACCATATACCTATTGATGGTTATAATTATAAAACAAGAAATGGGTTTCTTGTTTCTCATGGTCTTATAATAGACTATATATATATATATATAAAGTTAGGGAATGCTTAACTTGGGTTTAGAGATAAGAGATCTCAATAGCAAATAGATTTGTTCCTTTATTTGATACATATTGTAATAGAGGAAATTATGAATAGTTTACATTCTTCGATGGATTATGATTTTACTCTCCTATATTTCTCTATCGGGTATTTAACCTAGGATAGCCTACAGAGTTTGTTTTTATGAATTTATGAGTTCTCGTATGGTAAATTTGTGTGCAGAAAACTTAACATTATTGTTAGTTGTTGTGATATATATATATATATATGAAAAATACATATATACATATACACATAGTTTTATATTTATGAAAACCTTATTATTTCTTTTAGTCAGAGAAGTGTTCAAAGATGAGTAGAGATAGTTTGGAAATTAACAAAGTTATGTACTTATTTAAATGCAATGACCTTGTGTTATTATCACAAAACTATAAGTTCATTATGAACAACGATATCTCTGATCAGTGTCTAAACTTGTTATACTTAAATTCTTCAAGGCTAATTTATACAAGCCTTTATTAGTGTGAAAACATAGAAAATAGAGAATTGGGGACAACAGGGAAACAATTATGTGTTGATTTAATACTTGCAGACTAAAACCTTAAACCATGGAGTTCTTGTGATTTCAATTGACTTAATGATTAGCTCTTGTTTTGAGTTATATGAATGACTGATAGTATTTATGATCAGTCCTATATCTAAACCTATTCAAGTTGAGAATCTTATTATGAATCCTATGAAAATTTATAGGAGGTATTTTCTTATATGATTAATAATTTCAAAGTTATGAGTTGAGAATTCTTGATTAGACTGTTAGTTTTGACCAAATGCTGAGAATGCATGGAATTACAAAGCAGTGTCATTAAATCTGAGTTGTTTAAGAAAGTCATCTACCAATTGCCTGAGTAGGTTGTCGAATCAGTGTGGGATTTTATAACAACTAGTCGAGTCAGTGTTAGAAGGGTTGTCTTCATAATGCAGAAATGCTTAAGTCATGTATAATATATTTTATGAATGCGTGTATGTGAATTAAATGATTCCTATTGACAAGTTTGAGATAGAAGTGTGTGGCCATACGACACATCCCCTTTTCTAGAATGTGTATTGATTTATCAAAACTTTGGCCAAAGTAATGTAAAATTGTTACTTGCATTGTCAATTCACAATGTCTATTGGTTTGCATGACAATCGGTTTTGTCATACTTAGCTAAGAGGTATCTAGAGTTGTATGGCAAATTGTATGTGACTAGACATGACACTAGTTCTTGGAGGGAATGATGTTCTTGCAAATTTCCTTTATTTGCTACCATCTCAAATGTAGGACCACTTCCTAATGGAAGGTGTACAAGGGACCACTAGTCTATGGTTGGAGGTAAAGCACTCAGGTGATGCTCTCCCTCTTACAGCTGAAGAATGCCGAAGGTTTAGTCACAGATATTATTTGTATTCCTCATGTCATATGTATATATTGAAAACTTGTAACTTGTAAAGATTCATGGCATTATGATGTAAATGCTAATTTGTAATATTTTATGGATAATGTTTAACTCATTTATTGATTTGTGATATGAAATTAGTTTTTATGAATCATTTAAATGTAAATATGGTTTGTTTGTTTTTTTAAATAGTGTTTTCTTGTTGAAATTTTAGTTGTTTCTAAGGAACGGATAGACGTTCGTTACACGTGGTATCAAAGCACAATTTAAACACTCGAGCCTATGAGCCTACTTCACAAGAAGTCATCAATGATAACCTTGTGTTTATTAACCTAATCCTAGTGATTTTGTTCTTTAAACACAAAAATGGGAGGGTCAAAGTAAAAGAAAAAGAATGGAAAGAAAAAGAAAACCAAACGATAGAAAACAAAAGCCAAAATAGAAGCAAATGTGAACTATGAAGGAGAGGTCTGGCTCTTCGATTATGAAACATTGGCGATAGCCTTAGAGCGAATCAAGCTAGAAAGAGAAAAACAGTTGAAGCCTTCAACCTCCATTGAGATCAAACCAAACAAACCATCGGCGATTCGTGACATGCCTTTTGTGTGTGGACAAAATGCGATAGTCCTAACAATGAGGTGATAGAGGAGTACCTACATGTACATCCTATCTTGAAGTTCGTATTATTAGATTTTTAAGGTGATAGAGGAGTACCACAGTCTGATAGCGATTAGAAATCTTTATAATCCTATAAGACCTTATCTAAATAAGGATGTATAAGTCCATTTATATGAATAAAAACATTTGTCATTTTTCACCAAAAGTGTGTTTATCTATTGTGTTGAAAATTTTGAAATTCTAGTTTTGGGTGTATGAAATGAATGATGCATTATTGTTTTTTAGAATTTGACATACAAACCTTTTAACATCAAAACTTAGGGATAACGAATCTATAATATGACTCACTATGTGCAATTATCGTTTAAACGAGAACAAACCCTAGAGGTAGTCAGGATGGATCAAGTCAAGCTGTAGAAGATCCTATGGCTAAATTGGACCAAATCCTCGCAGTATTGAATGAAACCAAAGAAAGGTTAGGGGCTTTAGAACGAGATGTAAGAGGGCCACTTAACCAAGAGGATAATGAGGAACAAAACCAAGAAGATGGTGAGGGACAAGACCAAGAGCACAGTGCTCATGAAGAGCGTGGTGAGTCTAGGGAAAACACAGTGAACCGGGACGAAGCATTAAGGCAAGTTGCTGCAAAGACCTGTAACTAATGAACTTGCCAAAGATATAAAGAAAATCACCCTGCCAAAGTTTGATGGAACTATGCTAGGAGATGGAGCAGAGGCATGGCTCGGTGACATGGAGAAGTACTTTGAAATCAAGAATTATTCTGAGATAACTAAGGAAGTTTGGGGAGCCTACCAATTGTCAAGAGAAGCATCCACTTGGTGGATGAATAAGATGGGGTTGGGGTTTAGTTCTTTGAACTTGACATGGGACCAATTCATGGTTATTTTCAGACAAAGGTGGTTATGTTAGTTGTATTTTGACTAGAAATTAACTAATTTTTAGAATTTGCGACAACGTGACATGTTAGTGATAGAATATTGGGAGAAATTCACTAGACTTCTAAAGTATATTGCTCAATATCAGCGTGATGGACACTTTCGTATATGGAAATTCATCATGGGACTGATTCATAGATAGGAGGAGAGGTGGATTTTCATGGTCCATCAACCATGGATCAGGTCTTTGAAAAAACAATCAAACAAGAGCATAAACTTAAGTCCATTTTGGCTTACTCAAATAACTCTCGTAAAAAGTTTGGTTGCTCTAAATCTTCACCTTCCTTCAAGAAGAAGAACTAGAACCCAAACACAAAACCAAAATCCAATGGGAAAAGATCCAAAAATAACAAGAATGATTCTTGAGATGGAAAAAGGGGCAATGATTCCAAGAATGGTAATAAAAATGATCGTTCAACTGAGAAGGACGTCTTGGTGGTTGTTTTGCATGTGGAGGTGATCATTATGCAAATCAATGTCCAAACAAAAGTCAAGGAAATCAATTTCGATACTTTTCTCTGCATTCTCAGTAGACGGCTTTCTAGTAGAGAATTCATGCAGTTGTGGATAATCATCAATCAAAGTACCAAATTGCACCTATCGAAACTACAAGTATTTTGTTTGGAATACCAATTTCTATTCTAATAGATACTGGGGCTACAAAAAGCTTTGTAACACCTAGTTTGCTTAGTAAAATTCCTAGGCAAGGTGGCTATATGGCCAACTCTTGGTCAGTAGAGTATGCAAACAAGATAAGAGATTAGGTATAGCAGTATCTATTTGAGGCTAAGGTAAAATTACCTTCTTTTATGATAGAAGTCAATTTGTATGTAGCCCTGTTGGGATCATATGATGTCATACTAGGTATGAATTGGTTATGGCATCATAGGGCTAAAGTGGATTGTTTTGATAAAACAGTTGAGTGCTTAGACAACTTACAAAATCTAGTTCAAATTCAATGAGTCAAACATGGGATTAAGATCAGACAGGTGTCAACTATGCACCTCAAAAGAGATAGAAGGAAGAGATGTCAATTATTTGCAGTTAAAATTGATCAAGTAGAGAAATCTAAAGAGTTGGACCAATCCAAGACTATCCTTTTCTCTATGACTTCTAAGTTGTTTTTCCTGATGAATTTTCAGGTCTACCACCTAAGAGAGTTTTTTACTTTTCAATTGATATAGTACCAGGCTTCGACCTAGTGTCCAAGGAACCTTACCGCATGACAACCACAGCGTTGGTTGAATTGAAAGCCCAATTGCAAGATTTATTGATCAAAAGGTTAATTTGACATAGTGTGTCACCCTAGGGAGCGCCAGTGATCTTTGTCAAGAAGGACGGAACATTGTGCTTATGTATTGACTATCTATGCTAAATAAAGCAACAATAAAGAACAAATATCCTTTAACTCGCATTGATCATCTATTTGATGAAATGCGTGGTGCAATAGTCTTTCCAAAAGTTGACTTGAGGGTTGGTTATCATCAACTAAGAATTAAAGATGAAGATATTCACTAAACAACCTTAAGAACAAGATATGGACACTATGAGTTTATAGTCTTACCTTTTGGTTTGACTGATGCTCCTGCAGCATTCATGAATTTAATGAATAGTGTCTTCAGAGATTGCTTGGTCAAGTTTGTCCTTGTCTTCTTAGATGACATTTTAATATAGTCTAGGAATGAAGAACATGCTCATCATTTAATATTGGTTCTACAACAGCTGAGGGAATACAAGTTGTACGGAAAGTTGTCAAAATGTTCCTTCTTTCAAAAAGAAGTATAGTATTTGGGGCACATAATCTTTGCTGATGGAATTGTAGTAGATCCCTCAAAGATCAAAGCTATCATGGAATGGCCAGTGCCCATGAACATGCATGAAGTACACAGTTTCATGGGATTAGCTAGATATTACAAAAAGTTTGTTTTAAATTTTTCCAAAATTGCAAACCCCATCACCACACTCCAGAGGAAAGGAAAGCGGTTTGAGTGCAATAAGAAGTGTGAGGAAGCCTTCCAAATTCTCAAGGAGAGATTGACTTTTGCCCCTCTTCAAGTCCCTGATCTTGAAGGTCATTTTGTGGTCGTCACAGATGCATCAGGAGAAGGATTGGGTGGTGTGCTCGTGCAAGATGGGTAGGTTGTAGCCTATGAATCCAGGAAATTGTGGCCATATGAATCGAATTATGATGGGTGGGTTATAGCCTATGAATCGAGGAAATTGTGGCCATATGAATTGAATTATGCTTTGCATGACTTGGAGTTAGATGCAATTGTGCATGCCCTGCAAGTATGGAGATATTACCTAATGGGAAAACATTTTGAGCTTAAGTCAGACTATCAAGGGCTTATCGTTGTCACTCGCTAAATGTTTCTTCCATGCAAAGAGGGTAACCTCTCATATTCTCCACCACTTGATTTTATTTTTCCACAAGAGTTGGAATAATTTGATTTGTGCCATTAGCAAGGGTATAGTGCATGTTCCATTCTGAGTCCATCTCATTCACTTTTGTGGTAAGCTGATTTGGAACATCACAGTATCTAGTTTCCATCACACCTTTTCCAAGGTCCCTTCTTCATGGGTCCTAACCACTCTTTCCTCAATTCTTCTATGGAGTGGATCTCTATAAATCACTCCCTGTAATGTCCCCATTCTTGGAATGGTCACCATTAGAGAGGATTTGGGCTTATCACCCCACTCTGGGATCCTTGGAGGACATTTTGAGTATGAGAGGTGACTTGTTATATTTTAGTGTGCTTATCTTGGGTCAGACAGTTTGTATTCTTTGGGGCCTTGCTATCTTGCCGAGAGATCACTCTGTGTCGTGTAGACGCCTTGTGGACATAAGGAGATGCCCTCATTCATGCCAAGACAAATATTTGGGTGCTTTGCTCGTGATCTCATTGTACACATCATCATGGAGGTCGTCACTATTATCATTTCCTTGGCGCCCAATAAAATATAATACTCCTATGCTAGCACTTGGAGGAAATATAATAATAAACAAATCTTTAATTTGGTTTATTATTGGCTCAACCCTCTTGGAGGGAAACTCACATTCAAATTATATCATTTATTGCTTGGGTCGGTCCTCTAGGAGAAGAGGTGAATTGCATATATATAGGTGGTCATTTGGCATTGCAAAGTCATCATTCAATCATTATTCATTCAAGTTATCTCTTGGAGAAGGATTTGAGACGAAAACCTCAAGTTCTTGGAAGAAGTGGACGAAACTCTAGCTTCTTCTTGTGAGGATTCTGTGACAGGGATCCAATTGCACTTCACCATCATTTGGCAGAATTATATCAGCTTGGAGAGCATCTTTTGGTGACGATTTGCCTAGGGCATCACCCTAGGGCTGGAGCACACCTATTGGAGGAGGAGCAACTTGCATCTAAGGCAGATTTTTAGTGTTATATGGGCTGCTAAGGTTAGGGTTTGCGCAGAATTTATAGCAGCAGTCTTGCAGCCTTGTGCGCCCTCCATAGAAGACTATATTCATGCATATTTTAGTATGTAATCATTGCTAGTAGTATTTGCTATATTGTGGGTCTTGTGGCTGTTCACCCCAGCCATATATTTGTATTTGAAGACTGCATATACTCAGAATTTATAGAAGCAGACTTTTATTCATGTGGATATGTTTATGATGGTTGCCAATGTGTATTTCATGGTATAATTCACCTATGTACTTGGGCGATTCATTTGCTATATTCCTTCGAGGCTTGTTGCAATGTTTATGGGATGTTATAAGTATTTGCAATCTGAAAATTATAAAAATCAGAAATCGGTATCTAGTGTTTGAGCAGAAATTTCAGACTTGTCCAAAATATCCCCTTTGGGATATTACACTCCCCCATGCAAAATAAAGCATTTGATTTTGTGTACTTCGAAGTTTTTAAGCTATGGTAATGTGTTGAGTTGTATAGTTATGTTAGTCAGTTTGTGCTTAGTATGCTCCATCTAGTTTGTATTTCCTATATATCTATCGTGTATAATTACTCTTGTATGCATATAGTGACTACTCTCTTTGAATGCTTTTGAAGATCAAGTACATGAATAAAGATCAAACATAAAGTCAAAAGACCAATATTTCTCCTTTGGTATCATATCATTGATATTTAGATGATTATATATGCTTTACTGTACTCTTAATTTAGTGTGCTTCTTCCCCTTAGTGTGCCATTAGTCCACTAAAGTGGGGCAAATGAAAAAATGTATTAATTAATTCATCAGGGGATTACACCCTACAAAAATATCTTGACAATGTTTTATGAGCAAAGTTGGCATAGCCATTGTCCTAGAAATTGTTGCAGAGCTAACATTAGTGCCTAAATTCATGTTATTGCATTATAACTACTTTAAAAAAAATTGAGTTTATCTCACAATGTTGTATGAATGTCCTAGATCTTGAAGTCAAACCACATATAGAAAACATGAACGAAGAATAATATATCATTAGGAGAAAGTAATAACAATTAGTGCAAAATTATGTGCCTAGCACCAGAACACATCCATAATCTGTTTCCTGCTAATTTCTGAACGTTAATCCAAGGGATATTGCAATCAACCCTCGCAAAGAATATCAGAAACATATATTCATGACAAACCAGATAATGCTCTAATTGATCAGAAGAGGGAAATAAATTTTACAAAACTGTACATTGTACTTAGAGTATTCATATACAGCTCTAGGGAAGTAATCGTCTTCAAGAAAATCAGATTAAGGAGTAGCAGCCTTTGGTTGAGATGGGAAAAACCTCACCATAAATGTTGCCATTGACCAGAGACAAATAATACCAAGAACTTGAAGGACATTCAACAATGTTGTCAATGAACCATTTATAGCCATGGTCTGTGGACTGGATTCTACTCCTCTTAGTGTGAACATTAAACCTCCAACTAGCTGTGAAGCCCTATTCAATTGATGGAGTCTATAAACCTGCAAAAGAAGAAAAAGTTGAAAACTGAATATGCAATATTCCCACATCATTTAAAATGAAAAAAATTGCCAAAAAAAAAGTACGGATTTTTTGGCATTGCAATGACCTAGTCCATGCACCAAATGTATGTTAAAATAAATAATTCCACTGTCCACATGCAAGTATAATTTGTTACCATTAATTTTCACTTTCTCTCTAACTGGGTTATAATGATTGACAAATGCCACAACTATCTCTTGACTTCGCACCAAAGTTGGAAAATCAAGAGAGGCTACCTCAACAAGACCGCTGTCCCACAATCTTTTTGCTACTTTATTACCCTTCCAAATGAGCTCTCCCAAGTCCAATACCTGGACATTCACATGTCCCAAGTCAGTGTCCTTGACCCAAGGGTATTCGGACACAAGTTTGGAAGGTGCCTCTATGGGTTGGCAATGGTACTGCATCTTGTTTTTTGTTTTATAAAGAGTCTCTCTCTTGTTTTTACACTTTAACTCACTGTTCCTGCTTTATACAATCAACACCTATCTTCACTGGACCAAAACAGCTGCAATGTGAATTTTTCACAATGAAATCCTTACTGTTTTGTCCTTAAAAACTTCTGGTTTGAATGTTCAAGGCTATGTTGACAGTCACCTTCATTAAGAGTACACAAAAGACAACTTAGAAAGTACAAAAGAGCTAACTGGACACCCACTGTCACCACTGTTCTTGACTGCAAATTACCACTGTTCACACTGATATCTGTGCTGTTCGGGAGGATAAAAAGCTACTGTTTAGGAAGAACTGAAATCTGCTGTTTGCAAGGATGAAAACCACTGTTGTTTTGAGGCTGGAAACTGCTGTTCTAAGAAGGTAAAACCCTGTCCTTCACAATCAAAACAGAAAGTCCTTTAAACCCTAGGTGCTGTTCCAAAAAAATGATGACTATTGAAAGCCTATGTTCCATGGCGTTTCCAGGACAAGGATGGCAGGGGACGTTAGGACATGTTTCTGGGGACAGTACGGGACAGGAGACCTTTTTTAGGGGATGGCAATTTAAAAAATACAGAATTTTTTTAAAATATAGGAAATTTCAATTATTCATATATAAAGCATTCATTATATACATTATACTATCATATTACATAACATTTGAGCTGAATTGAAAATTCACGAGTCAACACACAAATTAACAAAATTTCATTGCTTTCATTGTTAATGTGCATATTTAATATATAACAATTGCACAAAATGCCCATAGGCTACAAGTTACAACTACAAAATGACAAAAACATAGAAAATTTGTCGCTGCACCCAATCTTCATCTGCTAATATTGCATCAAAATCAGACTCTAGATATGAATCACTCCCAATACGAGGGACTAACTCATCCAATGGTACCCCAGCCAGCCCCTCCTGTGTCTCAACAATCTGTGTGACATCTAACAATACTTAGGAGTCTATTGATCCTGAAGTCTCAAGACATTATGCACATCCACCAACTTCTCCAGTCATCAAGTAAGCCTATTCCTCTTGATAGACTGAATGAAGTGGACCAATTCCTCTCTGCAACAAAGGAATTAGCAACCTGTGAAAGAAGGTTAGGGGCAAGAATCCTCAACTCCAAGGCATCCTTACCATGCCATGTCCACCATCCAATAGGGTCATTTTGAGCTAATGTATCCCTATTTGTCCTAGCCTCTAGTTTGCTGAATGTTGGACTGCAAAATTGACAAAGGCAATCCATGCTCTCAAAGTTTTGATGCCTCCTTGGTTTTGTACATCTTTCAAAGGGCCTTCATAAACCCTTTTTTCACCTCTTCATCTTGAGAAAGAGGCACTCTCCTAGTCCTTGGTGTATGCCATTTTGAATTTAGAGCATAAACTGCCATATGAAGTAAGGTCTTCATGGTGTTCCCCTGCCACATCACAATGGACCTAATATGCCCCTCATATAGTCTCAAATCAAGGTCCCTGCTATGAATTGCATGTGTCAAATGTCTCATAAATTTTGCCGAGACTAGGAGAGTTTGTATTTGTATCAACATACCTAATCACCCACATATGGGTGAGATGAAAGAGCAAATATATCTACAAACAAAATATTTAAAATAGAATAAGACTCAATTATAATTTTAAAAGTAAGACATAAATTTTCAAAATTTAAAATACAAAAAAGGGAAAAATAAAATAAAATTCTGATTTAGTAAATTCCCTCAAAGTGGACCACCAATCATCATCAAGGATCTTCGGCTTCACACTCTTCCCTTTACCTGTGTTGGCATCTACCCACCTACGCCACTCATCATTAGCCATCATTAATTGCAGAAGCTCCTTAACCTTAAGCTTCCTCTCTAACAAGATAAAGTAACTGGCATATCTAGTCTTCTTAGGTTTGAGGAATTCCTTCTTCAAAAAAGCCTTGACGAGAGTGAGGTGTGATAGTTGCAAATGAACATTTGTATGTCTAGCTTTTGCCACCACTGCCTTCACCCAATCTATCTTCTCAATGTTTTTCAATGCATTGTTCAACACATGAACACAACATGGGGTCAAAAAAATGTGTTTGTAAACACCCTCTACCATCATGCCAGCTAGTCTACAAGCGTGTGTTGAGTCAATAACAACCTGTAAAACATTTGAGGCCCCAACTTTCTCTATGGCCACCCTCAAAATCTATAATTGGAAGTTTGCATCCTTGCACTTTCTTGAACAATCAATAGCTCTATAAAAATAAGAGTCAGCTGCAGATGTAACTATGATATTGATGAGTGGTTAATGTCTAATATTGGTCCGCCCATCAATGATAATTGAGCAAACCCATTCTTATCGAAGTTTGTCTCATATCCTCCATCAACAAACTCACCTTAGAATACTCTACCAAAGAGGGTAGTATGTAGTCTATGTTCTCCAAGGGGGGCGCGTGAGGAACCACTGGCATTTGTCTTTTACAACATTTCTTTGAAATAAGGAGAACATGCCACATGAAATGGGATGGCATAGGCAAAAAATATGGCAATCAAAGAATTTGTCTCTTCCTATGATTGCATATTCAACATCCTTGCAACACAAGGAACGTTTCTCTTTCCTTTGGTAGAACCCTATACCCTTTGACTCTCAAATTCCATGGTAGGCATAGTAGATTGCATGGACTCTATTGGCACTCCCTTAATTCCTGCCTCACCCTCCATGTACAACCTAGACACCTCGGTTTTCTCAGCTACGCTCTCTTACCCTATGTCTAGATATGCACAAAAGATGATCATAAACTCTTGTGTAGCTGCCCTTGTAGTCCTTATTGGACACGTGACATAACCAATGTTTACTCCTCCATGAATATTTTTTCTTGTCTTTATCTATAGGAGTTGCAAATTGCAAAAGGGGTTGTTTGGGATTGAATGGGCCCTTTGCATAAGCTTTTAGGATAGGCAAAGAGCATTCAAATGGGTTACTTCTCACTTCACCTACAGCACTCCCACACCCAAAAGAAACCCCAATACCTCTATGGCTTGTTTATTGAATCTCAAACTCATCACTACCATAACCCTCACTGCTGCTAATGTGTTTTTTTAAATACAGCTGCAAACATTATTAAAAAAAACCTGCTTAAGTGTTCGAAACTTTGAAGGAAACCAAAAAAAAAAATCAAAAGGATTTGTGAGAATGAACAATGGATGCTAAACTTACCTCAAATGATGTAGTTTCGATGCTCTCCTGTCTTCTTCTCACTGCTGTTCTCTTCTCTTCTCATTGTTGTTCTGTTACTTTGTCTGCTTCTCACAAAATGCAAAATGATAAAATGGCAAAATGAGGGAATTTTATGTTTTTAAGTGTAAATGTCTGTGTTTTAGGTTTTAGGGTTGTGTAATGGGGTGTGCCTCCTCACCCCTTTTCTTACTTTTCTTTTTCTTTTTTCAATTTTGCTTTTCATGCTGGGCCATAGGAAACGACTGGCCATCCCCTACTGTCTCCTGCAAATTTTTGGGCATTTACAGAACATTTCATAGCTGTCCCCGCATCCCTGAAACGTCTTGGGGACAGGAACAGCTGGAAAAGCCTAGGGCATGCATCCCTATGGAACATTGTTGAAAGTTTGTAAATAGTCTCAAAACATCTTGAAGCTGTTATAAATGATTGAAAACCCTGCTATTTGACACTGAAAACTGCCCCTTTTTTGTCACAACCCCAACATGAAATTCTTGAAACCCTAGGTGCCTCGAAAGTGCTATCTTCCAATGCTCAAAAAGGTGAAAACCTGCTGTTTGAAGGACTGTAATCTGTTATTTTGTGCTCTTAAAACCTAGGAATGAAGGTCTGTTTTGTATTGACAAATCATGGAAATTTCACCATAAATACTGCTGCAAACTCTTCCAAATCATAGAGAAAACCTTCAAAATCAGCACAGCTGGGAAGGGTACCTGCCAAGAAAATCTGGACAAGAGAAGATGCAACACCGTAATGGGAAAATCTTGAAGAAACTCTCTGTTTTACGTACCAACATGCTCCTATAATTTCTCATGTGGCGTCCTCCTTGGCAATGTACTTTCAAAAAAAAAATAATTAAGGGAAGAGGTATTTTATAGGTTTTGAGGTGTGCTTTTCTATTTTTGAATTCACTTTCCTCCTCTCTCCTAGGGTGCACTCTTTGGCTTCCTTATGCATTTTATCTTATGTTTTCAAGTTACTTTTGGACCTCAAACCTTTCATGGGCAGGCCTAGGGGACTTGGAGTCACTTTTTGTCTTATTTTTACTTTGGCAACTTAACGTTCAAGTGACTAGGGGCACGCTAGAGTGATGAGATGCACATTTTCTTCTATTCATTCATTAGCATTTTGACACCAAGACCTTTTTGGGCATGCCTAAACCATTTAAGACACTTTAGTCATGTTTTTGAGTAAACACTTTGACATCAGGACTCTCTAGGGCACACCTGGGAGAAAAATGGCACTTTTTGATCTAATTTCTCTTCAACACTTTGATCCTTAAGTGATTTTGAGCACCGTATTGCACTTGAGAACACTTTGTCATGTTTCCATTTTGAGATTTTAACGTGTAAGTCAGTGCACGCCCAAGGGGATATATGTCACATTTTGTTATGTTTTTCATTTGACATTTTTACCCTTAAGTGATCTTGGGCACCTCTAGCCACTTTAGTGTTAAAAAGTAATTTTTTCATTCTATTTCTTCATTTAAGACCCTTTAGTCATGTTTTTGAGTTAACACTTTGACATCAGGACTCTCAAGGGCACACCTGGGAGAAAAATGGCACTTTTTGATCTAATTTCTCTTCAACACTTCGATCCTTAAGTGATTTTGAGCACCATATTGCACTTGAGAACACTGTGTCATGTTTCCATTTTGAGATTTTAACGTGTAAGTCACTCAGTGCACGCCCAAGGGGATAATGTCACATTTTGTTATGTTTTTCATTTGACATTTTTACCCTTAAGTGATCTTGGGCACCTCTAGCCACTTAAGTGTTAAAAAGTAACTTTTTCATTCTATTTCTTCATTAACATTGGTCTTTAAGTGAAAAAATGTCTTCATGTCACTTAAGTGATCTATTTTGTCGTCAACATTGAAAAGTGTAAGCACTTTATCACTTATAAGATTTTTTACTCAAAACATGACATTGGACCCCCTAGGAATGTACCTCGACACCTAGATGTCGCTTTTGGGTGATTTTAACCTCACAATATAACATTTTCTTCTTTTGTCACGCTTAGATCTCTCAAGTACCTCTTTCTCGACTTGAAATTGCCTTCAAACACCTTTTCCTTTGTGAAGATGTATGTGTCTCAGAAACCCTGATGACCACTTCTCTGCTTGACATTTCATTGCCTTTCCTCATACCCAAATTTGTCATATCGACCTTGTCTGACACACTCGAAATTCTCCTCTTGTAGGCCCTACAAAGGTATTAGCTTGGATTGTCAACGATGGCATTGACCATTACAAGGGACAAAGACTCAGATTTGAGTTACGAACAAGAAACAACTAAATTGTGGCTGACAACTTGACATTATATGAAAAAAATCATATGGGTACAACAGAGTTCTCCATACTGTCAGAAATTATTGTGCTAGGAGAAATTTGTAGGCCTAGAAAATAACCTCCAAGGAGCTACACCAGGTTAATGTGGATTCAAGGACTATGTGTGACTTAGCTACAAGTTTTAAGTGAATTTTTCCATCTGATCATGGTCAGATTGGATATCTTCCAAATTTTGCAGGGCGAAGACATGCTAGATAATGATTCTTTACTAGGGGTGACCATTCAGAAAATGAGCGAATTTGTCATTAGAATGGAGAACATGAACCATGTTCAACACTTCCCAGCCATCAACAAAATACCATAGTCAAGGTCTACATAATGATATTTAAGTGTAATCTGTCTAGAAGGCCAATGGAAAGCACAAAAGCCAAAGACTGATATTGAATGAATAGAAATTGGTTTATAATGAGCCCTTTATGTTATGAGACGGGTTAAGTTCTATAAGTAACCGAATGGAAGACAGCTTAACAGGAGATGGGAGCTGCATGAATGGAAGAAGAGATGGATCAATAGGTTTCTATGAAATGGACGAAAGTTCTTAAATCCCAATTATTATTAATCAAACATCTAGCAAGGAAGACTAAGCCATATAAGTTTGTGGTTTCCAATAGGATGCATGTAATTTGCAAGATGAACCAATCAAGCATGGCTTTTGAAATTGTATAGTTCCAAAAACCGTGGGATTGAATCTCTGTATTGGAATCTTTCCCTACATTTTACCATTCCCTTTGTAAGACCGTGTGTTGGAAGAGCATTATTCGAGGAGATTAATAGATGGTATGAAAGCATGGCAGAGATCATAGTTGGCAAACTCGGCAAGTACTCGCCAATTTTTTTCTTTGGCGAGTAACTCACAGTTAACTCACCGAGTTTTTTTGCTGAGCTTTTGCAAAAAATTTAGCGAGTTTAAGCAAAAAACTCGCCAGACACAGCAATTGAGGCAAAAAGTTTTTTTTTAACTAGAATTTTTTTTGGATCTTCATACTAGTAACCCTAACCCTAATGGTTTATGGGCCCAACCCACACCCTAAGCGGTCACAAAAGTGAAAAAATGAGAAAAGCTAAAGGCTACAAGAGTGAGTATTACTGTATTAGGATAGGAAAAGTAAGAACATGGTATTGCAAAAAACATTGTGATAAAATTGTGAAAATGGCGTGCACCATGGAGGTTTGTGTGGTATCGAAGGCCTTAATTTTGGCTTGGTGGCCCCTCAACCCCACCCTATACCGCAACAGGAACCGCACCAGGGGCGCTGTCCCCAGACCCCGCGGGGAGTGCTGCCCCTCAACCCCGTTGGGTGCACTGCCCCCAGACCCCCGTGAGGGGTGTTTCCCCTTGACCCCACTGAGGGCATTACCCCCAAACCCCTGCGAGGGGCACTGCCCCTCGATCCCGCTAGGGGCTCTGCCCCCAAACCCCACCCACCACTGTCGCCCTGTCGTCCCCAAACTTAGGCCCTTGGTCCCCTCATCTTGAAAATCCGCTCCCCCATCTCCCCGTCAAGAAACTCCGTGGAACATAGATCAAATTCTAATAGAAAACACTTTTGTACTCATTTATGGACTCATTGGATACATTTCGTCATTGAATTTTGTAAAAAAGTTGTGTTTTTAAAGAAATTTAAGTTTTTTTTTTAATTTAAGTTGCCAAGTTTTTTGTTGAGTTTTCGCCGAGTCGCAAATTTTGGGTCTGCCAAGTTTTTGCCAAGTCTGAGTTTTCCAACTATGGCAGAGATATTGTAGTATAAACTTGACAGGCATTGCCTTTCTTTGGATGCAAAGATGTAAAGCCACATTTAGTGACGGAAATCCAACCTTCAGCTAGAAGAATTAACAGCATTCTTATTGGACTTTGTGAACCAAGTTTTCAGCTATAATGGATTTAGAAATCATGCAAACTTATGGAGCTAAGGCCGTATTGGAAGAGAAAACTGTGTCTATTCTGGCCCGCAATTTAATATACCCTGTTGGATTCTCTGATGTGATCTTATTGTGCCCTGGTGTCATATAAGACGCATTTGAAGAGCAGACAGAATTCCTTTGAGGGTTCTTTAATTGCAGTTAAACTTGTTAAGATAAAACAGCTCCTCTAGAAGGTCAACTAAGAAAATTATTGCATGCTGATTGGAATGGTAGAGTTCATATAAGTTTCATTCCATTAATTAGAGGAAAATTCTAACTAGGGAAGAAGTGCCATGAACCCTTTACATCAATGCAAAAATCTGTAATTCAGTAACTGTAAGTACCCAAATTGTGAAATATGGGATTCTTGAAGTCTAAAAGCTCTTTTTCATAAAAAAAAGCTGAGATCCTTATACTCAGACTTCCAAACATTTATTAAATCCAGTTCCGTCTTTGCAGACCTTGTATTTGCAATACACCATATAAAATTTAAATTTGTAAATGTATTGGATCAAATGAAAATCATATACCTGAAAAACAATGGGAACAAGAGGCCAAACGCATGATTTCCTACGTTGGACATACTGCTCAAATGCAAACTGAACAATAAGGCCTACTAAATAAGGTGCAATAGCAGCAGACGCTGCCGGTCCTGTCCATGGCCACACCAAACCAAGAGATACAAGTGGCAGGAGCACACTGAGAACTAATGTTGCTATTGAAACAACTCTGTATCCATGTAGCCTATTATCAATGCTTCTCTTGTCTGCTAAGAATTGGAAACAAGGCTTCTGAACATAATCTGTAACAAGAAGGAAAGCGGCAACCCCACCATAGAACACAGCCTCCGTAAAGAAGAGTATTAGAAAATCTGCACCTCCAAAAATATGATAGTGAGTCCAAAATGAGCACATTTTTCTTGAAATTGCTCTAAAACATACAAATATAAAAAAGAAAGAAGGAAATATTATCTTTTGTCATTAAAGACAGAACAATTTCTTACTTTAGAATAATACCAAGTGGTTGCACCCTTAGCTTATTGACACAGCAGTTTAGTTGGTTATCCAGAACTTCAAAGAAATCAATTACAGTTTCCAAAAGATTTGTACGTTGCTAAATTAATAAGTATGTCCTGAATTAGTCAAACTATCTTAAATCTTGTTAATATGTTAAAATGATGACACCATTGTGCTTTCATCCTACTTCAAAAATAGCACACTAGGGACAGCTAGAAGATAAATAAGATAATTTGTTGGAGAAATTTACATATGAGTGTGTACATGTTTGGTTTTTGCTTTTACATTGGAGAAGAACATCATAATTCCTGGAGAAAATTACATATGAGTGTCTACATGCTTTGGCTATTGCTTTTTCATCCTACTTCAAAAATGTCACATTACATATGAGTGTCTATGTTTAGTCTTTTGCTTTTACACTGAAGTTGCAACCATGGGATCTGCTGGAGGCCTTGCAATGTCTATGAGCTTTGGCTATTGCTTTTTCATCCTACTTCAAAAATGTCACATTAGGGTCAGCAAGAATATAACTAAGATAATTTCATGGAGAAAATTACATATGAGTGTCTATATTTTTGGCTTTGGCTTTTACACTGAAGTTGCAACCACAGGATCTGCTGGAGGCCTTCCAATCATATGGAACCCAACATATTTTTTATGTAAGCTTCTCTCCAAGGCAAACAATATGATTAGTTTGTGCATGAAACATCTTAAACAAGGTATGCTTCTTATTATTACCAATGCTTATGGTCCCAGTGGGTTTATCGAGAAAAAGATGTGTTGGGATTAATTGGAATCCTTCAGAAGAGTGTATAATGATATAGACTGGGTTGTAGGAGATGACTTCAGTACTATCATAGAAGTATCAGAAAAACTAGCTCTCCCAATCAATACTGGATATAGGCTATTTCTGCCTAGCTTTCGCCTTGACAGATATCAAACCAATAAGCCAAACCTTTAGTTGGAATAATTGGGAGGCAGAGTAAAGACAAAATCTTGAAAAGATCAGATTGTCTCATAGTAAACTCGGAGTGGTTGACAAAAGGAATAAAGTGCTCTTTTGTAGGTCCCCCCTATTCTGGATCTGATCACTGGCCAATTAAGTTCAACATTGAAAATGAAACACAACCAAAAGGGATCCCTTTTAAGTTTTGAGTAAATGAGGCTGAAAGGTCTCCATTTTTAAGAAAATCTGATAAAATGGAAGGATATCCTAGTTAATGGCTCCAAGAATGGAATAGTCACAATAAACCAACCCAAAAAAAAAACTTATAAAGTAGAGGTGGAAAATACGAACAGTCAAAGAATTGACAACACTTCCAAAAAAAGGAGAGTATCTCCACAGAGTTGGACACATTCTAGATGGGCATTGCTAAAGGGGAAATGGTATTAGGAATTAGCAGAGGCAAAGAAATGTCTGATGGCTAAATTTCAGCATGTACTCAAAATGGAAGAAACCCATTGAAAGAAAAATTCTGTAATGTCCCTTTTTAGGACATTTCCAACTTCATGGGAAAACTCCAACTTTCCTAGAGAGTGTGGGGTTGTTCGTGCTGAGATTTTGACAGTGGTAGTAAGTTCAAGAGACCGAGATAAGCTCAATGGCACTTCTCGGATGCAATTCCGACTTTCTGAGTGCATTCCAAACTTCTTCGAGGAGATTCTCATATTTGCTATTTTTGGGATGCATCATTCTACAATTCATCATCTCGAGAGCTAAGGGTAATTATGGTATGGTCAGAATCCAAATTTGAAGTCATTTTAATAGTTTCCGCAACTTCAGTAGTTGTGCGAAATATAATTAATTTATTAAATAATTAAATACTTAAGTTGTCAAAAAGTGAAACATTTATAAAGACAATTTAAGTTGTACAGTTTAGTGACGCAAGGCAAAAGGGGACAAAAAGAGACTTCTACATTTAATAAAAGGTTTATTTTATATTTTTGGGGAGAATATGGGAAAAAAGTGAAAATTAATATTTTATTCACTTGAGTTGCCCTAAAAGTGCCTTTATAAGGAGGACTTGAGCTCATTTGTGGCGTTAGCTTGAATATTGTTTCTAATAATTGATATCTGAGAGAGTGAACCTATGTTCTTCTCCATATTTTCTTGAAGACGAAAACCCTCTTGAAGATCCCAATTTTAGGGACGAAAACCCTCCTAACTGGACTTGGTGATTTCATCCAGAAGCCACAGTTGTGCTAATCACAGAAGATTTTGGTGCAATTTCATACAGAGATTGCCTTTGTGTTGAACGTCTGTACCTTTTGATTTTGCAGTGTTTGGTTATGAGTTTGTGGAGTTTTTGCAGATTGCTGATGATAATGGAAATATTTGAAGATTTGATTTAGTGCTGATAATTCCCAGATTGTGTTGCATTTTGAGTTCTTTCAGTTTGATGTTGGGAATGAATACTTTGATGTTTCTTTGTTGATGAGATTTCTTGGTTTACTGTTCTTATGGTTTTGAGTTGATGATTTACTGATTTTGTGAGGGAGGCGCATCTTTTCCTAATAGGCCGTTTCTATTTGTGAGTGTTGTGCATTGAAATCTTACAAGCAAATATCCTCATGGCCGTATGTTTTGAAGAGGTGTCTAATTCCAAGGTTGAGTTCGTGGGTTTTTTATATTAAGCGCTGCCTTTATATTAAGCACTGCCTTTGAAAGGTTTCATGAATCAATGCCTTAAGTCTTTCTTAATGGAAGATTGTGGGGTCGCATCACTCAAGGAAAATAGCGAATCATATTTGGTTTCCTCTTATTTTGTTTGTTCTTCACTAAGAAAGTGACCGTACTTTAGAAGAATCGTGGGAGAGAATATTAAGGAAAGTGTTTCCTTTACATTGTTTTGGATCCTAAGTGGGTTTTGGTGGGGGCCGCCTTCCATTAACCCATGAGGCACTTTTGCGTTTGGGGAATATTTGGTTTATGTTTGTAGCTGAGCGCTTCTTTAGAAGTTTGTTTATTGGTATTTGACCACAATCTGAGGTGCCGTAACTTTTTAGGAGGCCATATGCCTTATTTGGAGTCTGCAGCAATTTGGAGTTAATATTGGCAGTTCTCAGTCATCTTTAATGAGACCAAACAACATTATTAAGAGTCTGATTTAATATATGATTGAAGTTGTTATTGTCTAACAACTGTTTGGGATCTGTTCCTCATCCTTTTGTGGGTTTATGAGTGGGTTTAATGCTGTTTGGCATTTTACTACAGAACTGTACTTTATAACAGAGCAGTGACATCAGTAATTTTCAGTCTTTCAGTGTGTTATCAGTTGTCTGTGAGCCTCTCAATCGGACTTCAGTACTTCATCATCAGCAGGTTGGTGAAAGAAGTTTGTATGCTAATATATTCTTCATTGGTCAAGTAATGGTGTGTTGCAGCAGTGAGTATATATTGTTCAGAATTTAATACAGTTTGTTGCAGCAGTATATTTCATTCTGAAATCAGGATATATCATTCTTATTGCAGCCTTTCCAATTTATTTGTTATATCATCTGTTAGTTGCAATAATCACTGTTGTAATCCCTGGATGGTAGTACCGTCAGTGGTCTTTAAAATCATGCGTTTCATTTTGTAAAATTGGATGGTTTTCCACTAGTTCAAATAGCATTTCATATTCAGCCCTTTTGGCATGAACAAACTTGCTATAGCAACCATTTTGGTTTGAGCAAGTTTAGACATTATGCCAGTGGCTTGCATGCACGCAGTCTGCCGAAGAGGTGTTGATTTAGTCAGCTTGCCACCTCACATGTCTTCATTCTGTTGCATTATGCACTCCACTGAATAAGTGTAGTTGTGGTCGGCTTGCCGCCTAGTGTGTTCATATTGTGTCGAAACAACCACTCCACCGAAGAAGTGTAGATTGTGGACGGCGTGGCCGCCTAGTGGTTGCAGTGAGCATTGGCAGCTGCATTGGGTATTTGTGTGAATCCAATACACCATATGCTCTCACCTTGCCCATCTCGGGATCCGAGTGATCAAAGTGTTGAGGAGATTGTATGTTTGCACCTTGTTTACTATTGAAAATCTTTAAAAAACTAGGGTGGTTACTACAAATTCAGGGGTCAAATTCCCCAAGGCAAGGGAGAGATATACAAAATTTTCTACCTTCCAACCATAATCCAGAGAAACAAATAAAATAGACAAACAAGTGACACCAAGCAGAGTGGAGATATCTGAAAATGAAAGAAATGAAGTTGTTTATTTCTACAACAATATCCTATCTGGAGGGGAGAAGCTCAAAATAAACTGGTAAGCAGCATGCCAAGCCTAATTTCAAAGGAGCAAAATGAGATGCTAATGACACCAGTGTCAAAGGAGGAAATTAAGCAAGTAGTCTTCAGCCTCAACGTGTATTAAGCTCTAGGGCCAGATGGATTTCACGAACATTTTTTCTAGAAACATTGGAAGATAGTGGCTAAAGATGTCATTGCACGAGCAGAGGAATGAAAAAAGTTAAGATATGTCATGAATGAATGGAATACTAATTTCCTAGATCTTATCACCAAGAAAAAAGAATTGGTTTATTTTGATGAATACTGTCCCATTGCTTTGAGCAATTCAGGGTATAAATTTGACACCAAACGCATGGCTAAGAGTGAAATCTTTCTTGGAAGATAAATCTCTGAACCCTAGTGAGGATTTGCAGCTAGAAAACCAATTCTAGATGGAATACTCATTGTCCATAAAACGCTCCACTCTATAAATCATATAAGGAAACCAAGTAGGCTTGTCAAGCCCAACATGAACAAGGCCTATGACTAGGATTCCCTGATAGAGCTTCAAGAAAGTTTAGATTCTGTGAAGAATGGAGAAACTAATTTGGAGCTAGATTTCCAAACCAACCTTTTCATTTTTAGTCAATGAAGTTCTAAAAAATTCCTTTAGGGCTTTAAGGGATCTGAGATAAGGAGACCCAACATCCCCATTCTTGTTCATCATATGTGATAAATGACATGTTTGTTAACTGCTTGGCCAAGTACATGATTATGCATTCATGTTTCCCCTGTTCATAGTGTTATCTAGTTCTTCATGACTATTTATATTTTGTATGCTGTTTGTGATGACATGCAAATGGTTCTCTTACTTTATCAGATCTCCTTATCTGCTGCCCTCATAAAGGGTAGGGCCACTCCAGAGCAGGGGACATGTGCAGGATTTCCGTACAGATTGAAAGTTGTGCAGTAAAACTGTTCATCATATGTGATAAATGACATGTTTGTTGAATGCTTGGACAAGTACATTTATGCATTCATGTTTTCCCTGTTCATAGTGTTATCTAGTTCTTCATGACTATTTATATTCTGTATGCTGTTTGTGATGACATGCAAATGGTTCTCTCTTACTTTGTCAGATCTCCTTATCTGCTGCCCTCATAAAGGGTAGGGCCACTCCAGAGCAGGGGGCGTGTGCAGGATTTCTGTAAAGATTGAAAGTTGTGCTGTAAAGCACTCCAGTGATAGTCTCTCTCTCCTTGCAGTGTCACTGGTCCAGTCTGATGTCATCCTGAATAAACAGTGTATTGGCTATGGCAGTCTCGGTTGTCCTATAATATTCATTGAAATGTATTTATGTACCTTATACTTTTGTATCATTATTGGAAAGATGATTGTAATTTGATAACGATTTGTATTTTTATAATGGGTCCATTGAGGATACGGATGGACATTTCACCAATGTAATTATTGAAAGAATTAAAAAACCTTGTATATACCCTGTTATTGGCAATGATTTAACAAATCAGTTCTGTTGTACTGTTTCTTGCCAGCATATATTACAATTATGAAATAAATTGTGATCAATTTTTATGAATTTGGATAAGTAATTGTACCTCTTACTGCAATAATGGATCTGAAATGAACTATGAGGGCATTACTCTGAACTGTATACATTAGTAGAGTTTCTCTTTTTATAAAATACAAATTTTGAATCCTCTAGGAATCTAGATAATTAATGAATGGATAAGTTGTTATATTCTTGAGCAACATTTGCACTAAATATTGAATGAACTTGTATGCATTAAGTAAACTTTTCATCATTACTAAAGAATAAGAACAGTTAAGTTGTCAGCAGGACCCAGGGAACATACTGTAGAATTGGTTCCTGTCTTTGTTGAGAATTCTAAGAAGCTATCACGCAATAAAAGAAAAAAAATTGTTGCACTTTTTTTCCAGTCTGACTTGAGGGATTCTTACAATGCACGGAAATTGTGGGGCTTATTTTTGAAGAATTTGAGCTGAATTGGTCTCTACAAAAGTTTGTCTTCTTAATTATCCTCCTAGAAATCAACCTTTTACAGTAAGCCCTTCCCTTGTCTCTGGTTTATTTCTCCATCCATCATCTGTTGGAACTTATGGCTATGAAAAAAAATAATAGAATCTTTAACTCCAAGAAAACAGCTGAGGTGGTATGAAGTGTAATTGAAGCATGGAGTCAACTAAAGTAGTTTATAGAGCTAGAAGAAAAAAGATCTTGTCATTTTTTGTCTCAAAAGAGCTATAAAAATTGTGATCAAATGGTCCCCCTTACAATCTTTATTATGCTCAACTTTGACAAAGCTACTAAAGAGTGGGGTTGTTTTTCATTAACCACCAATGTCAACCAAAGATGATCTACTTAATCAACATTGGTATTCATGCAAATAATTAAGCAGGAGCAATGTCTCTTATCAAAGGTCTTCAAATCGCATTTTAAATGGATGTACAAACACAGTTGTCAAGGGGTGCTTGCATATTTTAATTAATTCCATGAATGTGTGAAGGTCAAGGTTTTGCGACTGTGGGCTATTGTGGATGAGGCTAGATGTTTAGCCGGTAAAATCAACTCATTTGACTTCTCTCATATCCAATGAGATTGAAACCAGTTTGCTGATCTTGCCACAAATAAGGAAATCAAATTCAAAGCTTCTTCTACAGCATTTTATTTGGTTTGGTTCCCTCCTTCTGAATGACATTTGCATCCTAACACAGGATGCATCTCTCATCTCCTAATGCCCCTATCCCCCTACCCCTTATTCCCTCTCCCTAATGATCCATAAAGTAGAAGGATATTCTTTAGCCAGATTTATTAAAAATGGATATTGTTAGAGTTAGAAATTGAGAGTAATATGACTGAAAACTAAAGCAAATGAATTAAAAAATAAGAGATGTGAGAGAGTTGAAAACGTCGTGAAAATGAGACCAATATACCCTTGGTTGGAAAACTTGAAATACAAACTTATCTACACCCCAAGCCTTATGCTTTGGGTTGTGTTGATGTGTTTTTACTTTTTTATGACAATGTCAACATTAGAATAAAATACTGAGTATTTTATCCTCTCTTGAACAAAATGACCTCAAATGCTAAACAATGTGATCAAATGAGATTACTCCAAGGTTCCTTGAATGTCAGGTCTTGATGTGCACATGGATAGACTCAGTGGAATGATGTGATTTTGCTGGTAATCACAAAGGGACTTACGCTAAATTACTCCTTACTTATGGATGAAATCTACTCATTACTCCTTGGATTTGTGAATGAATGGAACCTTCTTTAAACTATCTAAAAAGAAATAATAAAAGGAAAGAGTTAGGAGGAATCTAATCTACTCCCAAGGACAATAAGATAAAGAATAATGCTTTGATAGACAAATTCCTTCGAACCAAGCTTCATTTCGCCATGAGAAAAACTACACGAAACTAGTGCAATCTTCAAAGGTAATGAAGGATTTTCATATTGCAAATATGGATTCAAATACCCACCATTGGCGCAACTTGAACAAATATCCACAATCGAACTATTGCAAAATGGGGTTCAGGCTAACTTTGCATTGTAGCTTACAATCAGCAAACCACAAAAAGTATGAACCAAGGAATTCATCAAATATCTTCACATTAATCCACCATATCGATGAACTTCAACTAAAACTTATCTAATTTGCTTTGAATCATCTTTGAGAAATCGGAAACCATGCTAACATCCCAAAATAACACAATATTCACCAGGCTTCAATGAGTATGTATTGATTTTGGTAGTATCTTTACAACAATTTCACAATAGTCTCTCCAGCGCCTACTCTTTAATGAAGAACTAACTTTCTAATCTATCAAGAACTAACTAACTCTAAGGAGAAGAACCTCCTACAAATGAAGAGAATGAGACTTATATAGAGCTCAAAATTACAATCAAGGGCCCAGATTGATTTTAGAAATCAATGGCCGAGATTATGACAACAAAACCCTAATGGAAGGTAGTTACAACTACCACCACTTTCAACCAATGAAATATCAACAACAATGATCTTCAGAAGGGCGCCTCCCTTATCTCTTTCTTTGGTGACCAGGTTCATTGAATCTGGACATGTTAACGCGGCACAATTTGATTGGTTGATGATGACTGAATGCCACCTTAGCATATTCCTAACAATTATATCTTGAGTGTACTTTGAACTTGGGAACTTCATCTTTGTGTTATACTTCCTTTAGATTCTTGCATTGGCTTGGATTTCTTGGTGTAATCTTGACTTCATGATGTTAGGCTTGATCTTCTTCTCATTCTTGGACTTCTGTGAACTGATCTTCCTTTGGGTAATGGAATCCTTGATGTTGGATTGTTGAAGTATCTTCTCCTTCTGTTGATGACCTTGATGCTAGCTTTCCTTGTGTCACTGAGATGTCTTTGAAAGGAATTCATCTTCATGTAAGGTCTCCTTGACGCTTGAGGTAATCTCATTCTCCAGCCTTTGAAGCTCTCTGCATCCATCTTGAACGTCTTGTATCATCATCGAGCATCATCTTCATGGAAGTGATCCTTGTCTTCAACACCTGCAAAAGTAAGGAAAACCTTGAACAATAACGACGGATAAAATCCTTAACACAATGTAATATTAAGATAAAACATGAATAATTTCGCATGATTGATCAATTTCATTCATAAATTCTTGAGTAAACAAAGGATTTTCTTGCCATTTCTCTTGCATTTTCCACATTTGAACTAACTTTTGCATTTTTCAGGATCATCAGGCAAGTGTTGGAGGAATTTCCAGGGTAAGCAGGACAAATGTCAAAGGTAGGGCGCATTCAGGATGGCGAACTGGTATTCTCATCTGGAGGGCGCTTTTTCAACACTAAACAGGATTTCTATCTGGGCGCATTTCCTAGGGTCAACTGGATTCTCATCTGGAGCGCATTTTCCTTGAAGGCTTCGATTTTCTTCCAGAGCGCATTTCCTAGGGTCAACTGGATACTCCTATCCATGAGCGCATTTGGCAGGTGATAGTGGATTCTTCATTGAGGAGCGCATTTTCCTTGAGGGCTTAGATTCTTCATGCTTGAGCGCATTTTCTAGGTGGAACTGGATTTTCCTCTTGGGCGCATTTTCTAGGTGGAACTAGATTTTCCTCTTGGGCACATTTTCCATGAGGTTCTGGATTTTCCACCTGGAGGATGCATTATCCATGAGGTTCTGGATTTTCCACTTCGAGGGCGCATATTCCATACTGAACAGGATTTTCCAGGTTAGGCACATATTCCAAACTAAACAAAATTTTCCAGGTTGGGCGCATAGTCCATACTAAACAGGATTTTCCAGGTTGGGCGCATATTCTATACTGAATAAGATTTTCCAGGTTGGGCGCATATTCTAGGGTGATGAGGATTTTGCACCCTCCCTTGCCAAGGCTCAAATTTGATGGAGTTTGACCATTTTGACAAGGAATTTGTACTTCAAGGTCAGGATTTTCTTCATTCGGAGTCAAGTATTTGAGGATTTTGTCAAAATGACATTTGAACTAGGCATGATGGAAATTTTCCAAGATTCAGGACCCTACGATGGCATTCATTCTCCTGAGTGCAATGGACTTCATCCTAAGTCAAGGCGCATTTGAGACCCTAATCAAGAATCTCCTTGAGGTAGGGCACATTTTCTTGAGTGACCTGGAATTCTGCCCTGGAGTGTAGGACTCAAATTTCCTTGGAAAATTCTGCAGTTTACTCTTCATTCGATGTTTCGAGATCAATCTTTGATCGAGCGTTTCTCATCCTTAGTCATTTTTCAATCAGTTTCCTCAATTTCCCATGTGCTTTAAGCGAGAACTTGGCGAGACTAAGGCAAAACCACTACCAAACCTACAAACCCAAAAACCCAAAAGAAAAAAAAGGGGGTCCCCATTTGCAATGGGGCGATGTGTGAAAACGTCACAACAGGTTGGATCTGAAGTGGTGCTGGTTTGTCACTTGGTAAGCAATGTACAGTGAAGTTTGATATTACACAAGAAGTCGTTTTAGATGATGTTCCAATTCAAATTGGTACATCTAAAACCACTTCAGCAATAAATTCTTGAATTGGCAGAACATCTAGAAACACTTCTTGATTAATAGACAACTTCACTCTGCATTGCCTACTAAGGGACAAACTAGCAACATTTTCCGTTGGTACAACATCTAAAACCACTTCATCAATAAATTCTTGAGTAATAGCAAACTTCACTCTACATTGCCTACTAAGTGTTAAACCAGCACCATTTTGGATCCAACCCAAAGCATAAGACATTGATAAGTTTGTATATCAAGTTTGAAAAGTAAGGTTAACTTGCGAACAAGAATCTTAAAGTGCATCAACTTTAACACCCTTAAGTTGAATTTCTATGTTAAACAAATCCAATTGACCTCTTTCTTCTTGCTCAATACAAACAACCTTCTTTGTAGTGCAACTAATGTTAGAATCCAAATTTGAAGTGTAATCTAACTATTTAACCTCTTTATCCTTCAAAAAGAGATGAGAAGATTTCTTACCCTTCTCACCACTCTTGTGAGGGTTGTTCTCGAGATGCAACTTCCAACAAAAGGATACTTAATGACCATTTTTCCTTCAATGATCACAATACCTAGCAGGTTGTGTCTTCTTACTTGCCTTCTTTGTATTAGCCATTGCTCCACTTGTCTTTGAGGATGATGCAAAACTTTGAGCACATGCACTTGCTTTTTCTATCTCCTATTTCTATCCTTCTATTGGTGCCCAAATTCACTGTGCCCAAATTTCCCAAAAAATCCCAAGTCTGGTGGCCCCTATTACAGTTGTCCTCTATAACCCATCACTGATATACCATCTGAGAAGCCTTAAATGGGTTATACCCTTGTTAAAAAATATCCCTAGAGTTGTTCTTTGTTGTTCCACAAGCCCCTCATGTTGTTGACATCATCAAAATCCAAGTCTAAGGGGTTTCCTTTGCATTTTTGCCCTTTCTGGGGTTTTTGGGTTCCTGGGGGTCCTTGGAACCTTTGAACCTTGTCCGCAAGTTCCAATGTTCCCCAAAACCTCGTGCTTTGATTTTGGTTCCGGAGTTCTGGCGTTCCCTGGAACCCCAAAACACCATGTTGCCCGCTTTCCCCTTCACTTTTTGAGTTTTCGAGTTTGACCGAAACCTTGTCCTCGTGTCCTCAAGTTCCTTAGTTCCCCGAAACCCCAAAAATCTGCATTCCCTACTTTTTCCTTTGCCTTTCAAGTTTTTGGGTTTTCGTGGGACCTTGGAACCTTGTCCTCGCATCCTCGGGTTCCCCGATACCCTAAAAACCTTGAAAGTTTGAATTTCCTACCTTGCCCTTTTCCCACGTCCTCGTGTCCTTCCGTACTCCACACCCCTCTGCCTTGTCGCTTTTTCCCTCTTCTCTGCCTTTTCGGGTTTTCAAGTTCCCAGGTGTCCTTGGAACCTTTGCACCTAGTTCCAAAGTCCTTGCATTCCCCGATTCCCCAAAACCCCGATTTCCTGACTCCTCCGTTCTTCAGTCCCAAGGTTCCAAGTTCGCCTGGAACCCCAAACCCCCTCTTTTTTGTTCTAGGTCCTTCCCAAACCCCAGATCCCATTCCTTCTTCCTGCTTTGTCCCAAGGTTTCAAGTTTCCCCAAAACCCCAGATTTCCACCCCTTTTGCTCTTTGGTCCCCAATCCTTCCTAGACCCCAAATCCCAATTTTTCCTGTTCCTTTGTCCCCGTTATGAGGTTCCAAGTTCCCCCAAAACCCTAACCCCCGCTGCTTTGTTCCCTGATTCCTAGTTTCTCCCGGACCCCGAAATCCCTCTCCCATCCTGAGGTTCCAAGTTCTTCCGAAACCTCAAATCCCGCCCCTCAAGTCTTTGGTTCCACATTCCTCCCAGACCATGAACCCCAGCCTTCCACGCATTCCTGGTTCCAAAGTCCTCATGTCCCACGCTCCTCGGAACCCCACATTCCCTATTCTCTCATCCTTGTTTCCTCTCGGTTCTCGGTTCCCAACCCCCTTTATTCTTCTAACTTCTCCTAGGTTTCCAAACCTTTTCGAATCCTTGGAACTTTCAAATTCCGAAGTTCCAAGGTTCCCCAGAACCCCAAAACCTAACAAAGTTCAAGAAACGGCCAAAACGTGATGAGACGTGCCAACAACTTCCAAGTCCTCCATTATTGATCTAATTCAACCCCTGCAACTCCTCAAAGACAATTTTCCTGCCCAGGTGAAAGATCCCCAACCAATTCTATCTCAAATTTTATGATTTTTTGGATCTACTGATTTGTTGGTTTCAATTTTTTTATCTTTGACCAGCGAAGGTAAGTTTGGTGTCTTTGCTTGTTTGCCAGGAGCCAATGCTTAATTTGTGGAACAATTAGTGGCTGAAATCCTAATTCCCAGCTAGGATTTGGCTGAGAATAACCTCCCAAATCGGACAGCTAGTAGGTGAATGCACAAAAGTAAGGCTATATGCTCATAAGAAGCCCATTCTGCAATTAGGTCTTGATAAACCATTGCTGCAACCTCTCCAACATGCAATATTACCCTGTAATGAAGTCCAATGATGCCCAAACGGAAACCTAGAGTAGATTTCCCTGTATTGTGAACTGGGTTGTCGTCCAATCCACTGTCCTCCAAGGGGTTTCGTCCTTAGAAGAGCTGCAATCTGCTGAAACCCTATCCAGAGCTCCAAACCTGCACTTAGTTTTGTAAAAATGAAAATAGAATGCTCAAAAGTGAGCCCAATACATTGCTTTATAGCCTCCATCCTCCTTTTTCCACAAAAAACAATAAAATATTCCCTCCAAAATGGGATGCCCACATTGAGGGTCTCTTTCTCATGAAAAATAAGTGCCACCTTTTAAAAACATTGGGGCTACTAGGATGGGGACCTTTTCACTATTCACCTTCTAATTCTTTGTTACTATTCACTTTTCACTATTCATATTAAGGCAAACCTTTAATATTTTCAATTCAACTCCTGTATTCATCATCTGACACCAAACTGAAGGACTCGGAAGGCTCCCTGCAAAGCTCCACTGCCCTCAGTTGGGTCCCCTAACCAACCTCTTGACCTACGAGAACCCTAATAGTAGGTCAACCTCTGCTGAAGTCTGAGCGGACTAAGGGGCATTACACTAGGTGCAATCACTCATTCCTGGGCACGATTCCATATGCATTCCTCCGGCCATGGTAGGTGAAAATCGATTTCGTGGGTTTTCTTCTTCCCTACATTCATACCAATGGTGAATTTGAAATTCCTTGTGCTCTTTGGAATCCTACCCGCAGATTAGGGTACACGACCAAAAAAGATATAAATACAAGTCCTCACCTCATTTCAAGCGTTGGTCGCGGAACCAATTTTTGGATGTGCATCTGCTCATGGTGGTTCTAGGGCATCAAACAAAGCCAATATGGTCTGCAAGTGAAAGAATGTATTTAGCAAAGCGTAGGAAGGAGTTGTAAAGGATATTTGCATGTAACGATATGTCTCCATGGGAGATTGTAATTATTCAAGCGAATGTTTGAACCCAATTACTCATCTCCTCTTGCCACATTTGCTGGTATGATTGTAACTGAGGTCTGATAATGTGTGACAACATTTAAATTAATAGAAAGCTTTTGTATTAGTCATTCCTTTGTTGCATATGGATCATTGTAGTTTTTTTTCTGGATTATTATGTCCATCATATGGGATTCAATTCGTGATGTGTATGTGAATATATATCTGGTTCTCTTGATCCTCTGCTGCATATTTTTCCTTCTTCCTTGCTTTTCATAACTCTGTTGCCCAATCGAGTAGGCACCAGTCCATATTGGTTAGACCAAACACTTTCCATAAATCGAACCCTCTATCTTGTTAGTTGTAGAAGTAGGTTAGGGTTGGTGTAGGGTTTCATATGTTGCTCATGGTTCAGTATTATAACCAAGGAATCATTCTAAGTGAATCATTTGTGAATCATATCAGGCATGTCTACATCTTGCCATTGTGTATGAAATGTATATTGAATTCATCTTATGGGGATATAAGTGTTGCGATCTATGGGTTCATGTGCAAGATGTGATCATCAGCTTAATTAGAGGTCTTATGTAGCCAATTTGTCTTGGCCTAGTAACAAATATAGGGGTCAAGTATACATTGGGTATGGCTGTGATTGTTTATTTATGTTTCATTTGATAACTCTAGGAACATCCTCCTGGATCTAGCTGAGCTAGAAGTGTAGGAAAGCATACCCACTCTTGTCAATTTGCCCTTAATCATCTTCAACCTGTTGATGAGCCTCTATTCCACTATCTTAACGACACCCACGGCCTAGAAGGTGAAGAACATACTCTAGGGTTTTGGACCTGCAATTTTGGGAACCAACACCTCCTTCCTAACAACTAGGGTTAAATTGTTTCCACAACAATTCCTTAAACTTATCACAAGATTTAGTTGGAGCATGTTTTTATTAGAATAATATCTTTCTCTTTATGTTATTAATGGTCATCCAGTAGTTTCTAACTTCGTCTTGTGTTAACGATTGTTTCTTTTTAGAAACATCGTCCTTGTAATTCTATTTAGGGAGCCTTCGTCTCCTCTATATAATGAACATCGATTCTTTGTAACATGGTATCAGAGCCGATCTGAGTCGGACTCCCTCACGGGAGGGCTCAGGGTCTTGGGAGAGCTCTTTGTTTTCTGATCATGTTTTCCTCAGCGGCTTTCTTCAGGGTTTCTGGAGATTCTGATTGTCGTTTTCCAGTCTGAAATCGTGTTTTGTTTGCTTGGAGGTCGTGATTTGTTTCCTAGGATCGTGTTTTTCCTCCCTAGTCGATTTTTCCTCTGATTCATTCGCGTTTTGCAAAAACCCTCGGTGCTTGCATTCTTCCTTCGTCTTTTTTCTTCGAGGTGGAGGTTTCTGGTCGCGATTTCCTTTTTTTCGACAGTTTAATCCCCTTTAGTCGTGGTTTCTGTGGACACTGGTTTTTTTGCCCTTCTTGGTCACGGGTTTTTGTAAGAGGCTTCTGGTCGTCAATTTTTTGGCTTCGATCAGTGGACGTTTGGTGTTTTTTTTTGGCAATTTATTTTGTTGGCCATAGTATTGTTTGCAACCGTCGGTTGGGTTCAATTAACGTTTTGAGGTCACGCTGATTTTCTCCCATCACAGGTTGTTTCTGACGGTCACTGTGTTGTCGGGTGGTTTAAAATCCTCCATCCGCGGATTCTTTGTTTGCAAGCTTAACATCGATGGTTTGGTCGGAGTTTTGGATAGAAGTTTCATTCGTTTGAAACCCATGGTCGCTTTCATCCCTGGGTCGTTGTTTGTTTTGATTGCCATTAAAATCTTTGGTGATCTCCAGCAAATCCCATAGTCTGCACCAGTTTCAAGGCTACAGAATGTTTTTTTTTGGCTGTATCTCGATTCACCTAGGGTTTCTGAGAATTTCGGCAAGGGTTTTCATCCTCAGTTTCAAGCCGATTTTTTTATGTTTCCAGATTCTTTTTGGGTTTTTCAAGAAGATTTCTGGGTGGTCGTCAGAATTCTTTGGTGTCTCGAAATCCGTGCATTGGGATTTGTGCAACTGGGTCTGCATGCCTAATCGATGTTCTTATGGGTTTTAATATTTTTCTCCATAAAAAATTCTATTTGGTTTTCTAATTTTTTAAATCATGGGAGGGTTTATAATTTTCTCAAAAATTAAGAGCTTTTCTCCTATATACCCTAGTCAGGGTTTCCGTCGTTCGGGAGGGCTCTCTGGTTTCTGGACAGGTTTTATCGTTTTTTCCTTAAAAACGATGATTTGTATTATGATCCGTGTCTCGGATTTCGTGTCTGGTTTTGATCAATTTTTCACCTTAAAAATCGTGTCCGGTTTTGATCAATTTTTTTCCTCAAAAATCGTACTTTGCTGCAGTTTGTCTTAAGTCGCACCTAGAGTTGTGCGAACATCTGCACCAGTTTTTTTTTTTGCAGTCTGTTTTCGCGCATCTTGCTCATCTGCAACAATTTGGAGGGTTTGCCGATTTTTTCCTCAAAATCGTGGCAGTTGTTCTTGGTGTCTCTGGTTACAGGGAGGGACAGTTCTCCAACAACAAGTTGGACGATTGTTGTTTTTGGTTATTTCCAGAAGTTCTGCAGTTTCTGGGATGGTTGGTGGCAGATTCATCTCAAGTGGCAAAGTCAGTGGCAGGCTCTTGTCTTTTGTTGCAGAAGTGTTCTGAGGAGGAGGCAGCCTTCTCTGTTATCTCTTTGGGTAGTTAGAATGATGACCATTAAGGGAGGGTATTAGAATAATATCTTTCTATTTATGTTATTAATGGTCATCCAATAGTTTCTAACTTCGTCTTGTGTTAACAATTGTTTCTTTTTAGAAACATCGTCCTTGTAATTCTATTTAAGGAGCCTTCGTCTCCTCTGTATAATGAACAACATTGATAACAGTTTTCCAATAGCTATAGAAATCAAGAGACTTTCAAAACATTCTAAAGCATTACTTGCTTGTCTTAACTTAGCATAAGAATTTTTTTTCCTCCAATTTACAAGAATGCAAATTAAAATATACCTCCAATTGCTCTAACCATTGCTTTAGTCTACCCCCACCTCCTTCGAATGGTAAGATCTCAATTCTTGCCTTGCCTACCTCTTGAAGCTTGCTTGGTAGACTTGGTTCACCATGGAAGTTTTCCTCTTCTTCAAAGTAGGATGATCCCTTGCTCTCTACTAAGCTTTGTCTCTCCATGAGACTCTCCATCCAACACGCCGTAGTCTCCACTACTTCAAATAAACTAGCCATCATGGTCTCTAGTTTGAGGAGCCTTATTTCTTGATCAAGGCTAGATGCACCTCCATCCATGCTTATGGTTCTCTTTGGGAAATAATTGTCTCTCATTAAGGCAATGAGTCTCTCCACTTGCTCTATGTTGTGTACCTACAACTCCAACCACAACAAACTCCACAAGGAAAGAACTTGCTCTAATACCACTTGATCCATAAACTAGAAGGCTATTCCTTACCTAGATTTATTAATGAATATTGTTAGAGTTAGAAACTAAGAGCAATATGAATGAAAACTTAAAGCAAATGAATTTGAAAATAAGAGACATTATGAGAGAACTGAAAGCACCATGAAAACGAGACCAATACACCTTGGAGAAACCCCTTGTGGGTAAAAACTCTAGAAAATATCTGAATATACACTCACTTAAGTACTCCAATGGCAAATATGACTGATCTCTAGCCCTTAGGCTAAGAGCTCTCAATACAACTGAAATGCTCCCATAAGACCAATTACAACTCTCCCAAAAGACTTCCTTGACTATGAGAAATACAAGAAGAATTCTCATTACAACAGCTCCCACTATCACTTCTAAACTTTCCTTCATGCTCAATTTGAGCTTACATTGCATATTTATAAAGTTTCAAGGCCTTAGGAAACCCCTGGAAGTTGAAAGGAATGAAGAAATCAAAAAGGTATAAAAAATTGGAACGTCACTTGATGTCAAGAACATGAAGGACAAAATCGCCTCTTTCAACAAAGCAATGATGTAATCTCCCATACGATTGTGTGATCTCCTTGACGATTGCATAATCTTCTTGGCAATTGTATAATCTACTCGGCAAATGTGTAATCTACCCTTCTAATAGTCCATCTTCCAAAAGCCATAAATTTTGGATACGAACTCAAAACGAAGTGTTGTTTTTTATAAATTGCACAACTTTTCAAGAGGAATCTAACTATGCAATCAAATTCAAATAAGACCTATTATGGGACCTACAACAAAAATGTCCTTATTTGCCATGAGAGAAACCAGATCCTTTTCACCTAATGTCTTCATCCTTACTCCATCCTTTCCAAGCCCTTTCTTCTTTTTTTTCTTTGATTTTTCCACTCTCCTATCTCTTGATTATTCGATCCAAAAATTAAAATTATATAATATAGTAGGCATTTTGCATTTGTTGATCCCAATCATGACTTGAAATGCCTTTCAAGGCACCAATGATATATGACTACCCTTATCATGAGGTTGCCATATTGCCATTTAAGGTGGCATGTAGTCTACCTCAACTCATATTGGGTTGAGGCTGATGTGACTACTCACAAATGTTGCCTTTTATTTATGCTTTTTAAAGAGGATGTGAGAAATCAAAATGATTTATTGGATCTTCTCTTCCTAAAAGGAATAATGACATCATTTTCTCAATTTTTTGGTTGGTAGATCAAAGTATCGTGTTGTCAACCCTCCCAAAAAAAAAGAGCAAGGTGACAACATGTTGAAAATAAAAAATACGTGAGCAAGAGGTTTTACAACTTTAAGAAGGGGCATAGATTGTCTAGCAAACTGCTCAAATTTTAGCTAAATCTTCTCTTCAAGGTCATGTTGATTGGTAAATGCTTCTAAATGGGAGAAAACATTTGGGGATGGTGAACACTGGCTCTACTTAGACAAGCAACTGCAAAGACCGGTAAGGAGAGGCCAAATGGTAAGCTGATGAACTCAACTCGGTCAACTTCTCTAATGTCAAGAGAGAGGGAACCCAAATTGTTGATCTTGCAGCAAATAAGATAATTGGATTAAGGGCTTCTTGTGGAGTCCCTGATTTGGCTTAGCTCTCTCCTAACACAAGATGTGTCTTTCATCACCTAATGCACGACTCCCACTTTCCCTTATTTGCTCTCCCTAATATCCCCATCATTACCCTAGCCCTTTCCCGATGTGTATCCCTTGATATTTCTGCTCTCCCATCACTTGTTTAGTCAATCTCAAAATTAAATAATATAGGAGGGGGTTTGTATTTATTGATCCCATAATGATTTGCAATGCCTTTCGAGGCGTTAATAGTATACATCTACCCTTATCATGAGGCAGACAACTTACCATTTTAGGTGGCATGCATTTTGCCTCAATTCATATTGGGTTGACACTGATGTGAGTAATCATAGCCATCAGTTTTTATTCATTTTTTGTATCCAAAAGATGTGGGAAATCACGCAATGCGAAGTTTTGATATGGATGTTTCAGTCCATTCTTGGGAGTGCAAATTGTGAATATGGCAATGCAACTATGAAAATTGTCTTCCAATAAAACACGAGGACAAACCAAACTTTGGTGTGTTGACTGCCAATAAGAAGTGCATAGAAAGACCACTTGCCTGAGAAAAAATGTGAATGTCGTGATGCTTGCATGTGAGATTTGTCAAACTGACCACAATACAAAACATTGTCCATTGTAACAAAAAGCGCAGCAAATCAAAATATTTGTTTGGTGCAAGGTATGTGAGAGCCTGCCACATGATACCGGTGCTTTGATGCCTCAATCCACAAACGCTTATGGAGGGGTTCTTGGGGAGTTATTGCGTCTTGGGTGAGCACTTGGATCCTTTAGGGTCTAAGTAATAGGCTGGTGTGGTAACTCTCCCCTGTTGGGTTGTCGTGGTCTTTCCAGGACCTGAATGCAACAGGAAGCCAACTTCTGCCCAACAATCTTCATAGCCTTGTGTAAATAGAACAACTTCCTGAATGTCTGCCCTACTCACCCAAGAGCCTAACTATAGCTAACTTCCCATGTGGGCTCTTGTCTTTTGTATATTGTACAATTATATTTTTTTTGATTTGTAAAAACTCCAAAAACTATAAAAAGTACACTCTATTGACACGGCTATGAAAATTCTCAACATAGAAAATTTGTCCTATACGACACACAAGGAACCAATAATTTATACTGAAGCAGATTATTTTCAGGCTTCATAACATCTCTCTTCATTGGTGTGTGCAGAGACAAGTATTTCTTCTGAGCTGGACCTTTCAGCTGTGTGCTTACTGAGAAGTCTCAGTATGAGTTCAGTTGTAGCATTCTTTTTGTCCCAAATTGCTGTCCTTGGGTCACCACCTCTGTTTGAAATGGCTACACAATCTTCAAGGAATGCAACAAATTAACATGGTCCATAACATGCTTATAATTATGCCTTAGTTTCCTATATATGTATCAATAAATTTTATCATAAAATGGACATGCTTTATGTTTAATATTATATAACAAACCGGAATAATTGGCAAGAGACAATGATTTAATCTTTCAGATAAGGCCGTGTATTAATATAAGTTATTGTTACCAAACTAAAAACCATAAAGATAAAGAAGCCACAAGAGCATAACGAGGAGAAATAATATAAAAACATGGTAAAAATGTCTAACTTGAGAAATTCCAAATGAAGGACACAATTGAAGTAGTTCAAATACCTCACACAACTCATAGTCACAAGAACTTCAGAATTCATTTAAGAGCCTGAAACAACCCACAAGGAATTCCTTGAAATTCTGAACAATAATATGTATGTCATTGATAGGAGGAAGAGGAATTCCAAGCACTTCACCACAAGTGAACTAAGGATTGCATACTTAAATTCTGTAAATATCAACAGGATTCTAGAAGACAAGATCAGACATAAAATGTAGATGATAGCTATCCTGCATCATCCATTTGCCCTTTCGATGTAAGTTTTGTTTTCCAAGTCTTATCAATGATTGACAGGTGTTTAACCTTGCTTTTCAGGGATTGTGTGCTACTGCTAACCTTCCAGTCCATCAGTCTGCTGTATAGCTGATGTAATCAACCAATTTATGGGCTAAACGATCCATAAGCATCTCTTGCAGTCCTTTCCTCAATTAGTATTTGTTTTTTTTGGAGCACAAGAATTCTCATTTAGTCCCTTTTTCCAACACTATTTTCAGATTTTTATTGCTCCTGATCTGAATATACTTTTTGCATATCTGCATTATCATGAGCCATAGATGTCCGAGCCTACACTAACTTTAGGCTAGTAAAGAATGAGAAAGAAGAAATAAAGAGTATGTACTCATGGAAGGGTATATTGTCTCGATGGTCACATAATAAAGTGCCCTCCAGCTGGTGGTTGACCAGAGTGCACCTCTCATAACTACACACCCTATGACATTGCATTTTACTCATTGCCCATGGGTTAGGCGTATGGTACTTATGACAGTTTAATTGTGCCTTTGTACAAATACATGCGCAATTCGTATGTATGCTTTTTAGTAAGCACCAGAGGTATATGGGAAATTACAGGGAGTGCAGCTAGAACTGGAGAGACAAACCACCTCCTAGTTGGTGACAATCCCATTATGCTAGGTTGGCATGGCTATTTATTTTTCATATCTTTTTGGTAAGGAGTACACAGAAGGCACTTAAAGAGAAGCATTTTGTCACCATATGATTATGAGACAATGATGGAAACCACATGTGTACTGCTGCCACACATGAAGTGGCAAGAAATGAAATTAGAATCAGCCATATAATTGTGGCTCTTATAGAAGGTTTGGTAAGATCATAGTTCTTTCTCTACTTCTGTGGTCTGCGAGACATGTCAAGATATCACCTAATGTGTTACATACCCCTGGGTCTAAGTGGGGTAACATTGTTTAGCTCTGTCGATTTCTAGCTCCATTGATCCTGCTCTACAATGAGTGCTTCCCAGTGGTTTTCTCTTCAGACACCAGAAAACAAGTTCTTTCCAATTATGTGCTCTTAAGATACAGAAAGAATAAGTCATTCTCAGAAGTGCACTCTTTAGAAACAAGACTCCAAGGAATTTCCATGGGTTTACTTTGCACCCAAGAGTTTTGGTTTTTTGTTACATCACATAATATAGGGTAGTTGTTGCAGCTTGACTCTCTAAAAATTGGCTTAAGAACAAGCATTGTTTGTTATCTCATTATTGTCGTTTATCAAACCTATAGCTAATAGTCCACCCATCAGATTCCACTTTATACAACAAGGCATTAGACAAAAGATTATTTCAAGTAAATGCCAAAACCAAGCTTAGTATTATCCAAGGTTAATATGAAATTCATGTTAGAATTAAGGTGCCATCAACCTTGTAAATCTTACGTATTTAATTATTCCAAATATTGTTTGTAAATGCACTCGTAAGGGATGAAGGATTCACCATCAGTTGTAATTACTTTTTTACTGGTACGGTAATTAATTATTTACTAGGGGTCAGTAATTAATTATTTACCAGCAGAGAGTTACTATTTACCAATCAAACATCTTGGAGGTTATGGAAGAATCTAGGCATCGAACTTCTCCTTGGGTCGTTAGGACACTTGTCATCATTTTGGCATGGCTATTATTAGCCCATAACACCTTGTACAAGAAGACGAAAGTTAGCTTGAGAGAAAGGACAAACTAGGTGCCCATTTTAGAGGTTAGTAAGTTGGTTACAACTTGTCATGGGCTATGTTGGGATATTGCCAAGGTAGGGGCACTGCGATATGTAACCATTTGGGACACCTCATTTAGGTGTTGAAATGCTATATAATAGGTGCTTAGGGAGGTAGAAATAATATGTTATGAGAAAGAATGAAAACTTTGTACAGAAGTGTTGAGCGATTGAAGACTAAAGAAGAATAAGGAAATGATTGTGTTGTAATCTCTCTTTTGAATATAATACAGACTTGGCCTCTCTTCTTGGTGGAGTTTTTTCCCGAGAGGATTTCTCCACATAAATATTGTGTTATGTGTTGATCTCTCGTGTTCTCCATTTCTTCTTATTGTAGTTATTTACATTATTGCAATCTCCATTTGGCTATCTATTAATTAAGTTCAGATTTGCACGTAAATTCCAGATTTTCATTTTATAGTTGTTTACCTTCATTTCTAACATTTGGTATCAAAGTCTAGCCAACTTTGCTTCTTGGGTGGAAGGGTGAAGGTTTTATGAGATGTAGTGGGAGTTCTGGTTAAATTTGTTTTGCAGATTTGTGTGTAGAAGCCATGGTTGTATCCTCATCTCAGTTGGATATTGAGAAGTTCAATGGAACTAACTACGAGTTGTAGACGCTGAAGATAAAGGATCTCCTTGAAGAGAGGGATCAATGGTTGGCTACAACAATGGAAAAGAAACCTAATAAAATAGATCAAAATGAATGGGATAAGATGGACAAGAAAGCACGGGGGACAATCCGACTTTGTCTTGCAGATTCAGTTCTGTTGAATGTAGCTAAAGAGTCCACTACATATTCTCTATGGAAACAGTTGAGTGAGATCTAGCAAGCCAAGAATCTGGAAATACATGTATGTTGTGGCAACGTAGATTGGGCCACATAAGTGAAAATAGTTTAAAAACCATTTCAAATAAAAAGTTGTTAGACAATTTTTCTTATTCTGATGTGTATTTTGATTTTTTTTAGGACATTGTGTTTGAGAAACAAAACAAAATGTCATTTCCTTCAGGAAGTAATAAAGCAAACAGTAAATTAGAAATTATTCATACAAATGTATTTGGTCCTATGGATATTGATTCTATTGGAAAATCTCCATATTTTGTGTCCTTCATTGATCATCTTTCAAGATTTATCTGGATTTATTTTATGAGATATAAATATGAAGTTTGCACTAAGTTTAAGGAATTTAGTGTCTTAGTAGAAAAGCAATCAGGACATAAGATAAGGGTTTTGAGATCTGACAATGGAGGAGAATATTGTTCTAAGGAATTTGATGAGTTTTGAAAGCATGCAGGTATTGTTAGGCAAAAGGCTACTCCATACACTCCTCGACAAAATGGGGTGGTAGAAAGAATCAATCGAACTATAATGGAAAGAGTCAGACATATGTTAAGTGATGCACAATTGGATAGATGTTTTTCAGCAGAAACTATGAGTATTGCTTGTTATTTGATTAATAGATCTCCTTGTAAAGCTCTTGATTCGACACCTTATGAAGTGTAGACAAGTAAGAAACCTTATGTTTCACATTTAAGGGCTGGCTATGAGGTTTTTGTTCATATGCCTAAAGAAAAGCATTCTAAGTTGGATCCAAAAGCAGAAAAGTATATTTTCATTGGATATGGTGAGAATGTCAAAGGTTATAAGCTTTAAATCCCCTATCCAAGAAAGCTATCTACTTTAGAGATGTGATTTTCAAGGAACTTAGAGCTATTTATGATCATGAATAGCCAAAAGACAAAGAAAAGGAAAGGAAAGTGCATTTTGAAATTAAACAGGAAGATGCACACCAGAAAGAACAAAATGATGGATTTGAAGATAGAGAGGTGGAAGAATAAGAAGAAGAAAAGAATTCTGAGCAAATTGAAAAGGTTAGGGAAGATAACCATGAAGAAGTTGAGCAAGCTCAAGAACAAGCAAAGCCTCATACTCCTACCTTGAGAAGATCCACAAGACAGCAGAATCCAATTAACAAGTATAGCCCACCAAATTTCCATTGTATATTTGCTTTATAAGTATTGATGATGAACCTAGATCCTATAGGGAAGCTATTCTTACAGATGATATTGAGTCTTGGCAACAAGCCATGTTGGAGCAGATGATGGCTTTAGACTCGTGTGACAGTTGGATCTTGTTAGTTTGCCCAAAGGAAGAAAGGCAATTGGATGTAAGTGGGCCTACAAGAAGAAATTTGGAGCAAACAGTTGATTGGAAAAGTATAAGGCCAGACTAGTGGCCAAGGGCTACTCCTAGTGAGAGGGAGTTGATTTTGGTGAAATTTTCTCTTGTTGCTAAATTATCCTCAATTAAATTTCTCTTATCCATAGCCGCTACTAATGATTTTGAAATGTTGCAAATAGATGTTAAAATTGCATTTTTGCATGGGGATCTAAAATAGGAAATTTACATGCAACAACCTAAAGGTTTTGAGGTAAAAGGAAAATAACACTCGGTTTGCAGATTAAAACGATCTCTTTATGGTTTGAAACAATCCCCCCAAGATATGATATCAAAAGTTTGATTCATTTGTTTTGAAGTTGGGTTTTGTAAGAACCGAAGAGGATCATTGTATTTGCATCAAACGTATTGATGACCATATACTAATTGTTGCCTTATATGTGAATAATATGTTGTTTTTTAGTAACACCAAGAGTATGATTAATGAGCTGAAAGTTCAACTTTCAGGTACATTTGACATGAAAAATCTGGGAGCAGCAAGGTACATATTGGGAATGAAAATCAGGAGGGATCGTGTACATAGAAAACTCTGGTTATCCCAAAATAAGCATATTGATACTATTTTGCACAAATTTAGTATGCAAGACTACAAGCCAATTAGAATTCCTTTACCGACTGGCACTAAGCTTACTTTGAATATGTGTCCCAAGAGTGAAGATGATTTTGAGGATATGTCTAATGTGCCATATGCTAGTGCAGTAGGTAGTTTGATGTATGCAATGGTTTGCACTAGGCCAAATATTGCCCAAGTTGTGGGAGTATTGAGCAAGTTTATGTCTAATCCTAGTAGAAAGCATTGGAATTATGTGAAAAGGGTGTTAAAATATTTGCGTGGTACTTCTAACTATTGTTTGGTTTATTCTGGTACTAATAGTGTGGATAAGACATTAGACATACAAGATTTTGTTGATACAAATTGGGCAAGTGACTTGGATAGTTGAAGGTCTACTAGTGGGTACATATTTACTTTGTTTGGAGGTGCAATGAGTTGGATGAGTAAGAGCCAACCCACAATTTGTTTTATCTACCACCGAAGCAAAGTATATGGCTGCTACCCATGTCTCTAAGGAGGCAGTTTGGTTACAAAAATTGTGTACAGGTATTCGTTTTGATTGCAGGACAATTTAGATTAGTTTTGATACCCAGAGTGCAATTTGTTCAGACTAAGCATGTGGATGTTCAATACCATTTTGTTCGTGAAATGATTGCAAATGGACAGATAGGGTTGGAAAAAGTTGACACTCAAGAGAATGTTGCAAATTCTCTTACCAAGTCTGCGAGCATAGAAAAGTTCACTTGGTGCAGGGAGGCCATGGACCTTGTATCCTATACTTAGTCGATCTATGTTTTCCTATGGATGTATTTACAATGTATAATGTCAAGTGTGAGAATGTTTAGATTAAAGTGCCATCAACCTTGTAAATCTTGTGTTTTTAATTATTCCAAATATTGTTTGTAAATGCACTCATAAAGGATGAGGGATTTACCATCAACTGTAATTACTTTTTTATTGGTACGGTAATTAATTATTTATTGGGGGTCAAAAATTAATTATTTACTGGCAGGGAATTACTATTTACTAGTCAAGCATCTTGGAGGTTATGGAAGAATCTAGGCGTCCAACTTCTCCTTGGGTTATTAGGAACATGGGACACTTACCATCATTTTGGCATGGCTATTATTAGCAGTGTTTCTCTGAGTTTCTGGATGAGGGGACGGGTTTCCGGGGACGGTAGAAATTTTCCAAAAATTTGGGGACGGCAACGGGATGGCTATTATAATATATTTTAATAAAAATATATATAGGTTAAAAAGTTAAAAACTAAAATGAAATACATGTTGAGGTGACTTAAACAGTTAAACTTAAAGTAAACACTAACAGTAAACTTTAAACATTGAACAATTGAATATCAATGATCATTCAAGAATCAAATGCATAGGCATACTCATAGTAGCTGAAAATAGTGTTCCATTTCAAAACTCAAATTGAAATATTCAAGTTATAAACTTTATAACTTATAAGTAGTTTGAACTTTGAAAGTTCAAACTACTAAGTAGATACTAGAGTCTCATAATCTTATTACACAAGTGACAAGCATCAAAATGACAAAATTAAATTGCCAAAAACGATATCTATAACTGAAAACTCAAAAATCAAAATCATCATCAGCAGCAGCAGCATATGTAGGAAGCTCCTCATCGCTGGAACTATCAGAAAGAAGAGTATCCTCCAATGCCACCTGCACACTATGCTCATCATCAAGTTGTCCTAGCTCCTCGGGCTCTACATCCCACCTCTATGCTGGACTCTGCCTATACTGAGGTGTCTTGCGACCAATTAGATGCAAGGCACTATGCACTGCAACAAGCTTTTTCTCTCTCGCAGAGGTAAGTCTATTCCTCTTTAGAAAGTGGATAAAGCTATATGTGGACCAGTTCCTCTCAAAAGCTGAGGAACTAGAAACCTGTGAGAGAAAACGAATGGCAAGTGTGCGCAATGGTCATGGAGGTTCATAGATTGTCCACCAACAAACTGGCTTCATACTGAGCCTATCAATCCTTGTCAAACTCTTGTAGCCTTCTAGTTCTGTGAAATTAACCCACTCAACTCTAATCAATGAAGCTTCCTCTGGACTATACATTTTTTTAAGGCTTTCATGATGCCATTCCTCACCTCGTGATCATTAATAGGAGGAATTCTACCAGGCTACCAGCTCTTTCCACATACCATTTTGGATTCAAAGCATATGCAGCCATGTGTAGAGGGGTGATCTGTTGATAACTGAGAGGAGGGGGGGGTGAATCGGTTATCTTAATTATTTCAGCATTCTGAATTTCTTTATCAATTAGTGCAGCATCAAATCAAATAAGCAAACATAACCTTGAAAAGGAAATAACATCAATACACATGACACAATGATTTTGACGTGGAAAACCCTGTTAGGGGAAAAACCACGGGGTGATTAACCCAAGAATGTATTCTCTATTAGAAGAATAAGATAGTACAAAATGGCACTTGCCAATTAGGGCTCACTACCCGAGCACACTGCTCACAAGAGGCTCACTGCCTACAATAGTTTATACAAGAAAACTAGATACTTGAACTGATGAGAAGCATCCACATATGCTAAGGTTCAGTTCCGGTTAAGCCCTAATATACTGATCTGCTGCACTTCATTCTTACTCTCCCTAGGTGCTACTGTCTTGTTACATTCTAGACCTGTCTTACTGTCTTCACACTACTCTTCTGCTTTTATTCGCACCGCAGAATTCACAACATATCTCTTCATATCTAAATCCATTTGGTATATATATCCACACAAAGGATTTCATCCTCTTTCTAATCGGCATCCGAAATAGTCAATATTTTCCCAAACTCTAGTCTGTCGGCTGAATCCTTACTTACCAAGTGATGTGAATCAAGGAGATACTTATAGAAGTCATCTAACATGTCGGCCAATCATGGATGATATCTTAAGAACCTTGATCACCATCAATATCTCATCCGGAATAATTCTGATGCTCTGTCGATCAGTTCTTCCTCTGTCTATTTTGCCAAACCGGACCCCAATACTTAGATGCTCATATCTCTTCGCTCTTTCATCACCGGAGGCTCAATCCCTGGAATCTATTAGTCAAGGTATTCCTCTTGACTTCCCCAAGTCCGCACTTTACAAAGATACTTCCTATGAGAGATCCGGACCTGACTGTCAGACCTTGTTGCATGCTCTGTTCTTGCTTACCGGACCAAAGTATTCTTCAATCTGACTTCCGGTATAGGCACACCATGTTCTGCGAATGGGTGGGATGAACTTTGTTGCCATCAATGACAACACTCATGAAGCCATATAGTGTCTCTTGCCAACAATCTCCCCCTTTGGCATTGATGGCAATGCTTAGTGAAAAATGACTGTCACACTATACTCCCCCTTGGCTGATGCTCTGTTCTTATTTACATTTTCCGAAGCTCCCCCTTAGCTGGATTCCTCATTTTTTACTGCTCCTCACTCCCCCTTTGACATCAATGGCAAAGGGTGGGGTCCGCACACCAAATTTCCAAAAACAATCTATACTTAGCCGCATAAAACATATATACATGTTTTACCTACATATACTGAAATCTATCTGAAAAAGTGGTCTTTAGCTGTATCACTTTTGTCGCCCAACTCTTCTTCATCCTATCCAAAATTGAGATGTGACCACTCAACAAGAATGCAAAAGCTTCTGCCCTTTTTAGATATGTCGGATCACTGGTCCGAGCTGTAGTCTGAGCATCACTTAGGGCCTCATGCATGGCCTCTAACTTAGGGATAATGATCCCTCTAAGTTCACTCAACCTACTTATTCTATTTTTCTTCTCCTTCTCAAGTTTCTTAATTTCATTCAAGACTGCAATAGTATGACATTCTTGATTGATTACAGGAGATGAGAGAGGATCAAAACTGAGACAAACTTAGTAGTTTATCTTCTTGCTCTTTTACTTTCTTATCAACATCTTTGGTCACTTTGGGCCAGGATAAACAAAATTTATAAATATTTCTGCCATCTTTAAGAGCATTTTCGAAACTCTTTATCCCAATATCCATAACTCTCCTGTCATTTGAGATTAGACCCTGTACTTCAGAGAATCTCTTATCCAAAAATTCTTTCCTGACTTTCTCTTCTGCTGCTTTCTCTAAAGAATCAAGATGTGTATTAACAGAATTTATAAGAGACTTTAGATTACCGGATGTGGATGCTGTAGGATCCTTTTGGAAGGATGGCATGATCTTTTCCAGTAAACCGGATGCAGTTTCTAAGAGCTCACAGTCTTCCATGTGAGACTTCAGCATTTTTTCTTTTGCCTTTGCTTGAGTGAAGGAAGCTAGTTTCATGGTTTGGACCGGAGAGAGGGAATCAAAATTGAATGGACCTTGAAGCAATTCCGGTTCATCAAATTCCATCATTTCTTTGGTCAAGAACTCTTTAACTGCTTCTGCTGTGTCTCTTGCCGGAGACAGAATTTTCTCCCCTTCTGCAGCCTTACCACTATCATCTGTGGCCTTCTCTGTTGGAGTTTTCTCTCCTTCTGCAGCCTTGCTACTGTCATCTTCTTTCTCTTTTGCTTCTTGACTGATCTTCTCTTGTACTCTTTCTTTTTCTTCGAATCCGGAGTCTGTAGGGGAAACCGGAGGAGAGATGTTTGCTTGATCATGGACCTCTTCTTCCAGAGCAGAGGAATCTAAGTCCTTACCTTTTTGTTCACCTGTCTCCTTTACCTCTTCTACCACTATCTCAGTAGATTCTTCTTTGTTATCCATTCCCAAGGGATCATCACTTAAATCCTCTACAACAGGAATATTGAATCTTTTATAAGCTTTCCAGAGGATTTCTTCTATTTCTTTTGCCACTTTATCAATTTCTCCAAGCATGAGCTGATTCATTCTAGCCTTACTCCGGAACTCATCCTTGCAAACTTTGAAGATCATATTCATTTGCTTCTGAGTGATTGAAGGAAAGAGCTGAATGGCTATCTATTCTCAGATCTCAAGATCCTTTGCCCTAGCATTATTCTTTCTTATCTCTAATTCCTTCTCTAGGCTTTTGGGAATGAGAGATATGATTTCAATAAAAGCCTTATTGTATATGTTCAAGTACTTAATTGTGGCTTCCTCCAAGATCTTTCTATCTGCACCATTGTATGCATCATAGAATTCTGTTATTGGTTGCAGGTTCCCATCCATAGTAACTGCTTTAACTACATCATCTAAGGACAGAGTGGGCATTTCAACAAATTCTTCTGTTACTTCTTCAGTAGAGGGTTCACCGAATGTTTTCCTTTTCTTTTTCATTTTCTTTACTTCCTCATCTGATTCTATCTCTTCATCATCCTTTTGACTGATGTAAGACCTTGTGGCCTTTGTTTTAGTTCTGTTCTCTGCTTTACCGGATGATTTTGCTTCCGGTTTAGATGCCTTTGAGCTTTTAGCAGTTGCAGATGCAGAGCTCTTAGAAGATTTGGTCCGGGAGGGGGCTTTTACCGGAGCACTTTCTTTTTCTGCTTCTTCCTTTTCTTTTTCTGCTCTTTCCATCTTTTCTCTGTGGGCATCAAATGCCTCTTTTGAGATTCCATACCTCTTGGCAACTTCTTCAACTTCCCTTCTTACTTTCCTCTTGATTTCAGGCTGTCTAAGTTCCACATGAACTTTTACACTCAGCTCTTGGAAGGTTCCAAATCTTTTTGCCTTAGGGTCTTTGGGCTGGCTCAGCAGATGTTGGATATGCAGCTCTACAATTTTCTCATCTACTTCATACCCCATTGGCATGATCCAGACTATCCTTGGCTCCACTGCCTCCATTAGGCATTGATCAGTGTCAACCATGAAACACACTGTATCTTTGTACTTCTCAACCAATGATTGGGGAATTCTTTCTCTGGTTTGCATCATATTTTGAAAGTTCTTGAAGTAACCCCACAGAGCTGTATTTCTTGCCTTAGCATCCCCAAGCCCATGCAAGTAATCTCTGATTTGAATTGCAATAGGTCTGTCATTCTGCCATACCCAACCACTGCATCCGGGCAGCTCTTTCATAAAGTAGAAAAACAAACATAATATCAGTCCACCATACTTAAAAGAGTTCTTTTTGTCCTTCTTGATCTTCTGTAAGTTTTCCATCAGTTGGCTTAGGAGTTCACAGAGATCATAATCTGCATTCTTTCTCAACATTTCATAAGCAGTATACACAGCAGTTCCGGATACTGAATTATCTCTGCTGGAGTGAGATATCTTATAGCCAATTATCATAGATGCAAACTTAATATCCGGATTAGTGATATCTTCTATGGTCATTGCTCTCTTATCAAATTTAGATCCGGTGGCCTCAGTCACAGTTTGGTTTTTGACAGATTTGAGAATAGGTAACCCTCCGGAAGAGTGTAAACCGGTTACTGCCCTAATTGCATCCTCTGTGATCTTGAATGGTTTATTCAACCATAAGAAGTTATCATGCACTCTGCTCAACACATACCAGACCCACTCATCTTCTTCAAGACAGGGGCAATGGATGTACTGACCGAAATGTTTGTCCCGGATGGCCTTATACTGAGGTTTTAGTTCAAAAGAATCATCTATCAGTTCCTTGTGGTAGATGTCCATCAGCGTGGATTCACCAAAATCTTCAATGTTTGCATGAATGTAAACCCTAACGTCTTCTACATGCAAAACCCCATGCGGAATGCTTGAAAAGGCGCCTAGGGGATCAACTTCTAGGGATTTATATGGATGTTTCTTGAATTTTGGACGCGGCCTATCAGTGATCTTTACAACATTCGGTGTAGTCATCTTCAAAAGATTTTACAGAGAAATATTCAATAACGGAAAATACTTTTTGCGCTTCTAGGGTTCGCTGAATGAGCCAGATTAATTTGTTGGATGAATCGACTTCAACGGTTGATCTTTTGAGAATTTGAGATAATTTGTTGCGGAGCTCCTTTTCTCTTCTTCTTGAATGCAAATGTGCAAATGACGAGCGAACGAACCCTTTTATTTCTGGGAAAACCCTAATTTCATATTTGCAATAAATGTGCAACTTAAGTCATTTCGGTTGCCTGGTTCTTCTTATTTTGAGAAAGATCTTTTTCCGGATCACTGAGATATACTTAAGAGTTATCCTTGGTGATTAATAACAAATTATCTTACTTTCCCCAAACACTTGATCTATCCACAGAACAAAATGCATCGAATTTGAATCATACCGAATTTAACTGTGATAATCCTGTTTTATCGGATGACTGTTAAACCGGATCAATCTTGGAAGATTAGACTCTTCAAATCTTCCTGTGGATCTTCCATATCTTTACCAAGCTTTTTTTTTTAGATGTTTCTCTGAGAAACCTTTTATTCCGCAACTTCCCATGTGCCAATTTCAGGCACCAATTAACTGGCTAGGGGAAAATGTTTTTCCTTGTGTCTCCCCCTGAGCCAGAGCTCACTTTTTAATTTCCGGAAGGAATATCAGCACCAGATTCTGGTGTGGATCCATCCCCTACATTCTCTGTACTTCTCTTCACCCAAATCTTGTTCATCTCACTTTTAACTTCATCTGCATTCACTATTCCTTTTCCTTTGTCTTGATTCTGATTATAATGCACCGAACCCTTTTTGTCTTAATTCTTGCTTCTACAGAATTTGGCAATATGACCGGATCTATTGCAATTGTGGCAAACAACATTTCTTTGCATATTTGAATGATATCCTCTTGATCTGCATTGATTAGCCATATGTCCCATTCTATTGCATGCAAAGCATCTACCATTGAATGAATTGTTCATTTGCATATTTCTGCATTCATGAGATTTGTGACCATACCTTTTGCAATTGAAACACTGTCCGGAGAAGGATGTATTGGTCTGGTTTATTCTCTTTCTGCACTGATTAGCTTTATGACCAAAGTTATTGCAGTTGTGGCAGTATCCATTGAAGGATGGATATCTTTGAGCATTAGGTTGCCTTACCGGAGGTCTTCTAGGCCTGTTCCTTGGATTTTCTAATCCAAAATTCTTCTGACCGGATCCGGAGCTTTCACCTTTTTCATATCCCAAGCCACTCTTGTCATCTACCCTCTTTTGGCTTTCAAGAATAACTTCAAGTTGAGCATAACTTATCTTGAATTTCTCTTTGTATTCATTTGCTGTTTGAAGATCCTTTTTAAGAGTGTCAATTTGATCCTCAAGTTTTTCTTCATTATCTCTAGCATCTTCAAGATCAGATTCTAGATGCCTGATTATTCTATCCATTTTGTGGCAATCTTCTGACTTCTCCTTGAGAGATTGTCTTAGATCATCTTCAGTTTTTCTTTTCTCTTCAATTTCTTGGGTGAATTTCATAACTCCTGATTCCATTTCATGTCTTACCATAATGACCTCTTTTGATAACTTTTCACATAACTTGGTTTTCTCCTTCAAATCTTCATTTGTACCATTGTCTTCACTTTGACTTGCCAATTGCTGAAGTAGATCTTTTCTCTTTTTCATAGAGATACTCAGTTTCCCTTTTAGTTCATTTATGAAATCATCAGCCTGTTTGAGTCTTTCCTTCAATTCATTGACTTCAGAGTTTGATTGCTCAAGATCATCTAGGGCAGACTGAAGTTGTTGCCTCATACCATACACATCCATTTGAGTTCCCTAGATCTTCCTCAAGCTGTTAGGCTTTGTTTAGAGGAACTTGGCTCTGATACCAATTGTTGATAACTAAGAGGGGGGGTGAATCAGTTATCTTAATTATTTCAGCATTCTAAATTTCTTTATCAATTACTGCAGCATCAAATCAAATAAGCAAACATAACCTTGAAAAGGAAATAACATCAATACACATGACACAATGATATTGACGTGGAAAACCCTGTTAGGGGAAAAACCACGGGGTGATTAACCCAAGAATGTATTCTCTGTTAGAAGAATAAGATAGTACAAAATGGCACTTGCCAATTAGGGCTCACTGCCCGAGCACACTACTCACAAGAGGCTCACTGCCTACAATAGTTTATACAAGAAAACTAGATACTTGAATTGATGAGAAGCATCCACATATGTTGAGGTTTAGTTCCAGTTAAGCCCTAATATACTAATCTGCAGCACTTCATTCTTACTCTCCTTAGGTGTTGTTGTCTTGTTACATTTCGGACCTGTCTTACTGTCTTCACACTACTCTTCTGCTTTTCTTCGCACCGCGCAATTCACAACATCTCTTCATATCTAAATCCATTTGGTATATATATCCACACAAAGGATTTCATCCTCTTTCTAGTCGGCATCTTGAATAGTCAATATTTTTCCAAACTCTAGTCTGTCGGCTGAATCCTTGCTTACCAAGTGATGCGAATCAAGGAGATACTTATAGAAGTCATTTAACATGTCGACCAATCATGGATGATATCTTAAGAACCTTGATCACCATCAATATCTCATCCGGAATAATTTTGATGCTCTGTTGGTCAGTTCTTCCTCTGTCTATTCTGCCAAACCGAACCCCAATACTTAGATGCTCATATCTCTTCACTCTTTCATCACCGGAGGCTCAATCCCTGGAATCTATTAGTCAAGGTATTCCTCTTGACTTCCCCAAGTCCGCACTTTACAAAGATACTTCCTATGAGAGATCCGGACCTTGCTGCATGCTCTGTTCTTGCTTACCAGACCAAAGTATTCTTCAATCTGACTTCCGGTATAGGCACACCATGTTCTGCGGATGGGTGGGATGAACTTTGTTGCCATCAATGACAACACTCATGAAGCCATATAGTGTCTCTTGCCAACATGATCAACTTGCTCCACCTTTTCTAGATGATGGGGTCAATATACTCATTGTACAACTCTAGAGTGGGGTCTTTCGCACAAATGGCAACCTTCATTTGGCCAAGCATGCTATCAATGCACTCATACATCTCCCCAAGACTAGGACTATCAGAATCCCCAAATTTGATAACAGTGAAAACAGGTTGTACAAAAGATGTGATGTATCTCACATTCGACCAAAAAGTATCACTAATCACGATCTCCTTCACCCTCTTCCCCTGCTCAGTCTTTGACTCCATCCACCTGTTCCAATCTTGTGTCATAACCATAAGTTGCAATGGCCTTTGCAAATCAAGCATCCTCTCTATTAGAATGAAATATGAAGTAAATCGAGTCTCAACTGGTTTGAGGAATTCTTTCTTTGCAAAAGTCCGAAACAATGCCAATGACATGTGGTGGTTGCAAATAAACATTTGCACATCCCTTGCATCCACCACCACCTGTTTCACCCACTCTATCTTTCCAATGTCTTTGAGTGCATTGTTCATAGCATGCACACAAGGGGTCCAATAGATGTGCCTATATGTAGATTGAACCAGCATACTTGTTGTCCTCCAAACATTTGTTGCATCAATAATCACTTGCACCACATTTTGAGGACCAACCTCCTCAATGGCATCTCTCAGGATCTGAAACTGAAACTCAGCATCTTTGCGTTTTCCTGAGCAATCAATTGCTCGCAAGAAGTAAGGTCCATCAATGCATGAAACTATAACATTGATGAGTGGACAGTGTCTAATATCCGTCCACCCATCCATGATTATGCTGCAGCCATGTGTCACCCATTTGACCTTCATCTCCTCCATCAACAAGTTAACCTTGCATGACTTTTTTCCAAGAATGTGGTTCTCAATTTAGTCTCACTACGAACCAGATAACCAAGACCAGCTTGCCTTACCTTCTCAAACATTTCCTTGTACAAAGGAGATCGAGCAACATGGAAGGAATGTCGTTGCCAAAGTAGAAATTGGCAATGGCCTCATCTGCAACCTCCCTTGCTTGCACATTGAACATATCTGTGATTGGGTTTGGTGAGAATGATCTTGTAGCTTTCCGTTTCCCCCTTGACTCCACTGCACTCACCCCAAATGACGGATATGAAGGTGGTAAACTTGAAGTTGAACCTCCTCATGTCGGTGTACTAGAAAGTGATGCTGTAGTGATTTCCCCTACATATAGTTTGATCATCTCAGCCTTCATTTCAAGTGTGAGATCCCTACAACCTTCAACTCCTTTACCAGGGATATGCAAAAAGTGTGCATTGGTACTCTTCATGCTGCCATTCCAAGTACCTTTTGGGCAAATGTTGCATTTCCATTTTCAACTTCCACCTGAATGAGGTGCTCTATTTGTGTCTATCATTGTTGCATAATGTTTTAAAGGATCTTTCTTGCTAAATGGCCCTTTGGCATATTTTGATAACAACTGTTAAGGGCAATCGGTTTTTAAATCAGCATTCACTGTGGAAGAATCCATCTTGATTCGTCGCTCAACAAATCTGAATTTTCAATTTTGTGGACACTGGAGTACCTACATTTAGCCATAAAGAGGTTATAGTTATAGTTATTAGTTATACAGTGACTCCAATGCAAAGGGACTCCTTAAACAAATCACACTACTAAAAGCCTCAATGGTACTCTTAGATGCCTAGCCCATTAAAGTTTAAACAGACATGATCCATACAGAGTTGTTCTTCTTAATTGATATAATTATTGTCACTGTAATTGATAAATTACATTATTACTATCACTGTAATTGATATAAATAATAAAAGTTAACATGACTTATGACACTGATTCAAATAATAGCATTTTCAGACTACATTCAACTCAATTTACTACAACAAATGTATGTTCATATATCAAAAAGAGTTATCTTCTGTCAATCCTGCTGTAAACATTTTTCCTAAAACCATGATTCTTGGGTAATATTTGGTTTCTTGTGTTGTCCCAAAACCTACCATACACAATTTAAATGATGGAACCAAACAAATAGATCACAGCAAGAGATAGATAGTTCTAGTATATATGGGCAGGGTTTAATATAATTCCATGTATTGAACAAATTATTTATTGCATTAATTCTGTAGCCAGTGAATAGAGAATTAGAACAATTTCTAAGTAAATAAATATAAGTCTAAAAATTGGAACCAGCCGATGTTTAAGGCTTAAGCAGAGCTTAAAATCTATTATCCACACAACAAAATCGGCCTTATCTTTTAGACTTTTACATTATGTATAACTTTGGTACTGGATAGAAAATGCAAGCCTGGGAGACGTTGTACAAAGTTGTGAAAGTAATACTAATAATTGAAATAATTTATAAATCACAGAGCATGTATATTACTATATTGGCATTTCAATGTTTCACCCATCTACAATAAGTATAACCTAGGCTTTTATTTAGAACAGATCTTCAATCACCCAGTCGATCCTTAATTTTATACAACAAATTAGTAGTTACAACTTACAACTCTTTCCCTTCGACCATTTCCAGTTTGAAGCCTACCTGTTATGATATCGAGGAACTTGGAAGCCAATGCTCGAGCTCTTAAATCCTACGACTATGGTGTTGAAACCCGACCCCACGTATTAACCTTTGGCATTCTTGCGGCTATGGCGTTTTAAGTTTTTAACCTTTGGTGTTGAAAAAAACCTGACACCACGTTTTAGCATTGAAACAATGACTTTAGGGTTTTCTGTGGCACGATTTCTATGTTTTATTGTTTTAACTTTTAACTTTAGCGCGTTTTTTTATTGTTTTCTTCTACCGCGTATTTTGGGATTTTTTGTTTTTTGCGGAGTTGCTAAGCATCCTCGAGACACATCTGCGCTCCCCGAACGCAGGATGTTCTCAAGGAGCATTCCCCTTCTGCACCCAAATGTCTTCATTTTTCTGGGACGCCAGGGGGACATCCTGTCCCTGTCCCCGAGTCCCCATAACCTCTCCTCTGCGGGGAGCGGGGAAAAAACAAGGGGGATGTGTCCCCCTAAAACACTAATTATTAGCCCATAACACCTTGTACAAGAAGATGAAAGTTAGCTTGACAAAAAGGACAAACTAGGTGCCCATTTGAGAGGTTAGTAAGTTGGTTACAACTTGTCATGGGCTATGTTGGGATATTTCCAAGGTAGGGGTGTTGGGATATGTGACCATTTGGGACGCCTCATTTAGGTGTTGAAATGTTATATAATAGGTGCTTAGGGAGGTAGAAATGAAATAAGAAAGAGTGAAAACTCTGTACATAAGTGCTGAGGAATTGAAGACTAAAGAGTAAGGAAGTGACAGTGTTGTAATCTCTCTTTTGAAGATAATGCAGACTTGGCCTCTCTTCTTGGTGGAGTTTTTTTCCGAAAGGTTTTCTCCACATAAATATTGTTTTATGTGTTGATATCTTCTATTCTCTATTTCTTCTTGTTGCAGTTATTTACATTATTGCAATCTCCATTTGGCTATCTATTGATTAAGTTCAGATTTGCAGTTGAATTCCAAATTTTCATTTTATAGTTGTTTACCTTCATTTCTAACAGTTCATTCTATTAGAAGTTTATTGGAGATTGTTCAAGTTTGGATTTTGTACGATATGTGCATCATAGCTTCAATAGAGCTGTTTCACTACATTGTTCTATAAGAGAACATGATGCTTTTGACACTTTAAAAGCTTTGCTCAATGTAATTCTCATTTTGCATTAGGAAAGCTTTGCTTATGCATATGCCGGCTGAAATTCTTTTTACATCCATCTTTTTGTTTAAATTGATATTCCTTATCTCCATCTTTGCTTTTATGATAAAATGCAGAATGCTAACCATTAAAATGGCTTTTAGATTGAAATAAATTGCAAAAAATTACTGCACAGCAACTATTCAATTCTATCTATTAATCAGGTACAAGTAAGATTTTGAATAAGTACAGTGTACATGATAGTAATAGGAGTCCTTATCTAAGACTTAAGAAGAAGTTTCTAGGCTTATAAAGGCAATGAATCATTTACTGTAACATCTTGTGCCTACTTATCATCCTTGATAAGGGAAGTTCTTTATTGCTTCTTAAATGTATATCAGCATCTCCATCCCTTTCTAGTACAATGCCAGGATTAGTTAGTACGTGAAGCATCTTGCAGATGAAGTGTTAGTAATAAACCAGCCTTGCAATAATGTCCATTGTATATAGACTTCTAGTTCTTTTTATTGTGGCCCTGCATTTTCCCTCCATGGTTAGCAGCTCTTATATCTTTTCAAAATGTCCTAGTCAGCTTCAATTGGTTAAAATTGTCAGTCATTTGCTCTTCAAGTTAAACACACTTACCACATTACACTTCTGGCAGCTTAACCATAGATGAAATAAGCAGCTCGTTGGTTCTATAGTCCCGATGCTTAAAACAAATACCTACTAAGAAACATCAAATTTGTGGTTAAGAGACGACATAATACCTGTCAGAAGGGAGTCCTCAAAGAGAGCTTCAAAAACCTTTCGGAGAAAAAATGGTGGAAATACAACAGTTGCTACTAAAAAAATAGGACCCAAAAGCCAAACTAGGGACTGCCATCCTTTTCTGGACATTGTGAATCGAGAGTCTTCTTCCTCCAAATGCTGGCGAGTACCTCCATAAAATGAAACAAAACCAGCTTTGCCATTAATATTCTGGATCTGATGTAGTGCCCCATCCTCAGAAAAAAGTATGGTTTCTTTGAAAGTGTGTTCTAGAGGACCTTGTAGTTCTTGTTCTGATTTTAATCCAATGCCTGATGCCCCTCCTTCAGGAACAGCAGAAGAATATATTCCCTCTCTTCTCTTCATTGGTACTTTGTGTCTAGATTCTTCTGGACCACAAAGTGACCATGAGCAGAAGAACTTGAATGAAGTATCCAATTTCCCTGAGAAATGACAGAATTTGTTACAATTCTATTATAAGTGAAACATTCTGGCCATGAAAAATATCATTGCAATATTCTAGCCTTGTAGGATTAATGACTTTTTATATCCTTCATTTAGACTATGAATTGACTGAAACCACTCTTCTAATGCCCTTGTAACAGAAAATATATAAGAAATAAGAATATTAAAGTGCAAATTTATCTGGGAACATGTGTACATTGTCCAGAGGCAAACCGTTGTGCATTCTCTTTATGGCCTTGGATACCCTTTCCTGACGATTTTAGCTGGCAAGCATCAGACAAGAAAAAGTTCAACTCAATTTTAGTAAAGGACAGTATCATAATAAATACTAAATTTAATTACTAATAAATTTCTTCTAGCTCAACTATTAATAGATATCTTTGGTATGTCTTAGGCAAGATGACACTACCATTAGATATCCATATCCATGCTTTCAAATAATTGTGATGTCTTATAACTAACTAAACAGCTTGTAATGCAAATGAAAATACATGTTCCCAAGCAGGAAGAAATATTAAATCTCAATACTCATCTAAACAGGAAATAAAAAATCCATGCAGTTGCTACAAGAAACAATTCAACCAAAACAGACTTATATGGATAAACGATCTCCATAGCTTTCTTTGATTGCCAGCATTGTGGAATTTAGATGATGGAATATTGCACAGAAATGTAATTAAAAGAAGCCATCCAATTTTATTCATCTGCTTGACCTGGATATATAAAAGGTATATGGCATTGCCCAGAACCAGAGTTGCCTGGACACGGATACGGGCACGGTATCGGAGAGGGATACGCCCATTTCTCGAGACCCCTAATATGGATACGGCTGGATACAGTATTATATATATTATATATATAAAAATATATATTAAATATTATTAAATTTAATATTTTGTTAATTTTATTTTATTATATATACATATATATTAAATTTAATAATAATTAATATAAATAATATATTTAACAATTTAACAAATCTATTATATATCAATAAATTAAGCTTAATAAACAATATACTTAATAAAAGAAAATTGTAAGCCTAACAATAAATAATATTAAACTTAATAAAATTTTAATAAATTAAATTTAAATTAAAAGATAGATTGTTTTAAACTTAATACATAAATAAAAAGTTTAAAATGGAAGTAAAACGAAAAAAATAAAAATTAAAGAAATCGAACATTGAGGATTTGCCTACATTGGTTTTACACCCAGCCACAAGAATCACGGGAGGTCAGACAGATATTGGGACATCAAATGAAGGAATAACCAAAGCCCCTAAAGTCTAGGGCCGCATCTCTCATCTACATCTCCAATTGTCAGTGAGAAGTCAAGGCCGCACGAATTTTAACATTTTAGGGTTAATACTTTTGGGAGACAGCACAGATATCATGAGAATGTCGTACCTACACGTATCCAGCGCGGTTAAAAAAATAGGGTTTTTTGGGGAACGGTCAGACACAGTATCCAAGCCATATCTAAGCCGTACTGTATTTGCATCTGTATCCAGTACAGCAGTACGTGTACTAAGGGAGAGGGGGGTGGCATATCCTATAACACTGCCCAAAACTTTTAGAACATTGAATAGTTTAAAACTAATAATATCAGGCATGGGTTTGGCAAGGTAAGCTTAAGTCCAAATGAGAAGAGGTTGGCCAGAATGTTATAATACTCAGAATTGGTTAGTAAGAGTATAGGTATGAATCCCTACCATCAGCATTAAACTTAATGAAGAAGTTTTTGAAATTTGGCTTCAAAAACAGAAACGCAATACCAGAGTTTGTGTTGGTCAAATTCCTATGACCAAATACTTGGGTAGCTAGATTATGTCAATCTCTTAAAAAGGAAACATCTCTCATACAATTCAACTATTTATCTCAAGGAACTAAATCATTTGAAGTTGACAGACACATGGAATTAAGGTAAAAATATGTTTATATACCAGATTGATACAATGTTATCTCCAGATAAATAATGGTGGCATAGATGGAGGGCTCTCAAAATATTTGGAAAAGAAAATTTTGTTACAATGGAGACTTTACATCTCAAGAATGAGATTAAAATTTTAGGTTCAAATCAAGATTATTGTTTTTTTTATTGAAATCAATACAAAATCAGAAATAGTGCTAAAATAGCCTTGAAATTCTTCACTATATCCCATCCTCCTAGATGAGTGCACTTATTGACCATATTAAGCACATCAATATAGCCAAAATTGTCCAACTCAGATTAGGACTTACCAAGTTAAAGCTAAGTTAAATATGATCATGCAACAGATGTGCTAATAATGAAGATGATCAAATAAGTAGAAAAAAGGTATCGTGATGGCTCCCTTGTTAACTTTAAAGAAATTCGCTATCGAACAGCTGCAAGTATAAACACATAAGCTAATGCACCAATTGCAAATATTTTCCCCTTTTGATCATTGATTCATTAACTTAGTACATCCATTTGGAGAACATATTACCTAAACATGAGGCTAGGATCTGACCCAGCTAGAGTAAGTGTTTGGAATTGGAGATACTCTGACATTGTGGCAAATAAGTTCTATTTTTCTACATTCAGGCTGTTATATGTGTTATTTTGACCATTATTGAAATGGTTTAATTTTTGTCACTTACTGAAGCATTTGTTTATTGTGTAAAGACATACTGTACAAATTGTCATGACTTGCAGTTGAACACAAATTGTTGATATTCAAATGCATTGTGTGTGGCAAAGCACTGATTTCTTATATTCATTCATAGGAAAATTTTGCATCTCATTCAATTAATGTTCTTGAGTGCTAATTAGTCTCAATGGTTTGTTTGAGATCAATCACATTCATGATATACATTACTTTCGATTAGTTTTTTGCTGCTAGTTGAATCTTTGCTGTGTTCAGTAAACCCAAACATGGCACTTTAAAAATATAAAAAATTCAGGCGTACATTTTCTACATAGAAAGAAATTATATTATCATCAAGCAGATGACCAAAAAATGGTCCATCAGATTGTCAAATGCATCATCAATCTGGCTGAAAGAATTGTCTTCAAACAAGAGACTTAAAAACAAATATCAATGTAGGAAAGTGAAAATAAAAAGAAACTAATTTAGAGTATGAAACAATGAACATTATCTGTACAGATTATGCTACACTTCTTTTTCAGACGTGTGCATAAAAATATTTAAAAAAATAAGACAAACAAAATATAACAAAACCAGACACACAAAATAAGAAGTAATCTAGTCTTTTTAAAGATAAATCATGAATGTAATATTCCTGAAAATTGAACTAGTGAAAAGTGAAAACAGAAAAATATTTTTATATTTTAGCAAAAACAGAACAATAAAATTAACTATGTCTACCAAAAAAAGGTTCTATTCTAACCGCCTTCCAATGTCAACCAGAAACAAACAAACAAGTTCTCAAGAAAATCCAAGTAACCCATAACAGGACCCTACATATCCTAAAGAAGTCAAACCAAAAATAATCGCAACCACTATCATCATTCCTGCTATTACACTTTAAATAAATGCAAATGCAGTGATTAAACATGGTAAAAATCTCGTTATCAGAAATGTCAAAAAAAAGATTCCATAGGCATACACTATCATCAAGGGCATCCCCCTCCAGAGACAAGAAAACTAGATAGGAAAGATACAAGTTGGAGGATCCAACCATAAACCCACCATCCCTACTTTGCTTTTCCATATCAACCAAAGGCCTTTCGATGGTTTCTGCCACCAACCAGAGTCCCTGCCTGTATTTTATTCCCATGAAAGGATTAGTCATCATGCATAAATGCAGGTTATAAAGAGTTACTCATGCACGAGGGCCCCTGCTGCCAATATGATGGATAGATCTGAAAATCTGCTCAACCATCATGGTTACAACCTTTTCAAGTCTTCCCTGTCAGCGGCAGGTTTCAATGGAATCAGGTCGGCAGAAGTAATAACCTCCGCCCTCCCAGAGACAAGACAGGTCACTGATCTGTGCCTATTGCTGCATGACAATAATTTTCAGCTCATCTAGCTCTTTCTTAGAATAACTTTGGTACTGAGATGACAAGGGGGGTTGGGTGTTTCTTGCGAAGTGTTTACTCAGAAGGGCAGCAAGAGTCCCTACCAAGAGAAGAGCGTTGTTTGAACATGGAGGAAGTAATGTGATCTTTCAGGACAGCCAAATCTTCAGCCAAAGGTTTTATCTCCTCTCTAATTAAATCCCTCACATTTAATCAATTAGCCTCAAAAAGCCATTAATCCAAGCCTGACAAAGTGGGTTTCCTAAGGGTCAGATGGGGTAGAGACAAGAACTAAAGGGGTCTTCAAGGCCACAAGGCTTTACTTCTTATCCAAGGCTAACACCTCCACATTCTTCGGCGCTTTGCTACCCATGGCAGAAGTAGAGTCATGGCATTTGACCAACCAGTTACACAATTGAGTTTCAAGGTTAAAACAGGGTTTTCTAGCAGGCTCATCTTCTGTTTGGCAGTGTGTTTAACAACATTTAAACCAAATTAGTATCACTTTTCCCAGAGCTTTTAAAGGGCAGAGAAATTTTCACTCGCCATTAAAGGCCAAGAGGAAACAAAACCAAAGGAACCAGATAACCACCAAAATGAAAATGTCCTAGAGAGAACAGAGGGCACTGAGAGCTAAAGAAGCCAACCTTAAACGAAACCACGGTGAGTGACGGACCCATACAAGTGAAAAAATGAGTTGAAATCCACAAACTGTGCAACCTCCACAAGAAAGCCACACCACCACCCACAAACAGGCCACCATAGTTACCAAGAAACTCCATTTTAGGAACATGGACTGCATCCCCGACCCCATCCCCATACCCACAATTTCTGATGACTATATCTATATGTAATAGCCATATGGCTTTTTCATTTACACATTTTCCCTAAATTGAATGGCATCCCTGTCCTTGTATAGGTAGCTGTAATCCCACATCTCCAGGTAGCTATACAAGGAACCTGATTCAAATCCGAATATAGCAAGGAAAAATGACTATAACACACCAAGAACAAACTGAAATGATTTTGAAACTAACTGAAAACCCACACCTCACCAAAAACCATCCTCGTCATTCGGCCTGCACACGTGAACCACCAAGCTTCTGTCTGCAAACAAGACCTTGAGTAACTATTGGTAAAATTCCCTATACAATGCAATTGCATAGCCCAAAATATGCATACAATAAAACTAACAATTACTAGCAACAAATACCATTGAAGAAATACAATTTATAAACTCACTATGTATTCCTCAGGGAATGATTTACAAGCATCTACCACAAGACAATACTCAGAAGATGACTTATAAGCATCAACCACCAAAGGAAAACATGGGCATTAATCAAAGGTTTAATTCTCAACTATTCCAATGGTATGAGTTACAGGCATCAACCAAATCCTTGGATGGCTTATAGGCATCTACAAGTGTGATAAGTCAAATTTATCATGGGACAACTAACAGATGTCAAACACAAGGGACCAAGACACAAATACTCCCCGATGGCATCAATTAATTTATTTGACAACTTACAGGTGTGTACAAATGGGACAAGTACTTAGCATCATCAAGGGACAACTTATAGGTGTCAACCATGATCGGCCAACTGTTTGTGAGGTCAGGAAGGGCATATGCTAGTGTAAGGATTTAACCAACATATAGGCATTATGGCTGCCCTGATTACTTAATATCATAAGTTAATGTACTTATGGAAATCAGAGAGAAGGAATATGGCCCACCTAGTTTTCTCTATGATTGTCTCTTGGTGGGCTTAAAAAGCAGAGGGACAAGATGTTTCTCCTTATTGTTAATTCCTCAAATCGTTTATTAGCAACAAGTGGTGCCTTCATAGCCAAATTAAATCCAGCCTACAGTCACCAATCTGAAGAACAATGCCATGCATACTGAATTTTGGGAAAAGGAAACTCAAAGGCAATTTCAGAAAAGTGTGGCTGCATCAAATAAACCCGTGCAACATAATCTTCACTCAACAGGTTAATGGCAATAAAAATTTCTTCTTTAGAACTTTTGCCCTTCTTTCGCTAAGCTCCTATGTCTTTAGTCTGGGAATTTGATGTGTGATTTCAAACCACACCTCAAAAATCTACATATTATTCCTCAACTTCATCATTCCAAAAGAGAGGTTCCTAGCTTAAGTTCAAAGGGGCATTCAATATTGAGCTAAAGGGTTTGCATCACATTGAGAATGAAAGCATCATGTATATCCCTCAGATCCGCATAGACAAAAAACAATGTTAGATGAAGCACTTGCAAAAGGCCGCCATAGGATTCGAAAGTAATGCAGGAGCATGAGAATATGCTCAAGGTCAAACTGTTGTGACAAATGAGATCATGAAGAGCCATGTACAGCTGGTGAGCCCAAACACAACCCATTCATATTGCTTCTGGGAAAATAACATATGATAAATGTGTTTTACAAATCCAATGATAAGTCCCTTAGGAGACCATCTCACAAGCAAATCTATCAATGAACACAGCTGCTGCATGTACATGCTTCTTACAAAAATCTTCAAACAAAATGGAATTGTGACAATTTTCCTTGCCAACAAGATGGACCAGCTGCATTTTCAAAGGCATCTCCACAGACAATGGCATCTCAGCTTGCACAAGCAGAATGCATGCATGGTATAGAAATCAATATTACCAATATCTTGAGAAACAATCTAATTGTAAATGTTATAGTTGTCAATGGCAACCGGAATCCATATATGGTTATAAATAAACTTGGGCATTGCAAATATCCCCCACCAGTCAATGGCTTACTGGATCTCTAAAGCAGAGATGCCCATGTCATCCTCAACCATAACATCTTGGAATAGTTCAGTATTTTTTTTTAATATCCCATGAAGTTTGAAAGTGCAATATCCCCTTATTGACTACTTCTGTTTTGCTATGTTTTATTTGAGTTTGGACTTGAGCTATGATGATTGGACATGTTATATTAATATTGAACATGGTGCAATTGATTAAATGTTAGATTTCTGAGATATATATCCGTAATCTGAAAATGAATGGTGTCATGTTTAGTTTAAACATATTGAATGGATAGTGCTGATTATGTTGTTTGGTTGGTGGTGCAGGCACCCAAACCACATTTAGACTTCTAGTCGTGGTAGTGGGAAATTATGGGGCATACAGTGCACGAATCTACCATAATCCAGTCTCCATTGGGCATAAAGGAAAATTATTTTGATTTTTTTTTTTTTTTTCATGGCATCACAAAAATATCCAAAATCATTTCCCATCATCAATTTCCCCGACAAAATTAGTTAAATGCATTATTTAACTAATCAGAATATTCCCTTGCTTCTTCGACCTAGCCCACGGGAACAAAATAGGCTAGCCGACTCCAATGGGTGATCACTCAGGAAAAGGGGACATTACAATATTGAGTGAATCATCCTCGTGACACTTGAATTGAAATTAAGTGGAAGTAAGTCTGATGTCTTGTTAAAGAAACACGACTGGTATTATCCAGATTCATAACAGTGATTTGTAAACCATTGACAGATTGACAGTTTAAATATGTAAACCCTAAGTACCGTAAAAGGAGTTTGAATTTCTGAGAAGGGTGCTGTTGGAAATTATGTAGTCTGAAGACCTTATATAGTAGCTTTGTCTCAGTTTATTGAATCAGACCATATTGATAAAGAGATTTGGAAATGTACATATACCCGTGATCTTTGGATTGTCACATTGATTTGAAACTCTGAGTATCTGTTCAGTTAGTCTGTATGATTAAGACTGTCTTGTGATGGTAGGAAACAATTATTAACAATGATATTTATCCAAATGAAATTCTTAAAGAGAATGGAGCAATACTGTACAAGCATATAAATTAAACATTTGGAAATTGGAACAACAATAGATCCTTTTATATATCCCTGTACGAAAAGAAAGAAATTGTAAGGTCTATAAAGACATATGATAAAACTGAACAGGAAAGAGACCTTAGGTTGCTTCATACAATGGAGCAACAAAATTACTCTATGTATCTTAAGAAACAAAAGATTAAGCTAAATTGATATCATATGGAAGAATGAATCAAATTAGGTTATCAGACATTCTAATGTATATTTTCCCTTCTTTATATAGATAATTGAACCAAGGGGGTGTTAGTAAAACTGGCAAAGAAGAGAGATGAGAGAAATTTACAAGAAGGCTTAACTTCACAATGAGGTGAAGCAGCAATTTATAAAGTATAGAAAGTTACTATTACAACTGCCATCATTAATGGTACTACCTACTGCAACTAACAACTTTAATAACTATACCTAACTACCAACCTAATTAAATACACTTTATTACAATAATATACTAATACCCCCCCTTAATGACTAAACCAGAAACAACACCAAGCTTGTCCTAAAATTTGACAAAGTAACTAGGACCAAGTGGTTTAGTCATTAAATCAGCAGTCTGCTCCCGAGAAGAACAAAAGTAGAGGGAAATGTCTTCACAGTCCACCAATTGCCGAATGTAGTGATGATGAATCTTGATATGTTTGGTCCGAGCATGATACACTGGATTCTTCACCAATTTCAATACTCCTTGATTATAACAAAAAAGAGGTGCTGGATTATGTTGAGGAAGTTGAAGATCTATCAAGTTTCTGCATAACCAAATTGCTTCACAACTGGCACTCACAGCTGCTTTGTATTCAGCTTCAGTGGATGATAAAGCTACCGTTTGCTGAAGCTTACTCTGCCAAGAAATTACTCCTGAACCCAGGGAGAAGATGTAGCCGGTTGTAGACCGCTGAGTATCCACAAATCCTGCCCAATCAGAGTCTGTATACCCAATTAAGCCAAAATCTTATGTCCTCTGGTAGAGTATGCCAAAGTCAAGAGTACCTTTGACATATCGTAAAACCCGCTTTGCGGCTATCCAATGAGAGAGCTTCGGTTTTGACAAGAACCAAGAGAGATACCTAACAACAAACCAAAGATCCGATCGAGTGGTTGTCAAATATATCAAGCTGTCCACCAACTATCTATAGTGTGATTCATTGACCGGGGGGTGAATCATCGGAGGCTGACAACTTCATCCCGACCTCCATAGGTGTAGAAGAAGAGTTACAATCTACAATCCCAAAACACTCCAAGAGACTCATAGCATATTTGATTTGAACTATGAAGATGCAATGCTCAAATTACCAAAACTCAAACCCTAGGTAGTAATATAGAAGGCCCAGATCTAACATGTCAAAAGATGCACACAATTATGATTTTACTTGCTGAACTGCAGTGTTTGTGCTACCCGTGATGGCAAGATCAACATATACAATAACAATTACAATCTCATTACCATCGCTTTTGACATAAAAATTTGGATCAAAAAGACTCCTTCTGAATCCAATATCTTTTAGGTGTTTATCAATTTTCAAATACCAGGCTCGAGGAGCCTGCTTAAGTCTGTATAGGGACTTAATTAACCTGCAAACTAGATGTTCATGTCCAGGAACCTGAAAACCCTCAGGCTGCACCATGTAGACTTCTTCATCCAAGTCCCCGTCCAAGAAGGCACTTTTAACATCCATTGGATACACCTTCCAACCATATTGAGCGGCAATGGAGAGAAAAAACCGGAATGTAACCATCTTTGCAGTAGGGGCAAACGTCTCTTCAAAGTCTATACCTTTTGGTTTGAATATCCTTTAGCAACAAAACTTGCCTTGTATTGGTCCAATGAACCATCAGCTTTGCATTTGACATTATAGACCAATTTGCACCGAATGGGCTTTTTACCTGGAGGCAATTCAACCAACTCCCAAGTCTGATTTTTCATCAATGCATCATATTCCACCTTCATAGCAGCTTCCCATTCTGGTTTCCCTTGTGCCTCAGAAAACTTTTGTGGTTCAGAAACCTGAAAAAGATCAAAAGATAGGGCAAAATAAATATATGCTCAATAGTTGAACCAATTATGGTTGGGCCTTTTCTCTGAGGATGTTCACTTGATGTAGGAAGTTCATCCACACATACACCTTCCATAGTAGAGTAATACCATTTAGGTTTCTGGAGTGTCTCAGGTGAATGCTACGAACGCAAGTTCCCTGGAGTCTTACTTGGAGTAGAAGCATTTTTAGTTCTTCGTCTCCGATAGACAAGTGGTGTAGGACCAACCACAGATTGACTTGCAGGCTGACATGATGAACTAGAGGGTTCCTCCTTCAATGGTATCATAATACTAGATTCAATATCTTCACTGACTTCCTACTGAACATTTGAAAAATACGGCTCTGTTTCTTTTACATCAACATTCCGACTAACAATAACCTTGTTAGCGGAAATATTGTCATGTCCCTATACTAATGATTTATAATTGAATTGATTATGTATTATTCATTAAAATTAAAGATATGAATGACACTTGAATCTATTTATAAATCACAAATTGAATATATTTACATTAAATAATATAAATTAAATATATCTGACTTAAATTGAATATACTTAAATCAAATATATTTAAATTAAATATTATAAAGGAATATAAATTAAATATCATAAATTAATTATTATAAATATTATAAAATATTATAAATCAAATATTATAAATAAAAAATATATTGGCTGACCCCATAGAGGCCAACGGATGAAGGCTTACCTCTCACGTTAACCAAGGGCCGACCAATATGCGAATTAAAAAATCAAAGGATTGGGCTGTGATTTGTAAAGGCAGCAATCCTTATTACTTTACAAACTAATTCAAAAGGAGCGACCAGTCAAGGGCTGCAATCAAAAGGCAGCAGTCTCTATATAAGAGTTGACTCTATGAAGAGTCATCACCCTTTAAAGGATGTCTTTTATCATAGAGCTGTAAGGATATATATATGGAGAGATAAGGTAGTAGTGAGGGATAGATTAGGAGTAAAAAAATAAATGTTTTATATATTGGGAATAAAATATATATTTTTCTGATATATTCATCAAGAGAGGAAGATATATACACATCTGCAGTCAAGATATATAGGAAAGGCATAAATTGGAACAATGGTCCATTAATCCATTTGTGGTAGGATACTCATATGGGAGTATAATGTATAATTTAATATGGTTAATGGTTTATGCTTGCTATTATCATATAGTAGCATATTCATAAATTATTATTGCTGATGTGATTATTTGTAAAATGTGAATTTGATTAGTTCATTCTGTACACACCTTCACCATGATGGGAAAAGGGAGAATTGCAAAGGGGGAACGGTGAGTGGGCCCTCTGCTAGGTACGCCACCCGAGGGGGGACGCAATGTGCCCACATGGGCCATGGGTTTTGCCTTTTAGTAGAAGGGTACTGCCTTTGAGCCTAGAGTGTTTGGCTACCAGGACACCCTTCGTAACCTCACTCGCCTATCATGGTAGGACAATACAAGGAGATCAATGGAGAATTGCAAAGGGGAACAGTGAGAGGGCCCTCTTCTAGTTACGCCACCCGGGGGGGGGCACAATGAGCCCACATGGGCCAGAGGGGGTCTGTGTAATGTCCCATTTTTTGGTGCATAGATATTCGTGCACAATGTGCTTGTTCATAGTCTCTTGGAGGCTATCCGACATGTTCGAGAAGAACTCCAATGTTTTTGGAGTGGTTGATTCAGTCTGCAGAACAATTATTTGGGTTTACCTTGTGTAAATGGATTATTTCTCATGGCTTTGAGCTCAGTTGATGTTCAGGATAACAGTGTTGGTTTCTGTAGTTTGATCGGGGTTCTAATTTGCTCTCCAAGATTCTTGGAGGAATTTTCTATTTTTGGAAAGTCATCCAGAAGGCATCGTTGCTCATCCCAAACCTTACAGAGCATACTGGTTCAGTTTATTTGGCATTCGGAGGCCGTTTGGGATTTCCCGCAAAATTTAATATTTAATGAGCTATTTTAATTATATTTTTCACTTAAGTTCCTAAGGGTGAAAAATAATTAAAATATTATTAAGTGTTATAGCTCATTTAAAAGGGGAAAACATATTCTTTTATGTAGGCACATAAAAGTGAGCACTTAAGTGGAGGAAAAAAGAAATAATTTAAGTTAGAAGGAAAATGCTATTATTTTCAAGAAATAATTCATTTCCTTTGTAACTCCTTCAGTGCCTTATAAAAGAGGATGAGCTCTCATTTGAAAGGGTTATGCTATGATTTTTGATATTGATTTGTTTGCAGATGGATTGAATTTGTGAGTTCTTCCATATTCTCTTGAGGACGGAAACCCTCTTGTAGAATCCTCTTGAGGACGAAAACCCTCTGGAGTTTGAGTGTGGTTTCACACAGAAATCACTATTGCGCTGAAACCGGAGATATGGCGCTGATCAGAGATTGACAGATTTTGGTTGTGCTATGTTTTGTATTCCATTTTGTATGGTTGGAATTCAGTTTTGATGTCAATGAGAGTAGTTTGGATTTATATCTTGTATTTGCCATGAGTTTCCAAGCAGGGGCCGTACACTCCATGGCCGTACATGCTGAAATCTTATGGTGTTGAACAGAAAATATTAATATTGTTTATTTGATGTCTTTGATGTGATTTTATATGATATTTTGGATTGTTTAAGAGAGTTTTTCAGATTTCATTAGAGCAATAAGTGATAAAGCTTCCTTGGCTGAGCCGTACCATGCACAGCCGTACAGTTAAAAAGAAGATTGAAAGAATGTTGAAAGTTGTCTTTGCTATGCATTTGGTGAGATTTACATCTTATTAGTCCTATCTGGACACTATCTTTTGAGTATTTTCCATAGGTTTGTGTGAGGTATTCTACCTCATATGAGCAACCGTACATGCCCAGGCCGTACAACAATTGGGTGCTTGAGTTATAAATTAATGTGAAGTGTTTAATTTGACGATATGTATGTTGGATCATCTGTATGCAATGAAAATAACAATCTGTTATAGCAGTTTGAAGTTGAGAATCTTATTGGTGGGAAGATATTCATCTATAGGCAGCCATACAACATACATGAAGTCTGATTTTGTTCTCTGTTCTGATCAGCAGTGATTTCATTGCAATCTTTCAGTTGTGGGTATCTTAATACTCTTAGTTAGAGTTACTAATGGTTTGTGCAAGCCATACAGTTGGAGATTTATCCTGATTTCTGATTTATTGTATCATCCGCATTGATCTTCTTGCATATTATCAGCTGGGGTCAAGAAGACTGTTCTATTGTTTGCATTAAAATCAGAAGTATGTGGCAGAGTTCATTGATGGTTATAGACTTTCTTGTTTTGAAACTGTGGTTTGTGTAAGTGACTGGCTGTCCATACAGCAGGGGGTCCTTTCAGTTTCTGAGTTAGTTCCAAAAGCGGTGCCTCCTCCGTATATTATCAGCTGGGCACACATAGTATCTTGTGATTATTGTCATTGATGCTTGTGCAGGTTGTCTTCCTTGCTACCAAGTCTTTCATAGGGCGGATATGATGATCTAATTGCTTTTCCTGAGTAGTGTTACAAATTTCAGTCATTTTGTAATCATTCATATTTATGCAAACTCTATAACCCCTGGATGGTTCAACCGCCAGTGAGGAGAAAATTATATTGTTTATCTTTCTTTCATCACCCACTGCATAAGTGGATGCCTGCTCATTAGCAGATGAATGTTCTTGCTTTGTTGCACAATTCATTATCTTTGTAAACCAAGCACATTATGCTCTCACCTCGCCCATTCTGGGATCTTGGTGATCAGAAGTGTGGAGGAGTTTAGTTGTGCTAACACTATTTATCATTGTTCTATATTTTGGAAAAAAAAAAAATATTGGGGTTGTATATTACAGTGGTATCAGAGCTGGTATGTTCTTGCCAGCCTGTTGGGGAGTTAATTTGTTGCAGATCTTTCAGTTGAGCGAGTCAGTTTTCAGCCTTGCATGTGAGTGATCAGCACTTGCATTTGTGTTCAGAGTTGGGCAGTTGATGATTCTGAGCAGTGTTGAGAGATCATGGCATCTCTTATGTGGAAAAGAAGAGAGACAGATGTCCTGGATGAATTAGAAAGAGTTGTTCAAGAGAAGTTGGATCGAAGGAAATATCATCATGAGGCCACTAAGATTATTGATGAGTACGAAGAACTACCAGATGACTATAAGCAGCAACTCCCTTGGAATGCTTTCTTGAAAATCATCAAAGAGGGTAATCCGGATAAAAAGGGATTTGTAGAATACATTCAAAGGATAAGGAATGAAGAGGAGATGAAGGAAATGTCCTTGTGCAAGCCTGAGTTAACTACTTCAAAGGCAAGGACCAAGAACTTTTTTAAGTATTCACTTTCCAGCCCATCGAACAAGAAGCCTCTTATTTCAAGGAAGAAAGAGGTCAGCAAGAATGAGCTCAGGAGAAGAAGTCTTTGTTTCATATGCAAAGATTCATGGGAGCCTAATCATCATTGCAAGAACAAAGACGCTGAACCAGTAACTTTCGTCACATGTCCTTTCTTTCAGGATGATGTAGAAACAAATAAAAAGGGAGATGAAGTCCTGATATCTGAAATACATAAGATTGAGCCTCTGTATGATGAAGACAAAGTCATAAATCATGAGACATGCATAGAGGAGTTTGCTGATTTGGGGAAGGCTATAGTAGAAATTTATGAAGCTGAACCTTGCTTTGATGAAGAATGTGAGCCTAAGGTGTGGGACTTAGCAAATCCTTCCTTTGATGATGATCCTGAAGATGCCCCTACTTTTGAGGAGTTGAAGATGATCAATAGATTGCTAGACGGTGACTTTGCAAGTGAGCCTAAGAGCATTAAAGCAAAGTGTCTTGTCGAGGACATGGGAAACATTGAAATCATAAAAGATGAAAAGGTTGATGCTGCTGAAAATTTCAGAACAGCACCTAATGAAGAGCAATTCCACCATTCAAGTGATGGAAGTCTTGATTATGAGTGGGATTGTTCCATGCAAAGAGAAAAGCAGTTAGATTCCTCAAAGATCCTTGACGAAGAATGTGCTGATGAAAATTTTAAATCAGCCATTGGTGATGATTCAATGTTTGACTATGAGACTGCCTTTTCATTTAATCTAAGTGATGAAGAAAAAAATTCAACTCCTATGCAACTTGAAGAACTTAGTATCCTTGTAGAAGAGTCAGTTGTTGAGCATGTTGATGAAGAGTTTGTTGGAAGATTTGGATCAGCCTCAAAGGTCGGCTCAACATTGAATTTATGTGATGCTACTTCTTGTAGTCAAAGTAGCTATGAAGAGGATAGCTTTAAAGCAGCTGATTTCAAGGATCATGCTTCTAAGGATATGACAAAAAATTTATTGTGTGCAGCTGATTTGAATTTTAAGAATCAATTGTTAGTCACCGAAGATAAGGTCGTGCAAATTCTAACACATTTGGATAGCTCACATAAGTTTGTTGAAGATCACATTTGGAGAGCTCAAGTTGAAAGGAGACAAATAGGTAGGGAAAGAGGATCTTCACTTGAAGATTGGAGTGTAGTCCAAGAGGCATTAGAAGCATTGAAATCTGATTTTTTGAACCTGCTTATTGATAGAGATTATGTCCTTGAGTTTGCTGGTCGAATATGTGATGCATTGAAGGGACGAGATGCTGAAATTAATAAGCTTACATTTAAGCTTAAAACAACTATGGATTCTTTAGAGAGTACCCAAATGGCTCTCTTAAAAGCTGAAAATCAGCTTGTTGATGTCCATCAATTCATGGAGCAAGTAGGAGTTGCTAGAGCCAATGAAAGCAAGCTGGAGACTGAAGAGCTTGGTATGCTCCAAGGAGATTTTGACTTAGGACAGCCTCCTAAGTATGCAAATGCGGAGTGGGAGTCAATTGATGAATTGTTTGAACATGAAGGTGAAACCAATTTCCAATCATTTGATGATACTCTCTTTATGATGGAAGTTGAGTTGACTCATGATAATCTTCTCCTCATGTTGAATGACGAGAACCATTCTGATGTGAGTAGCACAGAGGAGGACAGTAACAGGATATGGGATCTGGGTGAAGTACACTCATATGATGTTCATTTGTTCACAAACTTCTTCAACTGGAAGTTTTCAACAGTTGTTGAAAATGGGCAAAGGGTTCAAGTATGCAAGGGATTAGATTCAATGATGGCTTACTTTTGCAATGGAGTTTATTTGCAAGGTTCCATGGAGGATAGTGGTGTTGGTAAGATTGTTTTATGGATAAATTTGGAGTCGAATTTCAGTTATAAAGTTGTTGTCCTTACTCCCATCAGCCATCATACGTGTTCAATTGCATACATATTGATTGATTGGAGAGAAATTTTGGTCATAACTTTGACATATTCTAATTGTAGATGGCCTAAATTTCTTATTGTTCTCAAAAGATTTCAGTTTTGCTGTTGCTATCTCATTTTGAGATCACTGAAATCTGATTTTCATGAGATTATTTCAGACCTGTGCAGCCATGAGATTGATCTTTTTGTTGTTTTTAGCCTTTTATGGGAAGATGACAAAAGTTTTCAGCTAAAAGGAACAAGTGTTACAGTTACTAATGCTCTTTTGGAGAGTGAGAATCAGCTGATTCATGGCTATTCTAAGTTGTTTCCATCTTGTTATCAAGCTGATTTGTGTTCTTCATCGGGAGAGCACTACAGTTTTTGGGTTCCAGTAGTTGTTTCGTGTTGCATGATTGTATTGATGATTGCTAACTCTTTCATTTTTGGAGTTAGTGATGTTTGGTATCCTAACAGTTTTGTGATTGGAGGCATGTTTCATAGTTGTAAGCAGAGTTCCAACCGTGCAGTTTGCAGTTATATCAGAGTGGCACAGCAGAAGCGGTGTGAAGCATTCTTGAGATTAATTTGGGATCCAGGTCTATTATTGTTAATCATGCAGGTTTCTCTATTGGATAGCATGCATTGCTTGAGGACAAGCAATCTTGAGCGGGGAGGACTGTAATGTCCCATTTTTTGGTGCATAGATATTCGTGCACAATGTGCTTGTTCATAGTCTCTTGGAGGCTATCCGACATGTTCGAGAAGAACTCCAATGTTTTTGGAGTGGTTGATTCAGTCTGCAGAACAATTATTTGGGTTTACCTTGTGTAAATGGATTATTTCTCATGGCTTTGAGCTCAGTTGATGTTCAGGATAACAGTGTTGGTTTCTGTAGTTTGATCGGGGTTCTAATTTGCTCTCCAAGATTCTTGGAGGAATTTTCTATTTTTGGAAAGTCATCCAGAAGGCATCGTTGCTCATCCCAAACCTTACAGAGCATACTGGTTCAGTTTATTTGGCATTCGGAGGCCGTTTGGGATTTCCCGCAAAATTTAATATTTAATGAGCTATTTTAATTATATTTTTCACTTAAGTTCCTAAGGGTGAAAAATAATTAAAATATTATTAAGTGTTATAGCTCATTTAAAAGGGGAAAACATATTCTTTTATGTAGGCACATAAAAGTGAGCACTTAAGTGGAGGAAAAAAGAAATAATTTAAGTTAGAAGGAAAATGCTATTATTTTCAAGAAATAATTCATTTCCTTTGTAACTCCTTCAGTGCCTTATAAAAGAGGATGAGCTCTCATTTGAAAGGGTTATGCTATGATTTTTGATATTGATTTGTTTGCAGATGGATTGAATTTGTGAGTTCTTCCATATTCTCTTGAGGACGGAAACCCTCTTGTAGAATCCTCTTGAGGACGAAAACCCTCTGGAGTTTGAGTGTGGTTTCACACAGAAATCACTATTGCGCTGAAACCGGAGATATGGCGCTGATCAGAGATTGACAGATTTTGGTTGTGCTATGTTTTGTATTCCATTTTGTATGGTTGGAATTCAGTTTTGATGTCAATGAGAGTAGTTTGGATTTATATCTTGTATTTGCCATGAGTTTCCAAGCAGGGGCCGTACACTCCATGGCCGTACATGCTGAAATCTTATGGTGTTGAACAGAAAATATTAATATTGTTTATTTGATGTCTTTGATGTGATTTTATATGATATTTTGGATTGTTTAAGAGAGTTTTTCAGATTTCATTAGAGCAATAAGTGATAAAGCTTCCTTGGCTGAGCCGTACCATGCACAGCCGTACAGTTAAAAAGAAGATTGAAAGAATGTTGAAAGTTGTCTTTGCTATGCATTTGGTGAGATTTACATCTTATTAGTCCTATCTGGACACTATCTTCTGAGTATTTTCCATAGGTTTGTGTGAGGTATTCTACCTCATATGAGCAACCGTACATGCCCAGGCCGTACAACAATTGGGTGCTTGAGTTATAAATTAATGTGAAGTGTTTAATTTGACGATATGTATGTTGGATCATCTGTATGCAATGAAAATAACAATCTGTTATAGCAGTTTGAAGTTGAGAATCTTATTGGTGGGAAGATATTCATCTATAGGCAGCCATACAACATACATGAAGTCTGATTTTGTTCTCTGTTCTGATCAGCAGTGATTTCATTGCAATCTTTCAGTTGTGGGTATCTTAATACTCTTAGTTAGAGTTACTAATGGTTTGTGCAAGCCATACAGTTGGAGATTTATCCTGATTTCTGATTTATTGTATCATCCGCATTGATCTTCTTGCATATTATCAGCTGGGGTCAAGAAGACTGTTCTATTGTTTGCATTAAAATCAGAAGTATGTGGCAGAGTTCGTTGATGGTTATAGACTTTCTTGTTTTGAAACTGTGGTTTGTGTAAGTGACTGGCTGTCCATACAGCAGGGGGTCCTTTCAGTTTCTGAGTTAGTTCCAAAAGCGGTGCCTCCTCCGTATATTATCAGCTGGGCACACATAGTATCTTGTGATTATTGTCATTGATGCTTGTGCCGGTTGTCTTCCTTGCTACCAAGTCTTTCATAGGGCGGATATGATGATCTAATTGCTTTTCCTGAGTAGTGTTACAAATTTCAGTCATTTTGTAATCATTCATATTTATGCAAACTCTATAACCCCTGGATGGTTCAACCGCCAGTGAGGAGAAAATTATATTGTTTATCTTTCTTTCATCACCCACTGCATAAGTGGATGCCTGCTCATTAGCAGATGAATGTTCTTGCTTTGTTGCACAATTCATTATCTTTGTAAACCAAGCACATTATGCTCTCACCTCGCCCATTCTGGGATCTTGGTGATCAGAAGTGTGGAGGAGTTTAGTTGTGCTAACACTATTTATCATTGTTCTATATTTTGGAAAAAAAAAAAATATTGGGGTTGTATATTACAGTCTGCCTTTTAGTAGAAGGGTACTGCCTCTGGGCTTAGAGAGTGGCTACCAAGACACCCTTCATAACCTCACTCTCCTATCGTGTTGTAACAATACAGGGAGATCAATCATGGGAAATGAGAAAAGATGGCAAGATGAGGGGATAAGGGACTTCATATGAATGGCATGCGCCACATGAGTCTAGGGTGACCTCATATGAATGGCATTGGCCACATGAGGCCGAGGCGATCTCTTATGAATGGCATGCGCCACATTAGATCAAGGGCAACTTATAAGGATGAAGACACCCCATCGAGTCACTCTCTTCCATGCTTCCCCATGGTTAATCATCCCAAGTTAAGGATTAATTGAGTTAACTACTTGCTAAGGACTTACTGATGTTTACGATCTCTAACTTGTTTGCAGGGATTAAATCAGGCCAAGGTACCTTCCAAATCCATTATTTGCTTGGAAAGTTGATAGTTTAGAATAAAAAATAGTATAACTCTTATTAAGGACATTACATAGACCAAGATTTATCTTGCTTACAACGATTGATTGATAAGTTGTAACCCTAACTTGTGATTCTAGGGCAAGATTTAGAGTAATCCCAAAAAGGGGACATTACAAGTGGTATCAGAGCAGTTATCCTGCCATCCTATGAAAAGTAAGTAAATGCAAACTTATCAAAGGAGGAAACAGACAAAGAACAACCCAATTCAAAAGAATAACAAGGGTGAACCAATGGGAAATGAATTAAAAACATTCATGGAAATGACAACCAAAGCATTAATGGATCAAAAAGACAAAACAACCCAAGTACTTCTCGAAGCACCACACAACATGGGTAATGCAATTGATAATCTCAAGACCAACCCTTCAAATGGGAAAGACGTAGGGTCTAACCTTTCAGAAGATAATAACGTATCCTCCAAATCTAGGATACCAACCCCCCTTTCCTACCTAAGGAAGTTAGACCAAGGGAAGAAGAAGAATTGAATCCACCATCAATTAGTACCGAGGATATTGCCATAGCTTACGCAAATTTAGACCCTGGAGTCAGAAAAATTGTATCATTTAGGGATTTTTGTGAATCAAAGAAAAATGAAGCACCTAGGAAAGAAAAGGGGCATCAAAATAAAGATTTGAGACATAAGGTGAACAAAGTAACTCTTCCAAACTTCGATGGATAGGGTAAAATCATAGCCCATGCATGGTTACAAAAGATGAACCACTACTTTACCCTTAGTCCAATGACAGAAGAAGATGCTATCCAATTTGTTAATCCTACATTTAGAAGGATTAGCCTACAAATGGTGGTACCATGGTTTAATCACCCAGAATCACCAAGACATAAAAACTTATGATGCCTTCACAAAGTTACTCATTGAGAGGTTTGACCAAACACACCCTCAAAAGTACTTTAAGGAATTAACAAGAATAAGACAAAGGGGAACCCTTGAAGAATATATCACGGAATTCCAAAGATTAGCAGTTATGGTTCCGGAAATATCTAAGGAGAGGCTCATTTACCTATTCATAGATGGATTATCTGATTCATTCCATGGCCTCGTAAGTGCTTTTGACCCTACGACACTTAGGGAAGCAATCCGAAAGGCCACATGTCTTAACGCCAAAACAAAGAAAAGGGAAAGAAGCCACTCAAAAAGAGAAGATAAACCCTTCATGAAGGAAGATAGACACAAGAAACCATATCTTTCTTACAATGACCGTGAGGATCTAAGGAAGAAGGGCCTTTGTTTTGATTGCAAGAAAAATTGGAGTAAAGGACACTTTTGTGGACAAGAGGAAAGGATGTGTTACAAATGCAAAGAAGTATGGAAACCGGGACACAAGTGTAAAGACTTTGCGAAGCAAAACAAGTGTTTTAAATGTAATGAGAAATGGGAACCCGGGCATAAATGTGGAAAAAGAAGTCAAGCACACAATATAGAAGTCCTATCCAACGAAGAAATACGCAAGGGAAATGAGGAAACTTCAAGTAAAAGAATGAAGGAAAATTGATTCTAGAACCGAGTATGTTCTTTCACATGCGGGAGAAGTTGAGAAACAGAATCATTTTCGAGTATCTCGTTAAATGGAGGGGTCTTCCTATTAATGACACAATGTGGGAAATTCTTGATCATCCCAATCTGAGATTGCTTGAGGACAAGCAATTTTGAGTGGGAAGGGCTGTCATGTCCCTATACTAATGATTTATAATTGAATTGATTATGTATTATTCATTCAAATTAAAGATATGAATGACACTTGAATCTATTTATAAATCATAAATTGAATATATTTACATTAAATAATATAAATTAAATATCTTTGACTTAAATAGAATATACTTATATCAAATATATTTAAATTAAATATTATAAGTTGAATATACTTAAATTAAATATTATAAAGTAATATAAATTAAATATCACAAATTAAATATTATAAATTAATTATTATAAATATTAAATTTATTGGCCGACCCCATAGAGGCTGACAGATGAAGGCTTAGCTCTCACATTAACCAAGGGCCGACCAATATGCGAATTAAAAAATCAAAGGATTAGGCTGCGATTTGTAAAGGCAGCAATCCTTATTACTTTACAAACTAATTCAAAAGGAGCGACCAGTCAAGGGCTGCGATCAAAAGGCAGCAGTCTCTATATAAGAGTTATGACTCTATGAAGAGTCATCACCCTTTTAAGGGATATCTTTTATCATAGAGCTGTAAGGATATATATATGGAGAGATAAGGTAGTAGTGAGGGATAGATTAGGAGTACAAAAATAAATGATTTATATATTGGGAATAAAATATATATTTTTCTGATATATTCATCAAGAGAGGAAGATATATACACATCTGCAGTCAAGATATATAGGAAAGGCATAAATTGGAAGAATGGTCCATTAATCCATTTGTGGTAGGATACTCAGATGGGAGTATAATGTATAATTTAATATGGTTAATGGTTTATGCTTGCTATTATCATATGGTAGCATATTCATATTATTGCTGATGTGATTATTTGTAAAATGTGAATTTGATTAGTTCATTCTGCACACACCTTCACCATGATGGGAAAAGGGAGAATTGCAATGGGGAACGGTGAGTGGGCCCTCTACTAGGTACGCCACCCGGGGGGGACGCAATGAGCCCACATGGGCTAGGGGTTCTGCCTTTCAATAGAAGGGTACTGCCTTTGAGCCTAGAGAGTTTGGCCACCAGGACACCCTTCGTAACCTCACTCGCCTATCATGGTAGGACAATACAGGGAGATCAATGGAGAATTGCAAAGGGGAACAGCGAGAGGGCCCTCTTCTAGGCACGCCACCCAGGGGGGACACAATGAGCCCACATGGGCCAGAGGGGTTCTGCCTTTTAGCAGAAGGGTACTGCCTCTGGGCTTAGAGAGTGGCTACCAAGACACCCTTCGTAACCTCACTCTCCTATCGTGTTGTAACAATACAGGGAGATCAATCATGGGAAATGAGAAAAGATAGCAAGATGAGGGGATAAGGGACTTCATATGAATGGCATGCACCACATGAGTCCGGGGCGACCTCATATGAATGGCATGCACCACATGAGGCCGAGGCGATCTCTTATGAATGGCATGCGCCACATTAGATCGAGGGCACCTTATATGAATGGCATGCGCCACATTAGATCGAGGGCACCTTATATGAATGGCATGCACCACAAAAGGATGAAGACACCCCATCGAGTCACTCTCTTCCATGCTTCCTGTTGATGTGTTTTTCTTGCACATGCAAACTCAGAATAAAATACTAAGTATTCTATCCTCTCTTGAATAAAGTCTCTCGAATGCTAAACAATGTGATTAATCGAGACAACTCCAAGGTTCCTTATTCATGTTTTTGCTATGGATAGACTCAGTAGTTGATGTGATTGTTGGTAATCACAAAGGGACTTATGTTGAATATGCTCCTTACTCCACTCAAATGTGTTACTTCTTCCTTATGAAATGGAACTTCTTCCGACTGGCTACGAAAAGAAAATGCAAAAGACAAGGGTTGAGAAAGCTAATCTAAGGACAATGAAGTGATGGATCATGTCAAGATAGACAAATTCCTCATATAACCCAAATCCGCTTCGCCATGAGGACCAACAACTACACAAAGTTCGGTGCAATCTTCTAAGGTAACTCAAGGATTTTCAAATTACAAAGCATTCATCCAAACACCCACAGCTGGCGCAGTTTGAACAATCTTCACAACCGAACTACATGTACAGGTTTAGGCTAACTTTGCAAAGTGAGGTGCCATTGACAATCCACAAAAAGTATGAGCCATTAAGGAATTCATCAAATATCTTAACATATTGGCATCACATCAATGAACTCCTAATCTAACTCTACTTGGAAACATCTCTCCATCACATCCAAGAAATTAGAAACCATGTTAACATTCCGCAACCACACAAATCACCATGAAACAACCAACAATGAGCTTGTATTGATCTTGGAAGTATTTTGACAACAATTTCAAAGTCTCTTTAATGACTTTAAGAAGTCTCCTCTACTCTACTCCTACAGAACTCTAATTCTAATATATCCTCCATTACAAATGAGAAGAATGAGCTTTATATAGAGCTCAAGAATTACAATGAATGGCCAGGATTGATTTGCAAATCAATGGCCTAGAATGAAACAACAAGGCAGTTTGTTACAACAATTTGATATTTTTAGACAAAGGCACATTTCCCAATGTGATAAGTAACATGTCAAAATGTGATTGCCCTGATGATGTGTACATGCCACCTCAACATTGGGCGAACCAGTTTGATTTTCTCCCTATTCACATTGCTTGGAACAACTTCCCAAATTGTATCATCTTTCATGGAATAGTCTTTGAACTTGGATTTTCACCTCTAGAACTTTGCATCTTTCGAACTTGCAAATTTGGGATTTGGGATTTCTTCTTGTTGTTTTCTTGACATTTTTTAGTTTGAATGTAATTCATGGATTTCTTGATAAACTTGCTCATTTCTCATCTCATGTAATGTTGTTCTTGCAAGATTCCTTCATTCAGGCTTGTTGACGGAAGTAGATGTCCTTGTTCATGATTTCTTAGAGTAGATTGCATGATCTCTGGAATTTGTACATGGAATTGACTTCTGGATGATGACTCCTTCTCATGCATAACAAAGTGATGCTCTTCGGTAAAATTTTCCTCTGGAAGTTGGATGATGATGACCTTCGGATGCAGGATGAATGAGCTTGATGGCATCTTGATCCTTTGAATGCTCCTCTGGACGACTTCCTTGCTTCGCATACTTCACTCTTTCACTTGATCTCGCTTTCCTTCGACATTCATCGCCAACCTACGAGCAAAACACCTCAAGCCAATACATCAACATGATAAATGATATAAAGAGAAAAATAGATAAAATTCATTCTCCTCGCCAATGTGGGACAAATAAAACAATTTCCCTATATTCATCAAACAATTTTCAATTTAAGCCAACTTATTCAATAATGCAAAGTGATTTTTCATGAAAACTTTCAAAAAGTGGAAATTGTTCTGGTCCATGAAATATGCGCTCTTCTAGGGCGCAAAATGCAAGCTCTAGAACATTTTCCCATTTTTGCAAATTCAACACTTAGAATTTTTTTTCTTGCTTTCTCCTTCAATTTCCTCTTGGCAAACTTGAATTGTGGCATTGGTTCTTGTTTATGTTTGAACAAGTCTTTGAATTTTCTTCCCACTTGCACGGGCACATAATCCTTATTAGTGAGGATTTTCCACCTTTGCAACTTAGAATCTTTACTTAAGCGAATTTTTCTTCAAGAATCCTCCATCTAAGTGAGTGAAATGTTTGCAAGATGATAACCTTATCCTAAGTCCTTGACCCTAGAGCGGATTGTGCTCATACACAAGAATTTCCCACTTTTTGTTTGGGCACATATTGCATGCTTTAGAACATTTTGTGTTCTTCTACTTCATGAACAATTTGCATCTTTTACTTGGCATTTTTCTCTTTTAAAATCTCTCCTTTGGATGGACACCTTCACTTATGCCTTCAATCATGCTCTTGGTGTTCACTAGGAACCACAAATCATTCATTGAATCTTTATGAATCCTTTCTTTGTGCAAGGCGCATATTGCATGCTCCAGAGCATTTTCCTTCTTTGGCACTTGGGTTTTTTTCCTTTCAAATTTCAAATGTCAAGTGAATCTTCTACCTTGGACTTGTTTCATTGTCTTAAACATGAATTGAATCTTAACATCCTTCACACTTCACACATCTATCATGAAATTGCTAGGGCGCATAATGCAAGGTGCAGAGCAATTTGCGCTTTTCCTTGAAAAAGGCCTTTGAGTTTTGGATAAACATCTTCATCTTTCACTTAGCATTCTCTTGATGTTTTACAAAACAATCATTGGATCTCAAGGTGTTGCTTGAACGTTTCATCCTAGGGCAGAAATTCCTTGGCCCAGAGTATTATGCGCCTAGCCTTGAACATGACTTTCTTTTCATTGCTCTTCCCTTTGGCGTTTTCATTGTCACATTTCAATTCCTTCATACTCTTCATTTTCATTTGTCGAACCTTAACTTATCATCAAATTGCACTTCAAACCTCCTAATGGCAACCTTGGGTAATCTTGGGCGGAAATTCCATGCTCTAGAACATTTTGCGCCCTTCCTTTGGTCATGACTTAGTCAAATTTCTTACCCTTTGGACTTCAAACTTCTTTACTTTTCTCCCTTTGCTAGACATCATCTTCAAATGTCCCTAAGTCCTTCCTCCTCTTGGCGAACTTCAATTTGATACTAAGCATTTTATCTTGGATCAAACCTCTTTCCTAGGGCGCATAATGCATGCTCCGAAGCATTATGCGCTCTTGCCTTTTGACTTTCACTTTGCCTTAGATATTTTCTTCAAACTTCAAGTCAAGCTAAATCCTTGAAGTGCTTTATACTTGATCAAATTTCCTTGTGATAGGTTTGGGCGGAAATTCCTTGAGGTAGAGCATTATGCGCTCTTCTCCTTTTGATGGACATTAAAACCTTGTCTTTGATCATGGCCTCAAACCTTCACTTCAAACTCCTCAAGGCAAGCTTAGATTTATGATTACCTCACACTTGACAAGTTTTCTTAGTGCAAACCTTGGGCGCAAATTGCATGAGGCAGAACATTTTTCTTCATTTCCAACTCACCCTCTAGCTAGGGCGCAAAATGCCTGGGGCAGAGCATTTTCCCCACTTTGCATTCATCATACTTAATCAATTTTTAAAACCTTGTCCAATTCAATTTCTCTTCTCTTGGTGAATGATGTTGGAAATCCTCTTTCAAACTTGTGAAATTGAATCCTTTGACATAACTTGAACACCTTCTCCCTAGGACGCATAATGCATGAGGCAGAGCATTTTGCGCTCCAAGTTGCACTTGAAGATTTTCATCAATCTTTAACTCTCCTCCAACTCCATAAAGCAATTCATCATGTTTCTTTATAAGTATTTCCAAGAATTTGTCTAAAGGCAATCATGCATCTAAAATGGAGACCTTCAACCTAGGGCGGAAATTCCTTGAGGCAGAGCATTTTCCACCTTTTTGGAGAGCAAATTCCTTGTGAACAAGGAATTTCCGCTCTTCCTTACCCTGAATCCTCTCTTTCACTCTCAACTTTAACTTCTTTAGGCAGTTTTTCAAGATTTTCAAATGGATTCTCTTGAAATTCAACTAGGGAGCATGATCAAAAGGACGTCAATTAGGGCGCATTCTCCTTACTAGTGAGGATTTTCCATCTTGCTAGGGCGGGAATTCCTCATGTATGAGTATTTTCCATTTCCTTTAACTTCGGCATTTTTATTTCATCTCTCAAACTTCCACTCCTTGGCAAGTTTTTCAAAATTTTGCATTGGATCTTCATTAAACCTTGATGAAATTGACTACTCTTTCAAAGATTAGTGAATGGAGTGGATTTCTTTCAAAAAGGAGAGGGAGTAGAAATAACGCATTTTCCTCATTAGTGAGGATTTTCCCTCATTTCTTGGCGCATAATCCTCATTGATGAGGATTTTCCACTTTTTGCACTTGGATTTTTTCTCTCAGATTTTCTCTTTTCCTTGACGAAGTTATCAAAAGTTTCAAATGATTTTCACTAGATCTCCATGGATTTTGAAATGAACAAGGGTGAATGGAAGGAGACTATAAAATGGTGCATAATCGTTATTGTTGAGGATTTTCCTCTATTTGAAATTAAACTTGTCACTTCTCTCCATTCAACTTTCTTATGCCCTTAGTGAGTTCTTTGAGCTTCTTGATCTTGATTCTTCATAAGATTCTCCTCTTGCAAAGGCGCATATTCCTCATTGGAGAGGATTTTCCACCTTTTTGGAGTGCAAATTCCTCATTGGAGAGGATTTTCCACCTTTTTGGAGTGCAAATTCCTCATTAATGAGGATTTTCCACCTTTTTTCCCTTAGTCAAGTTTTTAGGACTTCCCATTTCTTTCAACTTTCATAAGCCATTTCTCATGATCTTCGCATGCGTTTTCGTGAATTTGACTAAGGAAAATAACATTTCTTTGTTTTGATCTCACAATCACTAAACCAATTTGGGCGCATAATCCCTTTGTAGGAGGAATTTCCTTCCAAGAGCGCATATTCCTCATGGGCAAGGAATTTGCGCTCCTCCTTGATATGAATTTTCTAAGTGTTATCATCTTTGCAAGGGAATTTCTAATGATTTTCAATGATCAAACTTGATTATTATGCAATGTTGATGCTTAGATGACTCTACTCCTAGGGCACATTGTCCTCATAGGCATGGAATTTCCGCTCATCTTAGGCGCATTGTCCTCATAAGCAAGGAATTTCCGCTCATGGTCCAAGAGTTAAACTTTTTCGCCCGATTTTGAAGTGTCGTGGATGGAAGTATATTTGAAAATATATTTAAGTATATGCTCACTTTAAATATTTTGAAATATACTTCCAGGATGTTTGAGATAGGTCCTGGATCCATAGGGTTTAACATGCAGATTCTAGATTTTTGAGGATCCACCAGATTTCAGACTTAGCCAATTTTAGGATCTCAAAACATCAAGATTCCAGACTTAGTCAATTTTCAGGACTTTGGTGACATGCATCAGGATGAAGACATATAGACCTCTTGGGAAGAAACTGTTGAGACTTGGATACACAACACTATCAAAATCCTACAAGCTCAGAGGAAAACTAAACCTAAAGCAAAACAAGGACAGAAAGCAAGAAAAAAAGAGGGGGCCCCCATTTGCAATGGGGCGATGTGTGATTAGGTCACAACACTTCCCCATGGTTAATCATCCCAAGTTAAGGTTTAATTGAGTTAACTAACTACTATGGACTTACTTATGTTTAAGATCTCTAACTTGTTTGCAAGGATTAAATCAGGCCAAGGTACCTTCCAAATCCATTATTTGCTTGGAAAGTTGATAGTTTAGAATAAAAAATAGTATAACTCTTATTAAGTACATTACATAAACTAGGATTTATCTTGCTTACAACAATTGATTGGTAAGTTGTAAACCTAACTTGTGATTCTAGGGCAAGATTTAGAGTAATCCCAAGAAGGGGACATTACAAATATCAATAAGCCTATATGCCTTAGACTCTTCACTATAGCCAACAAAGAAATATCTGATGCTTTTGGAATCTCGTTTATGCCTTTTATGTTCAGGAACCAAAGCGTATGCTACTGAACCAAAAATATGAAAAGAAGTTACCTCAGGTTTGTGACCGGTCCAAGCTTCTTCTAGTGTGATTTTTTAGGTGCTTGATTTTTAGGAGGTGTTATGCCAATGACCCACCCTCGTGCAAATTTGTAGAAAATAACATATTCTTCAAGTACAAAACCCGACTTTTCTCAGAGACCTAATACTTGTTTTTGAGGTGTGTCTATAGTGTAGATGCAAATGTGGCATTCCAGACTCCAGGGATTAAGTCATCAGACACTGACAGCTTGAGTAGCAGTAGGGCTTCCCTATGACGCTTGTCAAAGTCATTTGGGTTGGTTACAAGCCTGGTTTCAGTCTCAAGGATAATATGGTCACACATCCTATACTCAGCGATCGTGAGTATTTTGTAACTCCAGATGATGTAATTTTTCCCGGTGAGCTTCTGTGCCTCCAGTAACACCAAATTTTGGATATTTGCCATTATCCCAGAAAAATTATAATTCCCGCAACCCTTTAAAATCTGACCTAGAAAATATTTTTCCCGAAAATTTTAAATTGCCCCGCAAATTTAGGCACCCCATTTATTAAAAAACCACCTCTCAAATTGATATTTCGAAAATCCAGAAAAATAATTGAGGGAAAAATTAAAAAGATGAATTCCCGGAAATTTTTATGGAGATACGTGCCCTAGCAGCCACTGAAATTCACCTTGCTCACTGAAAAATAGGGTAGAAACGCTAGCAGATCCTCCTTCAATCCAAAAACGTGCCCTAAAATCACGATTTTGTGAAAAATCAGACAAAAACAATCTTCAAAACCCTAGGTTGCCTGATATATGCCCTAAAAATTACCATTTTTGACCTGGCAGCACTATTTGAAACCTGAAATCAAGTTTTTTGGCCCTGCAGCACTGTTTGAAACTCTGAAATCACGTTCTTTGACCTAGCAGCACAATTTTAACCCCTAAAATCGTGATTTTTACTAGAAAACGTGTCTAAAAACACCTGCACCCAAAACCTTAGCCGCACGTGCAACAAAACAGGCACAATTTTAGCTGATTTGGGGCAGAAATTAGGGCAAAATATCACGTTTTTCAGAAAAAACAAAAACAACCAAAAAAAAAGGTGATTTTGACCTAATTTTGGACACGATTTTGCAGAAAACGTGACTTCAAACAAAAAACCTATGAAAAATCTGTGATTTGAACTGTTCTAGGGCACAATTTTCTATGAAAATGACATGCAAACTTGCAAAGATAAAGGGCTGCGATTTTTTCTGATTTCTGGGCGCGATTTTTAGCAGAAATATGTGGCTGATTTTAGCAGAAAATAGGGCATGAATTTTTGCAGCTTCAGACCTGCGTTTTTACCTTAAAATTTTACCTTCAAACCCTAGGAAAATTTTCAAGAAACCCTAGGCGAGATCTTTGACCAAAAACCCTAGCCGTGAATTTTGGAAACCCTGGCTGACCTTGCACGACCTCTTCCCGACCTTTGCACAAAACCCTAACAACCTATTGGCTCTAATACCAATGTTAGTAAAACTGACAAAAGAAGAGAGATGAGAGAAATTTGCAAGAAGGCTTAATTTCACAATGAGGTGAAGCAGCAATTTATAAAGTATAGAAAGTTACTATTACAACTACCATTATTAATGGTACTACCTACTGCAACTAACAACTTTAATAACTATACCTAACTACCAACCGAATTAAATACACTTTATTACAATAATATACTAATAGGGGGATGCTTCTTCTAAGTATTATAGCATATAGCATTGTGAAAATGATCTCCAAGGTCATTATTTTAATGTGTCACATGTTCAGATGTCTTGGGCCTGCTAGGAAACATCCAATCATCTTCACAATAGGGTAAGAGCTGTGAGGACCTATTTGCATGGCGCAGTTAGCATTGAGTGCATGAAATCAGTGTCAGAGTTTGCTCACTGACATTCACTTAGGTGTCTCAGTGCTACATCAGTCATACATGGAAGAAGGGGATTCCTTGAAAAATGCTAAGGTATGTATTACAAGAGGCTTAAGTACTATAATGAATTACTGAATGTCCTTATTTGATTATCATTAAAAGATAATTAATCCAATGTGCATTTAAGTTTGTATGTTAACATTCTGAACTTCATATTAAGGTTAATCCTTGAAGCCTTTTTCAAAAGGAAAAGTGACTGATCATCAACTAGTGTGATCAAACTAAGGGTTGGAGTTGAGGTAAAACAATGTAACACCTTATTTAAAAAGCGATTCCTCATTGCAACAAAAAAAAAAAAGTTCCGGTTCTAGGGTGTTTACAGAAAGTGTATCGTAGTGTTGCAGAAAAAGAGGTATTCGTGGCAGAAGCTACTGTAAAATAAATGGCAATGGCTGAAGCAGAAGTTAGGTCAGAAATGGAAGATGATGAGGTAAGATGAATGGCAATGAAAGCTTAAATAACAATGCAGGTTGAGGAAGCATAAGTACCTAAGAAGGTTTAGGAAGCTCAAGTATAAAAAGGTTGTGAACTCAAAACTTTGTTTTGGGCAATGGCAAGTCAAAAAAGTCTGAAATATAGAAAAAGCCCAGCAACATAACAGTGCCAAAATGAATGAAGAAAAAAACAACAATGTCATGATTATTTATAGAAATTTTTTTGGAGTATTAATGATAAGATTTGAGTGATTGACTATGGTTAGTGGCATTAAGAGGCATTTTTGAAGTGAAATATTGTGGTGAAATCTTGCATGCAAAAAAGGTACTGGGATAGTGTCATGCCCACGCCAATTTCAGTTTGCCACCAAAAAAAATAAAAAGAAATCAAATGTGGAAGGGCACAGGCCTCTTGGAATCGATGAGGAGAAAGCTTTAAGAGATAGCGCTAGTCTTAAACTAGCGATTACTTAATTTAAATTGAGTCTTACAAAGCTGCGGTTGTGATCATAAAAGAATGTGTCCCCTAAAAGCAGTGACTCCATTCCAAGGAAGATATAGAAGAATAATCATAAAACATTGGAAGGATCATCCAGCAATAGAAATAAATAAAATAAGATATATAAAAAAAATCTACAGCAAAGAACAAATATATACAGCAGAGAATCATTTATTGCAGCCATTGAAGAATAAACTTGTCAATCCATCAAGAGGTACTCAATCAGCAATAATCTAGCAAATTCATCAAGCAATCAGTTTTGAATTTAAGTGTTCTGCAAATAGGAAGGATGGCCCCCCTTCTGGTTCACGAGAGATGAAAGGATGGCCCATCTCTCATGCTTTTATCAAGTTTGGACCAGAGTTGGAAAGACGGACAGCTTTTCATGCTCTGGGTCTGCCAAGAATTGGTAGGACGGCTAGCCTTCCATGCTGCTGGGCTTGACCGAGGAGGACGGCCAGCCTCCAAGGTGGATTGAGAGTGGGAAGGATGGCCCACCTTCCCTGCTCTCGGCAAGTCAAGGACGACCAGCCTTGATATTGCCATTTGCAAGTAATTCCAAGAAATTCACAATGTGATTGGCTGTGAGAATTATGCTATGATGTATTAATCTGAATATTAATGATGCTATGACATATTGATCTAAATATTAATGGTGCTATGATGTATTAATCTGAATATTAATGATGCTAAGATGTATTGATCTGAATACTAATAATGCTAGGATGTATTGAACTAAATATTATCATAATTTAAATTTCTTGATCTTTAATATATCTAATATCATTTCTAGTGATTATTATTGTTTGCAGGCCAAGAAATCAGGAATATCCCCAAATGGGGCATTATAGATAGTGAATTCTCAAAATCAAATTTCCAAGGCAAGATCATTCATAGCATGTGTGCAGATATAAGATTTAGATCATTTGTACAAGAAAAAGTTTTTCTAACATGCTGATGTCAAAAGTAAAACATTCACAAGAAACTGTCTAATAACTGCAATCAACAAAAGATGATGTCAAACAGAGAAAGGCGAAAATAATCAGAAATCTAATGCAAATGTTTCTAAACCAAGTCGCTTGGATGACAAGAAATCTGAACCTGCAAAAGACTTACATGTAGCTTGATAATGATAAACCTTCATGGGGCCAAGCAATGAATCTCTCACAAAGAACTACACCATTCAATTTATGCAACTTGGAAGTATCATTTGCCAACTTGCAATGAATAATGTATGTTCCAATCCATCCTTTTTCCACTTTTTTTGGCTTTTTGCAATAATGTGAATCTTACAACAAAGTGCAATCATTTTCCTGAAAACGGAAATTGTTTAAGCTTGCAATCATTAGCTATTTTATTCATAGATGGCATACTCAGCGAGTATTAGGCGTACTCACCCAAAAGCTGAGTCTTTCTGCTAAAAACTTCCGGTTTTTTGTCTGCTGCATTTTGGGGGAAAAATCGGCCGCCAAAACTCGTCGCCAATTTTCAACAAACTCAAACACCCAAAAAACAACCAGAAAATGTGCAAAAAACGTGAAAAGGCCACATATTTGGAGCCTTTATAAACCCTATTCAGGCCTGTCCATGACACACCAACAGCATTTGGGCGTTTGGAGCGAATTGGAAGGATATTTTAGGAGATTTGAAGAACAATTTTCTGCAATTTCAGATTTGCACGAGGTTTATTTTTTCTTTTTTTCAAGCATATGAATTTATAAATCATTTCTAATTTTCTAAGCATGTAAAATTTAAAAATTTAAATGCATTGAATTGAATTTATGCAAATTTTTTTGTTGATTTGCAATTAAACAAATTTATGAGAATCAATTTTTTTTTCTAAATAGAGGGTTTAAGTTTTAGTTTTAAAAATGTTATTTTTGTCAAATTCATTAATTCATTTACTATCTAATTACCATATTATCGTATTACATTTCAATTTTTCAAATGCATTTAAATTTTACATGATCTTTTTTTTTTAAATCATGTTGAAATTGTTGTATTTTTATTAAACATTTTTTTTGTTTTTATTAATTTGGCAGGTTAGTATACAATTGCATCTAACTCTACATCAGGTTCAAACTCAAGAATTGGAAGTCGTTTCATTGGAACTAAAACCCCTAGAAGTCGTGACCCTACTTGGAAACATGGCATAATGAGACCGACAACAAGGAGTGATTTGTACCTAGTGCACAAAGAAGCTTAGTGGAGACATCAATCGCCTCAAATACCATCTTGTAGCCATTCCTAATCGCAATGCCAAAGCGTGTGAAAATGCCCCAGAAGAGATGAAACGAGAGATGCTAGCACTTCTTGCATTACTAGATGAGAAGAAAATGGAGAGGGCCATGGCACAAGAAGCCATACAAGCAGCCATTGCTCCTAATTTGCGAGAAGAAACCGATGTAGATATGATAGGCATTGTGGGCTCTAGTCGCAGTCCATGCATACGGAACACATCAACCTCCTCCAACTCAAGTAAAGCTCAATCACAGGGGTTTTTTGTGCCTAGAAACGTAGTTGAAGTACAACCTCCACTACAAGGTATAGGGTGGAACAAAAAGGTGCATAAAGAACAAATAAGGCATGCACAAATTTTTGGTATCACAACCTTCCCTTCAACATGGTTAGGAGTCCATATTGGGAGTATTTGGTGATTGTAGTATCAAAATCGCATACAAGCCTACATGGCAGTCCAATGATGATAAAGACGTTCCTAATCACAGCTAGTAGGCAAAAATTACACTTCTCTCAAAAATTTCACTCTTGGTGACATGTCCCTTAAGTTTTTCCCCTCCTCGACCATCTTCTTCAACCCCTAAATTGAGTTTCCAAACTTCACATTTTCCTAACTTCTCGAAAGGGGTGACCTTGTTGTTTTTCCAAGTCTGAAATGACACTTAGTTTCATCTTTTCTTCTTGATTTTTAGCCCATTTTAGCTCGCATTTTTCCATCTAACTCATCCTTTTTCTCACTTTCTTTCTATTGTGAATTCATGCTTTTCTTAGGATAAACTTCATGCTTTGCTTACTTAAGTAGTCGCAAATTTGCATCAAACCTCTAGGTTGATAACCCTAGAGTTGCATCCAAATAGGACTTTTCTAAGTTAGTTTGCTTAACACTACTTCCAATAACCTACCCTAGTGCAATTAATTAACTTGTAGTAGTATTAAATGTAAAGAACAAAGAGAGAATGAAATAGATTGCAAGGCACACGATAAGCAATACTACGCATGACACAAATTTACATCTAGAGAAATCCCAAATGGGTGAAAAACTCCAGGAATGGTATGTGATTCAACATCCCATTCACTATATCAATGTTGTTACAAGGAGATAGCCAATTTAACAGTCTTATTGGGGCTGCACACTAATCCTATAGTCACCTTTGTCTCCAATTTACTCTTTGAAATTTGCGAGTCCCTATTCACTCTTCCTCTTTTCTCAACAATCTGGAAATGTGTTTTCTCTACTAACTGACTAACTTTGCCTTTGATTTCTCTTTTGCCCTTTATTCTCTCTTTTCCAAGAAAGGTCAACAGTTATCTTGAGATGGCCATAGGCACCCTTTCAACTTCCTCACTTAGGCAAATGGAAGGTTGACTTAGAATGCAACAACCATTCATGTGACTGCCACTAGTCTATCTACCAAGATCCACATGGCCCGCCAATAAAGAATATCCACTTAACTAGAACTACCGACAACATATCATACCGATTCTATCATCATGGTCAAAGGAAAGATAGAGACCACCACCAAAAGGAACAACATAGTTGTCATAGCCTAGGGATAATTAAGTGACTTGCCAACAATGCAAGATAATTATTGTCCTAACTGGTGGCGTCCTACAATAAAGGAGAAGCATGAATCCAAAATCAAGTCACCTATGCAAGGAAAACTACCTCAGTTCATTCTCTTGCCCCAAATCAGCCCTCAACTGCTACAACTTCCCCAAAACTAATCTATAGCAACGAAGATATGCATGTTTTGACTCCACGTGTCGTTTGATAGCATTTCGAACCACCATCAAGTTGCCTATAGCATCGATGCCCAAGCACACTTTTGTTGTCCTATCATCCCAACTCCGAATATGAATCGCCCTCATTAACGATTCTAGCAAAAGATAATGCTCCCAATTGATCAACACAAGACCAAATATGCTCCCCTTAACAATCCCATGCCATTCGAGACTCATATAAACGCCTATAGTTGCAAATTGGATGCTTGTAGCAAGCTTATAGCTGACCTGTAGCAACTAACTATACTCCTATAGCAGCTTCGTGATCACCTATAGTATTGCTATAGGCAGCCCACACCCCCTAACCCTAACTCTAAACTATTTTTTGGGGTTTAAGGCTAGGGTTAGGGATTTTTTTACTTTTTATTAACCCTAACCCTTAACCCTAAACTTTTTATGGTCTAGGATTAGGGTTCGGAAATTTTTTAATTTTTACTCACTCTAAGCCCAACCCTAAACTATTTTTTTGGTTTAGAGTTAAGATTAGTATTTTGTTAGGTTTTTCAAGTAACCTATGGCTATTTTTCCACATTTTTTACCAATTTCAGTTGATCATGCCATGCAAAAAGGATTTTGCATGCACCTATTGCAAACCTATGCCTAATTCCAACAAATTAAATACATTTTTTGTGGTAGTGAACGCAATGAGGACATTCACCACTATGATTGGCATTTGTCAAAGGTATCAAGTAATGATAGGCCTTACAAAAACCATACACTTATGTCATTCATCAAGCTTTATTGTTTCTTGAGGCATATGAGGAAAACAAAACTAAAACAGCAAGGACAACTCTTGGATCAATGCCTACTAAGGCAGAAGTTGGTCCTTTGGATGAGGATGAACCTTCACAAGGATCTTGTGCAAATATCTCTACACTTTCTTGCACATCAAAAAAACGTAACATAGCAGGGGGGCAACATAAATGCCTTCTTTGCGCCATATACTTCACTTGGAGCTCAAGCATCTTTGGAGAGCATGTAGTGGAAGATAGGTGTTCACAAGTAGGCCAAAAAGGCTACTACCATTTGTGGTATTATTCTAGCATCCCATTCAATATTGCTAGGTCTCCATATCGGCAAGAAATGGTTGATGCAATTGCAGTTGAGGGTCCTAGCTTCAAAGCCTCACATACAAGAGCTTGAGGAATGATAATGTTGATAAATGTGTTGCAAGATGTGGACAATGTCCTTGTTGAGCATCACAAAGAGTGGGCAAAGACAAGGTGCAAAATTATGTCAAATGGGTGGACGGATAGGAGAAACCAAATATTGATTAATTTCCTTGTGGCGTCAAATTAACATAGTTTTCCTTGCATTGGAAAAAGTCAAATCGGCATAAGCACTTTTCTCCTTATTTGATGAGGTGGTGGCTAAGATGGCTAAGATAGGGCCACAATATGTGGTCCTATTTATCACAAACAATGTTCATAATGTGTGTCCCCTAGGAAAATTTTGACAAATCCCATGTGAAACACATTGTCTCGATTTAAACCTTGGAAGACATTGGCAAACTTCCATGGGTTAAATTTGTACTAGAAAGGGGGTGAACCATCACAAAGTTTATCTAAAATCGCACCAAGATGCTCAATATGATGCAAACTTTCACAAATAGGAAAAGAAACTTGTTCGCATAGGGGTGACCCAATTTGCTACTTTTTTTTTCGCATTGTAAAACATGTGTTAGAAAATGAAGGTGCAAACCACACAACAGAAATCTAATTCAAACCTTATTTATGTCCTCTAAAAATATAGAATCAATGGAGAATGCAACAGAAATAAAAATCACTACACAGAAATAACATGCATTAAGAACTGAACACATAACACAATATGTAACTTGGAGAAAAACCTTTCGGGTAAAAAACTCCACCAAGAAAAGAGGCTCCAAGTTGTATTATCTTCAAATATGAGATTACAATACATGCACTTCCTCTGTTTCTTTAGTCTTCAATCCTACGGCACCTGTTACTCTCCACTCTAATAAAAACGTAGTACAAATATCTATGCTCCCCCAAGTATTGAGGACGGGGACGGGCGGGGACAAGTTTTGGGGACGGCATTTTTTTTGGCCATTTTTTAGGGGACGGCTACTAAAAAAATAAGATTTTTTTTTAAATATAAGGAAATTTCAAATATTTATATGATAACATTGATAAGGCATTCATTATAGACATTATAGAACCTTAAAACATGAATACATAACCATAACATTACATATGAACTTAGTTTTCAACTTGTCACATGAGAATTGGCAAACAAATAAACAAAATTTAATTGTTTTCAACGACAATCTGCATATATATTATATCAAAATGCCCAAAGGCTGCAAGTTTCAAGTTTCAACAACAAAATGACAAAAACATAGAGAATATCAATATATGGCTGTCCCTAATCAACCTCTCCTAAGACTGCATCAAAATCAGAATCTGAGTCCGAATCACTGCCCCCATGAGGGTCTGCCTCATCCAGTGGAACCCCAACCATCCCTCCTGTGCCTCCTCATCAATCTGCAGAACATCTTCGGGGTCAACATCCCAACGTGCAGCTGGAGTCTGACGATACTCAGGTCTCTGTCGATCCTGTAGCCGCAAGGCACTATGCACTGCCACCAACTTCTCTGACCGTTTAGAGGTAAGGTTGTTCCTCTTCACTGACTGAATGAAGCTATATGTGGACCAATTCCTCTCTGTAGCAGAGGAACTGGCAATCTGTGAAAGGAGGCGAGTGGCAAGTGTCCTCAATTCTGGTGCATCCATGCCATGCCACATCCACCATCCAATAGGGTCGGTTTGAGCTAATGTAGCTCTATCCATCCTCACCTCTTTTTTGCTAAAGTTTGGACCACGTAGATTGACAAAGGCCATCCATTGTGAGTGAATTATAGCAACCTCCTCCTCGGTATACATTTTTTCAAGGGCCCTCATGAACCCATGTTTCACCTCATCATCATGAGATGGAGGCACTCTTCCAGGTCTAGATACATACCATTTGGGATTTAGAGCATATGCTTCCATATGACGTGGGGTGTTCATAGTGTCCCACCTCCGCGTCACAATGGGCCTAAGATGCTCCTCATAAAATCCCAAAGTAGGATCCTTGCTCTGAATGGCTTGCTTCATTTTCCCAAGTATGCTATCAAATGTCTCATAAATCTCTCCAAGACTAGGAGAGTCTGTGTCAGCATATCTTATGACATCCACAACAGGTGCAATGAAAGAGCAAACATAGCTGCAAGTGAAAACAAGTTACAAAAATCAGCAATTTAAAAACAAGATTTAAATTTTTAATAAATTGATAATATCATAATATAAATAAAATGAAAATCAGCAATTTGAAATTTCAACTTCATACCTTATTGTGGACCACCATTCATTGTCAAGGACCTTTTGCCTCACACTTTTTCTTTCGGCTGAATTTGACTCTAGCCATCTACTCCATTCTGAATTAACCACCAATAATTGTAGAGGCTCCTTTACCTCAACCATCCTCTCTAACAAAATGAAATAGTTGGCATATCTAGTTTCCACGGGCTTGAGGAATTCCTTCTTCAAAAAAGTCCTAAACAATGCAAGTGAAGTTTGATGGTTGCAAATGAACATCTGTATATCTCTAGCTTATGCCATCACTTCCTTCACCCAAGCAATCTTCCCAATGTCTTTCAATGCGTTGTTCAACGCATGAACACAACATGGGATCCAAAAAATGTGCTTATAAGCACCCTCCACCATCAAACCAGCTGACTTACATACATGGGTTGAATCTATTACCACTTGGACAACATTAGATGCCCCAACCTCTTCTATGGCATCCTTCAAAATCTGAAATTGGAAGTGAGCATCCTTCTTCTTCCTTGTACAATCAATAGCTCTAAGAAAATAAGAGCCAGCTGGACATGTGACAATGATATTGATGAGTGGCCGATGTTTGATGTCGGTCCACCCATCCATGACAATAGAGCAACCATCCCTAATCCAAGTTTGTCTCATGTCCTCCATCAAGATACTCACCTGAGAATATTCCTTCTCAAGTAAGGTGGTGCGTAGCTTATGTTCTCCAAGGGGGACATATGAAGGACCAACAACTATAACATTTCTAAACATTTGTTTGAAATAGGGAGAGCGTGCCACATGAAATGGTATGGCATGGGCAAAGAAAAATCTAGCAATGGAAGAATCGGCCACCTCTCGTGTTTGTGCATTGAACAACCCTGCAACAGTAGAAGTTCTTTTCTTTCCCTTACTAGAAGTAGAAACCTCTTCCATTTGGCTTTGTGTAGGTAATGACACACTAGGCATACTCTCCATTGACAATCCCTTAGATCTTTCCTCCGCCTCCATGTGCACCCTAGTTGCCTCAACCTTCTCAGCTAGAGAGATACTTATACAACCTTTTACCCCTATTCCACCCAAATGCAAAAGGTGAGAATAAACTCTTGTATAGCTGGCCCTATAGGTATCATTGCAAATATGACAAAGCCATACTCTAGTCCCCCCAGTATTCTTTTTCTTGTCAGTGTCTATGCGGGTTGCAAATTGTAAGAGAGGTTTTTTAGGATTAAATGGGCCTTTTGCATATTGGGCAAGTGTTTTGGAGGGGCATTCAAATGGATTAGATTTGGATGAACTCACATTCCTTGTGGTTGTACCACTCTCACTAGCACAGCCCCCACTCTTTTTACGGCCTCTAGTACTAGTTCTACTTAGTCGCACTTGAATTTCAATCTCATTTTCAGAACTTTCACTACTCTCACTGCTACTCATTGTTTTTTGTTTGAAAAATGATAATAGACAGCTACAAGCAAACATAAAACAAAAAATAAACAAAAAAAACCCTCCCCATGTGTTTGAAATTTAAAAAAAATTGAAAAAAATACAAAGGAATATGAACAAAATAAAGAATGTCAATCTTACCTCAAATGATAATGATTTGATGCCCTAATGCCTTCTCTTCACTGCTGTTACCCTCTTCCAACTGCTGTTGCTCCTCTTCAAGTTGTTGTTCAACAATGTGAAAATGAGGTAATGAGTTTGTTTTTTTTGTTTTTGGATGATATAAGTTGTGTTTTAGGTTTAGGTTTGTTTAAGAGGGATGTGGGGGTCCTTGTGGGCCCCTCATCCCTTTTTTTTTTTTTAAATGTGTTTTTTTTGGTTTTTTAGTGACATTTGGGCGTTGGGCTGTCAGGGACGGCTAGCCGTCCCCGAGATGGTCGGGGGACGTCCCAAGGATGGCTAGGCGTCCCCTAAAAAAAGGGGACGTACCCGGGGAAACAGGGACGGTTAGGGGACGTTTCCTGGCCGTCCCCGCGTCCCCGAAACGTCCCAGGGACAGGTACAGGGTAAAAAGAACAGGGGACACATCCCCGGGGAACGTAGACAAATATCGTTATAAAAGGGGGTTGCCTTCTAGGGCAACAAAACTAACTTATCAACCGTCAGATCTGTGACCTAATGACGAATGGTCCAGATTTACAATGATAAAATATAAATAAAATGTGGTTTCGAGGGCGTTGCCCACGAACCCCCGCCGGGGCGCGCGGCCCCCAGACCCCCCACCCACCGAACCCCTCGTAGGGGGGAAACCCCCTTGCAACCCCCCATCGCAAACGAATTAGCAGCAAGGACCGGATATAAACATGCGGCTAAAACAAGATAACTGCGAGTGAAACCTTTCGTCCCTTATGGGTGATTTACAAACAATATTAGGAGTAATTAATTACATAGGATTTACAAGGTTGATGGCACCTTAATCCTAACAATATGCACACCCAAAAACAAATGTTTATTTCATCTAAGTGGTTTGAGTCTAGATTTGCTAGTCACCCGTGTTAGTGCCCAAACATGCGGCTCCACAAATCCTAAAGACTTGCACCAAAACCTAAGGCCAAGGATATGTTGTCAAAGGTAATGGGCAAGACTTATGCTCAGACAGTGGCATGAATGGACTAATTGTTGTGAATGGGTAAACTCACCTTCATCTTTAGGCTCTACAAGGCCAAGGGGGGTGTCCCCTAAGGCCTCAACAACATAAATAACAACTTAAACACTAGGTCCTTAAGCAACTATACCCAATGTGCTATGAACCCCTATAATTTTCACTAAGTTCATGTCAATACTAGCACATACAAACCTATAAGACCTCTGATAAATAAATAGTAAATCCACTCTTACCCTGCACCCAAAGATGACAATTACACTGTATCTTCCCCAGCATACTTGAACAAACATCTAGGGCAGCCCATAAAACATCTCAAATCCACATGATATCATCACAAACATGATTATCCATAATGCACTTGTATTCCACAACCAAATAAGCAACAATTCCACTTAAATTATCCACACAATTGACTGAAAATAAATGCAGAAGTCTGCTGCTACAAATCTGAATATAATATGTCTTCAAATACATTAACAAATTAGGGCAAACATGAGAAACATGCCCAGCATAGTTCTACCCTAAATCTGAATGTTATACATACCAAAAACAATGCAATATGACCTTCCAAAATGATAGTAAATGGCCTCCAAAGCAGCTGCTCCAATTAGGGCATAAAACCCTAAGTCTTCAATACTCAAATGCCATGGAAAACCTCTCCAAAATGGTGCGCTCAGGTCTGCTCTGCTGCTGCAATAATTTTCTGCTCTTCTCAAACCCTAATCAGCAATACAAACTCCACAAACAACCTCCAAAACCTACACGCTCTCCTCCAATGAAGGGCGCTCCAACACTAGGGCAAACTCCTTCTCAAATGATGAACAACCCATGCCAAGAAGTGCCTAAAATGATCTTCAAATCTGATTTGCAATTCTGCTCCAAATAACCATGAAGTGCAAGTGAACTCCCGTCTCGGAATCCTCCACAAGAAAGAGCTAGGGTTTCGTCCAACTCCTCCTAAGAACTCAAGGCTTTCGTCTCAGGGCCTTCTCCAAGAGATAAACTCCAAATGATGTGTGAATGAGTGAATGAATGATGTTGCAAATGCCACAATCTAACTTGTATTTATACATGTTTTTACTCCTTTTTCATGTTGGCCGACCTAGATCATAAAATCCATTTTATTTATTAATTTTCTTCTCCAAAGAGGGCCGACCAGCCCTAAGGTATTCTAGGCGCCAATAATTCAAATTAAATATTTGAATTAGTCTTCTTTTCTTCCTTCCAAGACTTCTCTCTAGCGCACCAAGGTAGGCATTATTTTATTATCTTATTTTTCTTCCACCAGTCGTCCACCTAGGGTGCCCAAGCCAATAAAACATCAAAATGTATAACTTATCCCTTCTCCAAGGCGGCATCAAGCATAGAAGGTGCTAACAAATTCATCATCAACATGGCAAGTTTCCACACTCAAACCCCTCAAGAAGGTTCGCTCCAATGGGAAGAAAAATATATTAAATGCAAGGAACACATCAAACCCATCAGAAAATATGCCAAGTCATCTCCACCTCTTAATTCTCCTTCCAAAAATCCCGGAGTGTGAAAACTAACCCATCAGCTCTCCCAAGGTGATCACTCCGAAAAATGGGGACATTACAAAGATCGCCTTGTGCCTCGCCCACCACCTTGCCTTGCACCCATAACGACCAAAGCCTCGACCCTGGTACTATTGATTGTTCTATTGCGCAGGCCACGACAAAGCACTGGTAGTCATTGCTAACTTATTGCTCTACTCTTAGAGCGCTTGAACCACTCTGCATGAATTGTTGTCATGCATGATGCTCTAGGAGACTTCACACCAAAAATTTATGGTCACCTCTTGCAACTTTTGTAAAAGTGCATATAAAGAGGTTTCATGTGGCTCTTGACATATGGCACATTTCGAGATGTGTGGAGCTAGACAATCTGTTGTCATGTGACCCTCACTTCAGCACCTTGTGTACCAAAGTCCCCTTTTTTGCTTTAGATTGGCCCCCATGTTGCTCCACTCAAGCCACCATTTACCCAATCTTCTCTTTGAGGCATGCAGTGGAGCCATATGCCCACTATTAACACCATGAGCATAACAAATGCAATAGACTACAATGCACAATGATAAACAAATATTTTGAGCATAAAACATGGCAGAACTTTGTCATTGTTTTCTATTAACTCTCTGTTTCAATGGATTACACCAGGGGGGTTTACAGGCGCTTTACCCCAGCACTCCAAATTTCCAGTTTGCATGCATGCAACACAAATCACAGCATCAATTACATGCATCTAGATGGCAAATCTCTTAAACTGGACTGCACTCACAGTTATCAGTTATGTGCACTTATCCTTTCAATCAACTTGCGAGATTCTCAGACTAACATTTTCAATTAACTAAAACACTGTCGCATACTATGGGAAAGGCATGTTATGGTGCCAACAGATGCCATTAGATGTAGTACGAAATCAGAAGTCTCCACTTTTCCAACTATTTTATGCTATCTATAATCCAGCACCAATGTACTTACTATAGTCAAGGAATATTGAATATATAGCTACTGAAATTCTTTCATTTTTCCTTTGCTCACACAATCTGAAAATTGCTTTGATTTCTGCAGGTGTATCCTTGGTCTCCACAAGAATTATAAATATAGATGTTTCCCTCCCCCTCTTTCTCTGATTATGCACAATTAGTACTGTAGTGGCATATCACTATGATGGATTCAGTTTCACATTAATACTTTCCTTGAAATTGTGCGTTGTAAATAATTTCACATGGATAACAATTGTGGGAAACAGATGATTTAAACTTTATAGGCCATTAACAGCATATAATGCTCTGCCAATTTGGAAATTCAATTCACAATGCAAGTCCCTGGGTTAAAGAGTTACCACTTGGCTCTGTCTGGGATTAACATCTCAGGCAGTTTCCATTTATAACTTGTAACATATCTCTAGTTTATGATTGTTATTTATATAATGTCTATAATTTATAAGTTCTTTGCTAGAGTGGCAATCGCCACTTTCCAGGAATCACATTTGAATTCAGTTATTTTGTATAGAAGGGGTTTTAAGATGAAAATTTTGTTGTCAAATAACTTTATTTGAACTTCAACATTCATAACAGGAGAAAATAATTTGGGACGAAGACAAGGGATTATTACAGAGTATTTGAGGGGAATCAATACCTTAAAATCATTGAGGTTGAGGCGAGCAGCAGAAGGTGGGCGTGGGAGTGGAAGCCGTCTACTGTGGTAGAGAGTACCATTGTTGAGAAGGCATGGAGAGAAGGTCCCGGCTGCTATCGACATGACTTTACTCGCCCGCTTAAACCCTTAAACCCTAGTATTCAAAACCTTGCAAACCCCACCATTGAAAGGAAGTTACGGCTAAAGCTTCTTATCGCTTGCTGATAAAACAACTTAAGCATATTTACACTCCTGCTAAGCATACCATCGTAGTATTCCGCTCTGAGCTGATGTGACCATCGGGTTAAGTTTAATTCAGCTCTGAAAGAACGAAGAAAGGTCCATCGTTAATAGTTTTCTATTAAATTTGTTAGGCTCTCCTACTTATATGACACAAACGATCCCTTCTCGGAACTCCCGACAATTTTGTCGTTGTTTCTTCCCTTTTCTTCTTGGGCCCTATTCTTAGAATATTTTATAAGGAAAATAATTTTTTTCTAAATTATTTAGGTTAGTTAAATAAACGCAATTACTAGACACAAATTATTTTGGATTAAATTTAGTTGGTTGATAAATGAACAGTAATAAATGTAATTATTTGGATTAAATTTAGTTGGGTTGTTCATTAAATTTAGTTGGGTTGATAAATAAACAGTAATAATGTGATTATTTAGGTTAGTTAAATAAATGTAATTACTAAATACAAATTACTTTGGATTAAATTTAGTTGGGTTGATAAATGAACACTAATAAATATAATAATTAAATGAGAAGATAGGGTACTTGATTCTAGAATTGGTAATGTAGAAACACTGTTGTATTAGAATATTTTATAAGGAAAATAATTTATTTTTTCTAAATTATTACGCCGAGAGGCGTTCTACAGTGGCAGCACTCGCTTAACCCATGAACAAAAATCATAAAATTAAATCAAATACTCCTATTTATGGGTGCCCCAGGGTTGAGCCTGCTGTCAATAAACGAAAGGATGTAAAGTGGAGACCTCCAGATGAAGGATGGGTAAAAGTTAACTTTGATGGGGCTGCAAAAGGTAACCCGGGGCCTTCAAGAGTGGGCTACATAATGCGAGATCACACAGGCACAACTTTAGCGGAGGTGGTTTGTCCACTCCCTCAAGGAACCAACAACGAAGTAGAGGCACAAGCGGCGTGGCTAGGAGTGGACTTATGTAGGCGAAAAAGATATCGCAAACTTCACCTAGAAGGCGATTCACTCATTAAAGTCAATGCCATCAGGAAGAAAGAAACTCCCAATTGGAAGATCCAAGGTTTTATTAGACATATTTGGGAAGGGATATATACCCTTGATGATTTCAAAATCACACATGTTTTACGGGAGGGAAACAAAGATGCTGACCAGTTGTCAAAGTTAGTCGTCGACCAAAGATTATGATCGACTTTGGGAGTATAAGTGGAGATATCCGATCACCTCGCACGCTCGAAGGACATCGCCAACACAATGATTTGCCAATTGAGTTAATGTTTGACAGCATCTTCATGGTGATTGGAAATGGCGACGTTGGGCCTTTAATTTCCAATGGCAAGGCTCATTTCTTCACAGAGGAAAATGGAGACAATGATAGGTTTGGATGCACAGGAGCGTCAAATGGCCTTCCAAGGCAAAGTTTCTGACCAGCGCTTGAGAAAGGTGTTTAACATCCCAGACGATGAAGCCCTGGAAGCAGTGAAAGGGCTGTTGGGCCATCGCTTCTTGATGGCAAGTAATAAATTCTGAGTTAACAGTGATATTGTGGCCATGACTATGGCGTGGATGCTGCAAGTGCAGAAGGATAAGTCAACAGTAAAATGGATGATGCAGAGGATGGTTAGAGCGTGTTGGCGAATTGGTATGGACGTAGTGCTGGACAGGGCAATATCGAGGACTGACCAAAGTCCAAACAATGGAATCTAGCTAGCTTTGACCTTGCATTACACTGGCTTATGGATTCCATTTGTGATTTGGAGTGTGGGAGAGGATAAGGAGACGAGGCTGCTAGAGGTGAGTGGTTTTATTACCCTGTTAAAAGAAATTTATGGCTTCAACAAAATGATGGCAGACTCTATTTTGGTATTGCCAAAGGCTCCTATGAAGTCTACAGTGGAAAAGGAAGCAAATAGGCTCGAAGGCATGGGGATAATGACTATAGATAATTGAATATGTTTTTACCAGTGTTTGGCGTTAGGCCATTTTGTTGTCTTCTAGTCTAGTCAGACTGTCTGTTTTGCAGTCTAGTTTTTGGTTGGTTTCAGGTATGGCCCCCTAGTGCCATTTTGATTTGTCAAAAAAAATTAAATCAAATAAAATTAAATGCATGGGGGTAGTGGCATGAGAGAATAAATAAAATAAACTAGTATAGATATCTTTAAAAAAATTATCTAAAATAATGCCTAGAGATATAATCTCAAGTCATTTTATGTATTTTGAGTTATTCTATTTTACATTAGGACTATTTTATTTACTTAGACACGTTACTTATATGATTTATGCATAAATTAGTCTTTTACAAATTTAGAAAAATAAAGTATATATTATTTATTTATATAAAATTCTAGATATAAGTAGAAATAAAATAATAAGTAAAATCAACATAGCCAACAAATATTTAAAAAAATAGAGTTAAATAAAATAACTTGAAAGGAAATTAAATTCTAAAGTAAAATAAAATAACTCTTAAATATATTAAAATTTATGTGCTCTTAAGTAAATAAAATATAAACAATCTAAATGGATAAAAAAAAAATATAAACAATCTAAACAAAATAAAATAATTTTTAAATTACTCTAAATATAATAAAATAACTCAAAATTCATATCTCTTAGCATTTCTAGATAAATATCTGTATCCTCACGGATTTACAGTTGTTGAAAACTTACATTCAATACCAATAAAATTAAACTTCAGATATTTCACTCTTCCCTTCTCTAGATGTATTTGCATGCTTGCATGTTTGTAATTTTCTCATAGATGGATTCCTCAACCTCCTTCTTGCAATTCATAAAATCAACAATAAAAACAATTTCCCCTTGAGGTTGATAACCTACTAGTATACCTATATTTAATAAATATATCTAAAGTATGCAGAGAGATATCTTCTCTAGGCGCATATTCTTAATTTAATTAATTATGCTGAGAGGCATTCTACAATTACATCGAAAATCAACAATAAAAACATTTTCCCCTTGAGGTTGATAACCCTACTAGTATACCTATATTTAATAAATATATCTAAAGTATGTGGAGAAATATCTTCTCTAGGCATTAATTTAATTAATTATGCTGAGAGGCATTCTACAATCACATCGGGGTGGAGATGAGAGCACTCATTTTTTCCGGGTAAATATATAGAAAAATAAATAAAAATAAAAACCAAAAAAGAAATTGGAAATGTTTGAAGCAAAAAAAAAGTGAAGAAAATCACAAAAACTATGGAAAAAAAATTGAAAAAAATAAAATAAATAAAATAAAATGGAAAAAAATCACAAAAACTATGGATATATATTGTTTTAAATATAAATATACTAGTATATAATTATATCATATAACATTATCAAATATAATAATATTTATTTATATTGTTACATTATAATAATATTATATATTATTATATAATATATAATATAATATAATTATATATTAATAATAATATTTTTTTTGGATCCGTACTAATATTTTTATATTGGATTTGAAAAGGCAAAATACATCTGCTTATGCAGGCTTGCATAGCATACTGTTCATGGTAGTTTGAATTACATTACAAAATCAGACCGTGCAGGGCCTTCATTCATCTATATTGATAACTAATAGGCTTTCCATACCAAAATGAAGCATGGGATCTAGCATAGGAAAAAGAGACTATCTGCCCAAAAAGGAGAAACACACAGCATACTGTAACAATCTTACTCCTTATCATAATCTACTAGCCTGAGGTTGAAATCGGCCACCTATTGGAATCCATCCTCTGCTACCAGCTCGAGCATCTGCTTGATGAAGTCCATTGCAAACTGGGCTTGCTCCTTTAGAGCAATCAATTCAAAACCCCTGATGTCCAACAGAAAGGGGTAAAGCTTTACTACCTCCCCGGGGTCAAGCAAAAGTTCCGTGTCTCATGGCCTGGGCACACCTACTCCCAGAGTAGCCGCTTGCAGGATGACCTCCAAGTCGCCCAACGGCTCTGGAATGAATAGCCCTCTCATGATAGCATCGACCTTCGTCTTAGGTGTGTTCATCTCCAAAAGCATCGCCATGAATCTTGAAGGAATATCTGAATCAACCTTGTAGTGTTCAATGGCCACCATGTATTTCTTGTCCAATACCATTCGAAAGGCTTTAGTCATTAGAGGATCATCCCGCATGAGGATTCTTCGCATTCGAAGCTTCGTAATCTGCCCTAAAAAGGCCATCTACCTTTTCCGGCTCACTAGTCTCATGGGAGTGTCCATGCCTCCACACTGTATTGCATCTATAGAAAATATGACCGCGTATCTCGAAGGCATGGAAAGGAGTTGTTCTGCACTAAATTGCCATGGTTTTAGTTCAGCAGGGGCATTCATAATTTATGCTCCTTTCATTATTTTTTATTCTGCTATCGTTCGCTTGGAGAAGACTCTAGAAGCAAGTGAGTTAAAGACCCTCAACAGTACTTACCATCATAACAATGGGCCTTCCTCCATAATCATTCCAAGTGCAAGAATTCGTTTCTCACTTCACTTCTGCCAGTTGTCTGATAGTCCACACACTAGTTTAATACCCGCGGACATCCTGCCTTCTTCGCCAAAACAACGGCCTTACCACCACTGAAGGGTGGTAAGGCGCCCACCCTACCACCCCAAATAATATTAATTATTATAAACCCTAACTATATTATAGTACTAATTATTAAAACCCTAATTATTTTTAATCAAAATTATATAGCATAACAATATTAAATATAATAATATTTAAATTTATATTATTATTACATTATTATTGTAAAACGTTAATTAAATTAATATATAATTAATATAATTATATCGTATAACATTATTAAATATAATAAAATTATATTAATATTATTTGATTATTATAGAGAATGTTTATAATAATAAATATAATAATAAAAATAGTAATAAATACAATAAAGAAAATTATTTAACTATAATTAATATTATTATAATTATAATATTATAATTATGGTATAATATTATATTTATATTATTATTACATTATTATAATATTATAATAATATTATATATTATTATATTATATTTATGTTTATTATTATATTATGATTTAAAATAATATTATTATATTTAATAATGTTTTTGATAATATAAGCGGCAAAATAAGGGTGTCGAGCCCATTACAATATAGCCCCATAGGGACGCATAAGAGTCAACAAAAAGATACCATTACAGCAAAAAGAGACCACCAGCAACAAAAAGACACAAACACATCAGACTACCAGTAAATAGACAGCACACTAAACATAGAACATAGAAAAGCCCCCAGGGCTAATTAAATAGATGTTCCCAGTCATCCGTGAGAAACTGGTACATCTCTTCATACTCTTTCAGCTCCTTGTCCTTCATACCATGCCTGGTGAGCTCGATGTCCTGTAAGACAGCCAGAGTCGTCACCAACCTATGCATCACTTTGGAAATGAGCCTGGCCAAGATCCTAAATTTTTTGTCCAGCTTCGTCATCCTACTGTTGATGTCCACGATCTCTTTACCTTTTTTGGTTTTCTTGTTACCCTTATTACTCTTACCAGTGTCCTGTTTCATCTTCTCATAATTCTCAGTCTCTGATCCCTGAACGTTTAGTTCAGGGAAATTACTCAGGTCGTCCTCCTCAGCTTCCACAACCACAGTCTCCTCTTTGTTTATTAGTCTTGACCTCCCCATCCAGGTTTTCCTCACAGTCTTCTGATTCAGGAGAAATCACATGCTCCTTACGCGCGAGGGTTGGTTTAGCAGTCAATCTGGTTGACCTTCTAGTCGACGACACCCAGGTCTTACCTTGAGGCATGACATACTCTGCATCTTTCATGTTTTCACTGCCCTCCACACCACCTTCAGAGCCCTCGGCATCAATCTCTAGGTTATGCACTTCCATGTTAGGCTTCCCACTATTCTCAGAAAAGCTACCCCTATCCTTCCCCTCTTTAAACTTCTTATGGGGAGTGTAACCCTTCAAATCACCCGCCTCTAGTTTCCTTTTGGTAGCCAGTTTAGGGTTGGTGGCCTTAGGGTTAATCTGGTCAACAATTCAAGCCTTTGGGTTGTGTGTCGCGGTAGGTTTCCTCTTAGAAGATGAGGCTTTAGCAGTTTTGTGGGACTGGGTATACTTTTCAAGGGTAACCTTTGTGATAATGACAGGATTGCACTGGACAGGGTTCGGCTTGGGTGTCACAGGGGGGTTGTCGACGCGGGTAGCAATGATAGCCTTGGGGGGACAGAGGGCTAGATGAAACTTATACAATCTGTAAATAAGCCCTTGATGGAGTGGGATGGGGGGTTTGTCAAGATCAGCGGAGTGTTGTTCAAGGGCTGCCTCCACAGAGGCTTGTAAGGAAGTAAGCAGGTAAAAAGGAAAACTTATGTACTGGCTACGCCTGAAATGATTCAACAACACAAAATGGTAATGAAAGAAGTGGCAAAATCTACCTTCAAGCGTAAAGTACTTGATGAGCATATGGCAGACATCATCCCACGGTTTAGGGAGCTTTTCTTTGTCAAAGCATCCTTGCAAACTATGCAAAACTTCACCTTTTTTCAAGAACAGGGCCAATCCCTCTGGGTCTGAGACCTTGCTCATCTTTTTGTGCTTCACCTCGTCAATGGGTATACTAGTGGCCAGCCCTATGACCTCTTCAGACACTTCAAAACTCACTCTGCCAACTTGAACATGCCTATCTGCCCATGACTGTGCAAATTATTTGGATAAATTCTTGTCATGCCCCTGGAGGCATTCCAGATACAATGCCACCCCACCCTTCTAGAAGATATTCCAGAGGGTTTCATTCCTTTTGAATTCTTCACAGGACTCTGGCTCAGTGTGGGTTCAATCACCCCCCATATTCAGCATGCAGCAACACTTCGCAGAGGTTTGAGAAAGTGAGAAAATTCTGGCAGCTTGATAAAATTTACAACTGCATATATGAAAACAGTGCAAAGCATGAATATTGATGAGTAACTTGTCACCTTGCCAGTGAGAGTTGTCATAACTTCTTAAATTCACATTGTGTGAATTAGAGTGCCAAGCCATATCATGATTAAATGCCTTGAGATGATCATGATAATGCACTTTACGGAGGCTTGAAGAATTAAACCTACCATTGGTCACGTGAATGGCCATGTGAATACCCCTTAGGCGTCCACATCATAATGGAAATGTGGTTACACGTGATACAATGGCAATAGATATTACTCTTCAAGCTGATCTAGCAAAAGACAAACCCGCCACTGAACTTTCTAGATCTTTTAGCAATATTAAAAGCAATATTACTAGGAATATTCCCCTTATGGCGCCCAAGGCACACCACAAGTAGGGGATCCCAAATGTTCTAATTTAAACTCATTAAGACCTTAGGATGGAATTCTGCTCCTTCGAAAGGAGGTTTTAGATCTGTATAAGAAGGTTTTCTGACTTTTTCCAGCATCTCCAACTGTTCAAATTCTGACCCAGGTTAGCCATACCATCGGCCACCCTATTATCTTCCCTATAGGTGTGCCCTATTTCCTTTTCAATGATCCCAGTTAATAAGCTTTTGATATCCTCTGTGATATCCTTAAGCTTCCATCCACTGGCAGTCCTGCCAAGAGCCACATCAACAATAATTTTTGAATCCCCCTCAAGCTGGATCTTATCCACCCCCAATGAGAGGGAAAATTTGAGACCCCATAAAAGGGCCATACCCTCAGCCACATTGTTGGACTGAGTACCAATGCCCCCAGCATAAGCAGCAACAAGATTCCCTTGTTCATTTCTAATGACACCACCTCCACTAGCCAGGCCAATGGTCTTTTTTCCGCTCCATCAAAATTGAGTTTAACCCAATCCTTGGGAGGTGGTCTCCAGTTAGTATTTTGTTTGGCCAGCTTCTTAGAGTTGTCAAAGGTGGTCATATCCGCTGTCAGACCCTAGTTTTTGGCTATCTACATTTCAAGCTGAGTGGGGGGTTCATTAGCGACATTCAGAGTGCTAATATTGGACGTGTTTTCTAAGACCATCTTGCTAAAGGAGAAGAAGACATCATTGGCACTCTTAGCCATTTCCCTAAAAATTATTGTTATTCCTTTCCTTCCACACACTCCATCCCAGATGCAGGGGAATTTGTCTCCATAGTTCCCTGACCCTCGGGTGAGAGAAGGGAGAGAACCAGCATTGAATGAAATCCTTGAGGTTTTCATTGAAAACCCAAGCCATGTTGAGTTTATCCAAGGTCTTTCCCCAAACCTCTTTGGTGAATTCATAGTGGAAAAAGAATGTGATGTATGGACTCTTCCTCTTTCTGGCACAAAACATAATGGTTAACCAGTTGGAAGCCCCTTTTGTTGAGGTTATCAATAGTGAGGATTTTGTGGTGGGTGGCAGACCACCAGAAAAAATTGATCTTAGAAGTCAGGTTTTTCTTCCAAACATTTTTCTATAAACTACTATCCTGCCCACTATTGGTCAGCATATTGTAGGTCGATTTAACTGAGAAGACCCCCTTCTTGTCCTAGGCCCAGAGCATCGCATCCTCTCTAGGGAATAAGGGAATTCTACACTTGCTTAGTTCCAGCTGGATAGTCAAACATCCCTGTTCTCCAAGCTGGTTGTCATTCCAGCAATCAGTTAAGTTCTTCCAATGTCTTTGGCCCCAAGTTTGGACAGTGATGTAATTACTGACAAACTTCCCAAAGTGAGTGACAACTCTAGTGTTAGTATTGATATTATACTGGTTGGTCAAGGGGCCCTCATGTAGCCAATTGTCTTCTCATAATCTAATTGTGTCTCCCTTGCCTAGCTTCCACTTAATACCTTGAGCTAGAGTTCTTCTAGTTTTGATCATTTTGTTCCAAATGATAGAGCTTTTAGGAAGACTCTCCCTCTCAATTAACACAGTCTTTTCATCATTATGGATGTACTTGGCTCTCATGATCTGCACCTAGTCTTTTTCCTCCTTAAGAAAACTCTAATCAACCTTGGCAAGTAAAGCTTTATTCATCATCTGGGTCTTTCTAATACCCAATCCCCCTTGGTACTTGGGGAGACAGACTTTGTCCTATCCAATGAGCGATATCCTCTTCTTTTCCTCCACCCTCGTCCAAAGAAAAGTTTTCTGAATTTTCTCAAACTTTTTTGCAATGTATCTAGGCATTTTGAATAGAGTAAGGAAGTAGGCGAGAATACCTTGTAGGGAAGCCTTCAAAAGTTGATGCTTACCAGCTTGGCTCAGGAGTTTACCTTTCTAGCCTTCCATCTTTTTTTGAATTCTTTCCAGGACAGAGTTTCAGAAAGCGGGGGTCACTTGTTTGACAGTAAGGGGAAGACTAAGGTAAGTAGCTGGGAGGTTGGCCTTATTATAATTTAGGATATTTTTAACCTTCTCCTAGAGCTATAGATCGACATTGAAGAAGAAGACATTGCTCTTTTCATAGTTTATGCACTGTCCAAAGGCATCAACATAGGAGTTCAATAGATCTTTCCATCTTCTAGCTTCCACCACCGAGGCAGTACCAAACAACATAGTATCATCAACAAACTGTTGGATAGTTGATGGCCCCACCATAGACGCAACTCTAATCCCCTTGAGATCCCGTCTATCCAGGCAGGATAGAATGTTTCTGCCCAGGACCTCAACCATAATGATAAACAAATAGGGCGAAAGGGGACCCCCTACCTAATACCTCTGCCCGCATTGAAGAACCCCTAGAGAGAGCCATTAACTAGCACCGAGTACTTGACAGTAGTGACACATTCTCGTATTAAGGTTATCATTTTATCCTGAAACCCAAACTTCCTAAGAACCTTAAAAAGGAAATCCCAAGAAATTCTATCATAGGCCTTAGAAATATCCAACTTAAGAGCCATGCTAGGGGTGTTACTTATGTCCATTGAGTGGATCATCTCATGCGTGGAAATGGTCATGTCCACAATCTGTCTACCAGGTACAAAACCTTTCTGGCAATCTAAAATAAGGTTGTCCAGCAAAAGTTGGAGTCTGAGGACCAGAGTCTTCGTGAAAATCTTATATATAGTGTTGTAGAGGCTAATAGGGCAGAAATCAGCCATAGTCTCAGAGATGTTCTTCTTGGGGATAAGAGCTATGAAAGTGGAGTTAATCTGCTTGAGGATCTTGGTTGTCCTGAAGAAGTCTTTGACAGTCGCACTAACATCAAAACCAACTATGTCCCAGAAGTCTTGGAAAAATGCCAAGGGGAACCCATCTGGGCCTGGGGCTTTGAAAGCCCCCATAGAAAACATAACCAGCCTAACTTCCTCCATGGTAATAGGATTCAAAAGCCTGCAGTTGTCTTCATCCGAGAGAGTAGAGGGAATGTTGTCCAATAGTTCTTCTAACCTGAGCTAGTCAATAGTGCTCCTGTGCTTAGATAGGAAGTTCCTGAAGCAGTTAGAGGCAAGTTGCCCCAGTTCAGCCTCAGAGCTGACCTCCCTATTGTTTTCATCCAGAATTTTAGAGATTTTGTTCCTTTTCCTATGCTTCATGGTCGATTGATGGAAGAAAGTAGTGTTTCTATCACCTTCATTCAGCCATTGGACTCTAGATTTCTGCTTCCAAAAGATTTCTTCTTTTTTCATAATTTCCTCAATATCCTTGAGAAGGGCCTCTTCCTTATTGAAGTTAGCCTCACTCTTGTCCCCCTTGGCCATATTGTCTTGAATTTCTGAAAGATTGTCATAAATGTGTTTCTTCTGGCTTATGACATTTCCAAAGCAGAACTTGTTCCAGCCTTTAACTTTTTGCTTAACATGAATAAGTTTTTAAGTGAGTCTAAACATAGGGGATCCATGAACCGAGATACTCCACCAGTCAACAATGCAATCTCTAAAATCAGGGTGGGAGGCCCACATGATTTCATATCTGAACGGGAATAGACCTTTAGGGACTCCTTCTCTCCAGGAGAATAAGAGAACATGATTTAATAATGTTATAATAATATAAATATAATATTATATTATATTTATAATTATAATATAATCTTATAATAATATTATAATTATAATAAATAATTATAATAATATTAATTATAGTTAAATAATAGAGAAAGAGGGATAGACCTAGAGATAAGATATATTTTATAATCTATTTTATAATCCTCATTATTTAAAACCCTAATTATTTTAAATCATAATTATATAGTATAACATTATTAAATATGATATTATATTTATATATTACATTATTATAATATTATATTTATATTATCATTATTACATTATTAATATATTATTAAATTAATACCTTAATCTTAACCATATGTTTTTTGGTTATATATATTTTCTCTAATTATCTCTCTTTGCCTCTTTATCTCCTATCTATATCTTTATCTTTTGCACTCTAAATGTCTCACGCTTTCTCCCTCCCTCCCTCTCTCTTTGTCTCTCTCTTCCTCTCTTTGTCTTTAAATCTCTCTCCCTCTCTTTTTATCTCTCTTTGCCCCTATATCTCTTATCTCTAGCTCTATCCCTCTTTCTCCATTCCCCCTCTCTCTCTCGTCCCACATCCCTCCCCAGTTTTGTCTTTCCACTTCTTTGTTCCTCTCTCTCTAACACTTTAATGTAATCTTGTTCCTCAACCTATTCAAACTCATGGCTATCCTCATAGTGGTATATATATGTTGGCATATATATTTCCTTCACAATCCAAGTTCATTTACATTATCATGTTTGGCTTGTGCACATAACCCTAACCCTAGATCTATTAGTATTTCTAATTAGATTTATATTATACTTTCTCTTTAATAATGATCATCCATAATTCTAAATAAATATAAGGTGTAATTTTATTATTCATTATCATGAGGATCTACAAAAACAAGGGATAATTGTCTTTTTTTCATTATTAACCTTGTATTCTATTTCACTATAAACTTGATTATGTACTCATTATAACCCTTATTTTATTTAATTTAATGATACAAAATAAATAAAATAATAATAATTAACTATCTATAACTCTCTATATTTATTTTTTAATATTTTGTTGAGAATCTATTTTATATTTTATTATTCGTAAAAAACATTTAATTAATCAATTTAAAAATGAATAAAACAAATAAAATCCAAAGAGCTCCTCTTGCTTACATTTTACTAAGTATTTGTAATGGTCCTACTTTTTTAGTGCCTTTTAGTGGAGCAATTTCTTTGAAATCTATTTTTATTTGGTGTCATTGTTATTATAAAATACAAATTATAGAAATTTAGATGTTTTTAAATCGTAACTTTTATCTTGCTCTAGGCTCACAAAGATGAATCAAATGACAACATAATAAATATTGATATTGCTACTTCCATTATGAATGAATTTGAATGATAATAGTCTTATAATACTTTTTTGAACATGCAATTTATTTATTTATTATCATTAAAGTATTATGGTTGCAATTTATTTATTTATCTTGTATTACCTTAGGAACTCAATTGTTGATATGCTTTTACATCGTCTTAATGGCTGCACCTTACTTCTTGGAGATGAGCACACCTCCTTTCTACCATGGCACATTGTCTTGGGATGGCTTACGCCTTGTAATGGTGATGTTGTGTATCTTTTGGTGTTTTTTGGGGAGCTTGGTACTATAAATAATGGCATTGAAATTGAATGTTGTCCGCTTTGTTTCTGGCTGCACTTTTGTGCATCATTGAATCTCTGGGCATCATTATATGATGGTTGCTTTAATGGTTCAACATCCTACACCCAATTAAGTATTTCCCAATAAGTATTATGCATGCATCACTAAAAGCATAATCAATCTAATTGATCTATTTACGATATTGTTGCATGCTTCAAAGGGATTATAAGAACTTTATGATGAACCACAACTCTAAAATAAGAAGAAACAATGAATATATTCTTTCAAGGCTAAAACTTCCAGTAAGTCCCAAATGAAATAACAACTATGACTATAATCAAAATATAGATTAACAACATCATATGTCCTCCCATAAAAATGTGACTGGAGACAAACAACCTCTCTCATGTGATCCCAATAATAAGCCCTGGTAATGCCTTGCCCTTTAATAATAAGTTTAGCTTTTGGTTCTAAATTACTTGCATTTTGGGTTCTTGTGTTGTATTTTATTCTGATTAAATAGTCAATAATTTTTTTATGGAACTTAATGGCAGAAAGATCATTTCACTTAAGAAGTGGGCTCCATGCAAATGTATTTATTCTTATCTTAGCAAATCTTACATTATTGTTTACTTGTTAAGGTTTTGTTTTGTATTCTTTATCCATTTTACCCATAGAAGGGAAAGGAAGACTATGGAAATATGGTGCAGGTATTGCATTGCCACACTATTCCAATATAGGAAACCTGTTCAGGCTCACTTTGTAAACTTTACAATAATTGGATTTCTTCTAGAAATGCATCCTCATTAATATAGTTTTAGGAATGATATTGTATTAAAGTGATATGTACTATTAATGGAATTTCAGTACAACTCGAGAAACGTAAATCAAGCAATTCAACTTTCTATCCTCTTTGTCCTATCTAGTGAAAACAAAACTTAACATTACACAGACCCCTGGTGACCCACTTTGCTGATGATGATTAAGATTCCAATAAGTGTGTTATTCCTTCATGAACCATATTATGTGTAAATGTGCTGACTAATTGTATTGATATACAAATACTCACTCTTACTGCCTATCATTATATTATAGTTACACAAAATAATTTGTTTCATTTGGAAAGATGAATTGCGAGATAGTTATATGGTTGACATTTCCAAGCTTGTGTTTAGTAAGTCATTTTTATTTGTGGTGTATAGCTATCTATGAAAGCTATTTGTAACAGATTGGCTGATGGAAAAAATCTATACTGCTTTAACATTACATTCCCGAGTAAAATTTTGTGATATCACACTAAAACCGTGAAATCTACTCATGCTAGTAAGAATGGCAATGCTTCATAATATTGCTTTGTAATATCATAACCTATGGTATTTTACCATAGGAATTTGCTTTTACAATTGATCGTACTTTCCCATTCCCATTAACCTATTGTCATTATCTGTAGACATTAATGTAACTTCTTTCTTTTTATCTTTCAATCATTGTTCTAGTTTGTTAGAAGTAAAGACATAAATTATATTGATGTCCACAAATGACCAAAGTAGGTCAGTGGGATTATAAGGAAATCAATTTATGCTAAAACAACCCTAGATTATGAAAAGTAACTAAAAAGTGACCTCTCAAGAGATGTAAACAGATCAAGAAGGGGTAAACTTAAAAGTGGTTAAACCCCGAACCACAAAAATAATTACAAACAGCCCTATGAGGGACTACGATCAGAAACCAACACTGCTACATGTCCATAGCAAGGTTTGGGCTGAAGGAAATAAGGCACCATCATCTATCACCATTAATGGGTTGATGCAAGATCTGAGAATGCCTATTGCACTTTGGGGGTAGGCTAGACAATCCTAGGACAAAACCTAGGATAGTAGTACTCCTCCTAGAATCTCTCCTAATTCTTCAAAAGAGTATTGGAATAAAGGGTTATGCCTTCTCTCTTAACTTGTGTCATTTTCACTCTAATAGTGAATTTAAATTTAATTAAGACATAATTTGTATCAAAAATTGTCTCGCACAGGATTCTGTCAAGGGAAGTTAATATAACTTTGCCTGTTCTTAAAGGACCTCATGATCTACCCTATTAAGGATTAGCATGCTTTTCTTTGGGAATGCCCCATAATAAGTCTTTATTTAAGTTTAGCCTTATTTTTCATCTAGAGTGAAATGTCGTTATTCATGTGATCTATTTTAGACCAACATCTTCTACTCTTATGCAACGGTCATGATTCATGAAATTGTATTGAAATTGATTCTCATGACTTTGCCAATGGCTTGCCTAATACACAAAGTACTTAGGCCTCTTTAATCTTGGCCACAAAGACACGAGTTGTGAATAGTAGATCATGAAGATGAGAAATAGTTTTAATAAGTTGAGTATTCAAAGATTGCACTCTTTCTCAAATCTCAAACTCTCCACCTAAATCCTTTGTGTCCTGAATTATTTTTTGAAGCTTAGTCTGCCTAATTGTAACTTTAATGTTAACCATATGTTTTTGGTTATATATATTTGCTCTAATTATCTCTCTTTGCCTCTTTCTCTCCTATCTATATCTTTATCTTTTGCACTTTATATCTCTCACGCTTTCTCCCTCCCTTCTTTCTTTGTCTCTCTCTTCCTTTCTTTGTCTTTGTTTCTCTCTTCCTCTCTTTTTATCTCTCTTTCCATCTATATCTCTTATCTCTAGCTCTATCTCTCTTTCTCTATTCCCCCTCTCTCTCTCTTGTCCCACATCCCTCCCTAGTTTTGTCTCTCCACTTCTTTATTCAATTATGTGGGTGTGACATCCATGGGTGAATTTGATAGAAGAGATAGATACCCCTTCATAGTGACATCTTCAGAGGTATGCCTCTGCAGCATTTAAAAGGGGACAATTTAACAATCTAAAAACCATCTGCAATATCCCTGAGGCTAAAATCATTAGTCCCAAATCCATCCCTATGAAAAGGAAATAAAGTTCAAATCAGTGGTGCTTGATGCTCATGGTCAAGATATGGTTGGTACCAGAATTAAACCCTAAAATAGACATAAACTAGCCTTGCAACCATATAATTTTGTATCAATGAATTAGACCTTGCGTCTTAATTTAGACTGGTAGTCCTTATGTACTCTAGGTATAGGTAGAATACCAAGTACAAAATTTGAATAGAAGATATTTGGAAATCGTTTCTTTTTACAGGCTTCCACAATAGAAGTCTCATACGCTAAATTGGTGTCTGTCTTGTAAGTGAGCTGTAAAACTTTACATTCGTAGTATTATGAAACCTTTTTTTTGTTTGACTTTCTAAGGAGAGCTCAATTACTAGACTAAAATACAGAAAAAATAATGGCAACACCCCTTACAGACATTTTAAAAATTAGGCTGATATTAGATTCCATAAAATTGAATCAAATTCACTACAATAATTATCCCATGAAGATGGGTATGGAAGATAGACTCAAGTGTTTGGGACTAAAAACATCTTAAACAATGATCCAAGAATAAAGCTATCACAAAGCAAACACCTTATTAGCCTAAAAACATTTAAATCCCTACACTTGCACAGAGCCATGTCAGGTTGTACAAATTCGTGGGGTATGATACAGAGAGTCACTTACAATTTGTTTTCATTATAAAACAAATGAACACTTTGCGATACAATATTGAGCAATCTTAGGAAACCTAAATGAGTAGAATGATAAAAAATATGAAGAAATTAAATTACCAGTAGCATTGACTTTGAAGATATGGGCATTGGGTGTTTCCAAGTCCAACCAATCTACCTACCCTGTGGGTGATTCATCAACAAAAATATGAAAGGAAAAATGTGCGAGAGTGGATCTTTCACAAAAGAGCGAGCCATTTATCTACAATAACAATCCAAGTAAACATTAATATCTAAAATTTAGGAAAAGCTCAAATAAACCAGGCATTTACATGAACATGCAGGAACATAATTGAAGTGAAGACACACCCAATTGCAAATATGTGTATCTCTATAAATACGATTGAGCACCACATGCAACCAAAATCCCATAAAAAGACATCACAAATTCAGGTTTTATGAAGCCATATTTCATGTTACAAACAGAACCAAAGATAATGACAATATGGAGCTACTAAAATAGTTGTTCAGAAAAAGTTAAAAACAAATCAAATTTCAATTCTAATTGAGAGGTTGAAAGGACATTCTGCCTAAAAAATTGGGCACACACTTCTCAAGTATCTTTGAATTCTTAGGGCAATCATTCACTGCCATTATCGCTATAAACACAACAACATTCTCTACAACAAACGTAAGAATTATCCATGTCTTCCATTTCTTGTTTGGAGTTTCCATGTATGAAATGGGATGTGGGCGCCGCTGCTGCTCATGCATTATGGAAAGCCGTTACTTCCCCATATTCCCTCCTCAAATATGGGAGGCGTTGGATAGTGGGGGAAAGAACATTATTTTTATTTATATTAAATTTGCAATGATTTATCTAGCAAGCATATACATAATTTAATATTAACTTTCAATAGTTTAACTGACAGGTTGGAAGACGTCAATTTAAATTGGGGCCATAAAAATGTACACACATATGCTCCAACTGTATAACGTCTCTCAGTGTAATTATGGTGCTTCCTAGAGTTTCTTGTACATAGCCTTCTTCTCTTCTTTGCTACACAAAAAAAATGGTAAAATAAAATAAAGGAACCAATATAAAATGTTTTATATGATTTAAATAATTAGAAGTTTCCACAATTGAAAAAAATAATTATTGCTATATTTGTTCCATATTTGTAACTGACTTAGATAGTTCCAATTGTTTTATTATTTATTTTAGAAATATAATCATGCTTATTAAATGTATGAATTAAATTAGTATATAATTTTATTAAAATTTAATAATGATGTGCCTTTTGTTTGACTTAACTTTAATTAAATAGTAAGTTTAAATTTTTTTTTGCTAGTTAACATAATATTGAGATTTAATATTATCTAATATCAATTTTGTTTAAATTGAATAATATGCCTAATCTTTAATTTCTTTCTATGTTTAGTTTTAGGTTCCAATTTTAAGGATATATTTAATTAAATATATAGATAATGGTATTTGGTAATGTTCTTATTTAATTAACTTATTACTTAATTACTTTGGAGATGTGTATGAATAATTTAATGTTATTTAAATTTTATTAGGTTGCAATTTAATTATTTAAAGTTGTGATTTTGAGTTTGGTTAAAGTTGTCAAGAAAATGGACAACTATCTATGGGCCATTGAAATCAACTAAGTGTTCTTATTATGTTATTTCCAACTTTTTTTAAAAAAGTGGGGTAAAAATTTATTGTAAAATAAACCGCCAGTACATAACAAAGAAAGCAAACAAAACATGACTGAACTTAAATCAATCAACCATAATATAAATGATTTATATGGACAAATACTATTCTTATGTGTACAAGTACTAGGGTGGCAATGTACATGCATTAGAATATTTCACATTATATGTTTGTCTTATGATGTCAAATGATGTCTTTAAACACTTACTCCATACCAAATGGTTTTATCTATTAATATAAATTTGGTAATTAATATTGCACCAATGAATGCATTTGAAATGAACCAACCCTAACCCTAACCATAATTCTAATCTTAACCCTAACACTAAATCTAATGTTAGAATTAGGGTCAAGGTTAGGTTAGAATCATGTTTTGGTTAGAATTAAAAATAGGGTTAGAACTAGGGTCGCATATAGGCTTATGATAAGGGTTAGAATAATGATTATAGATAGAATTACAATAGAAATTCTAGGGTTAGGGTTAGAATTAGGGTTATGTTTAGTGTTAGAATTAGGGATAGGGTTAGGGTTAGAATTGAGGTTAGGATTAGAGTTAGATTTAGGGTTACTTAATTGGGGTAGGCATTAGAGTTAGGGTTAGGATTAGGGTTAGGGCTAGACTTAGGGTTAGAATTCAAGTTAGGGTTAGGATTAAAATCACAGTTACAAGTAGGATGAAGGTAAGGATTTAGAATTAGGGTTATGGTTAGATTTTAAATTAGAGTTATAGTTAGGTAGAATCGAAATTATGATTAGAATTAGCATTAGGGTTAGAGTTAGGATTAGGGTTGCTATTAGAATTCGGTTAGAATTAAGGTGGGTTAATATTAGAATTGGAGTAAGAATTAGAGTTACAATTAGGGTAAGAATTCAAATTAGAGTTAGGGTTAGAGTTACAACTAGGGATAAGGTTAGTATTAAGGTTAGGGTTAGGGTTTGAGTTATAGTCAGGCTTAGGGTTAGAGTTAGGGTTAGGGTTAGGGTTAAATTTAGAGATATGTTTAGGGTTAGAATAAGGGTTAGGGTTAGGGTTAGAATAAGGATTAGGGTTAGGGTTAGGATTAGGATTATAAACAGGGTTAGGGTTACAATTAGGGTTAAAATTAGGGTTACGACTATAATTAGGGTTAATGTTAGAATTAGAGTTACAATTAAGGTTAGGGTTAGGGTTCCAATTAGGATCAGGCTTAGGGTTAAAATTAAAGCTATGTTTAGGGTTAGAATAAGGGTTAATGTTAGAATTAGGGTTAGGGTTAGAATTACAATTAGGGTTGGGGTTAGGGTTAGAATTAGGGTTATGACTATAATTAGGGTTAATGTTAGAAATAGGGATAGGGTTATAATTAGATTTGAGGTTGGAATTGCAGTTAGAATTAGGGTTAGAATTACAATTAGAATTTGGGATATAGTTAGGGTTAGGGTCACGGTGTCATGTCCCATAAATTGATCTTCACTCATTTCAATTAAAGATTCGAATGAGTAGAGTCTACATGCTAAAATGATGATGAATAAGCATCAGTCGATGTGGAAGATTAAGAAACCATCGACATGGAGGAAGCCTTGGGAAATCAGATGAAGAATCTAAAACATTTGCTAAATGAACTCCCCACTGATCCAAAGACAAACAAATCACTATGAATACAATCAGCAACGATTACATGATGGCATCGATTAAATAACCAAGACAAATTGAATAAGATAAGAGAGATCATGTGGATCCCACATGGATTAAGACAAAGCATAGAAAAGACAAGGATGAGCGTCGATTGGGAATAAGATAATTAACTATAAGACAAAGTTGGTGTCCAATAACAAATACAATTAAGGAAGAGAAGGAATAGTTGGAAATTGATTAGTCAAAGAGCGCCAACCAAGAGAGGTGTCTCGTTTGCTCTAGAACCTATTCAAAGATATAAAATGACAAAGAAATGGATGTTGATAACTGAGAGGGGGGGTGAATCAGTTATCCTAATTATTTTCCTTTTGAACTTTCTTATTAATTAATGCAGCATTGAATCAAACATAAAACATTACCATGAGATAAGAAAACACATGACACAGTATTTTTGACGTGGAAACCCTGTTAAGGGAGAAAACCACGGGGTGATTAACCCAAAGATTATTCTTTGTTAGAAGAATAAGGAATTACAAAAATGGCACTTGCCAATTAGGGCTCACTGCCCGAGCACACTGCTCACAAGAGGCCCACTGCCTACAAGGAGACACACTGTCTACAAAGTGATAAGAATCACAGTCTTGAACTAATTGAAAGCATCTACATATGCTGGAGTTCAGTTCCGGTTAGGCTCAGTACACTGATCTGCTGCACTTCATCTTTCCTCTGTTCTTTATTCTGCTATCCTTTCACATACCGGATCTTTCTTACTACTTCTGCTCTGTTCTGCACTTATTCGCATGCACCATCACACAATCCCCCTCTTCACAACTAAATCCATCCTCTATATATATCCGCATAAGTAATTTCATCACCTTTCTAGTCAGCATCCGGAACAGTCTAGTTTCTTACAAACTCTGTTCTGTCGGCTGAATCCTTGCTTACCAAGCAATGCGGATCAAGCATATACTTGTAGATATCATTAATCATGTCGGCCAAACATGATTCATGCCTTCACAACCTTTACCATCAACAGTAACACATCCGGAAAATAGTCTGATACTCTGTCAGTCAGTTCTTCCTCTGTTCTCTCTGTCTCTCAGGAATCCGGTACTCAACTATTCATATCTTTTTCTTTGTTCATCACCGGAGGCTAAATCCTTGGAATATACTACTCAAGGTAGTCCTCTTGACTTCCCCAAATCCGCACTGCACCAAGACACTTCCTCTGAGAGATCCGGACCACTCTGTCAGACCTTGCCATATGCTCTGTTCTTGTTCACCGGACCACAACAATCTTCATTCTGACTTCCGGTAGAGACACACCATGACTTGCGGATATGTGGGATGACCTTTGTTGCCATCAATGACAACAACCATGAATCCATATAGTGTCTCTTGCCAACAATGGATCGAATGGAAAAATACACAACAATCAATTCATCTATCTCATATCATTTGAACCCATCAAGCATTCACATCTGAATTAAATCATCTATATCAGTCGATTATATATGAATCTGCATAAAATTAAGACACACAACTCATCAGTAAGGCCATCTATATTATAGCAACCAGCATGTACAGTCAGCATCATATAATTCCACATCATTCATATTACAGCGATCAACATATACAAAACAGGGTCAACAAAAGCACTTATATCAGCAAGAATTAATATATATATCAGATCCAGCAAATCAATTACACAAAGGTATGTCACTTTGTCATAAGTTAATATATCTCATAGCAATGAGTTTATGAATGATCTATCTATAGTAGAATAAGAATGTTAATAACAAAGGAAGGACAAGGTCCGATTCCTTTAAGAAAGAATGATGCCATAGTAATAAATATGATATAGATATATGGCAATCAATGTATTATACTTAACCATCATATGAGATGGTACAATGATAAGTTCCTGTAGAGGAACAATGTGATCAAAGTACTATCTCGTGATCCATGGGATAACGAGATCGTAAGGACAAGTTTCCTATGAGGTATGATTCCTAACTCTAATCGTGATATACTCGGGACGAGAGTAAGTAGCCTCACCGTTAATCTATCGATCACCCTACGAGTATGTGTTGTGAGTTAGGGAAGGGCAGTTTAGTGATCTAGCACCTAGGTGACTCTCAAGTGGGTGAAGTATCGTTGGGTGTAGTATGAAGCCCCTTGAGCCAAGTGGTGAAGTATCGCCAGGTGTAACATGAAGCCCTTGGGCCTATGCTTGCGTAGATCTAATTATTAGGAAAATTGCTTAATGGTAGGTGACTCTCAAGTGGGTGAAGTATCGTCGGGTGCAGCGTGAAGCCCCTTGAGCCAAGTGGTGAGGTATCACCGAGTGTAGCATGAAGCCCTTGGGCCCATGGAAGTAGATCTTGTTATGCCAGCGCCCTAACGTAACCATCTCCATGGGGTTAGTGGTTAGAGTAGATTAATGATCAAGCACAAGAATGACTCTCCCGAGTTATATCATAAGATCTCTATGTGATAAGAATGAGAAAATGTGAATTGTATATATGTTAATATGCTTTAATATTGGTCATGATTGTGTGGTTACTAACCCTAATTATGAGGTTTATAATATTATAATTGAATTATTGGTTACTAATGTTCTCTTTAAGAAGTTATATTGTGTGCAAGGTAAAGAAATTTTGAGCTTCCTAAAAGGGGACATTACAAGTGGTATCAGAGTAGTTATCTTGCCATCCTGTGAAGTCAATTAATGAAAGCCTACACAGGGAGGAACAAAACTCGCAACAACATGGAGGCACAAATAAACAATGACATGAGGACCTTCATGGAGATGACCACTAAAGCAATGATGGACCAAAATGAGAAAACCACTAAAGCTATGATGGATCAAGGAGAAATGACAACACAAATACTTCTTGAAGCACTCCAAAAGGTGGGAAATACCGTGGACCATCTCAAGACTCATTCAACCAATGGGAAGGAAGTGGGCTCCAATCAAGCCGATAATAACATGTCATCTAGCTCAAGGATTCTGAAACCATCTTTCCTACCTGATGAAGAAACTTCAAGGACGGAAGATGTTACTCTGCAACCCATGAGTACCAAAGACATTGCTAGGGCTTATGCAAGCCTAGAATTGGAAGTAAGAAGAGTAGTATCCTTTAATGATTTTTTCTGTTCAAAGAAGAATGAGTCAACAAGGAATAAAAGGAGAACCATCAACAAAGATTTGAAGCATAAAGCCAACAACGTGAACCTTCCCAACTTTGATGGAACAAACAAGATCACCCCACATGCATGGCTACAAAAGTTGAATGACTACTTCCACCTTAGCCCAATGATAGAGAGGGATGCCCTAAAATTTACCATTTTACACTTGGAAGGGTTAGCATATGAATGGTGGCACCATGAGAAACTCACACACGGTCATCAAGACATAACATCTTATGAGGAATTCTCCCAAAAATTCATCAAAAGATTTGATAGAAGGCACCCACAAGAAGACTTTAAAGAATTAACACATTTGAAACAACGTGGGACAGTGGAGGAGTACATTAACGAATTTGAGAAAATATCTATAAGGGTTTCTAGAGTCAAGGAAGACCGACTCACATACCTATTCATTGAAGGTTTGGATGAATCTCTGTGAAGCCTAGTAAGTGCTTTCAAACCTACAAACCTAGAAGATGCCATTGACACGACATTAAGATTGGAGAAGGATAAAAAATCAAACCCCTACACAAAGCCATTTTCCAAAAAGGGTAAATTCCAAAGACCATTCCACCGTAAGAACGGGGCAAAGGATAAAAACCCATGCTATAAGTGTGGAGAGCAATGGAAACTAGGGCATACTTTCCAAACAAAAGCTGAATTGAGAGAAAAGAACTTATGCTTTAAATGTAAAGAGAAATAGGGACCAGGGCACAAATGTGGACAAGTCCGCAATATAGAAGTCTTATCTGATGGGGAGATAGAAGAAAACCCAACTAAAAGAAGAAAATATGACACTCAAGAGCAAGGGTCTATAGCGGCTATCTTTAAAATATCAAAGCACCATCCCTTTAGACTTAGGTGCACTCTTAAAGGTAAAAAGGTAACAGCCCTAGTAGACAGTGGAGCCACCCACAACTTTGTAGACGAAGCGTTGGCCAAGCGAATCAAACTTGACACCAAAGACTTTGATGGTTTTAAGGTATCCCTAGCTGATGGGTCTATGACCAATTGCTCTAAAATGTTACCACAATTGAATCTAACTCTAGGTAAACATCTCGTTAAAGATGACTTCTATGTTGTTAATATGGGTGACACAAATATAATCTTAGGGGTACCATGGCTACATTCATTAGGTCGTCTCACCTTGGACTTTCCTAAATTAGAACTTAATTTTGAGCACCAAGGAAAGAGAATTACTTTACATGGTTTATCTGATGGATCACCAAGGGTGATCTCTTCTAAAAGAATGGAAAGAACCTTCTAGCATAATCAAGTAGAATGGGCAACATAGTGCATGATATTAGATAAATCAACCCTATTCAGAAAAGTCATACATGTAGACATCAAACTGATCCTTAAGAAACACAAAAAGGTGTTTGAGGAAATACCCCCAGCCTACCCCCAAAATGAGGTTTTGAACATAGTATACAACTCAAAAAGGATGCTAAACCAGTAATCACAACACCTTATAGACATCCTCAAAAATTCAAAGAGGAGATAGAGAAAACTATAAATGAACTCCTAGAGATGGGTCACATCCAACCTAGCTCTAGCCCCTTTGCATCATCGGTAGTCCTAGTAAAGAAAAAAAATGGCACTATGAGAATGTGCATTGATTACCGAGCCTTGAACAAACAAACAATAAAGAACCACTATCCTGTTCCCGGGGTCGATGAACTTATTGACGAATTACATGGAGCCAGGTACTTCTCAAAAATTAATCTATGATCCAGCTACCACCAAATCTGGATGAGAGAGGAAGACATACCCAAAACAACCTTTAGGTGTCACTACGGCCATTTTGAGTTCTTAGTCTTACCTTTTGGACTAACTAACGCTCCGGCAACATTTCAATCATGTATGAACCATACTTTCTGGAAGCAGCTGAGAAAGTTCATGCTGATATTCTTTGATGATATCTTAAAATATAGTAAAACTTGGGAAGAGCACTTGAAGCATATTGATGAAGTCTTATCCATCCTAGAAAAGGAATCACTCTATACGAAGGTCTCTAAAAGTGAATTCGAGATTGAAGAGATTCTATACTTGGGGCATAAAATCAATGCTGAAGGAGTGAAGGTAGATGAGAAGATTAAGGCCATAAGAGAATGGCCTAGGCCAAGAACCCTAACCCACTTAAGAGGATTCTTGGGGCTATGCAGCTACTATCGAAGGTTTGTTAAGAACTTCTCCAAGATTGCATCTCCTCTCACCAACCTAACCAAGAAAGGACTATTCCATTGGGATGAAGTAGCACAAAGAGCCTTTGAGGAATTAAAAGAGGTAATGAGTACTTGCCCAGTGCTAACCATTCCTGACTTCTCATTATCGTTAGAGCTATAGTGTGATGCATCTAGTGAAGGCATTGGAGCAGTTCTCATGCAAAACAAGTACCCTAGAAAAGGAATCACTCTATACTTTGCATTGTACCCTATAGCTTTCGAAAGTCACAAGTTGATAGTCGCCGAAAGGCTCTATTCAACATATGATAAAGAGATGCTAGCCATTATGCACACCCTAGCAAAGTTCAGACAGTACCTTGTGTGTGGAAAGTTCTCAGTCAAGACAGACCATAATAGTCTACAATTCTTCCTCAAACAAAGAGACTTGAATGACAGGAAGCAAAAATGGGTAAGCAGGCTCCAAGCATATAATTTTGACATAGCTTATGTGAAAGGAAAGATAACGTAGTGGCCAATGCATTATCCCAAAGGCCACATCTATGCACTATAACGAGTATATCGCTGGATTGGAAGAGCTCCATCATAGCTGAATATGTCAAGGATCCCTACACTAACGATGTGTTGGAAGGAAACATAAAAGATGAGGGATACACCGTGAGAGAGGACCTCATCTTCTACAAGAATAGACTATACTTGGTAGCTGGTTCCAAAATGATGGAGCGAGTAATCAAGGAGTTTCATGACAACCCCCTTGTAGGACACCAGAGGTACTATAAGACATACAAGCAAGTAAGAGAACGGTTCGCATGGAAAGGGCTTAATAAAGATATACTTAAGCATGTTCAAGAGTGCATCATATGCCAAAAGAACAAGGTAGAACATTCACACCTAGCGAGATTATTACAACGATTACTTATACCTGAACAAAAGTGGAGCAACATTTCAATGGACTTCATTGCCGGTCTTCCAAAGGTCCACGAGAAAGATTGCATATATGTTGTGGTTGATAGAATCACCAAATATGCCCACTTCATGGCCATCTCCTTTGATTACAAGGCTCCACAAGTGGCGGAGGTTTTCTTCAAAGAAATTTTCTGGTTACATGGGTTACCTAAGAATATAGTCAGTGACAACGATAGTCGATTCTTGAGTCTATTCTGGCAAGAATTATTCTATTTGGCCGGCATGGAGCTTACACCTAGCACGAGTTATCACCCTCAAACCGATAGGAAGATAGAGATTGTAAATAAATGGATCGAGGGTTACCTAAGGAATTATGTGACGGGACAACAAAAGGCATGGATAAAGTGGTTGCACCTTGGGGAGTATTGCTACAATACAACTCATCATATGTATATCCAGATGAGCACATTCAATGCGTTATATGGTTATGAAGCAGTTTCCTTCAGAAGCTTGATCCTCCAAGAAAGTTGAGTTCCCAAGGCCAAAGATTTCGTCCAACAAAATGAGGACATTATGAGAGTTCTCAAAGATAAACTACAACATGCCCAGAATCAACAAAAGATATATGCTGACTGGAAACATGTAGAGAGGACATTTGAGGTCAGAGACTTGGTGTTTCTAAGATTGCAACCTTACAAACAAACCTCCATAAACACAAATGGTGCTGAAAAGCTCAAACCCCAGTTCTATGGGCCTTATAAGGTGCTAAGAAGAGTTGGGGAAGTAGCATACGAATTGGAGTTGCCGATGAATAGCAAGATCCACAATGTGTTCCATGTATCCTGAATTAAGAAAGTGCTTGGTCAGACAATAACTCCATGCGAAGAACTACCTCCTCTCAATGAAGGACAATTAATCCTAGAACTTGAAGAGATAATAAGCAAGAGAGAATGAAAGTTAAGAAATAGAACTATCGTGGAATATCTCATCAAGTGGAGAGGATTACCGATAGATGATGCAACATGGGAAGCAGCGGAAGTCATGAATCATCCAAACATGCAAATTGCTTGAGGACAAGCAATCTCGAGAGGGGAGGCCTGTTATGTCCCATAAATCGATCTTCACTCATTCTAATTAAAGATTTGAATGAATAGAGTCTACATGCTAAAATGATGATGAATAAGCATCAGTCGATGTGGAAGATTAAGAAACCATCAACATGGAGGAAGCCTTGGGAAATTAGATGAAGAATCTAAAATGTTTGCTAAAGGAACCCCCGCTGATCCAAAGACAAACAAATCACTATGAATACAATCAGCAGCGATTACATGATTGCATCGATTATAAAAACCAAGACAAATTAAATAAGATAAGAGAGATCCTGTGGATCCCACGTGGATTAAGACAAAGCATAGAAAAGACAAGGATGAGCACCGATTGGGAATAAGACAATTAACAACAAGACAAAGTTGGCATCCAATAACAAATACAATTAAGGAAGAGAAGCAATAGTTGGAAATTGATTAGTCAAAGAGCGCCAACTAAGAGGGGTGTCCCATCCACTCTAGCGCCTATTCAAAGATATAAAATGACAAAGAAATGGATCGAATTGAAAAACACACAACAATCAATTCATCCATCTCATATCATTTGAACCCATCAAGCATTCACATCTGAATTAAATCATCTATATCAGTCGATTATATACGAATCTGCATAAAATTAAGACACACAACTCAGCATTAGGGCCATCTATATTACAGTGACCAACATATACAGTCAGCATCATACAATTCCAAATCATTCATATTGCAGTGATCAACATATACAAAACAGGGTTAACAAAAGCACTTATATCAACAAGCATTAATATATATATCAGATCCAGTAAATCAATTACACAAAGGTATGTCACTTTGTCATAAGTTAATATATCTTATAGCAATGAGTTTATGAATGATCTATCTATAATAGAATGAGAATGTTAATAACAAAGGAAGGACAAGGTCCGATTCCTCTAAGAAAGAATGGTGCCATAGTAATAAATATGATATAGATATATGGCAATCAATGTATTATACTTAACCATCATATGAGATGGTACAATGATAGTTCCCATAGAGGAACAATGTGATCAAAGTACTATCTCGTGATCCATGGGATCACAAGATCGTAAGGACAAGTTTCCTATGAGGTATGATTCCTAACTCTAATCATGATATACTCAGGACGAGAGTAGGTAGCCTCACCATTAATCTATTTATCACCCTACGAGTATGTGTAGTGAGTTAGGGAAGGGCAATTTAGCGATCTAGCACCTAGGTGACTCTCAAGTGGGTGAAGTATCACCAGGTGTAGCATGAAGCCCCTTGAGCCAAGTGGTGAAGTATCGTCGGGTGTAGCATGAAGCCCTTAGGCCTATGGTTGCGTAGATCTAATTATTATTAAAATGGCTTAACGATAGGTGACTCTCAAGTGGGTGAAGTATCGCCGGGTGTAGGGTGAATCCCATTGAGCCAAGTGGTGAGGTATTGCTGAGTGTAGCATGAAGTCCTTGGGCCTATGGAAGTAGGTCTTGTTATACCAGCGCCCTAACGTAACCATCTCAATGGGGTTAGTGGTTAGAGTAGATTAACGATCAGGCACAAGAATGACTCTCTCGAGGTATATCATGAGATCTCTATGTGATAAGAATGAGAAAATGTGAATTGTATATATGTTAGTATGCTTTAATATTGATCATGGTTGTGTGGTTACTAACCCTAATTACAAGGTTTATAATATTATAATTGAATTATTGGTTACTAATGTTCTCTTTAAGAAGTTATATTATGTGCAAGGTAAAGAAATTTTGAGCTTCCTAAAAGGGGACATTACACAGGGCTAGACTTAGAGTTAGAATTTGAGTTAGGGTTAGGGTTAAAATCACAATTACAATTAGGATGAAGGTAAGGGTTAGAATTAGGGTTATGGTTAGATTTAAAATTAGAGTTATAGTTAGGGTAGAATCAGGGTTATGATTAGACTTAGCATTAGGGTTAGAGTTAGGATTAGGGTTCCTATTAGAATTAGGTTAGAATTAAGGTGGGTTACTATTAGAATTGGAGTAAGAATTAGACTTATAGTTAGGGTTAGAGTTCAAATTAGAGTTAGGGTTAGAGTTACAACTAGGGTTAAGGTTAGTATTAAGGTTAGGGTTAGGGTTTGAGTTATAGTAAGGCTTAGGGTTAGATTTAGGGTTAGGGTTAGGGTTAAAATTAGAGCTATGCTCAAGGTTAGAATAAGGGCTAGGGTTAGGGTTAAAATTAGGATTAGGATTATAAATAGGGTTGGGGTTAGGGTTAGGGTTAGAATTAGGGTTACGACTATAATTAGGGTTAATGTTAGAATTAGAGTTACAATTAAGGTTAAGTTTAGTATTAAGGTTAGGGTTAGGGTTCCAATTAGGATCAGGCTTAGGGTTAAAATTAGGGTTAGGGTTAAAATATAGGTATGGCAATTTTAACCCTAAGACTATTCCTTATCTCTAATCCTCAATATAATATATAATTTTAATTATTATATACTATAATAATAATAATTATAAATATTATATTATATAATTATTATATAATATATTATAATAATATATCTATTCTGTATTATAATTAATTATAATAATTCTTATAATTATATAATATAGTTAGAATTAGGCTTGCGACTATGGATGCTACTAGCATACCTATATTTAAAAAATATATCTAAAGTACGCCGAGAGATATCCTTCTCGAGGTGCCTATTTCCACCTATGTGTGACAAATAATTAAAAAATAGGTGCTTTGAAATAGGCACACCGAGAAGGATATCTCTCAGCGTACTTTAGATATATTTTTTAAATATAGGTATGCTACAAATAATTCTCTTGTTGTTCCTTCCCTTTTCTTCTTGGGCCCTATTTTTAGAATATTTTTATTAGAATATTTTATAACGAAAATAATTTTTTTCTAAATTATTTAGGTTAGTTAAATAAATGCAATTACTAAACACAAATTATTTTGGATTAAATTTAGTTGGTTGATAAATGAACAGTAATAAATGTAATTATTTGGATTAAATTTAGTTAGGTTGATAAATGAACAGTAATAAATGTAATTATCTAGGTTAGTTAAATAAATGTAATTACTAAACACAAATTACTTTGGATTAAATTTAGTTGGGTTGATAAATGAACAATAATAAATATAATAATTAAATGAGAAGATAGGGTACTTGATTATAGAATTGGTAATGTAGAAACATTGTTATATTAGAATATTTTATAAGAAAAATATATATTTTTAAAAATTATTTAGGTTAGTTAAATAAATGCAATTACTAAACACAAATTATTTTGGATTAAATTTAGTTGGGTTGATAAATGAACAGTAATAAATGTAATTATTTAGGTTAGTTAAATAAATGTAATTAACAAACACAAATTACTTTGGATTAAATTTAGTTGGGTTGATAAATGAACAGTAATAAATATAATAATTAAATGAGAAGATAGGGTACTTGATTCTAGAATTGGTAATGTAGAAACATTGTTAATATCATGTTGAATATATTCGCTACTATTTAGAAATTAATGTGTTCGGTTTGATAAATGCATTAGAGCATATGTAGTCTCAAAATCTTCTATGTTCCCTTCAAGTTCAATCCCAATCCATGCAGATTTGATCAGATGCACAAAATTGAACTATGTATAATGTTGCTTTAGTTGATTTGTTTGCCTTCACACCTTTGATAGCTAAATGTGGTCAAGGTGGTGTTTAGGAACACCTTTAAAAGATTCTGAACTTGATAGGGAACATGTTCTTCTAGGCCAACCCCCTTGTGGGGTCAGGTTAATAGAAAGGAATGATATCAATGACAACATACACAAGCATACAAGTAGCCTATATGCCAAATGATGTAGATCTAGTTTTTTGTCCCTTTTGAAATTGAAGTGTGTATTAATGGTTTTTTGCTTGTTAATCTCTATGAATTAATTACACATTAAATGTCTTTAAAAATACCACAACATAGCAACATGATGCATAAACATGTGTTAAGTTGGCTCATAATCAGTAGTAGGAATGGGTAGGAAAGTTGAAATTTGAATTTAAGGTTCATTCTTGCACACCATAGGACCGATCTAGAGTGGCATAGAAATAAACCTAGGTAGGGAAATGATATTCTTGAGGTAGGGAGTGAATGTATAGAAGTGGGTGCAATCGTGGGTGTAATAATGAAGGGTAAATGGAGAATATATGGAAATTGGTGTAAATGGGAGTGGGTGGAGATAAATAGGTATTAGGGCTTGAGCCAAACCTAGCACAAGAGTGTGTAGTTTGTTGATATGTTATTGCATTTGAGACACTCCACCATGATGGCTACAAAACTAAATGGGAAAAGGCGTGAGTATGCAAATTTCATGATTACATTTTGTCCCAACCCCCACTTTGATGTGTGTGTGAATCTAGCATGAACATGCATTCCAAAGTATATGGGCATTTTCAATCAACATGAAAAGTAAATATTTAGACATGCATGAAAGGGATATATGATTCATATAAAATAATGGATCGTTCTTGAATTATTTTTGCATGCTTCTTAGTATGAGTGCGCCATCAAACCTACAATACAATGAAAAGATATGCAATGATTAGCTCCCACATCATAATCAAAATAAGCACAAATCTACGAGTTAATTCAATTGTCTATAAAAATGAGAAGTAGAGAGAGGGACAAGTTAAAGATTTCACTTATACAAGAATTGATATGATAATACTCTACTTGATGTAGCAATGTGATATGACATGTTTAATAGACATTTGATAAGATTCCACTTGTTTATGGAAAATGTGAAATGATACATTAGATATAGTTGTGTAATGTGACTCCACCCAATATGGAAAAATATGATATGACACATTTAATACAACCATGTAATGCGACTCTAGTCAATGTTGAAAAAATGATATGGCACATCTAATATGCCCATGTAAAGTAACTCCACTCAAGGTGAAAAACATAATAGAACTCTACCGATGTGGGCATGTATCGCAGGGTCAGTGCAAGAAGTTGGGTCCACTTTTTGGCCAAAAAGTGGAAGTGTTTTCCCTAATTTTTAGAATTTGTCACATTTGACCTTAAAATTTGAAGAACTTAGATATGGAATCTTTAAAAAAGTCACTAAATATAAAATGTAGTACTCGGAGACTAGTTTCCAAATATGTAATTTTTTTCAATACCCAAATGATACAAATTGATTTTTAATAGGCATTTCTAAAAACCACTATTTAAAAGTCACTTTTTTTTAACCATACCATGCACGTGTACGACCAACATAATTTGACCCAAATAAAATTATTTTTCAAAATCCTTTTGGGAAAAGATGTGTAGTATAGTGAAGTTTGATGAGGATATTTTTTTATGATTTTTTTCCAAATAATTTTTTTTTTATTAATTTTTTATTAGGCTTAATTGCTACTTTTGAAAACCCCTTGTGTACGGCCAACATAATTTGAGCAAAAAAATTCATAAAATTAAATTTTTTTTTTCATTGTGTAAAGAATGACGTGTAGATTGATGACATATAATTTTTTTAAAAAAAAAAATTAAAAATTAAAAGTTATTAAAAAAATACAAACACCTGTCATTTCAAGTTTTTGGAGCAGTTTGTTCATAAATTTAATAATAAATAGAAAAACAAGTCTAATCCAAAAAAAAATTACATATTTGAAAACTAGACACTATGATCTGTAATGGGTTTTAATTTCGTAAAAAAATTCAGAAAAAAATGTCATCAGCCATATAGGTGAAGTTAGTCTTTCCTCTGGTTTTGTACTTAGAGAAATACTTGCAGGTCCAAGGCTCAAGGTCGGCTACCCATGCCTTTCCCGAGCCTAAAACGAAACCAAAAGCGTGGGTGTGAAATTCAAAATTTTATAAACGGGTACCCGTTTTAAAATGGGTACCTGTTCTAGAAAACAATATAAAACAAAACGGGTACCCGTTCTAAAAAACAATAAAAAACAAAACAGGTACCCGTTTTAAAACGGGTAGGCGTTCTATAACGGGCACCCGTTTCTAAAAATAGTATAAAACAAAACGGGTACCCGTTTTATAACGGGTACCCGTTCTATAAAACAAAACGGGTACCCGTTTTAGGTTCGAGCGCCCGTTCCTAAACGGGTACCCATTTATTTGAAAATGGGTACCCGTTGCTGTCGGCATTTTTTTTCTTTGTGCGACTTCCCCTACATGTGGACCGAGTTTCTTGCACTTACCCCGCAATAAATATATGTATCTCAACCATAACAGTGCTAGTGATAATATATGCCCAAGTTCAATTGGTTGCATCCATTAGATGCAAGGAATTGGAGGAGAGTAAAATGGTGCATGATGAAAGGAATAAAGTAATCAAATTAGATATAAGCATGTGAGCACATAGAGCATCAAAAAATGTATAGAATCATGTAAAATCGTTGTCATAAAAAAAAATTATATGACAATTAGCTAATCATAATGGGATAACTATCATGTAAGTGCATAAGCATGTAATAATTGTCATAAGTAACACTATATGACAAGAAAATAACTTTCAAGGAAGGTGTTGTACACTTTACATAAAATATATAATATTTTGTAAAGTTGTGGTCCACCTTGAAGTAGGGCATGACACTTTAGATAATGCAATATTTTCTTGGGTAATTATTGTGTGTAACATTGGAAATGTATTTAATGTGGGAGACACATTGGGGTAGTGCATTTATTTGTTTGAAATGTAAAATGTGTTTAACAGGGATCATATCAAGACAAGTCATTTTGAGCACTTGAATTGGAGAGGAAATTTAGATTTGCCTTATAGGTTGTAACGACTCTTGGGTGTAGAGTCAAACTTGGGTCCCCACTTTGAGAAATATCACTAGGGTGCATTGATTAGAAAACTTAGTAAGTTTTCCATGGTAAGTCTTCTTGTTGCTCCCTTGCCTATATAAAGAGGAATTGGGATGGATATTAGATGTCCAAGTCCATATATTGCATGGTTTCCTCCTAAATTGAGAGTGTTGATCTCTTGTGGAGCTTAAGCATGATATTGTATTATAACCTACAATTGTTGATATACATTAGTTTCAATGATTTGGAGGTTTTTTTTTAAAGCGTTTTATAAAGGTATATAAGTGTCTCTCTTGTGTGGTTGTTTTATTTTTTCCTCTATTCTTGTTGTTTTTTCATGTTGTTACTATGCCAAAATGCTGCTAAAATTTGTGCAAACCAAATAACTTGTAACTCTCTCCTCATAGGATTAAGCATGAAATTATTTCATATTTATTTTCATGTATCAAAGCTTGGATAGCTTATTAGATACATGAAAGGAGTATGGCCTATTTTTTAATTTCTCTTTGGTAGAGTTAGAGTTTGTTGCAGTTGGTCTTGTTTTAGGGATAAAAATGACAAGCACTTCTAGAATGGAGGTTGAGAGATTCAATGGAACAAATTATAAGCTTTGGAAGCTCAAGATGGAGGATTTGCTTATTGATCATGATGAGTGGATTATGGATCATGATGACATCTTCCTTGGATTTCATCCTTGTACTTTTTGAGTTGGTCATATGGTAACCTAGACCGCTTATTTGATTGTATGGAAAAAGTCCCTAGTCACGCAAGGGTTGTGTAGAGATTTCAATGTGTGATCTTATATAATTGGAAAGTGTCTATGTTGGGTGTTTGTTTTTAGTTCCCTAATCACGTGGGAAAGCACTAGTCTATTAGCTCTAATTTGAAGTGCTTATGCTAGATGCTTAACTTTAGTCACTGGTCACATGAGAAACCACTAGATGTTTAGACCCTTGGCCTTTTGGATGCATTTACTTGCACGTTGTGGATTCATGGTGTGTTTGATCTACATGTTGTAGATTTGTAATATTCTATCATTTATAATGTGAGCCTTGTAGTTGTAGGTTTGTGGGTGTCATGGATGTGTGTTAAGTTTCAATAGATTCATATTTGCATCTTGGTTATGTGTGACTTTCTAGTACATACACAAGGCATTAGTTTTTAATTAATGCATGTTTTGCATGTTTTATGTTCAAAGTGTATGCTCTTTACAAACATATGAAAGATTGTTATTCAGATTGTAATTCTTGAGTGTTGTCTGAATGAGAGACAAATTACAAACTTGTATGTATGCTTTTGAGTATGGTTAGAGGCTTGTTCATTAGTCTGTAGTTCTTGACCTATAGTTGTTATGTAGTTGTGAATCAACGACATTTTGGATCTAAGGATGTTTTGAGTATGATGTTTGTACATGAGAAGAATCTATACGATGCCTCAATTCTATTATTTATTCCCTATTGCTAGTGGTGGGTTTAATCTACATGTTTTGGGGTCTACATGTTTTATTGGTTCTAACTTGCATAGATTTTGAGATCTATGAGTTTTGTTATGTGGTTGTTGTGCACACACGATCAATGCTTCCCTCCCTTGATAGTGATCTAGGTGTGCAAATATAAATGTAAAAGGGTGCACAAGTTTATAGTGATCTAGGTGTACCTTACTAGACTTCATACTTTTGTGCCAACATATCACCCAAGGTTTACGCTTGAGTGCTCACCTGAGGTACGAGAGCAACCATTTCATGTTGAGTTTTGTTGTGTCAGATGACTTAGATTACACATTTCTCATAATAGTGAACAAGTGTATAAAGCTTGATAAACATTAACACAATAGTTCCATGTTCATACAACTCCTCTGAATAACAAACCTTACAATATCTTAGTCAAACTTACATCAATAGTCCTCTTGTGAATGACAACTAGAGTAACAATCTCATGACTAACACTTACAATGACATCCTCATAACTAAATAATAATGACAACCTTCATCCTATTCCAACCTCTTCTTAAGATACAGAGGAAGGATATATACTAGTGGGGCATTTCCCTTCACTAACTACAACTTGCAATTACCCTTAACTTCCCCAAGTTTATCATTGTTGTGGTTGCCTAAATAGTCACTCATGATTCCCTAGATTCATGCTCCATGCTTCATTCCCCTCACACCCTTATATCTGTGGTAACCTCTTCCAGGCATTGGCAACGATCCCCTAGATGCGTTGCTAGATTTGCACTACCTTTGTCCACTTTTGACTTGATGGTTATGCGTGAGCCTATTGTTGACTATTATTTGGGTTTTTTGTGCCATGTGTAAGAATTGGTTACCTTTTGTCCCATGCCACCTGTCAAGCCCCTCACTGGCTCCTTTGTGCCTTTTCTTATGTCAATAGGTGCCACATCTCGTGCCTTCTTACCAATAGCTGGATTGAAACTAAAACTTGTCTTAACCAAAATTAGGATCAACATTTACCCCATACTAATCTATTTGACTACCCTTAATCAAATTTTGCTCCACTTTTGTAAAAAGTTCAGGGATCTCAACACACACAATGTCTAACAATGTCTCCCATTTCAAAATCGCTAGCTGAATGATGCCAATGACCTCTTTTGTTCTTGCACTCAACTCATCCAACTTAGCCAAATCTTCTAGTGACTCAGAGAGAAGTCCTTTTATTTCATCGAGTACCTTTTTGCATTTGTACTTGTCTCCTCAAGATGGCCCTCCTCATCTAGGATGTGATTCTATAGTTCTCCAAACTGCTCTTCAATTTTATTTTTCCTTGCAGTGATGGCCTTCCCATGTCTTCCACATCCTTTAAAATTAATGCATGACTCACCTTGTCCCTAATAGTATTTATTGTCATCTTAAGTGTCTGTTTCCTTTGTACATCATCTTGGAGGCACACAACAACAAAAAATTCCTACTGAGAAAACCCAAAAATACATCCTCTGCCTCGATGACCATTTCATGAATAAACTGAATATGGTTCATGCATTCATCCAACTGTTCCTTGAGTCATGCCTTGGCTTCTTCCTTATTTTCTTGCTCCTCCTCTGCATGCATTGCCTCATTGTTTCTACCATCCTTCCTTAATTTTATTAAATAACCATGTTGAAAATGTTTTCATTGATGATGAAAAAGGTTGTCATTGATGTCAAAGAAGAAATCATATTGCTGCTATCAAAAGAAGGAAAACCACGTGCCTTGATAAGAAGGAAAATTAGATCTCACCATTCCAATGAAGTTTTTAGGATTTGTAAATTAAATTAAATCATTATTCTTTTAATAAGGCTGATCTCATTAAGACAACAAAGGAATTAATAAAATCATTATGATGCAGGCCGACTATGAGGTTTTTATGAAGAACATTTATTATATTTTAATGTTGGCTAACCTTCTACTTTGTGGCGTCTATATTTGAAAATAAATATTATAATAAAAAGTGGTTGACCTCGTGGAGAAGTCACCTACCTTGGAAGAGATGTCAACTTTCATGGAGTTGGCCCTCTTGGGAATTAAATAAATTAAATTAAGTTTTTATGAGGCCGACCCCTTGTGAAGGTGTAATAATCCACCCCAAATTTTTTTTGAAAGATCACTACTGAAATGTAAATGCAGCAAATAGGTTAATCCACACCCTTTTGATCACCTAGTTCCCAATAAGGGCAAGGTGAGAGTATACAAGTGCTTCAGATATAACAACTAAATAATGAGGAGCAATTACAACTTCCACTTATTCAGTGGATATCCACTTATGCAGTTGGTGAACAAAAGGAAAAACATAGGCACATCCACTTATTCAATGGGAAGCCATAACATTGAACCACTTATTCAATGGGGTAAGAAAACCTTTCAAGAACACAACACTCCCACTGGAGGTCAAACCATCTAGGGTTAACAACAGTGATATTGCTATAAAACTAAATATAATCTCAATGAATGATAACTGCAATAACAACAAATAATTCTAATTTTCTAATCAGATCACTACTGTAACCAATATCAATGTAAATAATGTACTAAAATTACCTCCAATCAACATTGAACCATACACATTGAAGCATTGCTGATATAAACTAAAAGATGGACCACAAACACCACTATTAGCAAACTACACTTTGTTGAAACACTAACTGTGCAGATCTGAAACATAGAACAACAAAACAATGCTCTGAAAATGCAAAGAAGTCACAACTTCTAAGCAACAAACCCTCCAAACTGATTTTCTCCATTCCAAACTCCCATTGTACATCAATACAAATTTAGGTGCCAGCATATAAGGTGGAAAGACCTCCAATGAGAGGCGTTTCAGCCTCAAATCTTCCACACACCCCTTAAAGCTTATACGACCTACAACAAACTAGAAATCTATAAACATAACCTACAAACACCATCAAAATGCAAGTCGCTAGGGTAAACAAGCCTAGGCAACTCCAAAGAATGAGGTTTTATTCATTAGAAACAACATTATATCATCAAACCCTCAACTACTTATTTCAAAATTAAACATCCAGCAATTGGGATCACTCAAGAAACTCCAAAATGATCAGTACCAAAATTATTCCAATCCAAAATAAATACAATCTAGAAATAACAACAATAAATAAGAATACATCAAACTCCATTTTAGCTCCTCTATGATCTCTGTGTGAAATCACCATTACCAGCTAGGCTGGATCTTTCACCACCGAAACTAATCTTCTTCAAGAGGGTTTTCATCCTCAAGAAGGAATAGAAGAACTTCTAGGTTCAATCTAGTAGCATAACAATATCAAATCAATAGCATAACCTCAACAATGAGCTCTCAATCCCCTTATATAGGCATTTTTAGGTTACATGGGAATATAATTCTTTTTTGAAAATAATTAACTTTTTCCTCTAACTTCAATAATTCTTTTTTCCCATGTCTAGGTACTCACTTTTATGTGTCTGATCAATTAATAAAACACTTTATCTTTCCAATGAGCTATAACACTTAAGTCACCTTTAAATACTTCCAACCTTAGGAGACTTAAGTGAAATTAACAATTAAATAGCTCAATTAATCACCCAACTTACGGAAAATCCCAAACTGAAGCAAATTGCAAAATAAACCATACCAACATGATCCTAAAGGTTTGGGATGAAGAATGATGCCAATTGGGTGACTTACTATAAATAGATGACTTCTCCAAGAATTTTGGAGAGTAAACCGAAAAGCTAAAAATACTTTTGAAAGCATCACTGCGATCCTAAACAACAATTGAGCTCAATGACATCAAAAAGAATCAAGAAGAACTGAACTTGTGCTCTCCAAGAATCAAGGAGTTCCCTAACCATTTCCAGATAGCCTACGTGAGCTCAAGAAATAGGCTATTGATCACAAACTTGGCTAAGTGCCAACTGGGAACATTACAATCCTCCCAGCTCAAAGACTGATTGATCTCAAGCAATACATACCATCCAACAGTAATACCAACATGATTAGCAAAAGTATACCTAGATCCCAAATCAATCTCAAGAATGCTCCACCCCATTCTTGTTTCTCCACTCTAATATATCTAGAAATTGTGCAATTGACATTCTGCATTATACTTTGAAGCATTCTACCAATCACACAAATTATTAGATCCCAAACATTTGTATCATCATCAAACCTGAGAGTGAAGGAATGAGCATCCTTCAACAAGTCATCAACACAAATTATCCAACCTAAAATTAATGTTGGGAACCAAAATTTAAAATGTTTTTCCAAGGAAGAACACAAATCAACTTGTATGCAAGCTAAAAGTAACTCCGAACAACCATGAATCACTTGGTTTTCAAAAACCAAAGAAGCAATTTTAGTTGAAACACTTGTTCTTTTCAGCTGAAAACTTCTGTCAACCTTCCACAAAGGGCCCAAGACTACAAAAAGAACAATCTCATTACTACAAAAGTCTGAATTTTCATCTGAAAGTCTGATTGCAATAATTTGAAAATGGGACAGCAATAACAAATCTGAAATCTTTTTAAAATAGCACTTGAGATTTGGGCCATCTAATACCAGAATATACCAAAGTCATAATTAGAAACATACTCCAACTCATGACTAAAATTTCTCTCCAATCCATAAGTAAGTATGCAAAAGGAAACATATGATGGATGTTAAAATTTAGGACAACATTAAGACTAAAATTTGATTCCATAATCCTCCATGAAACGTTCTTCCCATCATCACGATTCTCCAACAATCCCTATTGATGAACTCTTGCATACATACTCAACCAAAAAGTAGCCTCATCATGCATATGGAGCGCTACTTTGTGAACGTGCTTCCTACTTGGTAAGCTCAAACTTGAAAGTCGGAACACCATGCAAGGGTGATGCAATGTAGGACAAACTCCATTATGAAAATATGCCACATTGAATTCAAAACATTGCATACCTTGACTTCATGCCATAAGTCAACTAGTGATGGTAACTTCAAGTTGGTGAAGTCTTTGTGTAACATAACATCCCATAAGTATACTTCATCTGGATCCCATATCATGTTATTGTCATCCTTCATGTTATTGGAATCAGATAGTGCTTCATCATTCAACATGAAAAGTGAATTGTCAAAAGTTGATTCAACTTCCATATCAAAGAGGGGGTTATCAAAAGATTGGAAGTTATTTTCATTCTCTTGTTCAAACTAATCTTCATGTTGTCCCAACTCTGAATCTGCAAACTTAGGAAGTTGTCCCAAGTCAAAATATTCTTTGATCCTATCAATCTCTTCAATTACCAACTTGATTTTGTTTGCTCTTTCAACATTTTCTTGCTCCCTTAATTGATTTGCAACATCAAACTGATTCTCTGCTTCTAAGAGAGCCATTTGGGTGCACTCTAAAGAATCCTTAGTTGACTTAACCTCAGAGGTGAACTTATCAACTTTTACCTCTCTTCCTTTCAATGCATCAAAGGTCCTTTCTACAAACTTAATGGCATGATCTCTATCAAAAAGTTAATTCAAGTAATCTAATTTCAATGTTTCCAAAGCACCTTTGACAACAAGCAAATCTACAAGAGTAGCTCCTCCTTCAATGCCTCCATGTCTCTTCTCTACTCGGGCCTTCGAAAAGAGTTCTTCAATGAATTTGTGTGTGCTATCAAAATGAGTTAAGGTTTGCACAACCTTACCTTTAGTGACTATCAACTAATTCTTCAAACACTATATCTCTCTAGACATTTGACCAAAATCAACTTCACACAACAAACTTTCTGATTTGTTTTCAAGAGCATCAGTAGCCTTACTAACATTCTCTTTACTTATTATATGGTTAGAAACTAGAACACCATTATGTTCAAACAGAGGGTCAACATTTGGTTGCTCTTTATTTTATTTTAGTGCCAAAACACCATGATTCCATGGATTTGGAAATGAAGGCTCCATTTGTTCTCCAAGAATGTTTGATCCATTCAACAATTCTCCTTCATGATGATCAAAATCAAACAAGTTGAAACTCTCATGAATACTCTTCTTCATAGTTTCATTTTGGGAGTCAATCTGACACACCTTAGGTATTGGAATTTCTTCTTCAACATCTGAAATCTCATCACTCTCCTTAGTGTCTTCAAGGACATCATGAGTCTCACAAGCTCCACTAAATTGATCCAAGGTTGATGTTTTGACCTTTCCATCAAACACATTAGAAATTTTGGCTGTCAGCTCTCCTTTATCTTTATGGTCCATTTTCATACAATCATCCTCATCCTTTGGAAAATCTGAAATAACCACATACTAAAATTATCAATGAAAAGCAAACTCAATCCATAATTAGAATAGGAATCTTTCTATTAACAGAGATATCCATAAGGTACAATATCTTGCAAGTGTTTACATTATTCAGGTGCATCCAGATGGCACAATAATATGAAATGTAACATTTTATCTTTACAATAAGTTCATTAAAGAGAAGTACAATTACATATTTTGGCTAAGCTATACAAGTGATCAACACAATGATATATACATATATCCATTTCTGAGTTACATAAAAAGAATCAATCTGTCTTTAGCCGCCATAACCCACTGGTCTTCCGCAGGCCGAAGGTCAAGAGCATGGTTAAGGTGTTTTTTCCAGCCAACCACGAAGTACTACACTTCCCCAGAATTCTTCCTAACTCGAAGAATACCTGACCCCACATAAGGTGCCTAGCAACCTGGAATATATGGGCAGGAGGGAAACTACCGATGCATGTTTGATGCCTATATGCACTCTAAACTAGAATGAACATATTTATTGCATGCAGGATGTGACAGAGAACAATACATACAACTAGGCTTTCATTATCCATCTATTTCAATGGTACAATCAACTTTGGCCAAAGCAATAACAAAAATTGGTAAAACTTAAAAAAGAAGTCTACCATCTCTGTAGTCCACATTCGGCATCCTGTCTCGGAAGGTAAGCATAAAGTCCACAAAGAAAACAAAACTACTTCTAGTCAGGAAAAACATCATATAGTGCAAAGACATGAATCTCTTATGAAGTAGAATAAGAAGGTTCTTTATAATGACAACGATTTAACTGCTCTAGTCAATGATAGTATGCACGAGTTTCACAGGCACTTTTGCATGCAATAAATGAGATATTATCAACTTATGCCAATGTAAAATAAGGTTTGATAACATATGAAGCAATAGCTAAACTATCTTTCTGACAATTAAAAAAAAAAACACTTTTCATACCAATGAGAATTTGATAACTACTCAAGTAGATGCAAATTAATGCCAATCTTTAATCAATTACATGCAATAAGTATGAATTGGTCAGAGAAGGCAAATCAATTAGTATAACACTAAGCTACTTCAATTATTGTCTTCATCTCACTAAACTCTAACCATAATCTCATAAAGGCAAGATAACGTAAAAACACTTTTTGGAAATTTCACCCTTTAACCTATCTCCCACTAGGTACAACTAGTCATGTACATCATTTGGTTAAATATTTAAGTCTTTCTCAGGCATTTTTAATTAATCTTTTATAGTATTATATTGCTATGAATGTGGTAATTATACTTAGGCAGATCGGTCTGATTATTGCCTATGTTACGGCGGCTAGATATTCAAGAAGGGTTCGAGTATCCCCTGGCTCTTATCTTAAGGTTGCAACAATAGAAGAATAGTTACAAGGAAAATGTGTCGAAACGTCTTCGAACACCTTCACATCGTATACAAAATTTTGACCATTCGACCAAGGACAACCCCCAAAGTTTCATCTCAGACGTGACATCTCTCATTAAAAGCTGAAATAACATTATATATTTCACTCTTAGTGAGTAGCACATATTAAGAGAATAGAATGAAGCTGGCCGATTCAACAAGGTAGATAGAAGCATATTAATGGTTGATGATAAGGCCTGATCATACCAAGTAAGGGCGAGGAAAGGGTAAGGAGCCAAAATGATTTACAGAATAGCAAGAATTTTACGGAGATCATAAGAAAGTGGAGTATGCCAATCGATTTGTGTTTTCAGTTAAAAGTATAACAACAAGGAGTTGATAAAAATAAGCAGAGATAAGAACATTAGGGTGAGTGACCTTAACACTAAGAGATGTATACAATTTAAAGACCGATCCAATATGAATGTTATGCTCCATAGAAGCAAAATTCAAAGCATTTTACTCAACGATAATTGCTGATACACAGGGAGGCCGCCAATCTTATTAGTAGGCGCGAGCTGTGGTTATAAGACACGCAACAACAAAGGCTGGGCTGTGAATATGAGGTGCCTAACCTAGTCATGGTTATACTCATGGGTCAATGACCTTAAAAATGCTACCACCACTTTGGTTGAGGGCGCCTATTCTTCTAGAGCCGAACAATGAAATATGAATATGATCAATTTACAAGGTAGTTTTGCACATGCTTGAGTGAGGTTCAAACAAAGAAATAAAGGACTACATGAGGCCCCTAGAGAGTTGAGGCTAGTCAATGACTGACTCAACATGATGTGAGTCGCTCTCCCTCTCAAGCAAATATAGAAATAATGATTCAAGAGAATCGATGTCAATCATACGATTGCAAATAAAAGGAGAGTCGGTCATTAAGGTTGTTTCCCAAAGAGAGTGGTGCACAGGCTGAATGGTAGCTTGATTCGCTAAGATAAGAGGATATATAGAGAGTGCCCAGAGATCAGGTGAATGTAAGGGCATCTCATCATAGAAGCTCTATTAAAGAAATAAATTCAGATCTAAGAAAATAACTAACCACTAGTGATCTCAAGCATAGGTCACGGTACTTACATGACAGACCGCAATGAAAAAAACAAGTCATAGACCATTTTTGCTTCCTCCTATAGCCTTCTATTTCTTTTTTCTACCCTGCTTTCCTTCCGCCGTATTCCCTTTCCTCCCTCGTAGATTTGCCTCCCTTCCTATTAATGTTTTATGCAGATCTTTCTTCTTTTTATTATTGTGTGTTTCTATCTTTTTCTTTCCCTGATTTTTGCTTTCTTTGTTTTTGTTTCTATCCTTTTTGTTTTCTTTTTCCTTTCTTTTTGGATTTCTTCTAATTTCATTTTCTTTCTACTATTTTTGTTTTCATTCTAATCTTATAACTTGTCATTATATCATGAAAATAAAGAATTTGTTTGCATAATAGATAATTATTACAATTAAAAATATATTAAAAAAAGTAATTAATATTAAAGGAAAATCATTTTCTTCCACATACAATTTAATAAAAGAAAATATAACTTTTAAATCTATTTTATTTTAATAAGAGAACATTTAAATTTAATGAACAAATTATTTAGTTGGCAATTACGAAAACATAATAGAAACATTTTTCTAGCATGAGTAATAAATCTATTCTATCAAACACAAGGACCATTCCATAACGATGAAAATGCAATGCAAATGTAATATACTAAGTGCTTGTGTGTGTGACAATCAAGATTCTCTCCATCCCATCCCTGCCAGGCGACTAGGTCATCTATGCCCTAACCAAGCCCTTGCCTTCGACACTTTCCTATAATCATTAAACTTGATTCTCCATTAATAGGTTAGTAACCAAAATCCATAGCCGAAGCATTACACAATTTCATTAATTTCTAATTGTATACTTTGAAAATAAAAGATAACATCCACTTACATCCATAAACAATTATCCATTTATAACATAATCATAAATAAACATATAATATTTCTAATTATAGCTAATGTTAAAAAAGTCAAGCAGTTTGAGACGTGACATCCTCTTTTAACAAATAGGGTCTCAATTTTTCTTCACACTGGGCCAACACCATTTTAGCTAATACTTGTTCAAATGATAAAGATTCTTGATCATTCTTCTTCATGTTAGCCAATAAGATAGATAAGAGAGACTACAATAACTCATCACTCTCATTAATAATCAAGGCCATAATGGCCTGTATGGATGTTATAACATGATCTACATGAAATTTACTAATGTTAGCAAAGAAATGGTGAAACAATTGGAGAATTAAATGATCACAACCCATATCTAACATGATATTTCCAAATCTAATTTTTGCAACAATTTCAAGTATTGCAACCCTCTTTGTAAAGTAAGGATTTTCGATATCAACCAACCCACTAAAGCTTTCAACAACTAGTTGGAATATCTCCTTCATTATGACCTTTCTATAAGGAACTTCAGGAGCCGTGATTCTTGTGATTTCACATAGACAAAGAGTGACTACAAGTCTCACATCTTCATGATGATGTTTCATAAACTTGGGCTAGACCAAAGTAATCATTGACAGCTTCAAAGCCCATTTCAAAATCCCACAATCTGATTGTTTAACCTTGGTCAAACAATTCTCTGTTTTTTTCAATTTTCTAAGAAGATCATCTTTAGACAACTGTAGAAGCTCCAAATCATTTCCTGATGCCAATAACAAGCTTCCCACTACTTCTTCCTGCAAGTTTCTAAGCTGGAAACATTTGAATGAATCATTGAAACATTTTGAAAAAGGACATATGCTCTAATTCAATCTACTTGCAATCTTTTTATGTGACAAAGCACTTTCCATTCAGATAGGCAGAGTTCAATTCAATAAGTTATTGCTCCAATTTAAGTGTCAAATTTGTAACCAAAAGATTAGACTCCAACAAGTTGACAAGATCACCAGCTCTGATACCACTGTAATAATCCATTCCTTTTTTTTTAAAAGATCACTACTGAAATGTATATGCAACAGACAGGTTCATCCACACCCTTTTGATCACCCATTTCCCAATAAGGGCAAGGTGCGAGCATACAAGTGCTTCAGATATAACAACTAAATAATGAGCAACAATTACAACATCCACTTATGCAGTGGGTGAACAAAAGGAAAAACATAGGCACATCCACTTATTCAGTGGGGTAAGAAAACCTTTCAAGAACACAACACTCCCACTGGCGGTCATACCATCTAGGGTTAATAACAGTGATACTACTATAAAACTGAATATAATCTCAATGAATGCTAGCTGCAATAACAACAAATAATTCTAATTTTCTAATCAGATCACAACTGCAACCAATATCAGTGTAAATAAGGTACTAAAATTACCTCCAATCAGCATTGAACCATACACATTAAAGCACTGCTGATATAAACTGTAATATGGACCACAAACACCAATGTTAGCAAACTACACTTTGTTGAAACACTAATTGTGCAGATCTGAAACATAGAATAACAGAACAATGCTCTAAAAATGCAGAGAAGTCACAACTTCTAAGCAACAAACCCTCCAAACTGATTTTCTCCATTCCAAACTCCCATTGTACATCAATACAAATCTGGGCGCTAACATATAAGGTGGAAAGACCTCCAAATGAGAGGCGTTTCAACCTTAAATCTCCCACACACCCCTCTAAAGCATGTACGACCTACAAGAAACATAAAATCTGCAAACATAACCTCCAAACACCATCAAAATGCAAGTGGCCAAGGTAAACAAGCCTAGATGACTCCAAATAATGAGGTTTTATTCATTAGAAACAACAATATATTATCAAACGCTCAGCTACTTCTTCAAAATCCATGAATGCTATCTTGTGTGGTTCATCTGAATCAAAGTTTATGAAGCTAATGTACTATGACTCAACAAAAGAAACATGGGACAAACTTAAAAACATCTATGAAGGTGATGACAAAGTTAAGAAGGCCAAGATCTAAACTCATAGAAGATAATTCAAAAGCTTGAATATGAAAGATGAAGAAGATCTTACAGCCTATCTTCTTCGTGTTGATGAAATTATCAACACAATCATAGGACTTGGTGAAAAAGTTGAAGAGTCAATGATCGTGCAAAAAGTGCTAAGGTCTCTTCCTTTAAGATTTGATGCAAAAGTTTTAGCCATTGAAGAAATGAAGGACCTGGATAAATTAACTATGATGAGTTGCATGGGATCCTCATGACGTATGAAATGAGAACTAAAAAGGAGAAGTCATTAAAGAAAGAAGCTGCCTTCAAAGCTTCAAAAAGGGTGAAGAATAAAGAACCTGAATCAAGTTATAGCTCTAGCAATGAATCAGATGAATAGGAAGCTCATTTTGTGAGAAACTTAAGAAAGGATTCAGTAAATACAAAGGTAAGATACCCTTTAAATGCTTTAACTGTGGAAAAGTAGGACATTTTGCTGCTAAGTGTCCATATGAAGAAAATCATAGTAGTGATGATTAAGAAGATCATAACAGAAAGAAAGGGACCAAACATCATCAATACAAAAAGAGCTATAAACAAGATAAATATGAAAAGAAGAAGAGATTCCATAAGCAAAAGAAAAGCCTCTATTCCAAAGGGGACGGTAGCTCATCTAAGGAGAGCGACGAAAGTATCACAGATAGTGACAGAGAAGAAATTCTCTTCATGGAATTAGAAACAAAGTGTGACATCTTGGAAAATGAAGACAAAGGAAAAGAAAAGATGGATTCATAAGAGGAAGAAAATATTGAAATTGATGGAGAAGTGGATCTTGAAGAAGAACTCATTTGTGCCTTAAGTGAAATCAAGAAGCTCAAGAAAAGGAATTTGAAACAAAAGTTGTAGTTGCAGAAATATGAAAAAGATGATGTGATTCAAAAGAAAAAATGTCACAAGACCTTGAGGAATCTGAAAAGATTACCATCAACCTAAAGGTTCAATTAGAAGAGGCAAAAAGGATAGAAAAATAGGTGATAATTCAGCTAAAGACAAAGGAAGAAAACTGTGAGAAGCTAGAATCTAAAATTGTTTCCTTGAGGAAGGAACTAGAGAAAACAACTACTCAGTTGAATAGACGCTTAAAGTTTGAGAAGGGTATTGAAATCTTAGATCATATCATCGATTGCCAAAGGTCAACATTCATTAAGATTGGTCTTGGCGATGAATAAAGTCAAGGGAATACAAGATCAAAATCCAAAGGTTATGTTGGTTATTTTCTCTGAATCGGCAGAGGGTTTGCCAGTTCTAATGCACGGGCAGATTCGGCCAATAGATTACGGGAGGTTACGTGAGCTGCCTCCCCTTCACTTCTGGTTCTGCTACACCAAGGGGGGTGTCCCTATAACTAAAGATGTAACATTGACTAGCTCAATGACAGGAAGATTTAGCTTGATAGCAACAGGCATAATACTCTCATGTGTGGACCAAGATGTGGATGATACATCACAAGGTTGGCAACATTCTTGGACATATGTGTCTGGTTAAGGATGAGAGTATGCAGGGGTTCCTAATCCTACTCCTACAACTAACAGGTTGGGATAATGGAATGATTTGAATTTGATGGTTTGGATGCAAGACAGGGGCTTTGGATCATAACTACTAACCCAGGTGCAGACCGGTGCCTATCTCAGGGCAAGGAGTCAACTAGACGTATGCAACAGATGGTTTACAACTAGCATTCGAGTTTCAAGGGGTTGGATTGATGCTTGCCTTACAAACATCACCCAAGAATGGGTATTTAGCTGCCTCTACTTACAGATATCCCTATTGACAAACAACCTTTTCCATGCTTAACCTGAAACAATTTAATCCACTCCTTGAATGGAAGTCAGAGATGAAGCATGTGATACAGAAACTTATACCCTAGAATTTGAGAAACCCTTAGCAGCCAGATTCAAAAGAAGCAAATGCATGCAGCGAAGGAGACAAACAGATAAACACATGCATAAGAGCATTTTTTATCTATATCAACATGAAACTGAACATACGTGCAAAATACATTCATGATGCAACTCATAAACTCCAGAATGAGATAAAACAACCCAGGATCATGCCCTATTCTTCATTATTTACACAAAAATGCCCAAGTCTTCAACAACAAATATGAGTGACACAGTTTGCATTTTATAGCAAAACTGTGTACTCAGCCAAAATTACAACGGTCAACTCAAAAATTGCCAGATATAATGCATCGTGAGAAATGGCGCTCAAAATAGTTAATGCAATAGAGGGACAAGGAGAAAGGAGCAGATATGTTTGGGATTTGAGCCGCCGCTCCAAGATTTTCTTCAATCGGGTGGTTAACCCGTCAACTTCGTCGGTCATCCCTCTAAATTTTGCCATCAATGCTTCATCTACCTGCGGGATGCAACAACAGATGCATTTGAAGATTTTCCCACTCAAAAATGGGCCGCATACAAAGAAAACCATTGCTCCAGCAAAAATAAAACACAGCCGTTGATCACCTCCCCATCACTGAGATCTGCGGCTCAAAACACCTTTGAAAAGTCGTGAACCAATAATATCGTGCCACGTAGGCACCTTGATCCTCCATTGCTGACTTTCTGCCTTCACCATTTTGCCTTTTCACCCCTTGTATATGCATGTTCGAATGCATATACAAATCCCTTTTTAAATCTTTGTATATGCAGGATGCATATACACGCAACTGCTCAACATACAAGGTGGACCTGAAACTTTTATGCATCAGAATGTACTTCCTTTTGAAGTCTGGCTTGTATCTCCTTCATTTGCATCTTTGCTTTGTATATCGCATATACAAACGTGATATACAACCCACGGACCTGAAAATCTATCTATTGCAGCTTGATTTCCAATCGGGTCCGGAATGTATGCCTTTGTTTTGTATATTTCCTCTGCATACAAATAGTGAATCTTTCCTGGAATATGCCTGCAATGTATATTTTTCACTTGTATCTCCAGCACTGTAGTAAATGCATCTGCGCCCTTGTATACTTTTCAATGCACCATTACATACAACCCGATATACAAAGCAGGAATATTCCCAGGAATCTGTGAAAGATTCCCCCTTTGTATATGCACATTAGAGCCCGACATGCACTCAGAAATGCATTTAACTGATTTTTTCAAAGGGCGATGGAGATATTACACCCACCAATGCATATTTCACCAGTATGTATATACAAACACCTTTGTATATACAAAGACACCTGCACTTAGCTAATTTTTCACAATTTTACCACTGTAGAGGCTGAAAGTGTTAGAATTTTTGGATTTTTTGGGAAGGGGCCTGCATATTTAAATGCTTAAAACCTGATTGCTTATGTAGGCACCACCAGGTTACACAATCACCAAAGAAGATAAATGAAGAAAAGCCTAAAATCTATGCAAATGCACTCAAGAGATCCATCAATAATTAAAGTGATAATAAGAAAGAAAATGATATCTCGTAGAAAACCAATATTCCTAAAAAATATAACAAAAGTTGCATAATCATAGTGCCACCATCCATATGTAATCACAAAGAAGCCATAGCATTAGAACATTAAAGATAACTGTTAGTGGGATATAGAGCATAAAGGGAAGCCGACCAGAGGAGACTACACACTATGTGGAGGCCAGAGCTGATAGAAGACACATCCCTAGATATAATAGATATAGTATATATATAGAGATAAGAGATAGTAGAGTACAAGCAAGAATGATAGGAGAATAGGAGCATATTCTGATGTAAACAATGACATAGAAGTCATATATGTAACTGGTGAGGCAGAGACTTAGACCTATCGGAGGATGGACAGATGATGTGTACATTTGATTACTGTTAATATATAGATATGGAGGTTTGTCGATACCACTCTGTGTGTTTTCTTATTTTGATGTATATGTGATGCTCTATTTGGTTATTCTTTATGTTTTGTTATCAATCTCTAGCTACTCGACTGGGGTATAAACTGACTACAAAGACTTGACTGAGGACCTGATCTCCAGATTGGTTTCTCCTCTACATTTCTTGCTAACATTTGGTTCCATTTCTGGGACCCTAGAAGAAAGTAGTTAAAGATTGAAAGGGCAAAACATCTAAAGAAGTAGCGTAGAGTTCTGGAAAAGAGAAAAGGCGAGGTTAGCAGGAAAATTTTTTAGCTTGTGGAGGAATTCAAATCTCCTTAAGTCTCTACCTCTATGACTTTAGTGACTCTTCAAATAAGGATTCCATGGGATATAAGAGGACTAATGAAACATCGAATCAAAAAACCTATCATGAAAGGGGAGAAGTGGAGGAAAAGAGAGATTGACGAAGAAATCAAAACCGATATGGAGATAAGTAGAGAAGAGAGATTAAAGCAAACTCAGGAAAGACAAGAATGTTATTGCAGAAGAATGGAAAGGACACAAATGATGGAGAAAGGAGGGATAATAGAAGGTGCAGAAGAAAGGACAAAATAATTTGAAGAGCATGCCATTGAGGGTGCTGTCGGAAGGAAGGAAGAAGACAATCACGTCAAGAAGGATGTTGCTGAGCGTGCCAAGGAGAGTGTTGTTAGAGAAAGGAGGTCAGACAAAGAAGACATAGAGAATGCAAATGAGCATGCCACTATGGGTGCTGCCAGAGAAGAAGGCATAAGGGAAAGAGAAGAAACAGGTGAATTAGTGTTTATGCTATAGACTTTTGAAACATATGAGTTAACACTTGAGTTTTTGAAGATGGATGAGGAATATATAAAGGAGTTAATTTGTTGAAGCATAAAGGAGATAAGGGGAGGAGGATGAGATGCAGTAAACATTGAGAGGAGTTTTGAGGGTTTTGGAAGATTATTTGAATCATCATTGGATGTCGACATGATGTCATTCACAAAGAAAAGAGAATCCCCTAATTTGAAGAGACACTATGAAGAGACACAACCCCTGGACCATGACTCACCCCGAGTTCCATATAAAGTCAAGAGAATTTTAAATAGAAAGGAAGATATTCAAGAAAATAAGGAAGCAGAGAGAATAGGAGAGATCCAGAGCAATTTTTGCAGAGGTTTTAGGAGAGGAGTAGTAGAGATCTGACTACAAAGAGATAAGGGAAGAGAAGGGAAATGAGTTGATAGAAGACAACATAACCGAAGGAGTAGACTAGAAGAAACTCATCGTAGAGTACCAGAGATTGTGAGAAGATCAGTCATGGATATTCCTATCAAGCTACCAATCTTTGAGGACTCTACTGAAGTAGCCAAACACATTTTTGTACTGGAGTCAATTTGGAACTGCAAGGGAGTAACAAGAGATGAAATCAAGCTATTTGACTTCATAGGCACCTTGCGGAATGAAGCATTGAAGTGGTATAGGAAGACATGCCCGAGCAGTGACAAGGATTAGGATGAGATCGAGAAGGCATTTTTGGAGAATTTTGGAGTTTTAGATGTTCCTACAGAAGGGGTAAGCAAAATGAGATTTGATGCAATTGGAGAAAGAATCAATAGAATACTTTGATAGAAGATTCAAGGAGACAACTAGTAGATTGGAGGAACCCTTGACTGAGAAGCAAAAGATAGAATGGTTTATTTCTAGAATAAGCCTTGAAATAAGGTTAGCCTTAGATGGAAGGATCTTTGAGACATGCAGAAGAGGTGACACTAGCCTACCAGATAGAGTCTCAATTCTGGTGCAAACAAGATAAGATGAAGGAAAACCTAGAATTAGAAAAGCTAAAGTTGGAATTGGAGTAGTTGAAGTTGAGGCTGGAGATATTGGCTAAGTAGGAGGAGAATCCACATAAGTAAAGACCTAATATCTGGTGTTCATATTTGACAAGATAAGGCCACTTGAGAAATGAATGCCCTAGGATGAAAGTTGAAAGACAAGTTGCTGCAATAAAAGCAGACACCAAAGCAACAATGAAAATAGTCAATTCAGTATACTATGGATTATCTGGAGAATGGGATGACCATGAAACACTAGATTGCCCTTCACAAAACTTTCGAAGGAAAAGAGACTTTGTTGATGAAGAAGATGACGCATGGTATGGTGGAAATACTACAAACTCTGCGGAGAGCAATAACATGACATATATGAAATAAAGAAACTCATATGATCATGACTACAAGAAGCCAAGTTGGAGAAATTAGAGGAATGTCAATGCAATACAAAATTCAAATTCTAGTGGTCCATCATATGGGAATAGTTATAATAATGATGACAGAGAATGGTTTGGAGGCTATAGAGGAGGCAGAGGTCATGGAAGAAGTTAAAGAAGAAGGGAGGATACAACATGCTTCAATTGTGGTAAGTTAGGATTCTTTGCTAATGAATATTGGGCTGAAAGGAAACACAGTGTTCATTTTGTAACAACATAGAGCATGATATATTCTCTTGTGAGAGAGCACAACAATCTTTTTGGAATGCACAACCACAATCTAAGAGTGATGAGTTATAGAACCTGAATAGTCAAAAAGGAGTGAGGATCATAAGAAGGGCACCAAAAGATCAAGGAGAAAGAACTTGCTGGAAGAACAACAAAGAGGATACAAACATATCTTTAGTTGAATCCACAGAAGAAGAAGAGAACTACTAGAGAAGCACACCAAAACATACCAAAAAAGAGAGAAGGAAAAGGAAGGAGAAAGATGCAGTAGTGACAAGAAAAGGAACAAATATCAGAAGACATTATATCATTGAGACTGAAGAGGAAGACATTGAGGAGGATGAAGAATTTGTCCCTACTAAGAAACATCATGAAGAATTGGTGAAGGAGGCTAAATAAACAATAAGAAATGAAAAAGAAAAGGAAAAGCAATACAAGGAATTTTTCACCGGAGGAGAAGTGGATGCTCTCAAGTAGTTAGCCCAATTGACACAACAACATAGACTCATTGAGAAACTGAAGTAATTCTCAAAGTATTAGAATAAGGAACAAAATCAAAAGAGTCAACTCCAGAAGATTGGAAGGACAGATAGAGAATGGAAGACAAAACCATTGAAGGTGGATGTTCATATTAACCACAGGAAAGTTTGGAATGTCATGATAGATTTGGGAGCAGATGTCAACATGATAACAAAGAAGCTATGGGAACAGTTAGGAAGATCTAAGCTGTCAGAAACAACTCACAATATAATCTTGGTGGATGGATCTAACATGCAAAAATATTATACATGGAAGCAAGCGGAATTTAACCTAATGGGGATCAAACATGTCTTAGATTTCATTGTTAGCCATGAAGGATCAAGGAGAATCTTTCAATGCACTTTTGGGGTTGAGAAGGTTTGTAGGTGCAAATGGTGTCATAGACTCATGGAAACAAGAGTTATCATTTGCCAATGAAAACAAAGTTGTCAATATCCCTTTGGGATCATCAATGGAGGAAGCATATATAGAAGAAACCAATCAAGATGAAGACAATGATAAGGATGCAAAGAATCACTATACAATTACAAGGTTGGATGTAGAGGAGACAACAAAAGATCCTAATTCTGAGGGAGAAGTGGAGATAGAGGATGATCACTATAGTACAGATAGTGAGGAGGTTTTAGAAGATTGGAAATTATAAGAGAAGAACCAAAACTAAAAACAAGGAAAATGCTTGGTTACTGGAGTATATTCATGATCAGGACAGGCAAAGAAGACATACCACAATCCTCTGCACTTCATCAAAACTCACCGGAGATTACATGCGGTGCATTTAAGGAGGATAAAGAAGATATGGATCAAAGATCTCACCAGGTAAGTCACATTTTGAAAGGAATTTCACATATCAAGTTGCCTAGGTTTTCAGGCATGCAGGACCTACATAAATATCTAGCAGAAGTGGAGACAATTTTTTTAGATGAAGAGATAAGATTATAGGTAGCACAACACACATTAGTATGTAATGCTACAAATTGGTGGAACACACATAAAGACACAATCAACCAGTGGACAACATTTAAAATATTCATCAAGACAAGATATTTGTCAAAGGAAGGGGAATATGACATAATACCCAAGTATTCAGGTTAGATTTCACCACAAGAACACTCAAGTCCATGTGAATAATGGAAGGGAAGAAAAAAATATAATGAGGTACTATATACCCACTTCTTTTATTGGACACTATCACCAATTGCACAAACATGGTATATAAATCAAGAACGAAGATAAGAAACAAGATACTAGGAAGAGTTGCAAAAAGACTTCATTCATACTTTCTCATTCATTGATCTAGATAAAAACATACACACTGTATACACCTAAAAATGACATGACTCTGTCTAAATAAATATTTTAAATATTTATTTTCATCTTAATATTCCTCTATCAATAAATAAATCAATTTATTTATTTGATTCATTTGCCTCCCATTAATTAAATAAATTACATTTATTTAATTAATTTCATCAATATCAACTTTGTTCTTCTAAACAATTAAATAATTAAATCATTCATTCTCCCAAATTTAAATAAAATGCAAATCTATTTAAATTAAATCTCTGCCTCCAAAATAAAATATAATCAAATATTTTATTTATTCCTCTAAATCTTGCACAAACAATTAAATAAATTTATTTATTTAATTCGCTTTCTTATCTTCTAAAAAATCTTCAAAATCTTCTAAATAAATCTTCCTTGTCATGCAAAAGCAAAAGCTAAGTTAAATGATTTAAAGCAACCTTGTCTTTATCAACAAACTCTTAAATTAGAAAAAAAATTCTAATTTATGAAATCAAAACTCATCCTCATCAAGAAAGCAGTTAACTCAAACAAAACAACTTTTTGAATAACACATGTCTTCTTTCTATTCGCGCACGTTCTCTCAAACATCCTCTACCATTGATCTTCTTATTTCTTCTACACCATTGATCTTCTCTCACACAAGTCTATAAATACCCCTCTATTCTTCCATTTCATATCAAGAAGCTTTCAAGTAAGGTCACTCTGTAGAATCCATAGTGCACCCTTGGCACCCCCACTCTCACATTATTCATTATCCATCCTACATTGTATTGAAGCTCATCTTCAATACAACAAGTATCCTAGCCATTTCTCCATCGTCATCTTGACGAAACAAAGCAAGGAAGCAAGCTTCCTGAGGGATACATTCATCACAAAAGATTGATCGAGACTAGGCGAACAATGGAAGCCGTGAGGTAATAAAGCTCTGTAAGTTTGTTTATTTGTTTTAATCTTTGTTATTTGCATATTCCATTGAGTTATTGGGTTTATGATTCATTTTAATATTATCCAATTTTCCCCATAACATTTCTGGCGCCCACCATGGGGCCTTTGCCCCAAATCTAATCCAAAAATTGAGTTCTTGAGTGACAAGTTTCGTACAGTCTCTGCACAGGTTCATTCGACACATCCGAGCAATCCTGGAGTGCATCTGACCACTGTTCCAGCGCATACGTCCTTTTGGTGCATACATCCTCCAAGGTTGTGCATATACCACCTATTCTAGCATATACAATTTTACTGCGCATCCGTCCTCAGATTCTGCGCATATGGCATCTGATCCGGTGCTTTTGACTGTCCTGCGCATTCATCCTTTAAATCTGCGCTTATAACCTATTCTCCCGCGAATTTATAATTACTGTGCTTCTGAGCATTGTTTCTGTGCATTCAGTCTCTTAAGCTGCACATATGTCTTGAGGAGTAGTTTATGATTTCTTGATGGCTTTCTAATGCTGACACTTGTCTTGCAGGATTGATTCTCTGATTTTCGTGCAGGGTTAAGAGATGGATAGTTTCATTTTCTTAAAACACACATCATACGCTAACTAGCAAGAAAAGTAAAAATATGCATGCAAATCTCACATAGTTCTTAACTAGGAGGATAGTAACAAAATCATTGCTATCTTTGCCATATTGCTATCTCTTTAAGTTAAGAATATTGCTATCTTGCAAAGGAAATAACCATTGCTATCTTTTAATCAATTCAAAGTTAAAAACTGTGTGTGTGCCCAAGTAGAGTAACGCATATAGTTTTTCTCATTTTAAATAGGATTGGATAAACCACTATTTACTGTGTCTTCAGAATGACAATAGGCTTATGCTCTCCCCTTTATTGGGTGACCAGAACGCCAGACTTGTCATTTTGCATGTATAACCTTTAGAGGGGCCTGCCCTTGGATGCTCGCCTGTCCAAGTGGGAATGACCCTAAGTGGTAACAGGCTAAAGCCAAGCCTTGTTGATCCACTATAAATAAATTGTGCTTGAGGTGAAAGCTTCCTGCAATGAGTGCCGTTGTGTTATACCGACAACCAACCTCCCCCAAAACCCTTCAAGGCCTAACCCTTCGAACAATTATACCAAGGGAGACTCCATAATGGAGAGTAGCGCTACTGCACGTATAACCACTCGAACGGTTGCCCTGACTACTTAGACATTGTCTAGTATACCAAAATCCTTCTATTTGTTGGCACAAAAGGTGGGACCTTTGAAGTGGCCCCGATTCATGTGGTTCTTAGTAGAGATAGTAGGGACAATCCTAAGGTTCGGTGGGGGGATGAGCCTAAGGAAATCTAGATCTTGGTATGCATGAGAAGTGTGTGCCGTGGAGGGGAGCCGGTGCTACCAAGATCTTGAAGCTATTCGCTTTGAATATGCACAGCTAGGGGACTCAACAAATACTATCTTTTCTAGCCTAGGATTGTAATTGTTCTTGTGTCAAAAAGAGTCCATACAAAAAATACAAAAAAAAGTAATAAAAAATTAAAAATCATGAAAACTTCTTTGCGTTTGCTGTGTCTTTATCTGCCATAATTGAAGATCAAAAGCAAAAAAGACCAAGTTTTCAACCAAAAATATTTTTTTTAAAAAAAGTGCCAAAAGGAAATAACTGCAAAAAAAAACAGAAAACCAGAACCGTGCATACATCACAATTTATTGCACATTCATTGCGACTTGCTGCACATTTACCTACTATTGCTGCGCATACAAACTTTGCCAGATCTGCGCATGTGCTTCGACCTACTGTGCTTTTGCCTTCTGTTCCTACGCGTTTACTGCTGCGCATCCAATCCAGAGAGCTGTTCCATACTTTTTTTTGGATGATACAAATCTGGTTACTTGATGTAGACTAGTTTTGCACAAGCCACTAGTGGAGTTCTGAGAGAAAAGGACAATTGATCCTTGATAGTGGAGACTCACTAGGTTTGTTTGAGGTTGATGCGATCAAGAATAGCTTGGTACTAACCTGGTTTTGGATATCCGGTTTTGATTTTGGAAGAGTTTCACGAAGTTTTGGAAGATGTGAGTGTGGGAAAAGCAGCTATGTTATGGAAAAGGACGAGATGACTGACTTGCATGGTTTTAATCAGATTTGGGAAAACTGAAACAAGTTTGAAATGGGTGTTTGAAAAGTTGAAAGTTTTTCTCAAAAAAAGTATGGAAAAGCTCTCTGGAATGGATGCGCAATAGTAAACACGCAGGAACAGAAGGCAAAAGTGTAGCAGGTCAAAGGACATGCACAGATCTGGCAAACTTTGTATGTGCAGCAACAGTAGGTAAATGCGCAGCAAGTCGCAATGAATGCGCAACAAGTTGTGATGTATGCACAATTCTGGTTTTCTGTTTGTTTTTGCAGTTATTTCCTTTTGGTATGTTTTAAAAAAAAAAAATGTTTTTGGTTGAAAACTTGGTCTTTTTTGCTTTTGATCTTCAATTATGGCAGATAAAGACACAACAAACGCAAAGAAGTTTTCATGATTTTTAATCTTTTATTACTTTTTTTTTGTATTTTTTGTATGGACTCTTTTTGACACAAGAACAATTACAATCCTAGACTGGAAAAGACCGTATTTGTTGAGTCCCCTAGCTATGCATATTCAAAGTGGATAGCTTCAGGATCTTGGTAGCACCGGCTCACCTCGACGGCACACACTTCTCACGCATACCAAGATCCAGGTTTCCTTAGGCTCATCCCCCACCGAACCTTAGGATTGTCCCTCCTATATCTACTAAGAACCACATGAATCGGGGCCGCTTCAAAGGTCCCACCTTTTGTGCCAACAAATAGAAGGATTTTGGTATACTAGACAATGGCTAAGTAGTTAGGGCAACCGTTCGAGTGGTTATACGTGCAGCAACGCTACTCTTTGTTATGGAGTCTCCCAGCCTTCAAGGGTTAGGCCTTGAAGGGTTTTGGGGGAGGTTAGCTGTTGGTATAACACAGCGGCACTCGTTGCAGGAAGCTTTCGCCTCAAGCACAATTTATTTATAGTGGATCGGCAGGGCTTGGCTTTAGACTGTTACCACTTAGGGTCGTTCCCACTTGGACAAGCGGGCATCCAAGGGCAGGCCCCTCTAAAGGTTATACATGCAAAATGACAAGTCTGGCGTTCTGGTCACCCAATAAAGGGGAGAGCATAAGCCTATTGTTATTCTGAAGACACAGTAAATAGTGGTTTATCCAATCCTATTTAAAATGAGAAAAACTATATGCATTACTCTACTTGGGCACACAAATAATTGTTAACTTTGGAGTGATTAAAAGATAGCAATGGTTCTTTCCTTTGCAATATAACAATATTCTTAACTTGAAGAGATAGCAATATGGCAAAGATAGCAATGATTTCGTTACTACCCTCAAGTATTTACTAAACAAAGCTGCCCTTATAGGTAGATTGTCAAAATGGGTCATGCTTCTCAGTGAGTTTGACATCGAATATGTAGACAGGAGGGAAATAAAAGGCCAAGTACTTGCAGATCAACTGGCGGATGCACCTCTAACAGATGACAACCCTTTGAGTTTCAAATTTCCAGACGAATCTATCTTTCACATAACCACAACAACCTAGAAAATGTACTTTGATGGCTCATACACTCAACATGGGTCGGGAGCATGTATCTTGTTGATCACCCCTTGTGGTGACACCATTCCTAAATCATACAGATTACTCTTTCCCTGCACTAACAACATGGCATAATATGAAGCCCTAGTCATTAGTATTAAGCTAGCATTTGAATGGAATATTAAAGAACTTTAGGTGTATGGTGACTCACAGCTGGTCATAAATCAAGAAAATGATGACTACCAGACAAAGGATGAGAAATTAATCCCTTACAAACGAATGGTAGATGATTTTGAGGAATAATTTGTCGAGATCTCTTTTGAGAAGATACCAAGGATTGAGAACAAAGTTGCAGATGCCATGGCCACGATTACATCTCTCCTTAATATTCCAAATAATCAATCACGTTATGAGTTCTTGGTAGAGCCAGCATCCCATCCTGCATATGACACTCCTAAATCCCATATCATTTACTACATTGTCAGAACTGATTCCCCCCTCGATGGAAAAATATTTGCCTGTCTTAAAGAGAATACTCTCCCACTTGATCTCTCCAGTAACCAAAAATGAACCTTCATTCGTTAGGCATCCTGGTATGCCATTGTCGCCAATACCCTATACCACATAGGTCTTGATGGTACTCTCCTTAGGTGTCTCAATAGCGAGGAATATCAAACCGCCCTGAATGAAGTGCACTACGGTATATGTGGGACCCACTCTAGTGGCCCTACCCTAGCCAAGAAACTCATACGCATGGGATACTACTGGCCAACCATGGAACAAGATTCCTATCATTTTGTAAAGAAGTGCAAGAAGTGCCAAATCCATGGGAACCTGATACATGCACCAGCACAGGAGTTGCAGCCATTAACGACTCCTTGGCCTTTCTGTCAGTGGGGACTCAACTTAGTGCGCAAGATCCACCCTCCTTTATCCAGTGGCCATAAATTCATAATCATCGCCACTAAGTACTTTACGAAGTGGATTGAAGCTGTGTCCTTAGCCAATATCACAGGCAAATAGATTGCCTCCTTTATCTTGAACTATATCATTTGTCGCTATACTATCCCTTCGTCCATTATCACGGATAATGGACGACCATTAAAAAATCAAGATGTCAGAGAACTATGTGACAAATTCCATATCCAACACCATTTTTCTACCCCCTATTACCCCCAAGGCAATGGCCAAGCGGAGGCATCAAATAAAACTATCTTGAAAATCCTGAAAAAGACTGTCAATGATGCCAGTCGTGATTGGCATATACAATTAAATCCAGCATTGTGGGCCTATCGTACAAGTATCTGCACACCCACAGGTGCAACGCCATACTCCCTGGTCTACAGATCTGAAGCCATCTTGCCCATTGAAGTCAAGATCCCATCCTTGCGAGTTTCGTTAAAAGGTCTCATATCTGATGAAGAGTAGAGAGTGTCCAGACTTCAAGAGTTAGAGCTGCTTGAAGAGAGAGGGAAACATGCCTTTAACCATCTCAAAGCTTATCAACAACGAATGTCCAGAAGTTACAACCATAGGGTAAAGCCTTGAGTATTCCAAGTTGGTGATCTATTCCTCACAGAAAATCCTAGAAATCAACAAGATAGAGAAAAGAAAGGCAAGTTCGAACCCAACTAGCTGGATCCCTATGTCATTGTTACAGCCTATGGGACAGGAGCTTATCAATTGGCTACATCTGAAGGAGAACTATTTGATGATCCTATCAACAACATGCATCTTCACAAGTTCTATACCTAAACCCCAATGCAAGGGAGTCCAAAAATAACAAAAAAATTGAAAAAGTGATAAAAAACAAAACAAAATAAAAAAATGGAAAAATAACAAAATAAAAAAATCGTCCTCTGGTGAAAACCTAGAAAACAGGCGCCTAGGATAGATACCATGATGAAAACATGGAAAATAGGCATCATCCATATTTTTAGCTATTGTGCAAATAAAAGCAAGTGGTGAAAACCTGGTAAATAGGCGCTATCTGTGACAAATTGCTTCCTCCATCTGTTGCAGCCTCATTTCTCTTATGTCCATCATATCATTCATCTTGAGCCGATCCATTGAACCGTTGTCGAACTACGTCACCTCTGAGTTATCATGTAGGCAAGGCCATTCTCAATGCGCCCCCGAGGCTCCGCTCCACTTCTTTCCTGTCCATTCCATCAAGTGTCATCTATCCTGCTATCCATACCAATTCTGCGTCTTTGCCATTGCCTAGGTCTTAGGTCCATCAGGTTCACCCCTAACTCCATTGCCTCTACGTCGTCACGTAGGCAAGGCCATTTAGCAATGAGTCCCCAAGGCACTAGGTCAGTCCCTTAGGGTCCGTCTCTCCATGTCTGTTTGTCAGGTCACCCGTAATAAGTTGATCCTTTATCTAAACTGGGGGAAACTCCTCGACTTGGTTGCAGATTTGGATTCTTGAATGCCACGTGTTCTAAGAAGATACCAATAAGGATTGTGATAGCTTTCACTAGACAAGCGCGTGAAACAAAGCAAGCTTCCCAAAACAAAAATCTTGGCACAAAACATCAACCTGTCCAAAGCAAAGCAAAACATATACCAAAACACTTAAATTGATTCTATATCAATTATGGCAAGAAGACACATCTAATGCAAGAATGCTTTGTGTTTTATGAACTGGTTAACTTACAAGGTCTTGGATTTTTGTCATTATGTCTTTCTATGCTACTCAAGGATGCCAAAAACTAGAGAAGCTATGATGGGGGCATAATCTTTTTCTTTGTCTGCTGTTTGTCGATCAAACTTTAGTAATGTGATGACTTTTGTCTAACGACATGATCAACAAAAGATCATCGAGGACTTCGGAGGTCTGAACATGAAAAGGGGCAATCCTTGTCTGTTGAAACACAAGAGGTACTCAGGTCATCTAGATTCAAGTTTGACTAGATGCTTGTATCGACTTGCTATATCAAAATCCATGTAAGGCATACTCAGGTCATCTTGGTTTAATTATACCTAGATGCTTGTATTTTCTTACAACATTTCAAAAAGAGAAAAGAAACAAAAAGTGCCCAATGATGAAAGCAAAGTACTTGCACTCTAATCATGACAAAATATCCATATCCATTTCATATCCAGAAATTCATATCATCCATGCCAATAACCAAACTCCTGCAGAGTATCAGTGTTTACAAATGAAAGCCTGTGATCCTTTCATTCATTTTCTTCCACCTATCACTATGTCATCTCTGTGTCAATTGAGTACATTTGGACATACCAAAAACATAGCATAAATTGCATATCATATCACATGAGATAGTCATTCACATGATTAAATCATTTGCATACATAATAAGTGCATCAGGTCATCCATATACATTCACATTAGTACATCATATCAACAACAAAATCAAAACATAGACAAGTACATATAGATCATCTCGCAAGATGCATAATCATATTGACAACATTCACATTTGCATTTGCCTATCAGATCATCATAATCCATCTAAGACTGCATTAACGTCATATAAACATAATCAAAATGTGCATAACATGTGAAAAAATCATAAGATAGATTGCATCCATGGCATATAACATAGAACAAGTGCATGTAGAACATCAATAGCTACATCATCACATAAACATAAAACATGTCCAAATGTACAATATATCAAAATATCTATCCATCTCTCAGAGTCATGTCATGAAATATATACAAAGTATAAAAGGATAATGATACATGTCTTGGGGCAAAATAATACAAAAATATACATATCAGGTTATCTGAGCCATCAAAAATGTGTATACATAAAGCCAAAAATTGGTACAAATGTCAAGAACTGGCTAGCCCTGCTATCGTGGAACACTGCTCCCTATACTGCCATCTCCTCTGTCACCCCTGACTACTGGGGGCCTCTCACTGATGCTCCGGATCAGGATCCACCTGCCCTCTGTGAAGCCATAGACTGGCTCCTATAGCTAGGTGTGCGCTAGTCTGCCGGCACTGCCCCATGATATAGTCCTCTATAGTACTGTGTCTGAGCCTATGCTCTGGCAAGCTCACCCTATACCTGTGCCAGCTGTGCCTGTTCCTGTACAAGTTGTGCCTGCTGCACCTATGTAACTAAAAAGCTAGTGGTACCATCTGTACCTAGGGCTGCCACTGCCACGTCTCTCTCTACTTCGATGGCCCGCACCCTTGCTAAATTTGAGTCTCACTCTCTAGAGATTTCTGATACACGTCCTGCATCTGCCTCTCTCTGAGACTCTGTTGCTCTATGGTGTTCCCTCAGCTGCCTCACCTGACCCTATAGCACAGTAATGACTTGCTGCTCTAAGTCAGGCTGCAGAACCTACTGTCCCTGTCCTTGCACCTGCTGCTGGGTCACCTGCTGTGGTGGCATCATCTGTCTTTGCTGTACCGCCTGCTATGCCTGCACCTGCACCTACCCTGCAGCCTGCAGCTGCGCAACATGCTGCTATCCCGAAGGTCCCTCCCCAGACCTCCTCCTCTATCTTGGTCTGCCTCCATCTCCTCCTCCTCCTACTCCTCCTCCATCCCCACCATCATCTCCCTCTCCCCGACCCCCTCCACCCCTCCTCTGTCTCCTCCTCCTCCTGCCAGCCCCATCCTCATCGTCTGAATCCTCCCTGTCTATGCGAGGAACTAGCTCTCCAGGTCTTGAATATCTAGGATGTGGATGAGTGGTAAACCACTCCTCATAATCTAGAGTCATCCCCGCGTCTACTATCTCTCTCCTCATCGGCCAAGATGCATAAGGGATCTGCTAAAAGTCTGCGAGTGCCTCCTCATAAGATGCCATTGGACCCCACCTCAGCCTCTCTGCATGGGTCCTCACAAATCAAGCCTGCCCCTGCAGCCTACCCTGTACTCTACCAAACTGCCTCTGCACTTTGCTGACAATCTGACGCTCTAGTATGTACTGTGTCCTGCCAATGAGCTATCGAGTCTAGAAATAGTACGACAGCTCGTCATCCCCATCATCCCATACCTCGTAGTCTAGGTATGGGTGCCAGATAACTGCATCTATATTATCTAGCTCATGTCTCCAATACTTGAGCTTTCCTAGCTTGTGCTGGGAAATAACTCCTACGTAACCATAGTTGTATGGCTCTCCCCGCTGTCTCACAAAAACACAGATCAATTGTGTGATCGCTAGGTGCTCCCACAACCAAAACTGCAAGAGAGACACACCTACTGACAAGATGGCCCCTCTGTGGTACACAACCTGGTGCATATCCATGTACAAGTGTGCAAGCATGTACACACCCCATGCGTATCGAGTCCCGTTAGTGATCATCCTCTCCATCATCCTACCCCAGCCAATAGGGAATCCATGTGATCTCCTATCAAGGCATATTACGCTGCTGATCAATCCTGCCACTATGCCTGGGAAGTAGTCATAATAGTCATGTATGTCCTGCCATGAAATCACCTACTCATCAAGCTCTAGGTCATCAAAAACGTATCTGCACTCTCCCAATCCTACATTGCGCTGCGGATCGTACTCTACCAACTATCTCTGAATAGGAAGATGCAGAATCCTGTAAATGTCCTCCAGAGTGATCGCCATCTCCCCGGTCGGTAGATGGAAAGTCCCGTCCTCACTATGGAATTGCTTCACCGCCACAGTTAACAAACTGAGGTTCACACAAACCTTGGGCATGAAACAAACATAATCCAGACCCATAGCACCAAGAGCCTTGCAGTCCATCTCCGTAAGCATATATTGCTGCAATAATGACAAAGGGAACTACTCCCATGACATCAGAATATCGCGAATGTCCTCCTGCAACCAAGCAAAGCATAGCGTCAAGCAAAAACCCATATCTAAACAAACCTACTCAAAGCAATCAAACTATCCTGTCACTGACTTAATATATCAAAAATTAATCAAAATAGCATATCATCTCTTGACTAGATTCCCAGAAATCTCAGAGGTTGCTTATCAATTGACGCATCGATCAAGGTGTCAATTGGGTTAATTTCGTTAAGTTAGCTGACTATCCTAGTGCAAAGGCACCGAACCAGGTGGCTAATGCACTGAATCATAACAGCAGATGCGCCGCTTCACTGTGAATGTGTCGTTCCTTGACGTATATGCACCGTTTTGGCATATGCACCGCTTCTTGTGTCAAATGCACAGTTCCACAGTGGATGCGTTGTTCCTATCCTATATGCGCAGATTTATCATATGCGCCAAAAGATCACTCAAATGCGCGGTTTCCCAGCATATGCATCGTTTCGGGGTGCATATGCGCTGAATTGTAGTTCAACGCATCTATCCTAACTAGTTTTCCCTAGCATTTATTGCCCTAATAAATGACTTTAAGCGAGTTTTGTTGAACTACATATTGGTGGTCCTGCCTCGGGTGGCCGATCGAACCGTCGAACTCACTCAAAGCGGTGCTCCACAAAATATCCATATCTTTGTCGACTGCTCTAGCTCCTCTGCTCTCCTAAGCTCTCAAGGACAAATCAACTAAGGACAAGTGTGCAAATGAATAGGACTTGTGGACCCAGCTCCTATATATAGCAAGTGAACCATAGTTGACTGTGTGACAACTATGACTACTTCCCATGCCTGTTTCTCCAAACCATGACTTGTTTTCTTCAATCTAACCTATTTTTCACCTTCTTCTTCATGAGATTGTTTGTCTCACACCTTTTGCCTTCTTCTCGTCTAATCTTCTGAGGGGGCATCCAGTCATTAAACCTGTACCAGGGGCAAACTGGGGCATGTATCATTGTCAAAATTCTTATTCTTTGAAACAACGTGATAAAACACATTGCATCAAAGAGGGGCAAAATGTATACACCTAAAAATGACATGACTTTGTCTAAATAAATATTTTAAATATTTATTTTCATCTTAATATTCCTCTATCAATAAATAAATCAATTTATTTATTTGATTCATTTTCCTCCTATTAATTAAATAAATTACATTTATTTAATTAATTTCATCAATATCAACTTTATTCTTCTAAACAATTAAATAATTAAATCATTCATTCTCCCAAATTTAAATAAAATGCAAATCTATTTAAATTAAATCTCTGCCTCCAAAAATATAATATAATCAAATATTTTATTTATTCATCTAAATCTTGCACAGACAATTAAATAAATTTATTTATTTAATTCGCTTTCTTATCTTCTAAAAAATCTTCAAAATCTTCTAAATAAATCTTCCTTGTCATGCAAATGCAAAAGTTGAGTTAACTGATTTAAAGCAGCCTTGTCTTTATCAACAAACTCTTAAATTAGAAAAAATAAATTCTAATTTATGAAATCAAAGCTCATCCTCATCAACAAAGCAGTTAACTCAAACAAAGCAACTTTTTGAATGACACATGTCTTCTTTCTATTCGCGCACGTTCTCTCAAACATCCTCTACCATTGATCTTCTTATTTCTTCTACACCGTTGATCTTCTCTCACACAAGTCTATAAATACCCCTCTATTCTTCCATTTCATATAAAGAAGCTTTCAAGTAAGGTCACTCTGCAGAATTCATAGCGCACCCTTGGCATCCCCACTCTCGCATTATTCAATATTCATCCTACATTGTACTGAAGCTCATCTTCGATACAACAAGTATCCTAGCCATTTCTCCATCGTCATCTTGAGGAAACAAAGCAAAGAAGCAAGCTTCATGAGGGCTACATTCATCACAAAAGATTGATCGAGACTAGGTGAACAATGGAAGCCGTGAGGTAACAAAGCTCTGTAAGTTTGTTTATTTGTTTTAATCTTTGTTATTTGCATATTCCATTGAGTTATTGGGTTTATGATTCATTTTAATATTATCCAATTTTCCCCATAACCTTTCTGGCGCCCATCGTGGGGCCTTTGTCCTAAATCTAATCCAAAAACTAAGTTCTTGAGTGACAGGTTCCGTACAGTCTCCACACAGGTTCATTCGGTGCATTTGAGCAATCTTGGCGCACATTTGATGACTATTCCAGTGCATATGACCTTTCGGCGCATACATCCTCCAAGGCTGTGCATATACCACCTGTTCTAGCGCATACAATTTTACTGCGCATCTGGCATCTGATCGGACGCTTTTGACTGTCCTGCACATTCATCCTTTAAATCTGTGCTTATAACCTATTCTCCTACTCATTTATAATTACTGCACTTCTGAGCACTGTTTTTGCGCATTCAGTCTCGTAAGATGTGCATGTCTTAAGGAGTAGTTTAGGACTTCTTGATGGCTTTCTAATGCTGACACTTGTCTTGCAAGATTGATTCTCTGATTTTCATGTAGGGTTAAGAGCTGGGTAGTTTTATTTTCTTAAAACACACATCATACGCTAACTAGCAAGAAAAGTAAAAATATGCATGCAAATCTCACATAGTTCTTAACTAGGAGGGTAGTAACGAAATCATTGCTATCTTTGCCATATTGCTATCTCTTTAAGTTAAGAATATTGCTATCTTGCAAAGGAAAGAACCATTGCTATCTTTTAATCATTTCAAAGTTAACAACTGTGTGTGTACCCAAGTAGAATAACGCATATAGTCTTTCTCATTTTAAATAGGATTGGATAAAACACTATTTACTGTGTCTTCAGAATGACAATAGGCTTTTGCTCTCCCCTTTATTAGGTGACCAGAATGCCAGACTTGTCATTTTACATGTATAACCTTTAGAGGGGCCTACCCTTGGATGCCCGCCTGTCCAAGTAGGAACGACCCTAAGTGGTAACAAGCTAAAGCCAAGCCCTGTCGATCCACTATAAATAAATTGTGCTTGAGGCAAATGCTTCTTGCAACGAGTGCCGCTGTGTTATACCGATAGCCAACCTCCCCCAAAACCCTTCAAGGCCTAACCCTTGAAGGCTGGGAGACTCCATAATGGAGAGTAGCACTGCCCCATGTATAACCACTCGAATGGTTGCCCTGACTACTTAGCCATTGTCTAGTGTACCAAAATCCTTCTATTTGTTGGCGCAAAAGGTGGGACCTTTGAAGCGGCCACGATTCATGTGGTTCTTAGTAGAGATAGCAGGGACAATCCTAAGGTTCGGTGGGGGGACGAGCCTAAGGAAACCTAGATCTTGGTATACGTGAGAAGTGTGTGCCGTCGAGGGGAGCCGGTGCTACCAAGATCCTAAAGCTATCTGATTTGAATATGCACAGCTAGGGGACTCAACAAATACTCTCTTTTCTAGCCTAGGATTGTAATTGTTCTTGTGTCAAAAAGAGTCCATACAAAAAAAAGTAATAAAAGATTAAAAATCATGAAAACTTCTTTGCGTTTGTTGTGTCTTTATCTGCCATAATTGAAGATCAAAAGCAAAAAAGACTAAGTTTTCAACCAAAAACATTTTTTTTTGAAAAACGTACCAAAGGGAAATAACTGCAAAAATAAACAGAAAACAAGAACTGCGCATACATCACGCCTTGCTGCGCATTCATTGTGACTTACTGCGCATTTACCTACTGTTGCTGCGCATACAAACTTTGCCAGATCTACGCATGTGCTTCGACCTGCTGCGCTTTTACCTTCTGTTCCTGCACATTTACTGTTGCGCATCCATTCTAGAGAGTTGTTCCATAGTTTTTTTTGAGAAAAACTTTCAACTTTTCAAACATCCTTTTCAAACTTGTTTCAGTTTCCCAGATCTGATTAAAATCGTGCAAGTCAGTCATCTCGTCCTTTTCCACAACATATCTTCTTTTCCCACACTCACATCATCCAAAACTTTGCAAAACTCTTCCAAAATCAAACCGGATATCCAAAACCAGGTTAGTACCAAGCTATTCTTGATCGCATCAACTTCAAACAAACCTAGTGAGTCTCCACTATCAAGGATCAATCATCTTTTTCTCTTGGAACTCCACTATGGCTTGTGCAAAACTAGTCTACATAAAGTAACCAGATTCCTATCATCCTTACTTTTGACTATGGTTTTGTTCCAACCAACTTGTTTGACACCAATAGATCAAAGGAAAACCTTGTTCAAACCTTGGCACATTCTATCACCTCTTGTTTAAAACTTTCAAGCTCACTCCATCCCATCTCAAATCACCTTGCCTAGTCTTAACAAGATCCCAAAAATAAAAGCAAATTGAAATGGCGGACAAAACTATTCCATCCCCTCACGACAATGATGGTGAAATTTCTCAGGAAGAGATTCTACAAACTCACCAAGACTGAAGGTTTCAACGCATAATGGACAAGGTACTTGCCCAAGACCCTACCAAATTCTTTCTTCACTTAGCACACCAAGGAGTCAACCTCCCTAAAGATTTTGATGTGGAAGCGTTAAAAGAACCTGAGGATGAAAGAAACCCTGAGGGAAGCATACGAGAGGAAATGACCACAGACAAAAGTAAAGCAACCATTGATTCTACAAACATCCTAAGCTTAATAACCCAATAGATCCAAGCTTTACAACAACAATTCACACACATGCAAACAGGAATATCAACTAAGCATTATTCCCTAGAGGATATTTCACCATATCCTTTTGATAGGACCTTGATCATGATACCTTTCCCCTCTAAATTTGAGGTACCAAAATTTGACAAATATCGTAGAAAGGGTGATCCAAGAGACCACATCAGGGAATTTAATGCTGCATGCCTTGAAGTCGCCCACAATGATACCTATCTCATGCGACTGTTCCCAAGAAGCTTAGGAGGACAAGCCATGGAGTGGTTTTCTAGACTACCTCTCGGCATTAGAACCTTTAACGAACTTGTGGACAAATTTGTCACGCACTTCTCCTACAATATTGAGCATGACACCTCAATTTTAGATCTTTGTAACACCAAGCAAAAAGGTGGAGAATCCTTTGCCGCCTTCTTACAAAGATGGCGACAGTTGGCAAGTAAGTGCCCACATCAAATGCTTGAAAAATAAATGTTGGAGATGTTTGTCCATAACTTACAAACTGACCTAAGCTACCAGATACAAATCCAATGTCCTACTTCCTTTAGTAAGGTCATTGAGATGGGTCCAATCATCGAAAAGGCATTAATCGCCAAAGGTCAAATAAAGCTTTATAAGGATACTCCTAGTACCAATACCAGCATAGATAAACCAATATTTTGGACAAAGAACAAGAACATTGTGAATGATGGGGTGGTGGATGCCAAAAATGCGGCACCAAAACAAACAATCTTCAACTTGTCGAACTCGCAAAACAACTCCCCGCAAAATAAACCACGAAACACTGAATCACAATTTACAAGATATCAGCCTCGGAGGAAATTCACACCACTAGGGGAAACATTGGAAATTGCCCTACGGAAGTTAATCACAAATAAACTCATAACACTTCCAACAGCGTGGGAATATGAACCAAAAATCAAACCTCCTTGGTGGAATGACAATGATTTCTGCGAGTACCACCGAAACAGGGGGCACAAAACCAACGACTGCATTGTGCTCAAGCACACTATCCAAGATTTAATAGATCAAAACAAAGTATCACTTGATGGACATACCTCTAATAATGATCACCGGGCATTCAAAGATCTGCTTCCCAACTATGAGCAGGGAGGCTCTTCCAATCAAAACAATGGTGGAACTAACAACACCAATTACACAAATGTGTCATTTGACTATGTTGTTAACCATATCTCAGGAAGTGATCCACACATCAATGTGATCACTATAAACAAAGACTCAGATTGTAATGCTACCACTCACAGTAATGGAGTCACTCTTAGAGGAGTCCCAGTCTCTCTGTCTAATCAGTACAATGTCCTGGATCAACTCCATAAGACACCTGCACATATCTCCATCCTGGAATTTCTGCTTCTATCCCCGTCCCATAGGGCCATACTTGACAAAGCTCTGTCAAAAGCCTCTGTTCCAATGAACCTTGTCAAAGAACAGTTTCAAACCATGGTAGGTCACATTACCTCACCTCACTCCCTATCATTCACTGAAAAGGATGATATGTCAATTACCCAACCTCATAACGCATCTCTTCATATCGAAGCCTTCATCCACAAACACAAGATAAAAAGGGTTCTAATCGATGGAGGAGCCAGTTTGAATATTTGCACCTTGAAGCTAATACTTGCATTGGGGTTTGTGGAGAAAGCTATTAATCCCAAAAAGAAAATTACTATCAAAGCTTATGATGAGGAGCAGAGAACTTCCAAGGGAACTGTTGTTTTACCAATCAAAGTTGGACCTGTAGTAAAAGATGTGGCATGCCAAGTCCTCGACATGGAGCTAGCGTATAACATTCTTCTTGGGAGACCCTGGATACATGCTCTGAAAGCAGTACCATCAACATACCACCAGTGTATCAAATTCCCCTATGAAGGCCAAGAGATCACCATCCAAGGTGACCCCAATCCATTTCAATATTGCAACTCCATTCAATCTAAACCTGAAGTTGTGATTCCTCATAACCGTGCTTCTGCTTCATCTTCATCCTGGGTTGACCTAGCTTCACTCACTTCCACATCAAAGGCTTCCCAACCTGACCTCAGACTCAAAGATAAGGGTCTGGGTGAGTACACAATCACCCAATCCTTCTGCTTGGCACAACTCCATCTATCTCCCAGATCATATGGAAGGCCTTCCATGAACAAATCCAAGGTAGTCGAAACTACCAAAGGTCCATTTGTCAAATGGGGAAGCCTTGAAGATGAGAGCGATGAAAAAGACATCCTTCAATGGTTATATAAGGATGAAGTCAGTCTATCAACACATCAAGACCATCACTCCATGATACAAACTGAGCAATATGGTCAAGGATTCCAAATGCTACAAAGAATGGGGTATGAAGGACATGGTCCCCTCGGTTTGAGAAAAGAAGGTATCACTGAACCCATCCAACCTCATACCTTGACAGCCCGAGACACTACAGGGCTAGGTTACACTGGCACAACAAGAACCAATAGAGCAAATAAACATAAAATCCTACAACCAGAAACATCTACTACTAATCTGGTTGATCAAATTCACCGACTGCAAATGGGGAGTGAGACTGACTCGAATGAATATGAGTGGGATAGTCTCTCCGAGCTATCTTGCGATGAAAATGATATCGATGTGGTCCATGAGTATGACCCAACCCATGCAACTAAAGGACAAAGTTCAAGGGCTAGACTGCTAGAGTTTGACCCACATAATAATGATAGTGAAAGTCATGAGGAAAGAATGATAACCCCCTTGACAGATCAGTTAATGGAGAGTACCATAGCATGCATTATCCATGCTTATAATAACCACCATAACACTTCTATCATGACCATCAATGCCATCAAACCAGACCAACCCAATGACCCTTTACCGTTATTGCACCCAAAACTCATAGATTGGGACTTGCAAGACACCCACCTGAGCTCGATACCTTTCAAAATGATGAAGCCATCATAGACTATCTTGAGCTTAGGGATCACATAACCGCAAGGGACCATAGGGCTGGCTATGCCATAGAACTCAATGACAAGGCCTATTTTGGAGAGAGTGCCAAGCCTTTGAGTCTCAAAAATGTCAAAATGAAAGAAAGATCTAATGGTGAAAACCGCTTTGCGGGAGTGTTAGATCATGAAAAAAGTAAAAATATAGACGTATCCAACAGTGAAAACCTCTCTGAGGCATCAAAGGATGGAAGGCTTGACCCTCTACCCAATCTCACACATCAGGAGAGATCTTGAATCTTGATAGAACTAGCAGAGCCGATCAATGTCAGCACAGGTGACAGTCCCAGAACGATCCACATGGCACAGTCTTTAACCACACAAGAAAAGCCAGCGTTCACTGAATTCTTCAAAAGAAAACAAATCAACTTTGCTTCGACATATGCGGATATGCCAGGGCTAGATCCAAATCTCATAATGCATCACTTATCCTTAGCTCTAGGAGCTAAGCCAGTAAAGCAAAAACTTAGGAAGATGTACCCACATGTAGCCCTCATGGTGAAAGAAGAGCTAAAGAAACTGTTAGATGTCGAATTCATCAGACCAATAGACTATCCTAAGTGGATTTCAAACATAGTGCCAGTTGCCAAACCAGATGGAAGAGTTTGAATATGTAATGACTTTAGGGACCTCAATACAGCTTATCCAAAAGATGATTTCCCCTGCCAAACATTGACATTATTGTAGATCTCACGGCAGGGCACACCATGCTATCACAAATGGATGGTTTCTCTGGATACAACCAGATCAAAATTGCACCTGAAGACCAACACAAGACTGCGTTCACATGTCCATGGGGCACCTATTGTTGGTGTGTGATGCCATTTGGTTTGAAAAATGCCGGTGCAACATATAAGAGAGCTATGACCACAATCTTCCACGACATGATGCACACTATAATGGAAGATTATGTTAATGACATCTTGGCAAAATCACTCACAAGAGGACACCTGGAAGTACTAGACAAAATTTTCACAAGACTGGAACAGTTTAATGTGCGCCTCAATCTGAAGAAGTGCGTGTTTGGAGTTACATCAAGCAAACTACTTGGACACATAGTGTCTGCCAATGGAATCAAAGTCGACGCAGCTAAAGTGGAGGCCATCATGGAAATGCCACCTCCTAAGAATCTCACACAACTAAGGTCTCCATAGGGAAAACTACAATCTATCAGAAGATTCATTTCTCAATTGGCAAACAGGTGCCACCCATTTTCCCACCTCCTACATAAGAATGTCCCTTTCAAACAGAATGATTCATGTGAACAGGCATTTCAACAATTAAAAGAGTATCTCATGAAACCACCTGTATTGATGCCACTGATTCAAGGTAAACCTCTGCTACTGCATATCTCAACCACAGCAACAGCTCTAGGAGCTCTCCTCGCACAACAAAATTATGAAGGGAAAGACAAGTGATTTACTATATCAGCCGAACACTTGTTGGGTATGAACTACAATACACGCCAATTGAAAGAGCATGCCTCACTGTGGTCTTCGCTTCCCAAAAGTGGAGACATTACATGTTGTCACATTCTATTAAACTAGTAGCAAAGATTGATCCACTCAAATATTTACTCAACAAAGCTGTCCTTATAGGTAGATTGTCCAAATGGGTCATGCTTCTCAGTGAGTTCGACATCGAATATGTAGATAGGAGGGCAATAAAAGGCCAAGTACTTGCAGATCAACTGGCGGATGCACCTCTAACAGATGATAGCCCTTTGAGTTTTGAATTTCCAGACGAATCTATCTTTCACATAACCACAACAACCTGGAAAATGTACTTCGATGGCTCATACACTCAGCATGGGTTAGGAGCAGGTATCTTGTTGATCACCCCTAGTGGCGACACCATTCCTAAATCATACAAATTACTCTTTCCCTGCACTAACAACGTGGCAGAATATGAAGCCCTAGTCATTGGTATCAAGCTAGCAGTTGAATAGAATATCAAAGAACTTCAGGTGTATGGTGACTCACAGTTGGTCATTAATCAAGTAAATGACGACTACCAGACAAAGGATGAGAAATTAATCCCTTACAAATGAATGGTAGATGATTTCAAGGAATACTTTGTCGAGATCTCTTTTGAGCAGATACCAAGGATTGAGAACAAAGCTGCAGACCCCATTGCCACGATTGCATCTCTCTTCGATATTCCAAATAATCAATCACATTATGAGTTCTTGGTAGAGCCAGCATCCCATCCTGCATATGACACTCCTGAATCCCATATCATTTGCCACATTGTCAGAACTGATTCCCCCCTCTATGGAAAAATATTTGCCTATCTTAAAGAGAATACTCTCCCACCTGATCTCTCTAGTAACCAAAAATGAACCTTCATTCGTCAGGCATCCCGGTATGCCATTGTCACCAATACCCTATACCGTAGAGGTCTCGATGGTACTCTCCTTAGGTGTCTTGATAGTGAGGAATATCAAACTACCCTGAACGAAGTGCACGACGGTATATGTAGGACCCACTCTAGTGGCCCTACCCTAGCCAATAAACTCATACGCATGGGATACTACTAGCCAACCATGGAACAAGATTCCTATCATTTTGTAAAGAAGTACAAGAAGTGCCAAATCCATGGGAACCTGATACATGCACCAGCATAGGAGCTGCATCCATTAACGACTCCTTGGCCTTTCTGTCAGTGGGGACTCGACTTAGCGGGCAAGATCCACCCTCCATCCAGTGGCCATAAATTCATAATCACCGCCACTGAGTACTTTATGAAGTGGATTGAAGTTGTACCCTTAGCCAATATCACAGGCAGGCAGATTGCCTCCTTTATCTTGAACTATATCATATGTCGCTATGGTATCCCTTTGTCCATTATCACAGATGATGGATGACCATTCAAAAATTAGGATGTTAGGGAACTATGTGACAAATTCTATATCCAACACCATTTTTCTACCCCCTATTACCCCCAAGGCAATGGCCAGGCGGAGGCATCAAATAAAACTATCTTGAAAATCCTAAAAAAGACTATCAATGATGCCGGCCGTGATTGGCATATACAATTAAATACAGCGCTATGGGCCTATTGTACAAGTATCCGCACACCCACAGGTGCAACGCCATACTCCCTGGTCTACGGATCTGAAGCCATCTTGCCCATTGAAGTCAAGATCCTATCCTTACGAGTTTTGTTAAAAGGTCTCATATCTGATGAAGAGTACAGAGTGTCTAGCCTTCAAGAGTTAGAGCTACTCGAAGAGAGAAGGCAACATGCCTTTAACCATCTCAAAGCTTATCAACAATGAATGCCCAGAAGTTACAACCACAGGGTAAAGCCTCGAGTATTCCAAGTTGGTGATCTAGTCGTCAGAGACAATCCCAAAAATTAGCAAGATCGAGAAAAGAAAGGCAAGTTCGAACCCAACTGGCTGGATCCCTATGTCATTGTTGCAGCTTATGGGACAGGAGCTTATCAATTGGCTACATCTGAAGGTGAACTATTTGATGATCCTATCAACAACATGCATCTTCGCAAGTTCTATACCTAAACCCCAATGCAAGGGAGTCTAAAAATAACAAAAAAATTAAAAAAGTGATAAAAAACAAAACAAAAAAATTAAAAAAAAATCAAAAAAGGGAAAAATAGCAAAAAAAAAAGTCCTCTAGTGAAAACCTGGCAAACAGGCACCTAGGATAGATACCATGATGAAAACTTGGCAAACAGGCATCATGCATATTTTTAGCTATTGTGCAAATAAAAGCAAGTGGTGAAAACCTGGTAAACAGGCACTATCTGCAACAAACTACTTCCTCCATCTGTTGCGACTTCATTTCTCTTATGTCCATCATATCGTTCATCTTGAACCGATCCATTGAACCATTGTCGAACTACGTCGCCTCTAAGTTATCACATAGGTAAGGCCATTCTCAATGCACCCCCGAGGCTCTGCTCTGCTTTTTTCCTGTCCATTCCATCAAGTGTCATCTGTCCTACTATCCATACCAATTCTGCATCTTTGCCATCGCCTAGGTCCTAGGTCCATTAGGTTCACCCCGAACTACGTTGCCTCTACGTCGTCACATAGGCAAAGCCATTTAACAATGAGCCCCCAAGGCACTAGGTCAGTCCCTTAGGGTTCATCTCTCCATGTCTGTTTGTTAGGTCACCCATAATAAGTCGATCCTTTGTTTAAACTGGGGGCAACTCCTCGACCTGGTTGCAGATTTGGATTCTTGAATGCCACATGTTCTAAGAAGATACCAATAAGGATTGTGATACATTTCACTAGACAAGCTTGCACAACAAAGCAAGCTTCCCAAAACAAAAATCTTGGCACAAAGCATCAACCTATCCAAAGCAAAGCAAAACATATACCAAAACACTTAAATTGATTCTATATCAATTATGGCAAGAAGACACATCTAATGCAAGAATGCTTTGTGTTTTATGAAATGGTAAACTTACAAGGTCTTAGATTTTTGTCATTATTATCTTTCTATGCTACTCAAGGATGGCAAAAGCTAGAGAAACTATGATGGGGGCATTATCTTTTTCTTTGTCTACTGTTTGTAAATCAAACTTTAGTAATGTGACGATTTTTGTCTAACGACATGATCAACAAAAGATCATCGAGGACTTCGGAGGTTTGAACATGAAAAGGCGCTATCCTTGTTTGTTGAAATGCAAGAGGTACTCAGGTCATCTAGATTCAAGATTGACTAGATGCTTGTATCAACTTGCTATATAAAAATCCATGTAAGGAATACTCAAGTCATCTTGGTTTAATTATACCTAGATGCTTATATTTTATTACAACATTTCAAAAAGAGAAAAGAAACAAAAAGCACCAAATGAGGAAAGCAAAGTACTTGCGCTCTAATTATGACAAAATATCGACATCCATTTCATATCCAGAAATTCATATCATCCATGCCAATAAGCAAAATCCTGCATAGTATCAGTGCTTACAAATGAAAGCCTATGATCCTTTCATTCATTTTCTTCCACCTATCACAGTGTCATCTCTGTGTTGATTGAGTACATTTGGGCAAACCAAAAACATAGCATAAATTACATATCATATCACATGAGATAGTCATTCACATGATTAAATCATTTGCGTACATAATAAGTGTATTAGGTCATCCATATACATTCGCATCAGTACATCATATCAACAACAAAATTAAAACATAGACAAGTACATATAGATCATCTCGCAAGCTACATAATCATATCGACAACATTCACATTTGCATTTGCATATTAGATCATCATAATCCATCTAAGACTGCATTAACATCATATAAACATAATCAAAATATGCATAACATGTGAAAACATCATAAGATAGATTACATCCATGGCATATAAACATAGAACAATTGCTTGTAGAACATCAATAGCTGCATCATCATATAAACATAAAACATGTCCAAATGTACAATATATCAAAATATCCGTCCATCTCTCGGAGTCATGTGATGAAATATATATAAAGTACAAAATGATAATGATACATGTCTCGGGGCGAAATAATACAAATATATACATATCAGGCTATTTGAGCCATCAAAAATGTGTATACATAAAGCCAAAAATTGGTACAAATGTCAAGAACTGGCTAGCCCTGCTGCCGTGGAGCACTGCTCCCTGCACTGCCCTCTCTTTTGTCACCCCTTGACTGCTGGGGGCCTCTCACTGATGCTCCAGATTGAGATCCACCTGCCCTCTGTGAAGCCATAGACTGGCTCCTATAGCTAGGTGCGCGCTGGTCTACCGGCACTGCCCCATGATATAGTCCTTTGTAGTACTGTGTCTGAGCCTGCACTCTAGCAAGCTCACCCTGTACCTGTGTCAGTTGCCCCTATACCTGTGCCAGCTGTGCTTGTGCCTACTGCACCTGTGTAACTAAAAAGCTAGTGGTGCCATCTGTACCTAGGGCTGCCACTTTCGCATCTCTCTCTACTCTGATGGCCTGCACCCTCGCCAAGGCTAAGTCTCGCTCTCTAACGATCTCCAATACACGTCCTGCGTCTGCCTCTCTCCGAGACTTTGCTGCTCTAAGGTGTACCCTCAGCTACCTCACCTGACCCTGTAGTGTAGTAATGGCCTGCTGCTGTAAGTCAGGCTGTGGAACCTGCTATCGCTATCCCTACACCTGCTGCGGGGTCACCTGCTGTGGTCGCAGCATCTATCTCTGCTATACCGCCTACTGTGCCTGCACCTGCACCTGCACCTGCCCTACAGCCTGTGACTGTGCAACATACTATTGTCCCGAAGGTCCCTCCCTAGACCTCCTCCTTTGTCTTAGTCTGCCTCCATTTCCTCCTCCTCCTCCTACTCCTCCTCCATCCCCACCATCATCTCCCTCTCCCTGACCCCCTCCACCCCTCCTCTATCTCCTCCTCCTCATACCAGCCCCATCCTTGTCATCTAAATCCTCCTCGTTGTCTGAATCCTCCTCGTCTATGCAAGGAACCAGCTCTCTAGGTCCTAAATATCTAGGAACTGGATGAGCGGCAAACCACTCCTCATAATCTGGAGTCATCCCTGCATCTACTATCTCTCTCCTCATCGGCCAAGCTGCATAAGGGATTTGCCGAAAGTCTGCTAGCACCTCCTCATAAGATGCCACTGCACCCCACCTCAGCTTCTTTGCATGGGTCCTCGCAAATCAGGCCTGTCCCTGTGGCCTGCCCTATACTCTACCAAACTGCCTCTGCACTTTGCTGACTATTTGACGCTCTAGTATGTACCATGTCTTGCCAATGAGCCATCGAGTCTGGAAACAGTATGGTAGCTCATCGTCCTCATCATCCCATACCTCGTAGTCTACGTATGAGCACCAGATAATTGCATCTACATTATCTAGCAGAGTCTCAGAGAGAGGCAGATGTAGGACGTGTATTAGAGATCTCTAGAGAGTGAGACTCAGCTTTAGCGAGGGTGTGGGCCATCAGAGTAGAGGGAGATGCGACAGTGGCAGCCCTAGGTACAAATGGTACCACTAGTTTTTTAGTTACACAGGTGCAACAGGCATAGGCACAGCTGCACAAGTACAGGGGCAGCTGACACAGGTATAGGGTGAGCTTGCCAGAGCGCAGGCTTAGACACAGTACTACAGAGGACTATATCATGGGGCAGTGCTGGCAGACCAACGTGCACCTAGCTATAGGAGCCAGTCTGTGGCTTCACAGAGGGCAGATGGATCCCGATCCAGAGCATCAGTGAGAGGCCCCCAGCAGTCAGGGGGTGATAGAGGAGAGGGTAGTGCAGGGAGCAGTGCTCCACGCAGTAGGGCTAGCTGGTTCTTGACATTTGTACAATGTTTTGGCTTTATGTATACACATTTTTGATGGCTTAGATAGCCTGATATGTATATATTTGTATTATTTTTCCCCAAGACATGTATCATTATCCTTTTGTACTTTGTATATATTTCATGACATGACTTCGAGAGATGGACATATATTTTGATATATTGTACATTTGGACATGTTTTATGTTTATATGATGATGCGGCTATTGATGTTCTACATGCACTTGTTCTATGTTTATATGCCATGGATACAATCTATCTTATGATGTTTTCACATGTTATGCATATTTTGATTATGTTTATATGATGTTAATGCAATCTTAGATGAATTATGATGATCTGATATCCAAATGCAAATGTGAATGTTGTCGATATGATTATGCAGCTTGCGAGATAATCTATATGTACTTGTCTATGTTTTGATTTTGTTGTTGATATGATGTACTGATGCGAATGTATATGGATGACTTGATGCACTTATTATGTACGCAAATGATTTAATCATGTGAATGACTATCTCATGTGATATGATATGCAATTTATGCTATGTTTTTGGTATGCCCAAATGTACTCAATCGACACAAAGATGACACAGTGATAGGTGGAAGAAAATGAATGAAAGGATCATAGAGTTTCATTTGTAAACATTGATACTCTGCAGGATTTTGCTTATTGGCATGGATGATATGAATTTTTGGATATGAAATGGATGTGGATATTTTGTCATCATTAGAGCACAAGTACTTTGCTTTCATCATTGGCCATTTTTTGTTTCTTTTCTCTTTTTGAAATGTTGTAAGAAAATACAAGCATCTAGGTATAATTAAACCGAGATGACCTGAGTATTCCTTACATGGATTTTGATATAGCAAGTTGATACAAGCATCTAGTCAAACTTGAATCTAGATGACCTGAGTACCTCTTGTGTTTCAACAGACAAGGATTGCCCCTTTTCATGTTCAAACCTCCAAAGTCCTCGATGATCTTTTGTTGATCATGTCGTTAGACAAAAGTCATCACATTACTAAAGTTTGATCCACAAACAACAGACAAAAAAAAAGATTATGCCCCCATCATATCTTCTCTAGTTTTTGGCATCCTTGAGTAGCATAGACATAATGACAAAAATCCAAGACCTTGTAGTTAACCAGTTCATAAATCACAAAACATTCTTGCATTAGATATGTCTTCTTGCCATAATTGATATAGAATTTGTTTGAGTGTTTTGGTATATGTTTTGCTTTGCTTTGGATAGGTTGATGCTTTGTGCCAAGATTTTTGTTTTGGAAAGCTTGCTTTGCTAGGTGCACTTGTCTAGTGAAAGGTAGCACAATCCTTATTGGTATCCTCTTAGAACATGTGGCATTCAAGAATCCAAATCTGCAACTAGGTCGAGGAGTTGCCCCTAGTTTAGACAAAGGATCGACTTATTATCGGTGACTTGACAAACAGACATGGAGAGACAGACCCTAAGGGACTAACCTAGTGCCTCAGGGGCTCATTGCTAAATGGCCTTACCTACGTGACGACGCAGAGGCAACGTAGTTCGGGGTGAACCTGATGGACCTGGGACCTAGGCGATGGCAAAGATGTAGAATTGGTATGGATAGCAGGACATACGACACTTGATGGAATGGATAGGAAAGAAGTGGAGCAGAGCCTTGAGGGCGCATTGAGAATGGCCTTACCTACATGATAACTCAGAGGCGACGTAGTTTGACAACGGTTCAATGGATCGGTTCAAGATGAACGATATGATGGACATAAGAGAAATGAGGCCGCAATAGATGGAGGAAGTGGTTTGTCGTAGATAGCGCCTATTTACCAGGTTTTCACCACTTTGCTTTTATTTGCACAATATCTAAAAATACACATGATGCCTGTTTGCCAGGTTTTCACCAAAGGATGATTTTTTTTAATCACTTTTTCAATTTTTTTGTTATTTTTGAACTCCCTTGCATTGGGGTTTAGGTATAGAACTTGTGAAGATGCATGCTATTGATAGGATCATTAAATAGTTCACCTTCATATGTAGACAATTGATAAGCTCTTGCCCCATAGGCTGCAACGATGACATAGGGACCCAGCCAGTTGGGTTCGAACTTGCCTTTCTTTTCTCGATCTTGCTAATTTCTGGGATTTTCTCTGAGGACTAGATCACCAAGTTGGAATACTCTGGGCTTTACCCTATGGTTGTAACTTTTGGACATTCGTTGTTGATAAGCTTTGAGATGGTTAAAGGCCTGTCGCCTTCTCTCTTTGAGCAGCTCTAACTCTTGAAGTCTGGACACTCTGTACTCTTCATCATATATGAGACCTTTTAACGAAACTCGCAAGTATGGGATCTTGACTTCAATGGGAAAGATGGCTTCAGATCCGTAGACCAGGGAGTATGGTGTTGTACCTATGGGTGTGCGGATACTTGTACGATAGGCCCACAACGTTGGATTTAATTGGATATGCCAATCACGGCCGGCATCATTGACAGTCTTTTTCAGGATTTTTAAGATAGTTTTATTTGATGCCTCCACCTGGCCATTGCCTTGGGGGTAATAGGGGGTAGAAAAATGATGCTGGATATGGAATTTGTCACATAGTTCCCTGACATCCTAATTTTTGAATGGTCGTCCATTATCCATGATAATGGACGAAGGTATACCATAGCGACAAATTATATAGTTCAAGATAAAGGAGGCAATCTTCTTGCTTGTGATATTGGCTAAGGGCATAGATTCAATCCACTTCGTAAAGTACTTAGTGGTGGTGATTATGAATTTATGGCCGCTGGATGAAGGAGGGTGGATCTTGCCCACTAAGTCGAGTCCCCACTGACAGAAAGGCCAAGGAGTCATTAATGGCTGCAGCTCCTGTGCTAGTGCATGCATCAGGTTCCCATGGATTTGGCACTTCTTGTACTTCTTTACAAAATGATAGGAATCTTGTTCCATGGTTGGCCAGTAGTATTGCTTATGAGTTTCTTGGCTAGGGTAGGGCCACTAGAGTGGGTCCCGCATATACCGTCGTGCACTTCATTCAGGGTGGTTTGATATTCTTCACTATCGAGACACCTAAGGAGAGTACCATCGAGACCTTTGAGGTAAAAGGTATTGGTGCAATGGCATACTGGGATGCCTGACGAATGAAGGTTTATTTTTGGTTACTGGAGAGATTAGGTGGGAGAGTATTCTCTTTAAGATAGGCAAATATTTTTCCATAGAGGGGGGAATCAGTTCCGACAATGTGGCAAATGATATGGGATTCGGGAGTGTCATATGCAGGACAGGACGCTGGCTCTACCAAGAACTCATAATGTGATTGATTATTTGGAATATCGAGGAGAGATGCAATCATGGCCATGGTGTTTGCAGCTTTGTTCTCAATCCTTGGTATCTGCTCAAAAGATATCTCGACAAAGTATTCCTTGAAATCATCTACCATTTATTTGTAAGGGATTAATTGCTCATCCTTTGTCTGGTAGTCGTCATTTACTTGATTTATGACCAGCTATGATTCACCATACACCTGAAGTTCTTTGATATTCCATTCAACTGCTAGCTTGATACTAATGACTAGGGCTTCATATTCTGCCACATTGTTAGTGTAGGGAAAGAGTAATCTGTATGATTTAGGAATGGTGTCACCACTAGGGGTGATCAACAAGATACCTGCTCCTGACCCATGCTGAGTGTATGAGCCATCGAAGTACATTTTCTAGGTTGGTGTGGTTATGTGAAAGATAGATTCGTCTGGAAATTTGAAACTCAAAGGGTTGTCATCTGTTAGAGGTGCATCTGCCTGTTGATCTACAAGTACTTGGCCTTTTATTGCCCTCCTATCTACATATTCGATGCCGAACTCGCTGAGAAGCATGACCCATTTGGACAATCTACCTGTAAGGGCAGCTTTGTTGAGTAAATGCTTGAGTGGATCAATCTTTGCTACTAGTTTGATAGAATGTGACAACATGTAATGTTTCCACTTTTGGGAAGTGAAGACCATAGCGAGGCATGCTCTTTCAATTGTCATGTATTGTAGTTCATACCCAACAAGTGTTCGGATGATATAGTAAATCGCTTATTCTTTCCCTTCATAATTTTGCTATGCGAGGAGAGCTCCCAGAGCTGTTGGTGTGGCCGAGATATACAGTAGCAGAGGTTTACCCTGAATCGGTGACATCAATATAGGTGGTTTCATGAGATACTCTTTTAATTGCTGAAATGCCTGTTCACATGAATCATTCCATTTGAAAGGAACATTCTTATGTAGGAGGTTGGAAAATGGGTGGCACCTGTCTGCCAATTGAGAAATGAATCTTCTGATAGATTGCAGTTTTCCCTACAGAGACCTTAGTTGAGTGAGATTCTTAGGAGGCAGCATTTCCATGATGTCCTTCACTTTAGCTCGGTCGACTTTGATTCCATTGGCAGACACTATGTCTCCAAGTAGTTTGCCTGATGTAACTCCAAACATGCATTTCTTCGGATTGAGACGCACATTAAATTATTCCAGTCTTGTGAAAATTTTGTCTAGTACTTCCAGGTGTCCTTCTCTTGTGAGTGATTTTGCCAAGATGTCATCAACATAATCTTCCATTATAGTGTGCATCATGTCGTGGAAGATTGTGGTCATAGCTCTCTGATATGTTGCACCGGCATTTTTAAAACCAAATGGCATGACACACCAACAATAGGTGCCCCAGGGACATGTGAACGTAGTCTTGTGTTGATCTTCAGGTGCAATTTTGATCTGGTTGTACCTAGAGAAACCATCCATTAGTGACATCATGTTGTGTCCTGCCGTGATATCTACAATAATATCAATGTTTGGTAGGGGAAATCATCTTTTGGACAAGCTTTATTTAGGTCCCTGAAGTCATTACATATTCAAACTCTTCCATCTAGTTTGGCAACTGGAACTATGTTTGAAATCCACTCAGGATAGTCTATTGGTCTGATGAATCTGACATCTAACAGTTTCTTCAACTCTTCTTTTACCATGAGGGCTACATGCGGGTGCATCTTCCTAAGTTTTTGCTTTACTGGCTTAGCTCTTGGAGCTAAGGATAAGTGATGCATTATCAGATTTGGATCTAGCTTTGGCATATCCGCATATGTCCAAGCAAAGTTGATTTGTTTTCTTTTGAAGAATTCAGTGAACGCTGGCTTTTCTTGTGTGGTTAAAGACTGCCATGTGAATCATTCTGGGACTATCACCTATGCTGACATTGATCGGCTCTGCTGGTTCTATCAAGATTGAAGATCTCTCCTGATGTGTGAGATTGGGTAGAGGGTCAAGCCTTCCATCCTTTAGCGCCTCAGAGAGGTTTTCACCATTGGATATGTCTATATTTTTACTTTTTTCATGATCTAACACTACCGCAGAGCGGTTTTCACCATTAGATCTTTCTTTCATTTTGACATTTTTGAGACTGAAAGGCTTGGCATTCTCTCCAAAATAGGATTTGTCGTTGAGTTCTATGGCATTGCCATCCCTATGGTCCCCTGTGGTCCCCTGCAGGTATGTGATCGCTAAGCCTAAGATAGTCTATGATGGCTTCATCATTTTGAAAGGTATCAAGCTCAAGGGGGTGTCTTGTAAGTCCCAATCTATGAGTTCAGGGTACAATAATGGTAAAGGGTCATTGGGTTGGTCTGGTTTGATGACATTGATGGTCAAGATAGAAGTGTTATGGTGGTTATCATAAGCATGGACAATGCCTGTGATGGTACTCTCCATTAGTTGATCTGTCAAGGGGGTATCATTCTTTCCTCACAACTTTAACTATCGTTATTATGTAGGTTGGACTCTAGCGGTCTAGCCCTTGAACTTTGTCGTTCAGTTGCATGGGTTGGGTCATACTCATTGACCACATCGATATCTTTTTCATCTCAAGATAGCTCAGAGAGACTATCCTACTCATATTCGTTAGAGTCAGTCTCGCTCGCCATTTGCAGTTGGTGAATTTGATCCACTAGATTAGTAGCAAATGTTTCTGGTTATAGGTTTTTATGCTTATTTTCTTTGCTGGTTCTTGTTGTGCCAGTGTAACCTAGCCCTGTAGTGTCTCGGGCTGTCAAGGTATGAGGTTGGATGGGTTCAGTGATACCTTCTTTTCTCAAACTGAGGGGACCATGTCCTTCATACCCCATTCTTTTTAGCATTTGGAATCCTTGACCAAATTGCTTAGTTTGTATCGTGGAGTGATGGTCTTGATGTGTTGATAGACTGACTTCATCCTTATATAACCATTGAAGGATGTCTTTTCATCACTCTCATCTTCAAGGCTTCCCCATTTGATAAACAGACCTTTGGTAGTTTCAACTGCCTTGGATTTGTTCATGGAAGGCCTTCCATATGATCTGGGAGATAGATGGAGCTATGCCAAGCAGAAGGATTGAGAAATTATGTACTCACCCAGGCCCTTATCTTTGAGTTTGAGGTCAGGTTGGGAAGCCTTTGATGTGGAAGTGAGCAAAGCTAGGTCAACTCGGGATGAAGATGAAGTAGAAGCACGATTATGAGGAATCACAACTTCAGGTTTAGATTGAATGGAGTTGCAATATTAAAATGGATTGGGATCACCTTGGCCTTCATAGGGGAATTTGATACACTGGTGGTATGTTGACGGTACTGCTTTCAGAGTATGTATCCAGGGTCTCCCAAGAAGAATGCTATACGCTACCTCCATGTCGAGGACTTGGCATGCCACATCTTTTACTACAGGTCCAACTCTGATTGGTAAAACAACAGTTCCCTTGGAAGTTTTGTCCTCCTCATCATAAGCTTTGATAGTGATTTTCTTTTTGGGATCAATAGCTTTCTCCGCAAACCCCAATGCAAGGATTAGCTTCAAGGTGCAAATATTCAAACCGGCTCCTCCATCGATTAGAACCCTTTTTATCTTATGTTTGTGGATGAAGGCTTCGATATGAAGAGATGCGTTATGAGGTTGGGTAATTGACATATCATCCTTTTTAGTGAATGATAGGGAGTGAGGTGAGGTAATGTGACCTACCATGGTTTGAAACTATTCTTAGGCAAGGTTCGTTGGAACGAAGGCTTCTAACAGAGCTTTGTCAAGTATGGCTCTATGGGATGGGGATAGACACATAAGTTCCAGGATAGAGATATGTGCAAGTGTCTTATGGAGTTGATCCAGGACATTATACTGATTAGACAGAGAGGTTGGGACTCCTCTAAGCATGACTCTATTACTGTGAGTGGTGGCATTACAATCTGAGTCTTTGTTTATAGTGATCACATTGACGTGTGGATCACTTTTTGAGATGTGGTTAACAACATAGTCAAATGACACGTTTGTGTAATTGGCGTTGTTAGTTGTACCATTCTTTTGATTGGAAGACCCTCCCTGCTCATAGTTGGGAAGCAGATCTTTGAACGCCCAGTGATCATTATTAGAGGTATGTCCATCAAGTGATACTTTGTTTTGATCTATTAAATCTTGGATAGTGTGCTTGAGCGCAATGCAGTCATTGGTTTTGTGTCCCCTGTTTCGGTGGTACTCACATAAATCATTGTCATTCCACCAGGGAGGTTTGAATTTTGATTCATATTCCCGTACTGTTGGAAGTGTTATGAGTTTATTTGTGATTAACTTCCGTAGGGCAGTTTCCAATGTTTCCCCTAGGGGTGGGAATTTCCTCTGAGGCTGATAGCTTGTAAACCGTGATTCAGTGTTTCGTGGTTTATTTTGCGGGGGGTTGTTTTGTGGGTTTGACAAGTTGAAGATTGGTTGTTTTGGTGCCGCATTTTTGGCATCCACCACCCCATCATTCACAATGTTCTTGCTCTTTGTCCAGAATCTTGGTTTATCTTGGTTTATGATTCATTTTAATATTATCCAATTTGCATTTGCATATCAGATCATCATAATCCATCTAAGACTGCATTAACATCATATAAACATAATCAAATATGCATAACATGTGAAAACATCATAAGATAGATTGCATCCATGGCATATAAACATAGAACAAGTGCATGTAGAACATCAATAGCTGCATCATCATATAAACATAAAACATGTCCAAATGTACAATATATCAAAATATTTGTCCATCTCTCAGAGTCATGTCATGAAATATATAAAAAGTACAAAAGGACAATGATACATGTCTCAGGAAAAATAATACAAATATATACATATCAGGCTATTTGAGCCATCATAAATGTGTATACATAAAGCCAAAAATTGGTACAAATGTCAAGAACTGGCTAGTCCTGTTACCGTGGAACACTGCTCCTTGCACTGCCCTCTCCTTTGTCACCCCCTGACTGCTGAGGGCCTCTCATTAATGCTCTAGATCAGGATCCACCTTCCCTCTGTGAAGCCACAGACTGGCTCCTATAGCTAGGTGAGCGCTGGGAAATAACTCCTGCGTAACCATAATTGTATGGCTCTCCCCACTGTCTCACAAAAACATAGATCGACAGTGTGAATGCTATGTGCTCCCACAACCAAAACTGTAAGAGAGACACACTTGTTGACAAGCTGGCCCCTCTGTCATACACAACTTGGTGCATATCCCTATACTAGAGTGCAAGCATGCACACACCCCATGCGTATTGAGTCACGTCAGTGATCATCCTCTCCATCACCCTACCCTAGCCAATAGGGAACTCGTGTGATCTCCTATCGGGGCATACTACACCACCAATCAATCCTGCCACTATCCCTAGGAAGTAGTCATAACAGTCATGTATGTCCTGCCATGAAATCACCTTCTCATCAAGTTGCGGGTCATCAAAAATGCGTCTGCACTCTGCTAATCCTGCATCACACTACGGATCGTACTCTACCAACTCTCCCTAAATAGGAAGATGCAGAATCCTGTAAACATCCTCCAGAGTGATCACCATCTCCCCGGTCGGTAGATGGAAAGTTCTGTCCTCACTATGGAATCAGTCCATCGCCGTAGTCAACAGACCAAGGTTCACGTGAACCTCGGGCATGAAACAAACATAATCCAGACCCATAGCACCAAGAGCCTCGCGGTCCATCTCCGTAAGCATATACTGCTGCAACAGTGGCAAAGGGAACTGCTCTTGTGACATCAGAATATCACGAATGTCCTCCTGCAACCAAGCAAAGCAGAGTGTCAAGAAAAAACCCATATCCAAACAAACCTACTCAAAGCAATCAAACTATCCTATCACTGACTCAACATATCAAAAATTAATCAAAACATCATATCATCTCTTGACTAGATTCCTGGCAATCTTGGAGATCACTTATCAATTGACACATCGATCAAGGTGCCAATTGGGTTAACTTCATTAAGTCAGCTAACTATCCTAGTGCAAGGGCGCCGACTCAGGTGGCCAATGCACTGAATCATAGCAGATGCACCATTCCTTGACGTATATGCACCGTTCTGGCATATGCGCCGCTTCTTGTGTCAAATGCATGGTTCTACATTGGATGCACCGAGTCTTGTCTTATATGCGCAGATTTATCATATGTACTAAAAGATCACTCAAATGTGTTGTTTCCTGGCATATGCGCCATTTCGGGGCGCATATGCGCTGAACTGCAGTTCGGTGCATCTATCCTAACTAGTTTTCCCTAGCATTTATTGCCCTAATAAATGGATTTAAGCGAGTTTTGTCAAACCACATACCAGTGGTCCTGCCTCGGGTGGCCGATCAAACCGTCAAACTCGTTCAAAGCGGTGCTCCTCGCGCGGAATATCCATATCTCTGTCAACTATTCTAGCTCCTCTGCTCTCCTAAGCTCTCAAGGACAAATCAACTAAGGACAAGTGTGCAAATGAATAGGACTTGTGGACCCAGCTCCTATATATAGCAAGTGAACCATAGCTGACTGTGTGACAACTGTGACTACTTCCCATGCCTGTTTCTCCAAACCATGACTTGTTTTCTTCAATCTAACCTATTTTTCACCTTCTTCATGAGATTGTTCGTCTCACACCTTCTTCCCGTCCAATCTCCCGAGGGGGCATCCTATCATTAAACCTGTACCAGGGGCAAACTGGGGCATGTATCATTGTCAAAAATTCTTATTCTTTAAAACAATGTGATAAAACACATTGCATCAAAGAGGGGCAAAATGTATACACCTAAAAATGACATGACTTTGTCTAAATAAATATTTTAAATATTTATTTTCATCTTAATATTCCTCTATCAATAAATAAATCAATTTATTTATTTGATTCATTTTCCTCCCATTAATTAAATAAATTACATTTATTTAATTAATTTCATCAATATCAACTTTATTCTTCTAAACAATTAAATAATTAAATCATTCATTCTCCCAAATTTAAATAAAATGCAAATCTATTTAAATTAAATCTCTACCTCCAAAAATAAAATATAATCAAATATTTTATTTATTCCTCTAAATCTTGCACAAACAATTAAATAAATTTATTTATTTAATTCGCTTTCTTATCTTCTAAAAAATCTTCAAAATCTTCTAAATAAATCTTCCTTGTCATGCAACTGCAAAAGCTGAGTTAACTGATTTAAAGCAGCCTTGTCTTTATCAACAAACTCTTAAATTAGAAAAAAATATTCTAATTTATGAAATCAAAGCTCATCCTCATCAAGAAAGCGGTTAACTCAAATAAAGCAACTTTTTGAATGACACATGTCTTCTTTCTATTCGCGCACATTCTCTCAAACATCCTCTACCATTGATCTTCTTATTTCTTCTACACCGTTGATCTTCTCTCACACAAGTCTATAAATACCCCTCTATTCTTCCATTTCATATCAAGAAGCTTTCAAGTAAGGTCACTCTGTAGAATCCATAGCGCACCCTTGGCACCCCCACTCTTGCATTATTCATTATCCATCCTACATTGTATTGAAGCTCATCTTCAATACAACAAGTATCCTAGCCATTTCTCCATCGTCATCTTGAGGAAACAAAGCAAGGAAGCAAGCTTCCTGAGGGCTACATTCATCACAAAAGATCGATCGAGACTAGGCGGACAATGGAAGTCGTGAGGTAACAAAGCTCTGTAAGTTTGTTTATTTGTTTTAATCTTTGTTATTTGCATATTCCATTGAGTTATTGGGTTTATGATTCATTTTAATATTATCGAGTTTTCCCCATAACACACATAACACTCATCAAAATCTAAGAGATCACCTTTCAACAAGATGTAGAAGAAGAAGAAGAAGCCAAACTGAAACAGAGCTCATTACCGGCAAAAATAGAAGGCATTTGGAAAGTCATAGAATGGATGAATAAAGAATCATATCTAGAGAAACACAAATGCTACAAAACATCACAATAGGAAGAAGAGAATAAAGAATCTGAAATAAAAAAAATAGACCAAGGTGAAGGAGAGCTGGTAGAATCAACAAACATCAAGGAAATTTACTACAACAAGCCTATCGAGCTAAGGGAAGAAAACATTGCCAAAGAAGGAGATCCTAAGCTAGCCAAGATAAGAGACTATTGGGATGAGAAGGAAGTGGCACTAGTAGAAATTTTGTCTGAGTATGAGGATTTGTTTCCTAGAAAGTTCACAGAGATGAAGGGAACCAGAGAGGAAGCTGGAACAATGAAAATTCAACTGAAACAAGGATACAAACCAATCAAGAAAAGTCCATACAGGATGAATCCAAACATGAAAAAATTCAAAATAGAACTTGACAAGATGCTAGAAGCAGGGATCATAAAGCTAGTGGAGGAGGCGGAGTGGATCAGTCCAATGGTAGTACAGAATAAGAAAACATGAGAAAACATGATCTATGGAGACTATAGAGAATTAAATAAGGCTTGTATTCATGATCTTTTCCCTACATTTATAGAGGAAATCCTGGAGTCAATTGCTGGTAGGGAAATCTATTCTTTCACTGATGGATTCTCTAGATATCACCAGGTAAAAATTAGAGAGGAAGATCAACCCAAAACAACATTTGCATCTAAACTAGGATCTTTTATGTATATTGTTATGCCATTTGGATTGAAAAATGCACCTGCAATATTTAGTAGAATCATGGTCAGTCCATTCAAGGAGTTTATACATGATTTTTTGGAAGTCTATTTTTATGATTGGACTATATTTGGACTGTTAAAAGATCACACACAAACATTAATATTGATGTTGAACAGGTGTAGGAACTTGCAAATTTCCCTAAACTTGAAGAAATGAACTTTTGTGGTACCATTTGGAACACTATTAGGTCATATAATATGCAAAGAAGGACTAATGGTTGATCCCCTAAAAGTTGCCATTATTCAAAACTTGCCACCACCAAAAACCACATCTGATGTCGAAACATTCCTAGGGTATACTAGTTACCACCGAAAATTCATTAAGGGATATACATCCATCTCTGCACCTATAGAAAAATTATTAAAGAAAAAATAGGGCAAAAGTATTACTGGGAATGAGTAGCACCAAAAGGCATTTGACACTTTGAAGTAGAAGATAGCAGAAGCACCAATACTCATATTTTCGGACTAGGAAAATACATTCCATGTTTATGTGGATGCATCAGGAATTGCAATAGGAGCAGTGCTGACCCAGCCAAGAGGTTCTAAGGATCACCCTATAGCATTTGCAAGCAAGAAACTATCACAAGCGGAGAAGAACTATACCACAACTGAAAGAGAAGCCCTAGCAATGGTATATGCACTAGAGAAGTCCATACATTACCTCTTGTCAACATCTTTTGTATTCTATACCGATCATGAACCTTTGAAGTACCTACTCAACAAACCAATCATTCAAGGAAGAATTTGTTGATGGCTACTTTTGTTTCAAGAGTTTGAATTCTCAATCATGGTGAAACCAAGAAAGCACAATCAGGGACTTGGCTACTTGTCCAAAATTGAGATAGGGGAAGATCTAGAGGTACAGGAAGAAGAAATACCTGGCACAAATATTTTTAGAGTAATTGCGGTACAGGAAGAACTGGAAGACATAACATACCTACTGGCTAAAGGGGAATTTCCAGCAAAAATGCCACCACAAGAGAAACAAAACCTAATACGAAAAATCTTTTGCTTACATATTAATTGAAGGAGAGCTACATACCCAAGGGAAAGATGATATCATCAGAAGGGTAGTATATGAACATGAAAGAGAAGAAATTCTAAGGGAAGCACATGAAGGGATAGCCGGAGGACATAATGTTGGAGACATGAGAACAAGGAAAATCAAACTAGCCCAGTTATGGTGGCCTACACTTTTCAAAGATGCAAAGAGATATGTGAAGAATTGTGATGTATGTCAAAGAATAGGAAGACCTACTGCAAGAGATGAAATGTCACTGAGACTAATTTCAGCACAATTACCTTTTCAAAAATGGGCTATTGACTTCATTGGACCTATAGATCCACCGACAAAGCAGTCTAAAGCTAAAGCACAACCAACAAGAGACTGCACAACAAAAACTACTACCAAATTCATCTATGAAAGTATAATTACTAGGTTTGGTTGTCCGTTGAGCATAACTAGTGATCAAGGTAAACATTTTGTAAACAAGATGATTTAAAAGCTATTGGACAATTTCATGATAACACACAACATGAGTTCACCATATCATCCATAAGAAAATGGACCAAGTGAAGCACTGAATAAGATCATTGGGGTATCATCGACAAAGATGTGCAATGAGAACAAAACAGATTGGGATCTAAAAATACCTGCGGTACTATGGGCATATAAGACAACCTTCAAAAGAACCACTAAGTTCACTCCCTACGAACCGGTATATGGAATAGATGCTACAATACATGTACACTTAATATTTACAAATTTTCAGACAGCAAGGACTCTCTAATTGGGTGAAGAAGACTCTCTCACGCAGAGGATTGAAGAATTGGAGAAACTAGATAAGGACAGACTAATGGCAACATATAATATGAACTTGGAAAGGAACAAACATAAGGCCTGACATGATAGAAATTTGAGGAATAAGACATTCAAGGAAGGTGACTTAGTACTCCTGTATGAAAACAAGTTTAAGAAGCAAGGCAAACTGAAGACAAAGTGGCTAGGACCATACTACATTGAAGAATTTGCAGATTCCGGAGCAGTCAGACTAAAGAATATGGAGGGCAAACTATCAGCCAGATATGTCAATGGTGCCAGACTCAAGAAATATTTTCAACAAGAGCAAGGTATGTCTTGAGGACAAGACATAATTTTGTGGGGTGGATGATGTTAACATGATATAGAGCATAAAGGGAAGCTGACCAGAGGAGACTACACACTATGCGGAGGTTGGAGCCGATAGAAGACACATCCCTAGATATAATAGATATGGTATACATAGAGATAGGAGATAGTAGAATACAAGCAAGCATGATAGGAGAATAGGAGCATATTCTGGTGTAAACAATGACATAGAAGTCATAGATGTAACTGGTGACATAGAGACTTAGACCTGCCAGAGGATGGACAAATGATGTGTACATTTGATTACTATTAATATATATATATATATGGAGGTCTATCGGTATCGGGTAACTCTATGTGTTATCTTATTTTGATGTATATGTGATGCTCTGTTTGGTTATTCTTTGTGTTTTCCTGTCAATCTCTAGCTACCCAACCGGGGTATAAACTAACTACAAAGACTTGATTGAGGACCGGATCTCCAGACCGGTATCTCCTCTACATTTCTTGCTAACAATAACTATAACCAACCATATGCACAAGAGACAAAGTAAAATACAAGATGTTAACTCAACCAAGTATAGATCCCTATCAATCAAGTTGCAATACTAAGTGCATAATAATGTCTAAATCCAGGTTGCTCCACCAATGGAGTCTAAGAGCAAAAGTTTTCCCTCAAGCATGCAAATCTCCCCATGCGTGGAGGAAAGTGAAAAAATTCACAATAAAATAGGTCTCAAAAAGACTTCAAGGATGACTCTGACCTTAGAACCTTCAGGGCTCCTACTCAATGATCTCCTACTACTCTCTGCCACATATAAAGGTTTAGGAGTCTTGTGAGTTTGCCCATGTGAAGGGACATGGTTGTGGATCCGTGAGTGTGATGGTCCTGGTATCTGAACTCATGAAGTAGAGATCCAACTAAGGACCCCCAAGGTTCATCTCTCAAACTAGAGCATTTTTGACCTCCAATGTAGTAACTCTAGTCCTGTGAGATGTCATATCCTAGCTAGCATGATAATTCAGAGTGTGAACATCTGTGTGTCAACCCACTGATGCAGGCATTCCAACATCAACTAAAAGTGCCTCTAGCTCATCTGATAGCAAGGACCAATATATCTAAAGAAGCATTTCTAGAAAGCTCCCTCCATCCATTAATAGTGCCTATGTTGAAGTCTAACTAAGTAAAATGTTAGTCTAATGTTAGAGCATAATCAGTTGAGCAAGTGCAAGAAAGAAGGAAAGGAGAAGATTAGCAGAGTACTCATGAGGAACTCCAAGCTTCCATGAGGGATTAGCTATCCTCATATCCACCTCTGTCATCTCTACGCGTGGAACCACCCAACGTGCAAGTTGACCTCGACTGACATTACCTCCTCATCCTTTGGAACCACACCATTCCTCTCTGATGCTACCTCATCTCTCTCCTCCTTAGGATCATAGTCCTCATCTATCTCATTGTCGGTCAACTCATCCTCAACAATAGTAAGTCTCTGAGATCAATGAGCTCTCTATTGCCTTAGGCCTAACCCTTAGAATGATTGTGTGATAGGAACTCTAGGAACAAGTGATACCCATGAAAGAGCCCCACATTGTGCATTAATAGCTTCCTAAATAGATCTATAACATGGGGGTTTTGGGGGAAAATCCTTAGGAAACTCATCTCCCAATTGTTGGAGCACTCATATGATAGGTTAAGTCTCTATCAAACCATTCATGTCTATCAAATGGCTAACCCCTCAATAGTAAGATCAAATGGCTCTATCTCCTTTCCATAACACCTCCATCTCCTTATAGGGGTTTGAAATAAAATTTTCATCAATCAAAGTCCCTACTGCTTGGGTAGAAGCATCGAAGTGACCAAGTTGACCCCACCTCATAGCTCTTAGTAGGATTGAGTCCGAAGGGGGCATCTCTCTCTGAAAGGGAACAATGTGCTCAAGAACCCAGGACATAACTAGTGAGGGGTGGATGAAAGCAAGGGCCCCTCATCATGATATATGATACAGATCCCAGTAAACTAATGCTAGAATGTCAATCCCCAAGTGAAAAATATCCATTGCTCAAGTTGTTGAATGATTGTTGTCAAACACTACCTAAGAATTGGAACCTTCTTGCCTCCTGCCAAATGAGTAGAAATTAGGCCAATTAGGACCTTTAGCAGGGGTAGAATCACAAGTTGAGGAATTGTAGTAAGATAAATGTTGAGTCTATCTATAGGTTGGGCCTCTCCCATCACAATAACCCAAGCTAGTCTCTCTCACTCAAACTCCCTCTCAGGCTATGTAAGTGGTTCCCCTTTGACAAGAACCCTGAGGATGCAGTAAACATCATAAAGTGTGATCATCCACTCTCTAGAAACACATGGGAATCAAAATGAGTTCTGATTAGCTTCCTAATAAGTTAGGATATCACAACAAATGCAAGACGAAGGGATAATTAGTATATGTGTCGCCCTAGCCAACCGTGTCCTCTGAAGAATGACACGATCCATAGTACATAACACCTCTAAGGCCTCCATATACCAAGCCTACTCACAAGTAGCATTCCATTTTATGTAGGTGTCTTGCAAAAAGAGGAACATCAGGTTACATCTCTGTCGTAAAACCTTAAAAACTATAAAAACTAGAAAAACCTTGAAAATCAAAAAATTGTAAAACTTTGAAAATCTATAAAAAAATATGAATACAATCCTTAAAAAAATTAGTAATAAATAAAGAACTTAGCATTGAAATGAAATAAGTGAGAAAAGTCCAAGCATCAAATTCATCAATTTTGCCTCTAATCCTATCAATACATTCTCTTAGCAAAGTCTCTTGAGTGACCTAACCAGTCTCTTGAGTGACCCAAGTTGAAGTGGGAAGGTCACCTAGTGACCTTCCCTACTAAAAGGGGTGACCCTAGGCCACACCCTATATGGCCCAGTGGGCCCAGAAAATGTAAAAATTGATCAAAATTAGGAAAAGAAAAATAACAAAAATAAAAGAAACCTAAAATCTAGACAAATGCAATAGAAAACTTGAGATCAATGAACATTTTCAAATGAAATCAAGCAAAAAAGAGTCGAGTTTCAAAGAGGGTTTCTCTTGTTTCTCATACCTAGGGGTTTGTGGGAGGCTGAATCACAACCATAATGTTGATCTCCTCATCCTCATTTTTTCATTGATTGTTCCCTTGCATAATTTCATTGTCGTTTGCTTACTTTCTCTCATTTTCCCTCTTTCTTCCTCTCTCTCTTATCTAGCTTAGCATGTGAAATGTTTTTTTATTTGCTTAGTTTATCTTTATAGTGTAGCTTTTTTCCTTGTTTTGTATGTCTCTGTCATCATGGTAGGTCACTGTGACAAGGCAAAACAACAGAGGTAAACTTTGAACTCACACATCAATGGTGCATTCTCTCATCTTCCTTTTGTACTTCTCTGAGCTTATCATGTATCAAACTTATGCTTGAACCATCTTGTCAATTACAAGTCCAGATGTGGGACAATAACAAAGGTAAACACCATGCTTCAAGAATGGTACCTACCTTTCATGTAGACTATCGTTCTTGAGGGGGCAAATATGTAAGTATAGAAAAGGCACATAGACCTACATGACAGTCCAATGATGATATAAAGATCCAAATCATGGCCCACGAAGGCACGAACTATAGACCTCTTAGCAATCTCACACTTGACAACATGTCCCTTAGTGTTTTCCCCTTGTGACTATATTTTCCAACCTCCAAACTAAGTTCAAGGACTTCACAAATGCTAAACAACCCTTTTCAGACCCTCAATAGGAGGGTTTCTCGAGAGACCCTAGGGTCACCCGGGCAACCTATCCTTAAGTTGCAAGATCACCTGGGTGACCTACCTTGGCAAAAGGGGTGACCCACTTCCCAAAAGGGGTGACCTTGTTGTGTTTTAGCATGTGTGATCTCTTCAAGTTCCACCTAATTTACTTATATTTTTAGATTTTGATTGAGAGTTCCTTCATGGATAGCTAATCCATTATTTCCACCCATTATTTTTCAACTCTCAATCACTCTTTTGTTCACTCCTAATAAATTCTTACTGATCTCCCAATCAGTCTTCTATTTTCTCCTCTGCAACTCTTGTGATCTCCCAACCAAATCCAGTTATCTCCTCAATCAAAACATGTTAACTCCTCAATCACCCCTACCTATTTTTCCCATTTTCTACCTATAAATACCCCCCTCTATTGTTTTGGGAGGTTGAGAATTACTTGCATACTTGCATTCTTCTTTGAGCTAATTTTCTCTTGAGATTCAAGCTTTGCATAGGCAACCCCCATTGCATTCTTGTGCTCATGCAGGACTATGTACATGCCTATTAATTTCATTTTGTTGTTTCTTTTAAGAGAAAATCCATTTCCTCATATCCCCACCTTTGTCCCTGTTGTCAAGAGGAGGACCCCATTGCTGTAGAGGAAGAGATGATTGCCACATGTCTCTAAGGACAAAATCTTGGCATTGGCACCCAAATTATATAGGTTCTTTTATTACATTCATTAGTAATTAGCTCACAATCTTTTCCTTGAGGGAGTAAATTGATGTTTATTTTCTCTTGGTTAGTTTAGAGTTTATTTCTTTTAATTGCTTTTAGATTAAATTCATTTCCTATTTTTCTTAAAGTAGTCACAAATTTCATTTTCATAGAAAAGCTTACATCCACATCAATACACAAAAATGTAGACAAATTGCATTTAGGAACAACCATTTAGTTTTGCATTCATATTTTATTTTCAATAGTAATTAACTCACATAAAAATTGGAAAAGAAATAATTTTTTTTGCATTCATCTAGCATAATTACATGTAGAGACTCATATAAACATTCAAAAACATTCACAACAATGATAAATCCCTCAATCTTTTGACGAGACACAAAATCAAGAAATTCACAAAATTCAACAAATTCACATCAAGAAAGCCCTCAATCTTGTCATGAGGCATAAAATTCAACAAAGCACAACAAATAATTTCAAAAGAAAAAATGAACATCCATCTCCTCCACTTAGCACTAAATTTGTCTAGGTGTAAGGGAAGATTGGATCCAAAAAGCCCTAGAAGAAATTAGGGAGAACATCCCCACACAAGAAAACCACACTAAGGAATATATTCAAGAACAAACAAAAATCTTAGATCATATCAGACAAGATACTACTAAGATGTATTGTTTTAGATTTTTAAAGATCTTTCTTAAATCATGGATGTGATGTATTCATTTCTTAGATTTCCCAAAAATGTCATCCATATAATCTTCTAAAATGTTATGCATGAGATCGTGGAAGATTAGTGCATGGCTCATTAACAAGTGGATTCAATTTTTATCAATGTAAAGGGCACGACGATGTAGCAAAACATTCCCCATGGTGTAGTAAATGTACATTTATGTTCATCTTGGGGGTTTATGAGGATTTGATTATACCCAAGGAATCCATCCATAAATGATAGCATTTCATGCCTAGTGGTAGAGTCTACAATCTAATGTCAATGTTAGGTAAGGGAAAGTTATCCTTGGGCAATGCTTTTTTAAGGTCCCTAAAATTAGTGCAAATACACACACAACCATCAAGTTTTGCAATGGGTACCATATTAGATATCGAGGGTGAATTATCAATTGGTCCATTAAAACCCACTTTTAGCATCTTCTCGAGTTCTTATTTGACCATTAAAGCAACTTTAGGTGTAACTTGTGAATCCTTTGCTTGACCAATTTTGCATTGGGATTGAGAACAATATTATGCATAACTATGTCGCTAGAGATGCCCAACATGTCTTGATATGACCAAGCAAATATGTCACCAAAATCTTTTAGTGGTATGGACATGTTACATTTTTCATATTTATTTAATCGATCTCCCATTTTTAAGATATTGTCAGTCTTTTACATCCACTTGATAGCTAAAGTACACCCAATAGTAAGTGTCGTGATCCTCTATGAATAGTTGGGTGGGTAGTGTCAAAATCATTACCTAATGAAGGAGTGTATTCCCCAAAATTTGAAGAAACTTCAAAGACATGTGGGAAGCCTCTATCGTGATGAAACATAGGCAAATCATTAGACTCCTAAGTACTCTGTCAAAGCTTGTCATTGGCAAATGTATTTAATGGAGTAGTATCCAAACAACACGTGTATATTAATTTCGAATAGACCAATGGTAAATTTGTATCACTATCAATAGAAAATGAATAACCTATTGCTTTAGTGTTATTTGTTTCAGGTATTGAATTGGTTTGATTATACCTTGTTTCAATCCTAATCCTCTTCCATTATAGCCAAACTTTTGGAAAATCGCATACCCCTACCATATTGGCTAGCTAGTTTAGATGAAGATAAGCTACATTTAGATCAATGACTAGTTCTAGATCCATGAGAGATATCGCCTTCATTAGAATGTGCATTTGGATGAGGATCCAAAGGTAACTTATCATGTATGTTCAACCCTATGGTTAAAGGTGGAATAGGATGATCCTCATATTTGGCCTTATACTTTATTGCCTTGTGATGTGAAGTTAAGAGAACCCTAATCATCCTCGTGATTAGCATGATGTGTGGATATATAAGTTCTCTAGGTGTAATTAAGCAAGTGGGAGATATTAGGGTTTGGTCTTTTCAACAATGTGGCAAAACTTATATGGATTGTCATCAACTTCAAATACACATTTCTTGTTATGAACTTAAAATTATGATGAAGTGTAGATGGAATAGCACCCATATCATGGATCTATGGATGCCCTAAAAGAATGTTGTACACTAAAGCTCTCAACACCACATGGTAGATCATGTTAAGTGTAAGGGGTTCCAAAGTGATAAAACTAAGTGATTCTCATATCACCTTGTCAAAGTCTTTAATGGTTGCCTTGGATTTGGCTAGATTAAAGTAGTAAATTTCAGTCAATGTACTTTGATTACGTTAGGTGAAGGTAACTCATCGAGTGCAAATGAAATTTTGGTTTTATCTTGAAGCATAGGTTGCAATGTTAAAAGTAACTCATTAGGAGTAATGTTAGATAGAACAACAATGCATGTGAAGACATCCTTTAGGATGTTTGTGTTTCTGAGGAGAAAATCAAATTCCAAAGAGACATTTTGGAATGAGGATTGTTAAATTGAGTATGTACATTAAACCCCATATTGATATGCATATCTAGAGAATAATCATTTGTTATAACTAAGGCATGAAAAGTAGGAATAGTGCTAGGCTCAATATGCAATGAAACACATGGTGAATTGTAAGCCATATACACAATAGAGTCTTTATGACATGAAATATCATCATAAGGTATGTCAATGTTATGTATAGGTATATTAGATGTAACATCATCAATAGTCATTAGGCTAAATATATTACTATCACATCGTAGCTCCTCACTAGGTATATGCTCATCAATATCACAAGCCATGGGTGGTGTATGATCAATATGAGACTCATGGACAAGTGTAGGTGTTTCCAAAAGGATAGGATGAGCACTAACCAACTCAATGAAAGAGGGGTAACAAAATAAAAGGTGAAACAATATATCCATTGAGAATACATCCTTATCCATAGCATAAAATGTCATTAAAGTATCGAGGATGGAAGGATAATGTGTGACGAAAGATACGAAATAATCAAAATATGAGATATGTGTATGTAGATCAGCCAAGGAACAAGACTTGAAAGGCGCCATTAGGGTATATTATCTTAGGGTGTGAGAGTTGGATAAAAGATGTAGGTCACTATGTAGTATCCAAACCCTAATCAACATATAATAAGCATATGAAGGTAAAATGAATCAAGCCGTAGGAAATCTAAAAGTATCTTAAACCCTTAAAAGAAATAAAGGTATAACCCTAAAGTCTAACCCTAGAGGTTGTACGATCAAATGAATTCACCAAAAATAGGAAAACAAACTTTCCCTTGTGGATCACTAAGCTAATTAATTAATGTTAACAATAAATATAAATTAACCTATGTAATCGGAGCTAGGTAGATAAGTCAAAATAATTATAATTTCTATTTTTAAGAAATTAAATGCAAAGGAATGGGGTACTTATTTGTGGGAACTACAATGAAAAATAAAAACCTCCTGCAATGCTAAATTTCACTTGTCTTGGTACCATAAACTATTATTCTATCTAGAAATTTCCTTGAGATCATAACAATCTTTTAAATCTTTGTGGATAGATCAAACCTGTCATGGAAGTGATCTATAACCCACAAGAATGAATCTATTGTTTGCCAACTGATACAACCAGTTTCATTATGATCTCTGCTCTTCACTGACTATTAAGGATTGACAATATCAAAACATACCTTGGAGAAGTCACCAAATCACAAGGGCCAAGTTCTCCTAGGTCAACCCCCTTGATCACACTGACTTTACTATTGTAGAAATGATCAAAGACATCACTCTTCAGTCATGCAAATGTGCTGGAATGATTAGATGCAAAAGTATCTTCATTTTAATGCTCCAAAGCAAATTGTTCCTAGAATGAAGCTCCTTGTAGTGCATAATGTTTTCAATGAATAATCAATAATAAATGAATCCACATTGAATGCCTTTAAATACCACAACATAGCAAGTAATCACACAACATTTACCCAATTGGCTCATAACGACTAGTGGAATAGGCAAGAGTCGACAAACATTTGAATTTTGAATTTTTAAATTTTGGGGTCAATTCCAAATGGTGTAGGATCGATCATGCATATCATGGCATTGGCCTAGGACCCAAAAAATGGTGCTAACATTGAGGTGGGTAATGAATTAACACATGTAATTGCATGCATACATATAATAATGGAAAGTTTTTAGAATTAAGTGCGGACACGGATGGGATAACAATCAAATATATGGGAATGTGTGTAAATGGAAGGGTGACAGAATGGAAAATGAGCCCAAATTGCACAAGAATGCTCCATTTTCCAATAGGTAAATTGTATTAAACCATTTCATCAAAATGGGCACAAAACTAAATGGTTATTGGCATGGATGTGTGAATTTCACCATTACAATGATAAATATAAAATATAAAAATTATAACATAAAAAATTAAAATTACAGCTAACCTAGGTCTAATCCTATGCACCCTATCCTCATCATGTATCGTTTCCAAAGTTTAATCCCTAGTGAGAGGAGACCAACAAAGGCTTTGTTCATGTAGTCTTTTGTACAGAAAGATATAGGGATTTCATATCATCTTTGGAAGGGGGTGAGGTTTTACCTTGACTAACTTTTACAGAGCTTAAAGCCTAATGAGAGGAGGCCATGGCCACCGCTAGGGTCTACACCTTCAATATACGAATTCAAGTCAACTGTTCACCGAAGTAGATTTCACTGAATAGTGGCAAGACTCTGTAAGCACAAAAATCACGTACAACCTCCATGAGGACCCCTATGATGATTTTAATCCTTGTCACATACATGTAAGTGTGAAATAATGTCCTTTAAGCAGCAAACCTCTTGATGACGTGTCCTCTTTCTTGTCTTGTGTTGTTTCCTCTTTGTCGATTTCTCTGTCTCCCCGTTTGCGATGTTTTTCGACACTTGTCGACTTGCATTTTTTGAGCTTTCGACCTTCCTCCTAAGCCTTGTGAGTGTCTTGTAGGCAAGTTTTCACCTTTCCCCTATGTTTTTCATCCTGTGCACCTCCTAGAAGCCTTCTAGAGGTCTTCCTATCCATCTCCCACTTTCGGTTTTCAGTTCCGTTCAACCAATCCAAATCTCCCCCTATTATTTTCAAACCTCCCCTGGAAGATCCTACAGGTGCAAGTGGAGATTTGGATTCTTGCACATGATTGACCTATTTTCGGAGGTAGAACCCCTCCTTTTCTTCTCTTCTTTCATCTCCTAACATGCTTTTCTGCAAAAGACCCTGTCCAGCCCAGATCTCTCCCGGGTGACCCAACTGGCAAAAGGGGCGACCCTGTCATTTTCACAGCCGTGGAAAAAACTCAAGTTTCTCACTCATTTTAGCTCTGTTTTCGCCTATTTTTCTTCTATTTTGCATAATTTTTTATGCCTAATATGGAGTTAACTATTTCATGCCCCCACACATGCATAATTAGCTCCATTTGATCTCAAATTAACTCTTCAATCAATCTCATGCATTCCCTTATCTCCATTTCCTCTTCAGTGATAAGCTATAATTGATTTATCACTCCATAGTTAGTTGATTTCACTAGGTAATCAACCTTGTTAACTCCCCAATCATCCTTGTTAACTCATCAATCAAATGAGTTGACTTCTCAATCAATCCCATTCCTCAAACCTATAAATACACCCCTCCCTCAAGCACAAAGGGAGGCAAATTCATTGTGCACACAGCTCTTGCCAGTTTTTGCTCTCCAACTTAGCATTCAAATGCTCTTACAGAACGAAGGTGCCTTTTTCTTTATTCATTGTTCAACCAAGCAACATTACGCTGCTTCATTCTATGCCATTGTGCTCAACCAAAGCTCTCATTGAGCTCATACAAGCTTTATCAAAGCTTCTTTTTTTGCTTCTTTGTGTTGTTTTATCATCAAGAGGATCTCCCACTGCTACAAAAAGACTCGAGGTTGCTGATATCAAGGATTTCTGAGGGTAGTGGAGTCACACAAATCTTCATTTCTCTCAGGTTCCTTCATTGTTTCATTTAATTCATAGTAATTAGAAAACCAAATTTGCTCTTGGGAACAATAAATCATTGCTTTTTCCTTGATAATTAGATCTTGCATGTTAGAATAGTTGTTTTCATAATTCTAGATCTAGATTATTAGAAGAAGCATTTTCCTCTTTTTAGACTAGATTACTTCAAAATAACTAAAACCCAAAAAACATAGATTAAGATTGCATTAGGAAAAATCATATTAGATTGCATACATATTTCCCTTTCATAGATTAAAAAGCACTTTTCATTTCCAAAATACTAAAAAAGCACAAAAAAAACATTTTGCATATCATTTAACTTTGCATGTATATAAAAAACCCTAGAATAGACAAAACTTGCAAACCCTCGATACCATCACGAGGTAACCATGGTTAAATGATCCAATCAAACCCTTGATCACATCACAAGGTAAAACACAAGTCAAACCCTAGGTCAACTAAACCCTAGGTCAAAACCCTAAAATCTAGTTAAGGTTAGTAATCACACATCTACCTCTATCCTGATTCACGAATGTGCTTAAGAGTGAGAGGAGAGTGGTTGAGGGCTATCTGTAACAAGATCGAAGAGATCAATCCACGACCAAAACAAGAAACATTTGTTCTACCACAAGGAGACCCATTTGTCCTCTTATTGTTAGAAGAAACCATACAACTCCAAATACAACAGGAACTCATCCAACACATTGAGAGACAAGAGGACATAAACGCACAAAATCGTTTATCCACACAGAGGTAGAATCTAAGAAACCCCAACAGAAGAAGAGAAACCAATGACTCTTCGAGTCATAGGGTTATCTCAACTACAACCACAATCGAGTGAAACATTCAACTTAGCACACAACAAAAAAGGCCGCAGTACTTGCTGACCCCTCTCCGCGAAGTCCAACTCTCCAATGAGCTAGACCCCCATCGTGTCTCACCTCCTCTCAACTAGCTACTTCCACGTGAGTGAGAGTGACATGGTGGATTGCCCCGTGGCAAGGAGGGAAGGGTCCATGTGCGTGCTGAAATTTGACCCAACAACCGCAGGCAACCGGAGTCACAATTTTGAGCGTACATATTTTGGTGAACCTGAAGTGAAGGGCAGAGCCTCTTGGTTATGCTTTTTGCATTCCCATTTCAAACATTTCAAAACATTTAACAGAAGCTTCAAAACATTTTCACACCATTTTTCATAGCCGCTTTAGCCACTTCAACTTTTATCGCTTACACCATCATCCGTTCCATTTATTCTGTGGTGTCTATGGCACCCCTGAATATGACGGAACCTAACCTAAACCAAGGGAATATTCCCTCAAGAGAACCATAAACTCCCTCATTTGATAGGTATGTGTCGTTGCATCCTGATGCGCCAACCACCAACTGTTATGACTACGAAGATTCTGATTATGAACAAGATCAAAGAGAATCTAGGCGTTCTCTATCTTTCAACAACCCCACTTGGGAAAACAACCCAGCCATACCAAATGCGCCACATAAAGCTAGAAGGATAGGGTCGGAGATACATCGACCTGAATAACCTTCCACAAGCACATTGAGTACTCATCTTGATGAGGAAGTTAAACCATTCGAAAAACATCTGCAAGAAGCCAAAGATGCTCAAGAGGCATTGAGGATTGCCTTGGAGGAAGAACAAAGAGAAAATGCTGCACATGAATAAGCACATCACCATGAAAATATTTGGAGAGAACATCCTAGAAATGAAGAAACACCTAGAATCGCTACTCCTACATATTTAATCGCAACTCTAGTGCAAAGAATTAGAATCTTGGAAGCAAAGCAAGCTGCTCTAGAAAGAAGGCAAAAATCCCATGAACAAGACCAGGGGGCATCTCAAAATCCTCCCTACCTAAATTATTATTCACGAAACACTAGCAACGACACATGTCTGAATGCAAATCCTCTTGTTTATAACAATCCAACAAATCTGACAATGGGTTATCAAAACCTACCTACAGGGTTATTATTATCAACCCCGCAATCTCAAAGTGCCTTTCTAGGAACATATCTCGAATATTTGAAAGAACCTTTGGACCAAAACATAAGAAACGTGTAACTACCTCGGCCATTGCCAGATCTCCCCAAGTTCAAAGGAGAAGGATTTCTGAATGCCCACATTAAAGCCTACACCATGGCCATTAGAGAACTCCTCCCTTGGGATGGGGTTGTAGCAAAAATCTTTCCAAAAACTCTTGAAGGCATCGCTTTGGATTGGTATTATCGTCTCCCAGAAGCTTCAATCCATTCGTTCAGACATCTAATCAGAGAGTTTGTCATGGCATTCGACATGAACAAACTCGTTAAAACAGGGATTAGAGAGTTCCTTACAATGAAACAAGAGCCAAACGAATCTTTAGCCCACTTTGTCACTCGATGGAGGCAAGTCCTCTATTCTTCGACTAGTGCTCCGAACATGGATCATCGAGAACTGTGCGACCTCTTTTTGCATGCCCTTAACAAGGACATGAGGGAAGATGTTCAAAAATTGCCATATAAATCCTACGAAGAGGCATTGGAAAGTGCTTTGAGGATTGACCAAGCCGCCATTGATAGCGATCGGAAGACTTACGACACCAACGGAAAACTTTGAACATCCAAAGGAACAGAAAAAACTACATCCAATGTGCCCCAAGAGAAGGATGTCAATGTCATAAAAAACAATCCTGGTAATGACAAATGACAACAAAAAGGAAATCAAGGATCAAACCGACCTTCATACGAGCCCAATACTTATTGTTGGTTCCACGGGACAAAGGGTCATGAAACAAAGACTTGTTATGGATACAATAAAGCCATCTCCAAACTTACTCCAGATCAACAAAAGAACTTCCTTAAACTCCTCCAATCCTAGAGAAAGGAGAAGGAACCTCAAATTGAGAAAGGGAAGGCCAATCAAAACAATTCCAATAACATAGAGCTAAACCAAGAAGCGTTTGTGATCCATGAGGAAGAACAAACAGATCAAATAGAAAATGTATTCTCACAAGTAATAAACTTGTTGAGAGCCTCTCCCTCACGTCATAAGACATTTCTGGAAGTGCTGGAAGTAGGATGTTCTACACAGGAGGAATCAACTCCTCTTACATTCGATGTTTCCAAACTACCTCAAAGTGAAGGAAGTAAGAAAAAGGATTCACCTCTATACATACAAATTCAAGTCGAAGAGGTCACTATAAAAAGAGTAGTGGTGGACGAAAGGATTGGCGATCAACCTTTTGCCAATGTCCTTTCTACGAAGGATGGGATACAACAAAACATGAATCAAGAAACAAACTGCCACATTAAGGATTTACGACAGTCATGACATCCAAATAGTCAGAAAAATTAGCCTACCACTAACTTTGATGGGTAAAACCATCTCTACGGATTTCTATGTTATCAACCGAGAAACCAATTACAATATGATCCTTGGGAGGCCTTGGATTCATGCCATGAAGGCCATTACCTCCACTCTATTCCAAGAAATACATTTCCATCATCTAGGAAAGGTCACCATTGTCAAAGCAGACCCTGATCCTTTTAGTATCTATAGGAAGGAATAGGAAGAAAAAGATAAGAAGTCGAAGATGCAAGAGAAACAGAAAGAGGAAACTCAGGATGTTCAAATGAATACAAGCGCTCACAACATATCCTATCAAAGAATGGATGATCTTAGGGAATTCCCCTTTTGATCCGCATACCACTAAACCCCATGCACCGTTTGGCTTAGCAGCCATTCCATGTATCAATGAATGGGATATCAAAAACCTCTTGGTTGGAACAATTGAAATCGTCGAAGAAGGAGATGAAAAAGAAGAAAAATGGACTTCTACTTATGAGTTTGGAGAAACATTTCAATCACAAAACCATGAAAACTTGTGGACCCTACATTTTGACGGAGCTAGTTGCAAAACGGGGGTAGGAACGGGGATAATCTTGACATCTCCCGAAGGAAAAGTCCTCACCTTCGCCTTTAGATTAGATTTTTTTTGCACCAACAACATCACTGAGTACGAAGCCCTATCCCTAGGAATCATGTTAGCCATGAGAATGGGGGTCAAAAAAATCTCTGCCTTTGGAGATTCTCAGTTGATAATCAACCAAGTTGTAGAAAATTATGAAACAAGATCAGAATGATTGCGAAATTATAAAGAAACCATTAGGAAGCTAGTTCAGTTCTTTGACTTCTTCTCCATCAAAGCCATACCTAGAGAAGAAAATCAAGTGACAGACTCAAAGGCCACGTCAGCCGCATTGTTCTCACCACATGCGCAATTGCAAAATTTAGAATATATTGTCCCAGTGCGCGGAGAGTTGTTATTGGAAAGCAAAGAATTACCAAATATCCTGAATTACGCCATGGGTCAAGAAGAGAGACAAACCCAAGACTACATTGAGAACGATGAAGCCATCTTGGAATAACTACATGCTTATGATGGACTTCCAAGAGTACACCACAAAAAAAGATACATGCTCTTCCCTCATCCAAAGGACTATTTTGGGAATGAGAAAGAAAACCTCTAGATTGAAGTAAACTCAGATTTACCGCCTACCCTCAGAAGTTTGAGGAAGGATACCCGTCCCTAATTGGAGATACAATCGACATTAATGTTGGAACACCCGAAAAACCTAGGATGTTAAAATTAGGAGAGCTAAATGACGAAGAACTAGAGGAGTACATAGAATTCCTCATCGAATATTCTGATATATTCGCATGGGCATATTCAGACATGCCAGGATTAGATCCAAAGGTTGTAGTGCATAACTTAGTGACAAAACCATATGCGAAACTTGTGAAACAAAAACCAAGGCCCATAAAGCCACAAGTAGCTGAAATGGTGAAGGAAGAAGTGAAAAAATTGCTAAATGTCAGTTTCTTCAAACCTGTGGATTATTCAAATTGGGTGTCAAACATTGTCCCAGTTTTGAAGAAGAATGGAAAAATTTGGATGTCTTGATTTTAAAGACATCAATCAAGCTTGCCCAAAGGATGACTTCCCTTTACCATCCATTAATCAAATTGTTGATTCAATGACAGGTTACGAGATCCTTTCCCTCATGGATGGTTTTCAGGATATAACCAAATCAAAATTGCAGAAGTTGACCAAAACAAAAATGACATTCACTACCCCCTGGGGGACTTTCTGCTACATAGTCATGCCATTCGGGTTGAAGAACGCAGGAGCCACCTACCAGAGGGCAATGACACATATCTTTCACGATTACATCCACAAGATAGTCGATGCATACGTTGATGAGCTCCTGGCTAAGTCAGAACAAAGATCAAAACATGTGGAGGACCTTTGCAAAATCTTCAATAGGCTTCGAGAGTATAAAGTAAGGCTGAACCCTAAAAAATGTGTTTTCGGAGTCACGACAGGAAAATTGTTGGGATTCATCATCTCATGAAGAGGCATAGATGTTGACCCAGCTAAGGTCAAAGTAGTCTTAAATACAACCCCACCAACAAGTGAGAGAACAATAAGAGCCTTTTTGGGACAATTGGGTGCGATCAAACGATTCATACCAGACATGACTTTCAAAATTCATCCAATCAATCAGTTATTAAAAAATAAGTTGGCATTACTTGGATGGTGGACTGTCAAAATGCATTTGAGCAAGTGAAGAAATTCATGCTAACCCCACCCACGCTAATGCCACCAGAACATGACAAACCCTTCATCTTATACTTCAAAGCAACCGATATCTCCGTAGCATGCATGGTAGCTCAAGAAGATGAAGGTGGAAGAGAAAGAGCCATCTATTTCATAAGTTGAACCTTGTTGGAATATGAGAAGAACTATACCCAAGCTGAAAAAGAATGTCTTGCCATAGTCTTTGCAACCCAAAGGATGCGACACTATATGTTGAATTAGGAAACTAAAGTCATGATACAATCAGAGCAACTGAGGACTTTCTTAAATCCGCCCATGCTCTCAAGAAGAGTTGGCCGATTCATAACTTTGTTGAGTGAATTTGAGCTAACCTACGTCAACCAAAAAGCAGTCAAAGGACAGATAATAGCAGATTGGTTAGCAGATAATCTAGTTCCCCAAGAGGAGCCTATGAATGAATATTTTCCTGATGAAGAGATTTGTGTGGTAGATCTTGAGAAGTATGCAGCCTCATATTGGTAAAAAGACGACCCCTTTGGGAAAAACACAACCCCTTTGGGAAAAAGACGATTGCGCGTCCTCACTGCAAGATATGTTTTAGTAGACGATGTGCTCTATCGAAGGGCCCTAGACAGAATGTTACTTCGATGTGTTGACAAAGAAGAAGCACGAAAAATCTTAGAGGAGTGTCATAGCGGAATCTGTGGAGGAAACTTTGGTGGTGTTGTACCCATACGAAATTTTTCGTATATGTGCCCAAACACACCTCCCAAGCAGCATGTAGCCTTGTCATTACTACTCTAACCCTGTAGGTACAAGACATATCAAAAGATGGCGAAGCAAGGCTCAAATGGAGGGAGATTCTGGTTGGCCAATCAGGCTTGAAGCAGTGAAAGAACATCAAAAAAGAGGAAGTTGAAGTGATGAATTGAAGGCCATAATGACATAAAGGAACCAAGGGAAGCAATGCAAATACATCTGGCAAATCAAATTTCAATTTTGAAATTTTTGAAATTTGCATTTTTGGGCGTTTCTGGCTAAAATGTGCTCCATCTTGGAGTATAATTCATGGAGGAGAGGCTTTAATGAGAGCTTTAGATCATATGAGCTTGATTTCCAAACTTCAAGATTCTGTCATCAAATGAAGAAATTACGGCAAAAAGATCTCAAGGCAAAGGCAAATGATAGTGATCTAGGCAGCCTCTATCAAAATGGCAAAGGCAAAGTTCAAAGTTTTCCAAGGTCAAGAATCATAAAGAATGAGCCTTGAAATTGGCTAAGTCTAGCGTCCTAAAGCCTGATGTTTTAAGATCCTAAAAACTGTCTAAGTCTGAAATCTGGTGGATCATCAAAAATCTAGAATCTGCATGTTGAATCCCATGGATTCGGGACCTATCTCAAACATCCTGAAAGTATATTTCAAAATATTTAAAGTGTAAGAAACCTATTCTTAAATATATTTTTAAATATACTTCCATCTAGGACACTCAAAATCAAACTCCAAAATGGTGCTCAATTTGCCCAAAAGCCACGCCTTTTCCATCCTTGCAAAAAGTGCCTAAAATCCCTAATTTGCATGCCTATTTTGAACCTCCAAATAGGCGCTTATTTCACCCAATTTCCACACCTTTTTGGCATACATAAAAGGCAACTAAATCATCAAAAACTCATGCCTATTTTCAACCTTTCAAAAAGGCACCTAAAACCTCAAAAATGCACTCCTTTTTGACATATCCAAAAGGTGCTCAAAATGAACAAATCCCACGCCTTTTTATGCCTAGAGAAAAGCGCTCTATTTTGATGAATTGCACTCCTTTTTCATTTAAGATTTTTGCATGGAGGGAAAAGAAAAGCAAGCTAAATTTAGAGACAAAACCTATTTGAAACCCTAAAAGGTTATTTGCTTCTATAAAGGATGTATTCATGCATTCTATTTGTCATTTCCAAGGTTGTGCAAAGGGTTTGGAGGCTGCACATCAATTGGAAACTCCATTATTGAAAGCTTTGAAGCTTTAGAAGGCATATTTGAAGGATTGGAGGAGAGGCATTTCACATAGAAGGCCAAGATATCACTATTTTGCATCATTCTATCCATCTTTCTTTCATTCCAAGTCTTGCTCACTCCCTAGAAAAGCATTTCTTCACATTGGCGGCCATTAATGGAAGATTAAAAGCTTGCAAAGGAAGGATTCAAAGGCATTGAGGAGTTGATCTTCCCATATAGGGCAAAGTCTACACATTCTTGCATTATCCTATGCGTTTCCATCACACTCAAAGGCGTATATGTTCACAGGAAGGCCATTTATTTGCGTTGGTGGCCATTGTTGAAGGGTTTTCAAGCTTTTCTTTTGCAGATTTGAAGCTTCTTCGGACCAACAAAGCATAAAGGGAATAGATTGGTCACTTCTCAGCCTCTTCTTCCCTATTCTCTTCCATCACAAGGTCCATCTTCATGTTCCTAAGGCAGCGCCCAAACCCAGAAAGCCATTTTTGATGATTTTTCAAGGATTTTCTTCACTGGTCATGGCTATTCATAGGCAAAATCACCACCTATAGCCAAAATAAAATTGATTTTTGAGGCCTATATGTCCAAAATTTCTCATTTCTGGCACATACCCACCTCGGCAAAAGGTGTCTTCCATCATCTTAGACCAGTTTGAGCTCAAATCTGTCAAATATTTGAGGGTACAACTCCAAATTTTCATTTTCCAAAGGTAAAATATTAATTTTTTCACAAAAAATTAAATTTTGGACAGCGAAAAGAAAACTTGTTTTTCTTGGGCAGCGAACACACAGAGATCCAGATTAGCAATTTTCAAGGCAAAAAGGCATCAGAACAAGGCCCCTCCCAGTCATCATGCAATATTCATCAGTCACCATTGAGGCTAAATCTTTGCTCAAACATGAATATTCCAAGGTCAAAGAAACAGACTTGTGACAAGTTTCACCTCGAAGAATATAGCCTTGGAGTTGGCTACGTGGAAAGAAAGGCTTTTGGGCATTGAAAAATATGCCATTGATTTTGTCTAAAACATTCCTTGTAGGTATTTCAGTGATGAAGGCGTAAATTGCTTTGTTCATATTTTGCAGGAGGAATTCATTCAACTAATCCGCGAAAAGTTTTGTGGTGATCCCCACGTAGACAAAATATACCTCATGGTTGAAATTGCATCAAAGTTTGCCAAGGCTAAAAAAGATTTTGAGGTTTTTGCGAAAATCATAAAAGGATGCTTCCATTGACCTATAGATGAGGACGGTTCACCTTGATTCCATGATTATGCCAGATGAGGCTAGGATTGAGGAATTTGAGAAAATTCTCAATTCTCATACTTAGTCAATTTTTCACTATCTGCAGGAGGGATTTATTTTTGGTAGCAAGAGAGATTTCCAAAGCAGTTTCTATTTTGAGAACTGACTTTACTATCTTGATTTAAATTTATTTTTGGAATTTGCTTTTGGAAATCATGCAAATTCAGTTAACTGAATTGCATGACAAGATACTTTTAGTTTTAATTGCTAATAAGCTTGCATGCTTCCCATGTAGCAATTAGATCTAGAGTGAAGAGTGTTAGTTAACTCTTCCTTTTATTTCCTTGCACCTTTGCTTTTTAGGTATAAATAAGTGTATTCTACACACTTAAACTCTCTAATGGTAAATGCTGAGACTAATTTTTGCTCGCATTTTATTGTTAAAGCAGTGTTATTTGTTCTGGTCTTTTGATTAATGAGAATATGCATCATGGTTTCTGAGATCTATCTTGTTGTCAAGAGTTCTGAAAATCGTTCATGACTTCGTGCATGAGCAATTGTTGTTGAATTCTTTCAGTCAGAGGTTAAGTATTTGGGTCATGTTATCTCTGGAGAGGGTATTGCGGTGGATCCCTCGAAGATCCAAGCTATTATGGATTGGCCTGCACCCACTAATGTTTCTGAGGTCCGTAGCTTTATGGGACTGGCAGGTTACTATCGTCGTTTTGTTATGGGGTTTTCGAGGATTGCCCATCCTATAACTTCTCTTCAGAGGAAAGGGAAGAAGTTTGTTTGGTCAGAGCAGTGTCAGGCAGCTTTTCAGACTCTTAAGGAGCAGTTGACTAGTGCACCGATTTTAGCAGTTCCTGATCCAGATAGAGACTTTGTTGTTTGTACCGATGCTTCCTTGGAGGGTTTGGGGGCTATTCTGATGCAGGATGGTCGCGTGATTGCCTATGAGTCTCACAAACTCAAGGATCACGAGTTGAACTATCCCACTCATGACCTGGAGTTAGCAGCAGTGGTGCATGCCTTGGTGAGATGGAGACATTTTCTGTTAGGGCATCGGTTTGAGCTACATAGTGATCATCGTAGTTTATAGTATATTTTCACGCAGCCAAACTTGAATGCGAGACAGAGGCGTTGGATGGAGTTCCTATGCGAGTATGACTTCGAGGTCAAATATATTCAGGGCAAGGAGAATGTGGTAGCAGATGCTCTTAGTCATCGGAGGCACGAGATCTCAGCAGTCTCTCTTACAGTTGATTTGAGAGGTCAGATTCTCGCTGCTCTTCCGACAGACAGTTGGTGCCAAGAGGTGAGATCCGAGTTTGAGTCTGGTAGACCCTTAGAGGGTAGATTCTCCGGTTACTCGTTTGAGTCAGATGGTCTTTTGCGACATTTGGGTCGGATTTATGTGCCTAGTTCTGAGGGTCTTCGTACTCTAGTTTTGTCTGAGGCGCATCGGGCACCCTATTCTGCTCATCCGGGTGTCAAGAAGATGTATGCAGATCTGCGTCAGCTGTACTTTTGGGGTGGCATGAAGCGGGATATTGCTGATTTTGTGTCGAGATGTCTTGAGTGTCAGAGGGTGAAGGCAGAGCACCAGCACCCTGCAGGTCTTTTGCAGCCTCATTTGATTCCAGAGTGGAAGTGGGATATCATTTCGATAGACTTCATTGTCGGTTTGCCGATGTCCGCTCGACGACATGATGCTATTATGGTCACTGTGGATAGGTTGACGAAGGTAGCTCACTTCTCTCCTGTCCGTGCTTCCTATAATGCTTCTACGGTGGCCAGAGTGTTCATGGAGGACATTGTCAGACTTCATGGGATTCCTCGTAGGATCATCTCCGATAGGGATCCAGTGTTCACTTCTGCCCTTTGGACTTCCTTGCAGCATGCCTTGGGGACACAGCTGAACTTTAGTTCAGCTTATCATCCTGAGACTGATGGTCAGACCGAGAGGGTTAATCAGGTTCTCGAGGATATGTTGAGGATGTATGTGATGGATCGGCAAAGCCATTGGGAGGATTACCTGTTTCTGGTGGAGTTTGCCTATAATAATGGATATCACAGTTCTATCGGCATGTCTCCATTTCAGGCCTTGTATGGTCGTCCTTGTAGGACCCCTTTGAGTTGGGATCGTCTGGAGGATAGAGTTCTTCTAGGTCCCGATATGCTTAGAGATATGGAGCAGCAGGTTGAGAGGATTAGAGAGCATTTGGTGGCAGCTCAGGATAGACAGAAAAAGTCTGCTGATGCTCATAGGATCGATCGTCAGTTTTCAGTTGGGGATCGGGTGTTCTTGCGTGTGCGACTGCGAAAGAGTCCAATCCGCTATGGAAAGGGTTCTAAGCTAGCACCACGCTTTGTAGGACCTTTTGAGGTGTTGGAGAGGATCGGTCCTGTTGCTTATCGCCTTGCTTTGCCGCCTAGCCTTTCACGCATCCATGATGTGTTTCATGTTTCAGTACTTAGACCTTACTTTCCAGATATTGCTCATGTTCTTGATTGGACTGCTCTACAGGTAGAGGACGGGCAGCTGGCTTTGGAGCCCATAGGCATTCTTCAGCACAGGAGACTTGCTCTCAGGGGCAGAGACGTAGAGCAGGTCAGGGTCCAGTGGGACCCTAATGATGAGACCTCTGCTACTTGGGAGGATGCTTCCAGGATGAGGGAGTTATATCCTCACTTATTCGCAGGCTTCCAGGAGTAAGCCTAGGTCTAGGGGGGGAGGATGTAATGCCCCTCACGTTTTGGCTTGTGTTAGATGTTATTTCTATTATTGCTTTCTGTCAGTTCTGGAACAGTTGATAGTTTTATATTGCATAATTACAGTTTCGAGATTTTTGGACTAGTATGTATTGGTTTATGCTCTCCTTAATCTTGATGGACCTTGTCGATGGAGGTATTGATGACATTATGATTATTTCAGTTTTGATGAGATGGATATGCTTAGTGATGGTTAGAAAATATCATGTTTATGCTGCTGATTATAGTCTTGTGTTGGAGCGGGGACGGTGTAGTACTGCTCGGATCGAGCACCCTACTACGCCGCGATTCTCTGTCTCGGTGTATGTGATATATATATATTTACAATTATATAACCCATTGGTTTTCACGCAGGTTGCAGGTACCGGGCCTCGACTCCACCTGACTTAGCAGGTCTGAGCGGGCCCTACACCATGGATATTGTTGATGGAGATAACATGAGGTTTATTCCCTAGGTCAGTTTAACCTTCAGTTTGTTAGTCGTCATGTGGTTTGAATGTTACTGTCGAGTTTTGGGTAGTTAGCCCATCTGTATCTGGGTATTGCTTAATGAGGTAATGTGGTATTAAGAATATTTAACAGCTTGTCGAATACTATATTATTTTGCTTAATTGGAATATTATTTAAATAAATTCCAATATAGATTAAGTGGAATATGCTATGATTTAATCAGTATCTATGTCATAAGTTAATATGATTAATTAGTATATCGTGTCTTTGAAAAAATAGTATTGGATGCTAGTTTAATGATTTTTGAATGATCATTTATTGTTGGATAGTTGTCAAGAAGCAGAAAAATTCTATGTTAAGTAAAAATTCAATTTCTCTTAATGAAGGGGATTGTGTCTCAGATTTGGGGGTTACTGGAATTAATGGTTGTTGTCTATTTTTGGTCTCGGGAGGTTTTGGTGTGAGAGGGTTTTTATGTCTATGGTTATGTTTGTTCGGGAAGGGGGGGATGTTTCAAGGAAATATTTTGCAGAGAAAGGAAAAGAAATTCTGAAAGAAGATTCAATTCTGGAGCGTGAATTGTACGGGTATGTCTTGTGAATCTCTGTATATTCTTTGTCTTTGTTTGCTCCGAAGAATTAGAGTTCTTGTTGAATTCTTGTTGATGGTTACTCTGGCATAGAATCGACTTGTTAGTCGCCCTTGTTACGTTTGTAAACTCCTTGCTCTGGTTGGTTGCTTGTTGGAAGGATTGGTAAAATTTTAAATTCTTCAAGTAACCTTTTCAACCTCAACCTATTTATCTGATGGAACTACTGCAATTTTTGCCTGTAGATCAATTCTTGAACTTTTCTTATGATGACATTTTTCTCCTCTGACTTAATTAATGAGCTTGTAAATCCTTCCTACATTATTCTTCAAATTTCGTTCTCATTGTTCTATTATATCTTGCCCAACCATCAATTCCTATTTCAACCTCTTAGTGAAGGTCTCTGTAGCAGCCCACATCAATTTGTGAGGCACATGCAATCTCTATGACAGAGCTTACTTAGTCTCAATCAGAAATCAATGTAACTTTTGGAGGGAATCACGGCAGGGCAAAATATTATGCACCTTCGGTTAAATCAAAACCAATTTCACTTACCTATTCTTTTAATCAAGTGATGAGAACCACTTAGTCCCTTGTGTCAACCGATTCCCTCATCAATCTTTAGCTCTGTGTGTAATGTTTTGTTTTCTTGCATGTCAATCAATCAATGATCAGATGATGTAATATTTCTTTGGACTGGAGGTGAATCTCAGGGACTATCCTTATTGAGTGCTCTCCATCATATGCAAATTGGATTTCAATATTTTCCTTTCCAAATTTTTATCCTAATAACATTTTCTGAGTTTTTTTTCTTGCGGATTGAGAGTTCATGGCAGAGCCTCTTCCTTGTAAGCTAGCAATCCATTCTCATTAGATTTTTTTTTGGCCACTTTATGGCACGTCTTGGCAGGCTGTTCTCAACTGGCTACTCCTAAAACTTTATACCAAAAAGAAATCCAACTTTCAAACTACACTTTGGTCGATCCATAACATGGTTGATTAATGTTGATAAATCTTTCCTACCACTGCCGTATGGTCTCCCTTCTCTTGCATTTATCCCTGCTCTTTCTGAAATTTCTTCTACCTCTAGCCTCTTCCTCTTTGGCTCTGCAACATTGGAAGACTTGAGCCTTTCTCAAAGTAGATTTCTGCATCCTCTTCTTGGCCACCGTATGGCATCTCATCAGAAACTCAGTCGCTTGCAATAAATTAATCCTCATTCTCTTGTGGTGATTGACAGAAAATTTCAGTATGTTTTTTTTGTTAACATGCTTCTTAGATCCTTTGATTATTGTGTTTTTTTTTTTCCTTATGAAAAGAATATTTAGAAAGTGTATAAATATTTACTCTTGCTTCTGCATGGCATTGAGTGTATGTTCAGAAAAAAAAAAAAAAAAAAAAAAAAAAAAAAAAAAAAAAAAAAAAAAAAAAAAAAAAACAAACCGTTTATTTCTGATCATTACGTAGGAATAGAAGGAAACTTGTTTTTTAGAAACAAAGACATGACTAGAACTCTAAAATTAAATAGATCAGATATGGGAGACTACTTAGAAATCTATGTTTTTTTAAAAAAAAGAAACTAAAGCTTCTTACTTTAGAACCGTGAGCCTCTTCCTTATATTTTTTTTTATTTCATAAAATTTTATCTTATTATTTAAGGGGAAGTATAAATGGTTTTAAATAAAGAAAGAAAAGTATATATATTTTCTTATACTAGAATGATTTTATTTTTTTTATTTTTTTAGGGAATATTTAAGAATTTTCCCTATTTATATTATATATGGATTTATTTATTTTTAGATAGAATGTGAAATATCTTGGAAATATGAATGAAAATTTATTTTGTATTATTTTACAATTATGGAATGCCGTGTTAACAACTATCATTTTGGGATAGGTATGTTTTTAGATTATGTATCTATTTGTTATTAAATGACGGTTGTTAATTTGTTTATGGAATCCTCTACTCACTAGGGTAGAAATATTATTATGTCATAGGGTAATTGTGCTATTGGGATATCAACACTAGTGTCTAAAATTATTAGAATTTGATTTTTGAATAATGTTTATTTTAGTTGGAAATTGAGCGTTGTTTTTCTTTTTCTTCTCTTCTTGAAGAATGATAAGACATAAACAAGATTCTTAGAGATGGAATTATGATTAATGATAGTGAATTCCTTGATAGGTTTCCTAGGAATGTTGATCTATAGATAACTCTCATAGGGTACAATTTAGTTGAGTGCAAGAGTATTTGTATACAAAAGATCAAGTATGCTATGATGAATTAATGTTTTGTTTTAAATATAGAGTCATACTTATGAAGGGAATGGAAGTTGTTTGGCAATAAATTCGATAGGAATGATGTTACTCTTGGAAGTAGTTTTTAACTAGAGTTGTATAGAATAGTATTACATTGTGATCTAGATTAGCGTTCATGATTACATCTTAGTGTAGTGGTGAATAGGGTTCATATGATTCCAATTGTCTTATATCTTTGAGTAAAATCTATAAGTGAATCCTTGGATGACTATGAAGCAAAAAGAAGATTATCGTTTCTTGAAAATCAATGTGGGGTACTTGTTATTAAATCATGTGTAAAGGTCTGCGGTTATAGTTTAAATGTAATTATCTCTTTTACATGGAAGTGATAACTCTTTGGATATAGCTTGTATTATTGTAATTATCCTTGTTGGGTTATGATTTTATTATGTTAACCTTGTCTGGTGATGGTGGGAAGTTACCCTTGGAACTAATCAGGTATTCTTGTCAGCTTGTATTGAGAATGTTTTGAGTATTCACCCCCTTGTCGATCTTGCATTATATCATGGTCGTGGAACCTAGTTTCCCGAAGGGGAAAGGTGATGTAGTAACCGGGTGAAGAACTTACTCACCGACTCCAGAGGTCTTACTTTTTGGTCTTTGGCATTGGTTCTTGTGTCTCATTGTTTTATGAGGTATGGTTGAGCTTGAGTAGGGCAATGGGAATTGTGTGTTGTGGCTAGTGATTGGATCTTGTGATAATCAGAATTGTTATGTAACCATTATCCTTGCATGTTGTGGTTTGACTGTTTGGTCAGAGAACGCTAAGGGAGTGGCTTCCATGGTGGGGCCGGCGCCTAGCAAGAGGTCGCCTGGGTAACCCCATGGAAGTGGTAAACAAGTGGAAACCTAATAATGTATCTAGGAGGGTTGGGTAGTAATACACTTAACAAGATAATTAATGTGACCTCACCCACACCTTGAGTGCTCTCATAGGCTAAGGGTGGGAGGAGAAGGCCTGGTTGGCAAGGCCGACCTCCTCGTCTCCATGAGAGGACATGTCGGCTCCGCATGTGTCACCCTATGGGGCCGGCACCTAGAGAGAGGCTGCCAGGGTAACCATAGATGGGGGCCGGCTTCTGGTGAGAGATAGCCTGGGTAACCCATGCTAGGGCCATGCGATGACACTCTCCTTACGCGGTTCAGTATTTTCTCTTCATACTTGTTGGTACCTCTGGAGTGTGATCTTGTTTTCATGTCTGATCTAGTCTGATGTTTTGATCTGTCTTGATGAGTACTGTCGGTCTTGTGCAATCTGTACATCATGTTTGTTTTCTTGGAGTCTGGTTGGTAGTTGTGTTCTTGACTGCAGCCTTGACCTAGTGGTAATCCTCTTGTTATCTCCTAGCTCGGTGGGGTGGACCTCAGGGTTCCACACGGTTGGGAGGTAGAGCTATCCATTGGTTCTCTTGGAGATTCAGTTTGAGCTTTGTGCAGAGTTGTTCCAGTTTCGGGTGGCTTTCATTCTTCAGCAGTGTTGTATATCTTTCTTATGTACTATTTGTAAATCGACAAGATCGATCTCGAAATCTTGTATTCTTGCAATCTTGTATTCTTGCAATCTTGTATCCTTATAATCTTGTAATCTTGTAATCATGTAATTTGGAACTGGGGCTATGTAATCAAATTATATTGTTGTTGATAAAGTTATTGGGTTATTTAATTCAATAGTTAATGTTTATCACTCTTATGGTTTAACTTATTTTCTAATGCAGTTATGTTGCCCTAGGGTGGTTAGAGGTGCACTTTTCTTCATGTTGTGTTTTATGATATCCTTGGATATAGTTGTTGCACTTTATTACCTTCAAAAAAAAAATTATTCTATAATTTTGCACTTGTTAGCCTTCCACTCTAGGGTTGCATGACGGGGCATTACAAATTATCTTTGTTCTTTTGTGTTGAAAATCTCCAAGTTGTTCCTTCGATTTCTTTATGCTTTGGATTTACTTAAAGAAATCAAAAATGTTTTAAGATAGAGTTAGTTATTTTCTTCTGGAAAGCTTTAGAAAATCTTATAGCCTTGCAGAAGAGCTTCATTGCCTTGTGCTCGTGCCCTGAGAAACCAAAAAATAGGTTATTTTGTAAACATCTTTTTAATTTCTTTGTTGAGGGAGCTTCCCCTCCTAATTTGAAGAACAGTCCTACTATACACGCTGTTCATTTTTCTTTCTCACTGAAAGGTGCAAAATTAAACACTAACAGGTAGTGATGCTATGACGCAGAAAATACATAGAATGGGATACTTCTGGCCATGTTTACAAGGGGATGAGATTAAGTTCATAAAGAGGTGTCTGAAATGTCAGGCTTACGCTCATGTTCATCACATGCCAACAAGAGATTTGCAACCGATCGTTACCCCTTGGCCCTTTTCCACCTGTGGACTAGATCTGGTGGGGAAGATATCTCCCCCATCAACAGATGGACATCTATTCATCATTACCGTGACAGAATATTTCACAAAGTGGGTGGAGGCCATGCCTCTCACCACAGTGTCAGGTGTCATAATAGCTAAATTCATATTGAATCAAATTATTTGCCGGTTCGGAATCCCTCAGGGGATAGTGACAGATAATGCCTCGTCATTCAAAAATCCACAAGTAAGAGAATTATGTAAGAGATTCCACATCAATCACAAATCCCCTTTAGTCTACTATCCTCAGGGGAATGGACAAGTAGAAGCTACCAACAAAACTCTGAAAGCAATACTGGTCAAAATTGTGAAAGATTCTAAGAGAGATTGGCATTTACAGTTATACCCAGCTCTGTGTGCATATAGAACAAGCGTTAGGACTCCAATTGGAACCACCCCTTATGCCCTCACTTTTGGGTCAGAGGTGGTATTACCATTGGAAGTAGAATTGCCTAGCCTGAGAGTGTCATTACAAGGATTATTGGACAACAAAGAGTATAGAGCAGTAAGGTTGGCCAAATTAGAAATGATGGACGAAACACGCTTGAGAGTTGTTCAAAGACATGATTCTTATCTAGCAAGAATGAAAAAGTAATATAACAAAAAGGTCATCCCAAGACTCTTTCAAGTGGGAGATCTAGTGCTTAGAATAGACAATCTGATTCATAAAAGAGCTGGTGAAGGACAAAAATTAAGACCTAATTGGATAAGTCCTTACATGGTCAAAGAAGACGTCGGAAACAGTGCCTATCTCTTGTGCACAATGGAGGGAGAGGAATTTGGCGAAATAGTCAATGCCTTTCACCTCAAGAAATACTGTCTAAAAACCAAAAAAATCATAAAGCATAAAAATACAAAAAAAACTATAAAAATATGTTAATTTAAGACGGACAACTGAGAGGGGGGGTGAATCAGTTGTCCCAAACTTTATTTTCTTTAAGCACTTAAATCCTTCTTGTAATTCAACAGCATAATAATAAATCAATCATGGAAGCACAATGCAATAATTCAAGAGCATAAACACATTAACACATATGACACCAAGATTTTAACGTGGAAAACTCGGTTAAGGAAAAAACCACGAGGTGACCAACTCAAGATTGTATTCTTTGTTAAAAGAATAGGAAGAATAAAATAGCACATGCCAATTAGGGCTCACTGCCCGAGCACACTGCTCACAAGAGGCCCACTGCCTACAGGAGACACACTGTCTATAGAATAATAAATATTACATACTTGAACTGAAGATTAGCATCTTCACCATGCTTGAGTCAGTTCCATTAAGCCTAACACTTCTACTATGTTTTTCGCTCTTCTCCTCTCTACCACTTCCTCATCTCCACATTGATACTTTGAAATGACTTCACAACTCTTATTCATACAAGACATCGACTTTGGGATAATCATCAAAGTTGGCACAATATACACTTTATTTTATTACAGAGCAAATACACAAATACAACTTGTCTTATTACAAAAGACTTCATGCGTATCACCACACAATCGGCCACATATATCTGGGACTTCAATCTTCTTTGAGGAACACGCCATGCTTCACAGAACATCTTCAAGATCATCTGCAAGATGTGCAAACCATCCGGTCAGCCATGATTAGGAAGAACTTCATCATCCGGAAGTAAACCTTCAATTACGAGCTCAATCTTCAATGCGGATCACCAACATGAACTGGACACAATTTAGAGACCCCCACAAGCTTGCCTGAATCACCAAGAACATCCACGCTACTTCTGTCTATTGAAATCATTCTTATCTTCATCTGAAACCTCAAGAACACATTATGTCATCACTGTCACATTAGAATAAATGCTTGCGGATCTCTAGACCACGAACCAATTGAGTTGTCAATTCACATTGGCTTCCTAAACACTCCATCAAATCCGTAGAACATGATATTGCATTTCCGGATCTTACTGGACCTATTTGAGTCACTCTATCACCTTTGAACACCTGCCAGAACCGGTTTCACTCAAGTGGCCATAACTTCTTCAAATCTTCATGCGGACCTCTCAAATCTTGATTGGATCATCTTTAGACACATATCTACAAACCCTTTGATGTGCATTCCCTGATCCTCATCTTAGCTAGGATCTTCACTTCATAGAGCTTCACTGTTCTTCTCTGTTTCTGATAGGACTAATTTTCTCAATATCCTTAGCACACAGCTCATCCAATTATTGACATCAATGCAACAGGAGTATGTTGACATCAATGACAACACCGGTTAGGCCCATACTTGCAACAATCTCCCCCTTTGTCATTGATGGCAACATATGATGTGAAAAACTGTTTTAACCATCAAGACAAGAACTTCTCCTTACTGACTGACATAGCTCCCCCTATCAACAATAGTCATTCATATGTCTTCTCTTCCTTTACTGCTCCCCCTTTGATCAACAACCACTTTTGTTTTTCACATGTCTTCTCTCCCCCTTTGACATTAATGGCAAAGGGCACATACTTGCATCAATCAGAATCATACAGACTGCTCCCCTTGAGTAGCAGCTTCCTATCATCAATCTGGATCACAAGATATGACTGTGAGAGCCACTAGACTGATGCACATCAGTGCACCTTAATTAAGAACCGGAGGGGTAATAACCCCTAACTTCTCCCTGAGATACTCAAAAGAGTCCTTAGGTAGAGGTTTAGTAAGGATGTCTACAGTCTAATCCTTAGAGGGCACAAACTCCAATCTGACTTCAATCTTGTTCACCCGCTCTCTCAAAAAGTGAAACTTGATAGATATATGTTTTGTCTTTGAATGCAACACTAGATTTTTTGAAATGTTTATTGCACTTGAGTTATCACAGAAGATTGTGATAGGTTTCTCATACTCCACTATGATGTCTCTTAGCATTTGCTTCATCCACAATACTTGAGTGCAACTACCTACTACTGCAATATATTCATCTTTTGCAGTGGATAGAAATATTGCCTCTTGTTTCTTGCTCAGCCAAGAAACTAATCTTCTCCCCAAGAAGAATGCACCACCACTGGTACTCTTCCGGTCATCCACATTTCTTGCCCAATCCGCATCTGTATATGCAGGAAGAGAGAAATCATGATTCCTAGGATACCATAAACCATACTCAATTGTTCCTTTTAGATATCTGAGAATCCTCTTGATTGCCATGACATGAGATTCTCTAGGATCAGCTTGGAATCTAGCAACAAGACCAACAACATTCATAACGTCAGGTCTAGTTTGAGTAAGATATCATAGTCCTCCAATCATTGACTTGTACTTTTTCTAATCAGCCTTAGGAGAGTCATCATCTTTGCTCAGTTTACATCCGGTTGCCATGGGAATATTCATTGGTTTTGAGTCTTCCATTCCAAATTTCTTCAACAATTCTTTCACATACTTGGTCTGAGAAATGAAGATTCCTTTCTTTGTTTGAGTGATTTGCAGACCCAAGAAGAAATTTATTTCCCCAAACATAGACATCTCAAATTCACTTTTCATTTGATTTGCAAAAGTCTTGCACATACAATCTCTTCCTCCAAAGATGATATCATCAACAAACACTTCAACAATTAAGATATTTTCATGATCAATTTTGAAGTACAAGTTACTGTTAGCAGTACCTTTGTTGAAACCAATCTTCAAAAGATGTTTATCCAGTCTTTCATACTAGGCTCTTGGGGCTTGTTTGAGTCCATACAGAGCTTTCTTCAACTTGCAGACCATATCGCCCTGATCAGATAATTGAAATCCATCTGGTTGCTTAATGTATACTTCTTCTTCCAAGTCACCATTCAGGAAGGTAGACTTGACATCCATCTGATATACTTTGAAATCCTTGAAGGCAGCAAAGGCAAGAAATAATTTGACTGCTTCAATCTTTGCCATCGGAGCAAAAGTTTCTTCAAAATCAACTCCTTCAACTTGAGAATAACCCTTGCAGACTAATCTGACTTTGTTTTTGACTACTTCACCATCTTCATTCAGTTTATTCCAAAAGACCCATTTGGTTCCAATCACATTTTTGTTTCTAGATCTGGGAACAAGATCCCAAGTGTGATCTTTCTCAATCTGCATCAACTCATCCTCCATTGCTTTAGTCCAGCTTTCATCATTGCATGCCTCACTTACTATTTTTGGTTCAATCTTTGAGATCAGACAATACTTTTCTGAGTCTTGAGCAATCTTTCTTCTTATTTGAACACCTTTGCTTTTATCACCTATGATCTGGTCTTCAGAATGATTCAATCTTACATACTTGGGAGTTTTGGGAACTTCTTGCACTTCTATTTCTTGGATAGGTTCATTCAAACTTGTCTCTTCTTCCTATATTTTAGGATTCTCCAGATCAGTCTGGATTTGAATTTCAGAAGGGGCTTGAAACAAAACATCATTCTAATCATCTTTTTCATATTCATAAAACCTTGAGGGTTTTTCAATGCCTTCATCAACCTTCACATTTGTACTTTCTACAATCTTTCTCAATCTCTTGTTATAACACCGGTATGCTTTGCTTTGAGTAGAATAACCCAAGAATATTCTTTCATCACTTCTAGCATCAAATTTGCCAAGGTCTTCATCTCTTTTAATGTAACATTTGCTACCAAAGACTCTGAAATACTTCACAGTAGGAGTGATGCCAAACCAGAGTTCATAGGGAGTCTTACCAGTATTGCTTCTGATTTGTACTCGATTAAGAGTATAGGCAGCAGTGCTTACAACTTCTCTCTAGTAGATCTGAGGAACATTTGCTTCCATCATCATGGTTCTAGATGCTTCCTGGATGGTCCGGTTCTTTCTCTCCACTACTCCATTCTGTTGTAGAGTCCTTGGAGCAGACAACTATTTTTTTATCCCATGTTTCTCACAGAATTCTATGAACTCTCCGGATGTGAATTCTCCACCTCTATCAGACCTAAGACACTTTATGTTTAATCCGGTTTCATTTTCTACCATAGCCTTGAATATTTTGAATTTCTCAAGAGCTTCAGATTTCTCCTTTAGGAAAGTCACCCACATCATCCGGGAATGATCATCAATTAGTAACATGAAATATCTGTCACCTTGTAAACTCCTGATTCTTGCCAGTCCACATAGATCAGTATGCACTAAGTCCAACAATCCGGTAGAAGAATGTTCCTTGCTTTTGAATGTGACTCTACTTTGCTTACCCAACTGACATTTTTTGCACAAACTGTTAGTAAGTTTCAACAATCTTGGAAGATCTCTTACAGCCTGAGTGTTGCTTATCTTGATGATATTATCAAAATTCACATGACACATTCTCCTATGCCACAACCAACTCTGATCAATTTGAACAAATAAACAACTTTTGCCAGTACCAACCGAGTGGAAGATGTTACCTTTTGTTTGGGCACTGGATGCAACCTCTGTTCCAGAACTTTCAAAGATCTTACATTTTCTATTTTTGAATCGGAGATCATAGCCTTTGTCCACCAACTGCCCAACACTGAGAAGATTGTGCTTCAGACCTTCAACATACAGTACGTCACTGGTTTTGTTCTTTCTATCAAAAGAAATAGTTCCTTGCCTCTAATTCTACCAGTAGAATTATCACCAAATTTTACAACTCCATATCTTTCCAAATCTATGAACTTATTTTTGTCACCGGTCATATGGTGGGAGCATCTACTGTCAATGACCCAATCATCCTTTTCTTCAACTTGGGCAGCCAGAGCTCTTTCTATCATTTTATGATTGGCATATTCAAGTTGAGCTGCTTCTACTCCATCTTCTTCTAAGTCTTTTCTTTCTTTTTCATACCATGATAGTTTCTTTGAGGAGCTTTCTCCTGAATCATACCTTTGTTTGCCTTTTATAGAGGCACTAGCTTTGAATGCAGATTCAGTCTTGTTGGGTGCATCTCCAAACTTGGCCAATTCAAATGTAGCTAATTTTCCAACCAATTGATCTCTTGTGATATTTGATAAGGATCTAAATTCTTCAATAGCAGCAACCTTGTGTTTATAAGCAGGAGGTAGGGATCTGAGAACTTTGGCAACAATCTCATCCTCATCCAAGATTCCACCTGCACACCTAATGCCACAAACAAGCTCATTTACTTTTGGCATAAATGTAGTGATAGTCTCATCTTCATTCATCTTTAGGTTTTCAAATTTTCCTTTTAGACTCTGTAGCTTGGCACACTTAACATATTTGTCTCCTTCATGCAGAAGTTCCAGTTTTTCCTAAATCTCATATGCAGTTTTTAAATTTATAACATTTGTCAGCTTTGAATCAGATAAGGCACTTAATAAAGCTTCTTTAGCCCGAAGATTGTCTTCAGCATCTTTGATTTCATCTACAGTTGTCGGGCCATTCTTTGGAGGAACATACTTCTTTGAAGTTATGGTCCAATATTGCATTCCCATACATTGCAAGTGACATTCCATGCGGCTTTTCCAAAGAGTGTAATTAGTTCCATCAAACCTCGGACTATCCTTCTTGTAGGAAGACATCCTGGACCTCCTCAAGCGATTAAGCTATTTTAGAGGAACGTAGCTCTGATACCAATTGTTGATTTAAGACAGACAACTGAGAGGGGGGGTGAATCAGTTGTCCCAAAACTTTCTTTTCTTTAAGCACTTAAATCCTTCTTGTAATTCAACAGCATAATAATAAATCAATCATGGAAGCACAATGCAATAATTCAAGAGCAGAAACACATTAACACATATGACACCAAGATTTTAACGTGGAAAACCCAGTTAAGGGAAAAACTACGGGGTGACTAACCCAAAATTGTATTCTCTGTTAAAAGAATAGGAAGAACAAAATGACACATGCCAATTAGGGCTCACTACCCGAGCACACTGCTCACAAGAGGCCCACTACCTACAGGAGACACACTGTCTACAGAATAATAAATATTGCATACTTGAACTGAAGATTAGCATCTTCACCATGCTTGAGTCAGTTCCATTTAAGCCTAACACTTCTCCTCTGCTTTTCGCTCTTCTCCTCTCTACCACTTCTTCATCTCCACATTGATACTTTGAAATGACTTCACAACTCTTATTCATACAAGACATCGACTTTGGGATAATCATCAAAGTCGGCACAATATACACTTTATTTTATTACAAAGCAAATACACAAATACAACTTGTCTTATTACAAAAGACTTCATGCAAATCACCACACAGTCGGCCACACATATCTGGGACTTCAATCTTCTTTGAGGAACACGCCATGCTTCACAGAACATCTTCAAGATCATCCGCAAGATGTGCAAACCATCCGGTCGGCCATGATTAGGAAGAACTTCATCATCCGGAAGTAAACCTTCAATTACGAGCTCAATCTTCAATGCGGATCACCAATACGAACTAGACACAATCTAGAGACCCCCACAAGTTTGCCTAAATCACCAAGAACATCCACACCACTTCTATCTACTGAAATCATTCTCATCTTCATCTGGAACCTCAAGAACACATTCTGTCATCACTGTCACATTGGAATAAATGCTTGCGGATCTCGAGACCATGAACCAATTGAGTTGTCAATTCACATTGGCTTCCTAAACACTCCATCAAATCCGCAGAACATGATATTGCATTTCTGGATCTTACCAGACCTATTTGAGTCACTCTGTCACCTCTGAACACCTGCCAGAACCAGTTTCACTCAAGTGGCCATAACTTTTTCAAATCTTCATGCAGACCTTTCAAATCTTGACTGGATCATCTTTAGACACATATCTACAAACCCTTTGATGTGCATTTCCTGATCTTCATCTTAGCTAGGATCTTCACTTCATAGAGCTTCACTGTCTTCACTGTTCTTCTCTATTTCTGATAGAACTAATTTTTTCAATATCCTTAGCACACAACTCATCCAATCCTTGACATCAATGCAACAGGAGTATGTTGACATCAATGACAACACTAGTTAGGCCCATACTTGCAACAAAATCAAAATGTCAAAAAAAAACAATTTGTTTCTTGCATTTCTGCATCATTCTGTTCATCTTGCATTACAGTTAGTGACTTTCTCTTGTACTATTTTCTTTTTAGTAAGGAGTCTAATGTTGCCTAGATATACGTCATCCTTTCAGGACCTAGAGATTCCTCATTTTCACAATTGCCATTATCCATCTTCATTCCCAGTGATTCTAATCAAAGCCTAGCTCTTAGTTTTACATTGATCCCAGTCTTATGAGTCAAGATGTTAGGTCTAAACAAAGTCAGTATTCAAACCTACAGTGTTCAAAGGAAGCTTGCAAGTAGACCTTTCCAATTCTTCCCTAGTATTAGAGAAGTCTAAACAGACTATAAAAATTTTAGATGACACTCAGCCCCTTATCTTTCTTAGCCAAAAATGTCAAGAGGATTAAAAATCTAAAGGAAGTAATCTAAGATTCGAGTGAATAAAAAAATGAGTAATCAAAATAAGAGTGTCAAAAAGTGAGAATTGAGAGATCAAATTATTGCATATCAAAGTTCCAAAAGCATTCATTTCTTGAAAAATCAAAAAAAAAAAAAGATGAGAAAAATCAAGAAAGGAAAATACAAAAAAAAAGTTGGGTGGGGGCCCTGGCTCGATTGGCTAAGTAATTCCGTTGCGATAAAGATGGTCATGAGGTCCAGTCTCCCCCCATCCCCGTGGTACCGAAGGGCGTGTCGTGCCAGCGTCACCGGTCACGTGAAAAAAGTTTACCAGGCACAAAAAAAATACAAAAAAAAGGTGAAAAAAGCAACAAAAAAAAAGTGATATAAAAAAAAGAAGATTGTTGAATGTCCATACTCTTGGGTGGAGATCAGTCTAAGCTCGAAGCCTCAAGGGTGACATTCTAATAGAGAAAGAAAGGTACAAAGCACACACACGCACTAGTTGAGCAAAACCGAAGAGTCTAGTAGTCTCTAGGATCATCTTCTACCTAGGGACCCTTGTTCTTTCCTATTTATCGTTTACCCCGAGTCTACCTTGCTTGCCATCTATGATCTAAGTCTAGCGAACACCTATAAAATTTGATGCTCGTCTAAAATTGAAAGCTTATCAATTTTTCTTATCTAGATAAGGATCAGTGTTTAGCCTTTAGTGAAGCAAAAAATTAGAAACGCTCCATATTCATTCCCACTCCCTACTTGAGTTTTTCTAAATCCTATCTCACAACCTTGAATAGGTCTCTTATGTCAGGGCAACTCACAATCCCCTGGATTGAAAATTGTATTTAAGAGCAGTCACATTGTTTGTTCCACACTGCATTCATGCCGAAAATCAAAAAAAGAGTCAAAGCAATAAAGTCAAATGTCATATCTCATGACATTCAGTAGAAGTAAATGTTTTATTTTAGCATTTCTTGTGTTCCTACATTATCATATCGTAAATTGCATCTCATATATATGCCAAAAAATTACAAAAATATGTCATCGTTATCATACTTGCATCGTTAAAAGAGTTGAAAAGGTCAAACATAATCAAAAAGTTCCCAAACCTTCAAACATGCACAAGAGATGAGTACAAATTCAATAGGCGAAAACTATAAAAGGATAAACTTTCATAGGTACATCTGAAGTTTACATATACCAAGAGTATCAAAGAGCTAAGGACAAAACGCTCTCAAGAGAAGTAGAGGCTCCCCATGCAAGGGGGCACGATTTCAAGAAAGGAAGTTAAGGACAGTTCACTCCAACGGAACCCTCAGGACTTCGGCTCTTTCGTCTGCAAATACCACTCGTCGCTCCATGAGACCTATGAGAGTGAAGTGCTCTGCTGTGAGCATGTGACTGTGAAGGCCCCGCCATACTAGCATCATGCCATCCAAAATTAAGGCAAGCCATCTCTCAGAGTACCTGATTCTCACCCTTAAGGGTGTCAACCTAGGTCTTCAATTATGTATTCATCTGACATCCATGGTAGACAGGAGCAAAAATTTTAGTGTGTTGCCCAGCAGCATGGGGCATACCAGGGTCATCTAAAAGACGATCATGAGTCATCCTAGTGAAGGGAGAAGTCAATCCAACATTAATTTCGCGAACAAAATCCCTCCACTCTCTAATGTTACTTGAAAGAGCGAATCAAGAGAAGAACAAGTCAATTCCCCATGAAAAGAGAAAGGACAAAAGTATGAAAAGCAAATAGACTAGACTTACGTGGATCACCAGGCTACCAATCAGGGTCAAATTGTTGCATCACCTCATCTGAATGAGGAGGTCAAGGAACAACAGGAGGACCCTCGGGGATATCAGGGGCATCATCTGAATCATCGACATCATCAAAATCCTCATCTTCAGGGAGGACCTCGTCTGACAAATCATCATCATCTGGAACATAGTCCTCGTCAGTAGATTCTGAATCCACAGTCACAATGAGAGATCGGGAAGGAGTCCCTTTCCCTCCCCTATGTCCTTGCCTCAAAGCTCTAGTAATGAAGACTCCAGGAGTCAAGGGAGTCCAAACCACGGTCCTCTGTCCAATCTCACCCATCTCCTAAATTGTCCTGTAGCATGTGGACACTGGGGGCAAGTCCTCAGGAATGTCCTCGCCAAACTGCTGTGAAACATGATCAACATGATGGGCCTCAACCAGACCATTATGGTCTGAAATCTCGGATACCCCGCGACAATACTCTTTGACTTCGCCATCACGGGCCCAAGATCCCTCCATGTCATGATAAGGATCAAAGATCATGTCCTTATCTATAAGAGTAGCAACAGTGGGTAAAGAAGCATCAAAGTGACCAACATGCATCCACCTCGCTGCTCTTGGTAAGCGTCTATCTGGAAGCGGAATTAGCTTATGATAGGGCCTCATGTGCTCAAATATCCATGTCATGATCAAAGAAGAGTGGCTAAAAGCTAGAGCCCCTCGCGGTGAAATACGATAGAAGTCTCTGTAAACTGTGGCCAAGATGTTTGGTCTCCAAGCATAAATTATGCCCTCCTCAATATCATGAATGATGGGTGCCCGACACTATCTCAGACGAGCCGAGGCCTTGTCTCCTGACAGCCTCGATGTAATCAACCCAATCAGGAATCGCCTCAAAAGTGGAATGCCGAGGCGTGGCACAGAAGTGAGCTAAACTCATGTCTGATCCCCAGGGTGATTAACCCCCATGAATGCAGCCCAAGAAGCCTTGTCCTCAAAGGACTCGCTAACTAGAATAACTAAAGGTTGTCCTCTCACAGGAACCCCAAGTATACGATACACATCATAAAGAGTGATAGTCCACTCTTCGGAGATCTGCGGGAACCTAAATGTGTTTTATCCCGCATCCCAGTATGTCAGAATGTCACAACATATACGAGATACAGGATGAATCACAGGCACATGACAAACTCTAGCTAGACCTGCCCTCTTTAGAATAGCATGATCCTCAGCACTCAATGAAGCAAACATCCCTGAGAGCCATCCCTGCTCTCGACAGGCATTCCATCGAATACGCATGTCCTGCAAAATCAGAAGAGAACTTTAGATTAGATCTGGTAAACTCGTAAAAATCCCTAAAAATCGTAAAACTGCATAAAAACCTTACATAGAAAAAAAACGTATAAACCCTCAAAATTGCAATAAACAGGCAGATACAACAACCAAAACATGTCAGATCAGAGTGAAACAAGCGTTAAACAACATCAAAATTCAATCAAAATCAGCCCAACAGGGTCGCCCCTAGGCGACCCAGGTGTTTTTCTGGATCTCCCCCGGGCGACCCTGCTGTCAAACAGGATCTCCCCTGGGCAACCCTGCCTGACAAAAGGGGTGACCCTAGAGGAAGATCCCTCAACTAAAAATTGCTCTAAAAGCTTCATTTTTCAGCCAATTTTAGAAAACGAAAAAACAATCTTTCTATAAACGACGAGATAAATACAATGCAACGGAGAAAATCATCAAAAATAGACAATTTCAAGAGATTTTTCACAAAATTCAAACTAGGGTTTAGAGAAGGGTTTTTCACTGATTGCATACCCAATTCTCTGTCGCTGAAGAAGAGGCAACCATCTTTGTGATCTCCTCGACGATACCTTTCTAACGACTGCTCACATGAACGATTCTGTCGCCTTTTCACTCCGATCTCACAATCTGGCTTGTTTTGTTTACCCTTAGCTTAGTTTCATTTATGCATGTTTAGATTAGTTCTTTGCTTTTATGCATCTCTTTCGTGCGTCGTTTTGCGTGCTTTCATCCCTACAGGTTCAAATCGACAAAGGCAAACAACTAGTCGAACTCGAACGATTCATGGTAAGTTCATCATTTTAGTTTTCATTATTTATTTTGATATATTTAAATGCCAGACTAATACTAGTTATTGCAGGTACAAATTGCGAAAAAATCGACAACAAGGCCTAGTTCAAGAATGGTACCTACCTTTCATGTAGACTACCGTCCTCGAGGGGGCAAATATGTAAGCACGAAAATCACGCACAGCCTCTATGAGAACCCCTATGATGATTTTAATCCTTGTCACGTACATGTAAGCGTGAAATAATGTCCTTTAAGCATCAAACCTCTTGATGACGTGTCCTCTTTCTTGTCTTGTGTTGTTTCCTCTTTGTTGATTTCTCTCTCTCCGTTTGCGACGTTTTTCGACACTTGTCAACTTGCGTTTTCTGAGCTTTCGACCTTCCTCCTAAGCCTTGTGAGTGTCTTGTAGACGAGTTTTCACCTTTCCCCTATGTTTTTCATCATGTGCACCTCCTAGAAGTCTTCTAGAGGTCTCCCTATCCATCTCCCACTTTCGGTTTTCAGTTCCTCTCAACCAATCCAAAACTCCCCCTATTATTTCCAGATCTCCCCCGGGAGATCCTGCAGGTGCAAGTGGAGATTTGGATTCTTGCACGACTAACCTGTTTTTGGAGGCAGAACCCCTCTTTTTCTTCTCTTCTTTCATCTCCCAACCCGCTTTTTTGCAAAAGACCCTGTCAAGCCCGGATCTCCCAAGGGTGACCCCTACTGGCAGAAGGGGCGACCCTGCTGTTTTCATAGCCGTAGAAAAACTCAAGTTTCTCACTCGTTTTAGCTTCGTTTTTGCTTGTTTTTCTTCCAGTTTGCATGATTTTTGATGCCTAATATGGAGTTAACTATTTCATGCACCCACACATGCATAATTAGCTCCATTTGATCTCAAATTAACTTTTCAATCAATCTCATACATTCCCTCACCTCCATTTTCTCTTCAATGATAAGTTATAATTGATTTATTACTCCATAGTTAGTTGAGTTCACTGGGTAATCAACCTTGTTAACTCCCCAATCATCCTTGTTAACTCATCAATCAAATGAGTTAACTTCTCAATCAATCTCATTCCTCAAACCTATAAATACATCCCTCCCTCAAGCACAAAGGGAGGCAAATTCATTGTACACACAACTCTTGCCACTTTTTGCTCTCCAACTTAGCATTCAAATGCTCTTATAGGACGAAGGTGCCTTTTGCTTTATTCATTGTTCAACCAAGCAACATTACGCTGCTTCATTCTATGCCATTGTGCTCAACCAAAGCTCTCATTGAGCTCATACAAGCTTTATCAAAACTTCTTTTTTTGTTTCTTTGTGTCGTTTTGTCGTCAAGAGGATCTCCCACTGCTACAAAAAGACTTGAGGATGCTGATATCAAGGATTTCTGAGGGTAGTGGAGTCACACAAATCTTCATTTCTCTTAGGGTCCTTCATTGTTTTATTCAATTCATAGTAATTAGAAAACTAAATTTGCTCTTGGGAACAGTAAATCATTGCTTTTTCCTGGATAATAAGATCTTGCATGTTAGAATAGTTGTTTTCATAATTTTAGATCTAGATTATTAGAAGAAGCATTTTCCTCTTTTTAGACTAGATTACTTCAAAATAACCAAAAACCCAAAAACATAGATTAAGATTGCATTAGGAAAAATCTTATTAGATTGCATACATATTTCCCTTTCATAGATTAAAAAACACTTTTCATTTCCAAAATACTAAAAAAGTACAAAAAAAATGTTTTGCATATCATTTAGCTTTGCATGCATATAAAAAACCCTAGAATAGACAAAACTTGCAAACCCTCGATACCATCACGAGGTAACCACGGTTAAACGATCCAATCAGACCCTTGATCACATCACAAGGTAAAACACAAGTCAAACCCTAAGTCAGCTAAACCCTAGGTCAAAACCCTAAAATCTAGTTAAGGTTAGTAATCACATATCTACTTCTATCCTGATTCACGAATGTGCTTAGGAGTGAGAGGAGAGTGGGTGAGGGCTATCCATAACGAGATCAAAGAGATCAATCCACGACCACAACAAGAAACATTTGTTCTACCACAAGGAGACCCATTTGTCCTCTTATTGTTAGAAAAAACCATACAACTCCAGATACAACAGGAACTCATCCAACACATTGAGAGACAAGAGGACATAAACTCACAAAACCGTTTAGCTACAAAGGTGGAATTTAAGAAACCCCAACAGAAGAAGAGAAACCAGTGACCCTTCGGGTCATAGGGTTATCTCAACTACAACCACAATCGAGCGTAACATTCAACTTAGCACATAACAACAAAGGCCATAGTACTTGCCGACCCCTCTCCGCGAAGTCCAGCTCTCCAATGAGCCAGACCCCCGTCGTGTCTCACCTCCTCTCGACTAGCTACTTCCACGTGAGCGAGAGTGACATGGTGGATTGCCCCGTGGCAAGGAGGGAAGGGTCCATGTGCGTGCCGAAATCCAACCCGACAGCCCCAGGCAACCGGAGTCACAATTTTGAGCGTACATATTTTGGTGAACCTGACGTGAAAGGCAGAGCCTCTTGGTTATGCTTTTTGCATTCCCATTTCAAAACATTTAACAGAAGCTTCAAAACATTTTCACACCATTTTTCATAGCCGCTTTAGCCGCTTCGACTTTTATCGCTTACGCCATCATCCGTTCCATTTATTCTGTGGTGTCTATGGCACCCCCAAATATGACGGAACTCGACCTAAACCAAGGGAATATTCCCTCAAAAGAACCAGAAACTCCCTCATTTGATAGGTATGTGTCGCTACATCCTGATGCAACCACCAACTATTATGACTACGAAAATTCTGATTATGAACAAGATCAAAGAGAATCCAGGTGTTCTCTATCTTTCAACAACCCCACTTGGAAAAACAACCCAGCCATACCAAATGCGCCACATAAAGCTAGAAGGATAGGGTCGGAGATACATCGACCCGAATAACCTTCCACAAGCACATTTAGTACTCATCTTGATGAGGAATTTAAACCATTCGAAAAACATCTGCAAGAAGCCAAAGACACTCAAGAGGCATTGAGGATTGCCTTGCGAGAAGAACAAAGAGAAAATGCTGCGCACGAATAAGCACATCACCATGAAAATATTTGTATGCTAGTCAGGGTCGGCTATCAAATTTAGGCCTTGCCTTGCAACATCAAATTCCCTAAAGATCCATTTCAAAACACAATTTGATGTTGCACAAGATATTGTCCTTCTATAAACAATTACCCAAATTAGATGACGTTTGTAAAAGCTAGTGATTTTGTAAATAACTACAGATTAGACTATATTTTCTATTAAAAAATGCACAGTGCAAGGGCATTACAGGTTGTTAGTCCAACACTCTTCCTCGTATTTTCTTTATCATTGTAGAAACCAAATTCTCCATTACATTTTAACTGTTTTTCTATAATTTAATCATTTAGAGCCCTTTTTTTTATCGATCTCCTTGAATCCCAATTGTTGATCCTCCAAATTTGCTTATCACAACATTTCCTAAAAGCATGAATTACACCTCAAACAGCTTCTTATTGAGATCCCATGACATTCAAAATAGGATTACAGTCATTGTGACTGCAACATTATTAAGAATACAAAATTTTTAATGCTCTTTTTCAAATCTTGGAATACTTTTATTGTGAATTTGGGGTGTCTTCATCAACATAAAGTAGTCAGATTTAGAGTCCCACCATAGCATTTGTCATCTGTAGAAACACACTTTGGTTTATCAAGTAAAACTTGATGGTGTGACAATAATATTACGTTAAGTTAATAGCCAAGGCTCATCACAACATGCTTTTTTGAAACAACGTGGAACTGCAATACTAATACAGTCATCTTTACACTTTCATAAGTACCCCCTTTGCATTTTGAAGATGTTGTTAGGTGTCTCAAACATGCATGCCGTAAGAGATTGGATACGGTGGCATATGTATCTGCCTGAATAGAGAATGTTGAATAAAGCTCTATAATTTGTAGTTCTGCTATCAGCAAGCTTGTAAACAGATCTAAATTTCTTTCCCTCATACACCTTTAATATTTTTTTTTTGCTCATATTTACAACATTCCCCTTGCATTGCAAAAGATTCCTAAACTTGAATAAGCCTTACTCTACAAATGTGATCAGTGTTCATCACAATATGCCAATAAACAAGAAGCCAAAACCTGAGTAAAACATCTTACTAGAAATATGGTCTGTTGAGCTAAAACACTAGAAGGCACTCAAATTCTACGCTTAGTGAAAAAGCAATTCCCACAAAAATTATGCACCTTCAAATGGGCCTACATATTGTGGCATGTGTGGGACACGTAAATTTAATGACACGCTTATCTCCCACAACCAAACTTATTGTTTCCAACCATCACTTTGTTCAGGCCATAATTGGCATGACCTATTTGAAGAATACTTGAACCTGTGATCAGACCACACTTGAGATACTCCGCATGTAGAATCGATGTTACTGCCTTCCCTTGTTTTTTGCTCTGAAGAAGGGGATTGCAATGAGGAGAAAACTGGATAGTTTTGGTAGTAGGTGCTCTGACTGTTGTAAATTATATGATGAGAATTCAATATAGGAGAGATGCCACTTGAGCTATCATTTGGAAACAAAACTCGATCAGAAGATTGTGGAAACAAAACTCTTCCAACCTTCGCTTCATGAACCCCATTAACACTGCTACTATCATGTGCAACATGATTGGCAAATGCTTCTCTTCCATCACCAGTAACATGAAGATTCTGCATTTGATGGTTTACATGCCACAATTCCTATACAAAAATAGATACCAAACATTGAAGTGAGATGCTCAAGAGTAACCTCTTTAAGCAAAATAACTCAACAAGTAAGATTTGAATTACCCTTTGGAGTTGCACATCTTCTGAGAAAGGTTGAGTTTCTGCTGGTGTATTATAACCTAACCCACCATAGCCTCCATTCCAGCGACAATTTAAGCCTTGAGTTTCATTGTTGTTGTGCATGGGATCCACACGAACTGTATCATGAGAACAGCAATCTTGATAACAAGTTTCTGCAGAGCATTGTTGGCTTCTCTGTCCCATGTGATTTCCAGCTCTCCTTGCCAATAATGCTGAGGGGGAATGTAGATGAGAAACCATCTCAAATGAGCTGTGATGCTCCTGCCTCATTGTGCAAATGCCATTTGCAGCTTCTGTAGGAAGAACTTTCGAATTTCTAGGCAATGGCCCATCAGAGTGATTCATGCCCCTAATATCAGGACTTCCATATTCACCAGATTGGGGATCAGCTCCTCTCAAAGGACCACTATGGATCTGAGAACTCCTATGATTGTTGGAACTTTGCAGCTTCAGTAAGTCACAATTCCAATTTCTCGGAGATGTTACATAAGTCTTCTCAGAACTTGCACTGTGTATAAGACTTTGTGGTGGAGGTAAACATTGTGGATATCTTCCAGAAATTGGAGCTGGGGATATTTTCCTTAGCACAGGGCTTCCAGGGGGGATAATCCAGTCTTCTATTGTTATCCCTTGCTTGGTAGCAAGTTCCTGTATCTGTTTGTGATTCAAACCAGAACTTGCAAGTAAAGCCCATAAATTACTTTGTGTTTCTCTTTGGTTGTGTATTATTTGATCACGTACTGCTATTTGAAATTGAAGCTCTGTGTTTGTCATGCCCTGCATTTTTTTTAGAAAATGTCATTTTTAAGTCCAGTTATCAATCAAATCCAATGCAAATACAGGATGTCAGAAGGAGTAGGGTTTTTCTTACCAGTAGCCTATACTGTCTAAGAATACGCAGGTATGTTTTGTTTCCGTTGTTATCAATAGCTTCGTCAATCAACTTTTGAAGCTTGCTGCGGTGTGCCTCATTTATCTCAATTTCCTACATTACCAGTAAAAGAGGGAGGAATGAAACATCTAGATCTATACAAATAGTATGCATGAATTCTGCTTCCTTGATAAATTTCCAATCTGATTGAAAGTTTGTGCAAAGACAATTAGAGATAAATACCTTATGATAGTTAGCTCCTGCTTCATCATTATCCCGGATGTTGTCAAGAATAACCTGTCTCCTAGCCCTTAAGGCCTGTACAATTCTTCCTTCTTTTTCAATAGCCTGTATTAACAGTGTTGGTTTGCAGTTATCATTCAATAAAACAAATAAACAACATTAAGACTCATTCCAAGTTTATAAATTTTTCTACATCTGTTATTGAAATTTTACAGTTTAAGTCAATGGGGTTGTGGTCAATTGGTAGGACAACTTGGTTTTCATATTGAAGACCAAGGTTCAAATCTCCCCAAGGACATCATAGCAATGGAATGGTATGCTGAAGCAGTAGTCCTGCTTCATGGAATGGTATGCTGAAGCAGTAGTCCTGCTTCAGTTGAGAGTGTATGCAGTAGGCCCACAGGTGACCTGGAGAATGAGAGGTGGAGTGATAAGGAGGAGGATGCCCTACAGGAGATAGGAGGCATGCCATTGAGAGTGTGGTAGGCCCACAGGTGATGCTGGAGGACAATGGAGCTATAAGGAGGATGCCCTGCAGGAGGAGATACAAGGATAAGGCATTCAAGCCATAGGAGTGCCACAGGAGTAAGAGATTGTTACTATAGCGGTATCCCCTGCTGGTAGAGAGTTAGATAAAGTAGTATCCCAACAAAATGAATTGTATGGGATGTGGGTCCCATGAACAAACCCTCACAATTCAAGGGCAGAGAGCCCAATAGAAACCCCCCCTAATTAATTTAAGAAAAAAATTACAGTTTAAGAATCAACAAAAAAGTGATCTTATGAGGCAACTACCTGTTGTTTTGCAATAATATCATCAAGATGTTGTAGCTCAATGCGATTACGTAAGTTAATGTCCTCCAGTTCAAATAGAGCTTTCTGAAGATTTATACGTTCTTCAATATTCTCATTAGTATCACGGCTCAATTCATCCAACCAAGACAACTCATCATCAACTGTTTTTTCGGCTGGTCTTATACTCAATTGAGATTCCTTCTCTGCTAGTTCCTTCCTTAGTTGGCACACTTCAACCTGCATTTTCTGTCCAGTGATAAGCAACAAAAAAAGAAACTTTCCAGTTGAAACATTCAACATATGCACTTGAGCTTTCAGCATTCACTTATTGTTTTAGGTCGCTGTACCTGAAGATTGTCAATCATGCGCTGGTAATCTGCCACATGACCATCGACAGTGCCAATGTTTTTCTGCAGAAGGAAGAGCTTCATGTTTATATATACCTTTCCAATTGTGTGCTTTAGTATAAATTCATTATATTGATGACAACATAAAGAATTCAGAACCAGTTCCAAGGCTCCTAAAAGAGGAAGCATTAAGTCGTAAAATGTAGGTTGTAACCATGTAGCAAGTTGCTTGTTGAATTTAGACTCTAGATTAGTGGTGCAGAAAATGAATGATACACAAATCAGTTACCTGTATATGTGTCTTAATCTCTTTAGCTCTATCAGCATACTTCAAGGTGTTGATAGTGTGGTGATACTGATCATCAGCAGGTGATACAGTAGCAATCATAATAGTACGAGAGTTCCCACTCAGACCATCCTTCAAAATTCTTGTAAGCTTGCTGCAATTAATCTTGGCTGTTAGTTTCAACCCTGCTGTTAAGGGTCCTTGCTATAAAATTCTTGAGCAAATGAACCAAATACCTATTGCGGTAGGGAACATATGCAAGACCCTTTTTCTGCTGCTTTCCCAAAGCATTAATGCAGGTTGCCAAAGCAAGGAGAGAACGATTAATATTCGCTCCATCTCTGAGCTTCTGTCCAGCATTGTTTGTTTCTGAAGCTCTTTCACTGCATGATTGAGATCAGTAAAAGCTTTAATAAATTATACATAAAGAAACTACCAAGTCAAAGCAACCGAACATGATAAAGAGTGAATGCAGTTAGTCAAATTAACCAATCATTGCACATAAAAACAGAGTGGCTTCCATTGCCTGATTAAGATAATGCACAAAAGGAAAGAAATCTAATACAAAAACGTGGACAAAATACATATGTTCCAAGAGGGCTCAAATACTCAATATGAAATCAAACAATTTAGGTCCAAGCAAAGTTCACCTGCCAGCGAGATCAACCAAAGCAAGCTTGCCGCGCAAAACTTGTGATCGATATTGATTCTTTTGTTGCCTTTTGACAGTAATCTCTAAAACAGCATGTGACCTGACATTACCTAATCCTCATTACTAACAATTGCTCACTTAAATAAGAATTTTGCTACAAGCTGTGCACGCTAATGTTTAGGGAAATATTGCATTACAACAACAAAAAGTAAACCAGAATGCAGCTCACCGTGAGGATGTGGCATTTGCCTCTGTGCTCTCCGTTTTTCGTCGACTATTACCCACATTTAGTAGCTCAAATATTTTGTCTGCCGAATTGACCTTTTCATGGAAAGAAACACAGTCAAGAATGAAGCTTAATGATAATCAGACATTTTGAGAGGAAAAAGAAAAATATTATTATGATAAGTTTATACCAAGATATACCACAAGATTGGTTCATGGTAAGATGATTCTGTGATTTATATTTATTTTGCAGCTCTTGGTTTCAAATGAATAAAATTAGATTGCAAATTAATTACAGGTGCATTATTTCTAGTAAACTTCAAAAGCTCTAAGGATGCTGGGAAAGTGAAGAATTCAGGGTAAGCCATATGCATTCTTGAATTTTCACTTAAACTCTCTGTCTATGCTCCATTAAATTGTGCCCTACAGCACTGCTATATCAGAACAATTGCAAGTGCAAGTGACACCAGGAATATGAATTCCACAAAAAAGGACAGCAGCACAGCCAAAGTGTGGTCAGAAACAATACACCCTTAAATGGATTGAGTATTGTGGAAGTGTCTTCTTTTCTCAATGAAAAAGCTGAGTGCTACATGCAAAATCGGTGAAAGGTCTCAAATGTTCGATTATAGGTGTGCATCCAATACATTACAGCAGTCTCAGTGTGATAGATCACTACCTTCTACCTCATAGTACCTAAACATTGAGCATCGCCTTGGAATTTGAGTAGGGAGATGTGAAGGAGTCTTGTTCCCAGAAGTTCCAGAGATGGAGGGAGGAATTCTTCTATATTTCAAGAGTAAGCTTTTGTAGGACCAAAAGCCTCTCTAAGAAGAGAGGTGTAATCCATAATGGATCAAGAAAATCAAAACTTATCAAAGAAAACACTTTCAATAGTCAGAGCTCTCATAAACGACCCAGAAAATACAGCAGAGCAAAACCATCCAACAAAGGGTGGTTTTGTAACTGTCAGCTGTTTGAAAACAATGTTTCATCCCAACACCAACAGACAAAATTTGAAACAAGCAGTTCAACGTTTCTTCTTTCAATTCCACTTCTGGGACCTCCTAGTAAATAAGGAGGGAATCCCAGCAGTTATTTATGGACAAGAGGGAGATGGACCGTATCAGGGGAGGTAGATTTGAGTGTTGTAGAACATTGAGAAGTAGAAATACATTGTCTTCTATGTGTTAGACTTGACAGGGGTTATGTAACTAGGTGGAGCAAGGAGATTGTATCCACAATATTTTACATCTCATTGTACTTGTCTAACTTCTAATAGTAACTCAATAGTAATGCCATTGTCACTTCCAAAGCTGGTTTTACCCTTTCGAGGAGTTTCTAGGATAAAATCTGTGTTCACTTCTCTTTCATAGCATTCTTTGCTTCCTAATTATCATTAATTTTGAAGAAGTAGCACAGTCCATTAATTCATTGATTCTTAATTTCTACAAGCACATTTTGGTGAGATTACGGATCACCAACTGGCTGCACCTCTTGGTCCTTATTAATCTATGTCAGCTCCTTGGGCTCTAGATTCCACAATGTTGGACTCGTCTTGTATTGAGATGTCTTAAGATCAATCAGATGCAAGGCACTATGTACAACAAGATTCTCTACTCTCCTATAGGTAAGTTTGTTTTTCTTAACAAAATGGATGAAACTATATGTCGACAAATTCCTCAGCGACAGAAAAAGTAGAAACCTATGAGAGGAGGCGAATGGCAAATGTAAACAAAAAGCTTGAAGGCCATATAACTGCCACCAGCTATCTGGCCTCTCTTGTGCCAAATTGGCCTTGTCTATCTGTGTTGAACTCTTATAGCCATCAAGTTTAGTAAAGTTGATCCACTACATTCTAACCTTTGAAGCTTCTTTAGAACCATACATTTTCTTGAAGCCCTTCACCTCACTAAAAACATAAAAGTTTTTATGTGAGCAAATGAATAGAAAAACTCAACAAAGGAAACAAGAATGTCCAAAAACAAACTAAATTCTATTCCGTTAGAAGTATTCCATGTTGTCAACACTAAGTTTAAGGTATCTGCAGTGTTCCTTGGGCCTCCAGACACATCCCCTCATTCAGGGACAATTTAGGAACATTGGTATGGTGAAAAAACATCCCCCTCATCCCAAAAGGGAGAGTCCCTCTTTTTTGTACATCTGGAGATGATTTACTGTCCCAAACATCTCTCCACCGTACTTGGGACATCAGGCCATTCCCCCTGCTGTCAAAAACTTAGAATTTTTTAAACAAAAACCTAAAAGGCTCCCAATCTAAAGATACACCCAAAAACCCTAGCCCATTTACATTTCATGATTTCGCCATTTGCACTTTGCATTTTTATAATCTACTTTTGCAAGCAAGAACACAAAACTCAAAAGAGAGTAAGGAGTAAGCAGTTCAATTCAACATTCACCAAATCATCAGGTATGTTAATGACTCAATCCATCTATTTTTTTAGAATTTCTTTGTTATGTATCAAGTTTGTAACATTTGTTTTTTAATAATTTCTGTTTACTTACACTGTACATAAATCACAATGTGTTTGAACAATTTTTTGTGATCATCTATACAGTTTAAATTTTTTCTCCATTTCAAAACATCAAAATCCTTGTTTGCTATGCTTCTATATTTTAAAATTGTTTTTAAATTTTAAAATGCTTGACAGTGTTGTTTTTTTGAAACTACAATGTGTAAAAAATCTTGTTATTTTTTGCACTTCTAATGCCCTAAACAGTTTCAAAAATATTGCTAATCATTTTGCACTTTAAACGTGCTACAATGAGAAAAAATTTAGTCTTTTAAATTTAAATTGTTTTTTTGTTGTATTTCTTTTCAAGCTCAGCCTCATCTGTTTTTTTGTTGTATTTTTTTTCAAGCTCAAGATGAGCTACTTGAGCAACAATGAGGACCTTCCTTGATTTGGGTAATGAAAGTGGGTGAAACGTTGGAGAAACAGATGAGCCCAGCCAAACCTGTTATGACCTAATCACACATCGCCCCATTGCAAATGGGGACCCACCTTTTTTCATAGTTTTGAGCTTATAGGATCCTAGGAAGTGTCGTTCGATCACGTCTTCTCTGCAAATTGGACAGTGACTCTCTTTCTCTCCCAGGCAGTATGAAATGAATCAAATGCATCTGTCAAGGTTGAAATTGGAACAGAAAAGTGGGAAATCAAAAAATGAAAAAATGGCTAAGTATTGAAGTGGCGCACTTTTCCTACACCTCTGCATTGTGTATTCCATACACACATGTTAAGAATCAGCGCTCAACTTTAGCGGACATTTGATGGTACCTTGCAATAGGCTTCAAGTTATACATACATGCTTGGAAAGTCCGCCCAAACAGAGGCGCACTTTTGAGTGCCCTTTGCACAAATTTGACTTTTACACAACTGCCCAAGAAGTCCGCTCAAAAACGTTTGGAGGATAGCTTTGTAATTGGCGAGTTTGACATAATACATGAGCATATTTTAGATGAGTTTGCAGTATGAAAATTTGAAATTCAATTTCATTTTGGCGCTGATTTGGAGTATACTCGCATGATGAGTTTTCAACACTTATACACAGAGGCACAAAAAGTCCGCTTTTCCTCTAGGCAGACTTGGAGAGGAGGTTTGCATTAAAAGTTTATACATGACTGCACAAAAAGTCCACTCATCCCTTTGGCGGACTTTTAACCAGAACTTGCATTACACATTTCATACATGCACCAATAAAATCTGCGCCTAAGCGGACATGGAGGGCAGGTTTGCATTGGACGTGTTTTACAACTTATACACACCTACATGGAAACTCCGCCCAAGTGTGAATCTTGAACAAGAAATTGCAAGACTACGTAGAAATCCAGCCAAAGAAGTTGTGCAAGGTAGTATGAAAATGCCGCCCAAAGATTAGTGAAAGAAGTTCAAGCAATCACCACCCATATTCATGAAAGACATCCTTAGTAGGACACTCCAAACTGTTGTAAATGGACTCAGGAATATGCGCTCACACTATGAATGACTTCCCAAAATTTCCACCAAAGAATTTATGAAAGATCATTTAAAATGCCCGCCAAAAATCGTGAAAGATCTATCAATTCCGCCCAAAAAATTGTGAACGAGTTGCTAAAATTCCCAAACTTTGTGAATATGCACCCAAACTGTGAATGTGCACTTGAAGTTGGCGACAAGAATTTATGAAAGACATGATGGAAGATTTGCAAGAAATCTGTGAATGACATATGAAATTGGTGATTTGCATAATGAAAGAACTCCCGAAAGGTAAGACTTCCTAAGCAAGTGAAAAGTGCGTCTAATATGGTTCCTAATCCACCAAAAGATGCGCTCAAACCCATCCACGAACTCATCAAATTTGCGCTCAGAATTGTTCTTTGTGAATGACCCTGTGGAATTTGTATCCTGCATTGAAAGAAAGCATGGAATTCCCGCTCAAGGAGGTTGTGAATGCTAACATAGAAACTGCGCTCGGGAAATCCTGAATGAACATGATAAATGTGCGACTTTCTTGTGAAGCACTCAGGAAACATGTGACTTTTCTTAGGAGATTGCGCTTCACACTGTGAAACAATCTATGAAATTTCCAATCCAAAACTTGTGAAAGATATCAAGAAATCTGTGCCAAATGTTGTGAATGGATTCATGAAAGATGCACTAAGGAATTGTGAACAAGCTTATAAAATCTCCGCTACAAATTATTCCAGACATCTTAGAAAGTGTGCTAAACCTGTGCATGAAGTCAAGAAATCCCCGCTCAAAGCTTAACATTGTGAATGATCGTCCCTCATCTGTGAAAGACATAATGAAAATCGCGCCCTAAATTCATGAATGCACATAAGGAAATTACGCCCTAGTTTGTGAGTGAAACTCTACCCTTCGCTGAAAGACTACAGGCAATGTGCGCTCCAACGAACATGTGAATAAGTTAATAAAAATTGCTAAATCTATGACCAAGTCGACCTACTTAAAAAATTCAAATGGAAAACATTGTTGCCCTTACTGAAGTCGGCTTATAAAAAATTCATTGAAAAACATTGTTAAATATCTTTAGTGAAGTCCGCCAATATGAAATTTCCCCTAAGGAATGTGTATTTAAATAAGTTATCAAATCATAATTTTCTTAAAAAAGAAAACAAATCAAGTCCATTTTAAAAGAGAAGGCGAATTTTAGAAAAGAAAGTGAACTTTCCCTAAGGGAGAAAAGAGGGCGAAATTACTTGTGAAGAAATATTATTATTTTAAGTGTTATTATTATTCATTTCTTCAAAAGTAGATTTTTGAATGTAATTCCTTGCAAAGTTATCTATGTTTCATCATCACATTTAAGGGTTTTGTTCGACAATGGCTATTCAAAGTTCCCTTTGTTTTGCAGGAATTCAAAGACGAGGACTCATTCCAGGAGCAAGGACAACTTCTACAAGGAAGATATTCGATGAAGGGAAGTTGTTCGAGTTCATGAAGAAGACTTCATATTAAGGATAGCTAGTGATGAGAATCTACGAAGGAGAATGGTGAGAGCTTGCATAGGAGAGGTTCAAAGCAAGAAGAGTGTAATTCGAGTTCGTAAGGAAGACATCATCGCCACACAGAGGAGTGCTTATACCAAGACCAGAATCATGCATCCAGGGCAACTTCATATGTCCGGAGGAAGAACGTCACTTCACTGTGCATAAAGAGTCATCATACGGAAGTCACTCATTTCATGCGCCAGACAGAGAGAACATCCATCATACACCGGTCTACTCCAAAATTCATACACAATCATCCAGAACCAGAATCTTGCATCTTGCACAATAACATTGTCAAGAAAGTCATGAACAAGAGAAATGAGAAAGTTCATCAAGCAATCCATGAATTACATTCAAAAGTACAATTACATGAAAGACAACATGAAGAAGTTCAAAATTCCCAAGTCGCAAGTTTGAAGAGGCTAAGTTCCAAAGGTGAAAATTCAAAGACTCGAAGGCTACTACCAAAAATGATAAAATTTGGAAAAACATTTCGAGCAGTATGAACACAAAGAAAATCAAACCGGTTTGCTCGATGCTGAGGTGGCATGTGCGCACCATCAAGCCAATCATAGTCTGCCACATCATCCATTCGCATTCAATGTTCTAAAAATAGTAATTTTTTGTAACAAACTGCCTTGTTGTCTCAATCTTGGCCATTGATTCTCGAATCAATCCTGGCCGTTCATGTAATTTTGGAGCCTATATAAGGCCCATTTCTCTCATTTGTAAAGGGGGGATTATTAGAGAGGAGATCAATCAAGTAGTAGGAGTAGATGCTGTTAAAATAGAAGTAGAGTAGAGGAGACTTATTGAAGTCATTGAAGAGACATTGTGAAATTGTTGTAATCATACATTTCCATACAAGCTCATTGTTGGTTCTCATGGTGATTTGTGTGGTGATGGAATGTTAGCATGGTTTCAAATTCTCGAATATGATGGAGAAATGTTTCCAAGTAGCTTAGAAATAGATTAGAAGTTTATTGATGTAATGTTTATATGTGGAGATACTTGATGAATTCCTTAAATGGTTCATACTTTTTATGATTTGTCGATGATAAGTCATTTTGCAAAGTTGGCCTGAACCACATTTGTTTTAGTTCAGTTGTAGATGCTCGTTCAAGCTGCGCCAACAGTGGGTGTTTGGATGGAGATTTGCAACATAAAAATCCTTGAGTTTCCTTCGAAGATTGTACCGACTTTGTGTAGTTGTTGGTTCTCATGGCGAAGCGAAGTCCGGTTTCATGAGGAGTTTGTCTATCTCATTGTCCTTAGAATAGTTTTCTAAACCCTTGTCCTTTTTCATTTTCTTTTATAGTCGGTTAGAGTGTGTTCCACTTCATAAGGAGAATAACATATTTAGAATGGAATAAGGAGTGAATTCAGCGTAAGTCCCTTTGCGAGTTTCAGCATTATCACATCAACTACTGAGTCTATCCATTGCAAGTCAAGACCTGACATATCATGAACCTTGGAGTTGTCTCATTGGATCACATTGTTTAGCCTTTGAGAGACTTTATTCAAAAGAGGATAGAATACTTAGTATTTTATTCTGAGTTTGCATGTGCATAAAAAACACATCAACAAAACCCTTGACAAATGATTCAATTGGGAGTGTATTGCATTTTGATTGCACTTTCAAGATATCAACAACATAAGCCATGGGCCCATTTAACAAGAAAAACCCTTTGCATCATTTTGCAGTGTTGTTTGACACTAACAAAGCAACAAATTGGGGTAGTAGAAATTGTAAATGCAACATTTGACTAGACAAATTGTAAGGGAAGCACTACAAGAGTTAATGTACACTTCTTACATATACTTGGTAAAGATGTTGGCCCTTGTGGCAAGCTATCACTTGAGGAGAGGTCTAAGATCAAATTATACAAAGAAGACATCATTGTACATCTACTACTTCCACCATGGTGTCTACATAGGGAGCTAGGCCTCCTATGGTTGTGACGTTTGAGTTGAGTGAGGCGGAGTCAAGGGGGCAATAGAAGACCACATGTTTAGCATCAACAAACTCAATTACGAAAAGCCACATGTGTGCAATGCCATGAACAAAGCACTCAACAACATCGGCAAAATTGTAATGATTCGATATTTTCCAATTAAAGATTGGAAAGAATAGACAATGGAAAATTCTCCCTATTACCCTCTATACTTTCCATACTTAGTCAAATTTGAAGCCAAGAAGAAAAAGACAAGATAGGGAAAAGGACAAAATAGAATAAAGACAAAATAAGCTAACCAAATAATAATTATTATATTTCTTAAGGAGGTTCGATCCTTGAAGAGGCATCCGCTTCTCTAAAAAGGCACGTCCGTTTCCCCAAAAGGCAGATCGAAGGTTATAAAGGCAGTGGATATCATTCTTCCAAAAGGCATCAAGCGATCATTGTTATCATTCATCCAAAAAGAACATTCTTAGTTTGCAATATCCAATCAGATAATATACAAACAGCAGATACAAAGCATAGCATTAATATAGAGCAATCTTGTCAGTAATAAAGGATTACATCTGTTATTTCCACCATCAAGAGCGTTGCAGAAACCACAGTCTAGAAGCTGCAACAGCGAGTAAGCATCTTCTACATTATCATTTATACTTTATTTATGATCGGATGTCATAAGTATACAGGTATGGATGTTGTTTATATTTCCTTGTTTGTCATTCATTCATAAATGTATCCTTATAACAGTGATAAGATTTATATGCAGTCATCACTAACAATGAATGTATAGGCAGTCATATGCAATTATTCATGATGATGTACCTTGTATGCAATTATTCATAATGATGAATCTTGTAAACAATTATTCATAATGTTATGTGATTTATTAAACTCATATGAGAGAATGAAGGAAAAGTGCCAAGAGGCCATTCATGGGTATTTAGAGGCCTTTGTCACATGAGGTATAAGGTACCCATAGTGTAAAGGATATTTATCACATAGAGGCCTTGTCACATGAGGTATAAGGTACTCATAGTGCAAGGATGGTGATGTAATGGCCTTGGTTACTTTGATGTAAGGCATCATAAGAGTACCAAGGAGTCTCATAGAGGCCTTGACTCTAAAGGTATTGAGAATACCACTTGAGTCTAAGGATAAGAGACATTAGAACCCCATGGTGGATAACAGCAACTCTCCTCTCATCTCTCATAGGCTGTTAATAAATGAAGAAATAGTAAGTTTGCAATATAAATTGATAAAGATCATAGATCATGTGAAATATCATGATAGAGAATATGCAAAGCATATTGATAATGATCATGAGAGTGACATGTGAAATGTTAATGATATGCAAGGCATATGAATGGTGATCATAAGAATAACATGTGAAATATGAATGATAGATAATGTCCATTGAAAGTAATCATAGATTGATGATAGTAATGTGTATTGAAAGTAATCAATGATGAACTAAAGTGATGAATTACAAATTGATCATAAAAATGATAAAAGCAATGTTATTATGTAAATTATATATGTGGCTTTAAATGCAAAATGTACTAATGTTCTCTTTTTGCAAGTTGAAATTTGTGAACAAGGTAGAGAAGTTTTGGCTTGTGAAAAGGGGACATTACAAAAATTGAGAAACCCCTTTGCACCATTTTGCATGTTGTTTGACACCAATAAAACAACTAATTTATGAGGGAGTAGGCATTGTAAATGCAACATTTCCTAGAGAATGGGAAGGGAAGCATTACAGGTGTTAATGCAAACTTTTTACATATACTTGGTTAAGGGGTTGGCCCTTGTGGCAATCTGTCACTTGAGGAGAGAGCTGAGATGATCAAATTATACGAAGAAGCCAGCATTGTACCATCTACTACTTCATCCAGGGTATCTACACAAGGAGCTTGACCTTCTGCAATTGTGGCATTTTGATGCAGTCATAGGCCAGGTACCCATTGAAGGACAACCAATCCAAGCAGCTCTTCACTCATTCAAGCCATTCATTTTATAACAGAAAAATAACATCAGCCACGAATTCCAAATTCAGGCTTAACATCTTCAAAATTTAAATACTAACCAAAAGAAAAGACAACTTTGCAAGGTGCTTGGCTTGGTATCCAACTCAAAATTGACTCCTACTTACAGACCTCAATAAGTCCAGCACGGCAAAAGAGAATAAGAAAAATTCTGCAGTAAATGGGATACATCCCAGCACTCTAACCAATACAGCAACAGATAAAATGTTATCACACCTACTAATATTATGAGATTTCTCAAGTATTACAATCCATAAACAAAACACCTACAAAATTTAGGCACATAAAACTTTACTGCAGAATGCTACTCCGAGACTCGACCCAATTGGAATAATCCTCTGGACCTGATTCATTTCTACCTTTCCACCTTCGCTTACAGGACAAAGACCAACGCAACCATTACAAAATGGAACTCCTACTTGGCGCCCAGCGCAAGCCATTTTAACACTCACGACTATACTAAACATGATACTCCTTCCCTTCATGGATTCCCTTCCTCGAAATACTGACTAAAACAAAAAAAATTAAACCTTCCTTCTCTTCCCTTTCTATTTTCTACCTCTGTTTGATATTTTTGGCTATGTATAAATAAAGGTGGAAAGTCTAACTTTAGTAAATCGCCACCAACGTGGCCGCTACAGGAAAGGCGTGAGGACTAGAGGTACTATTAGAAAATTGCCATCATAAAGCCGTTACACATATGGATAGGAGACGCCACTACCAGCCATCATGGTCAGACTCTGTCATGTCCCCATTTCCAGAGTGATCACCCAATTGATAATGGAGTTAGCCTATCCTAATTCCCGTAGGCTAGTTCGTCAACTCAAGGGAATATTGTAGCGAAGGTGGCAGATGAATTAATGAGCTTTGCATTAATTATAAAAAATATAGACAATTAAATAATAATAATTTATTTTTATTATTTAATTAGAGCGCCAATGGAGAAAATGAATTAAATAATATTATTTTAATATTATTTAATGAAAGCCACAAAAAATAATAAAATAATATTTGGAGTTGAGCGCCCAACTTTGGTGTTGAAATAAAATATTCAAAAAAAATAATAAAATAGGTCTGGACCTATTTGAGCGCTCATATTGGAGTTTGAAATAATAACATAGAAAAATTCAAATGGGACCTTGCATTGGATCAAGCGCCATCATGGAGGGAAATTTGCAATTCAAATCTTTAATTTGCATTGGATATAAAATAAGGATTGGTGTCTCAAATTCGACACCACGATTATCATGAAATTTTGTATGTCTGGCTTTGCTTGTCATCTCTATAGTGGAATTGCATGAAAACCCAAATTTCACCATTGGAGGCGAATTCATCCTGAGCTCGTCATTTGTGCTTCATTGGAGTTGGATTGTGCTTCATAGTATCATTTGCCATTGTTGAAGATTGTAATCAATGAAGATCCTTGCATTTTGTTGAAGACGTCATACATATGTTCATTGTGCGCCGATCTATTCAAGGGAGATTGTATCTGTGTTGAGCGCCGATCTTATTCATATTCCCGGCTCCTTCAAACAGTGAACCCTTGGCATAGAAGAGGGCAGCGATTTGCTGTAGTTACTATTCGACCATTCAAGACAAGGCGTAACCTTTGGTCTGATCGCTATGTTTACATGACAGCCGTTGGGAATAATCCATAGCATCGGGACATAGAAGGAATTGGTCAGCTTCATGAAAGGAGCAATATTTGCATAAGGAACAGCGATCAGAGTTGGAGAGTAGCGGAAGGTCTGTATCAGATCTGGGGACATCCTAAACTCAACGAACACCATTTGGAGAGAGCGCTCAGCTCTAGGGAAGCCGAACAGCAGTAAAAGGTGGTCGACTCTGCCACAACGAATCATCATCAGCACTACCTTGCAATTGGAATCTTTCTTTGTTGTGACATCACAAATCTGGTATGTTGTTGCACATATACTTCTGAATTGAGACATCGGCTTATGCATTGTAATAGGCTATCAAAGAGCCGAGTTTGATAGTGTGATCGCAGGAACTGAAGGACTGATTTGTAAACAGTGAAGTCTGATTGCTGTCTCAGTCAACTACTCTTTTGATATTTTGCAAATCTATGTTGTAATTCAAATCGACGGCTGCATATTATCTATTTGTCATAGATTTGTGACTTGCTAGTTCATAGATTTTGTGTCGGAGACATTTGGATTTTGTAATATATTAGATCAGTTTTCATTGTGTAATTGAAAGAATATAAAAATATCACATCACACCGAGAACGACACATTACAGACTCTAACCCCATGTCCCCATGCAGCTGCATAAATGGATTTACTGCTTAAATTTGAGCAGCACAGGTGGCCCCATGCAAATTTAAAATTATGCATAAAGGATAATTTAGAATCTTTCCCTATTATAGTGGAGCAGCTACATTTTAGAGATTGAAAATAAGCTGTGAAAAAAAGGGAGGCAGAAATTATGCAGCAACTGCATAATGAAAAATATGTTATGTAGCTGCATATATTTCCTTCCCTATTTTTTTCATTTTCTTCTAAATCTTATCCCTTAAATTTTCTATATTAATAAATAATTCTTTATTGATATTTTTTTTTTGTTTTTTTATATAGTAAAAAACTACAATTTAAGATAACTGCTTAAAATAAGCAGAAAAATAAAATATTCATGGGATCGCTAGCTCCTCAAATATCTCCTTAAAAAATTGAGCAGTGGCTGCTAGCCAAAATAAGCTAAGCAGCCGCATGGGGCTCTGCCCTAAGAGTCGCCTTCATCATGCCATGATATGATCATTTGCTACATAGAGGAAAGTGGTTATGACTTAGTCGCCACCATAAAGGAAGGCGCCACCAACAACTTAATAAGGAGAAAACGCCAAGAATAGTCACCATAAACTGAAAGCCGCTGGTCCTTAATTTAAACAGCCAAATTTAATTAAAATTCTATGATGCCAATAATGGTTTGTGGGTCCCTCTGCCGTCATCCTTAAATTAGAGTTAAAAGAAAACTAACTGCTGTGAGTTGAATATGTCAGGCCCACAACCAATTGAAATTTGAAACATTTGAAAAATTTATGATTATTGCAATGCCCAGCAAACAGAACCTATCCCAGTCAGCAAGTGGGCCCTACCAAGTCCTTAGTTGGATGCTCCTGCATCACATTTGAGGCGTGAGGCAGAATCACAGGGAAATAGAAGACCATATGTTTAGCATCAACAAAACTCAATTACAGAAGACCATGAGTGTGCATGCCATGAAATTTGAGCAAGTCGAGAAGGTTGTGGCAAATGTAAGTGATGTGCAGATTTTCATTTGCAACCACCACTCCTTGGCATTGTTTCGATCCTTTTCGAGGAAGGAATTCCTTAGACTAGTTGAGACCCAACTTGCAGTGTACCTCATTCTACTCGACAATATGCTTGAGTTGTAGGAGCCCTTGCAACTTATGATCATGACACATGTTGTACCCAATCAAAACTTGATGTTTATACTACTTGATGTTCATTATTGTCACCAATTCATTATCATTTGTGTGTCAAGTGGTGAGATTGTTGTGTCTTAGTCCAATATTTCAAACTAATAACTTTTTGCAGAGTGCTTGTGATTCCCTATATTTCAAAATTACATCTGAATAAGTTCCTGACCAATGGTGAAGGTGACTTGGAGTTGAGAAGAAATAGATTGGCAAACAGCTAAAAGAATTTTTGTAAGGCATACATTTATCAGGTTGTTGCCAGTAAAATCTTCTTTCAACACACCATATGCATGGAAAAACTTTGAGAAATTGGCATCTAACAAGTAAAAAGAGATTAAGGGAGATAGGCGCACTTTCATTTTGGCATTACCAGATAAAAATCTTCCAGAGTTCTAAGTAATGGCAATTTTATTAAGTGATTTGCACCTAAAAATAAAAGGAAATTTAAGATTTGAAAGTAATCAATGAGGTGCATTTTCAGCTTGACGTCACCAGCAAGAAATCACGCAACTCCAAGTCAGGAGTATTAAAAAGGGTCTTTTCAATGCATTTATCAATTTGCAATAGCATGGAAAAATCGCGTCTAAAAAGGTGACGAGTTTGAGCAATAAATCACGCACATTAAGTGATGATTTAACAAGTCAAGCACACTCGGATAAAAGAGAAAAGATTTAGGTATTGGGCACACATTTTAGTTTGGTCGATTAGTAAAAAATGTGCCCTAAAATGACAAGTTTATCAGTGATTCACGCTTTAAAAAATGAATGCATTCAGCATGCAAATCAGGGGGCACCAGCATCAATAAATTGCACCCAAAGAAAAATGTAAAAATAATGAAAGATTGGTATGATTTTTATATGGTGTTTTCTATCCTAAACTCTGCATATTTTAAACATGACTCAAAAAAGGTGACGTGAATGGGTGAAAAAAAAAGGGAATTGCAATTGCGCACCTATATGTGAAGGGCTGACAGATTTGTGTATAAAAAGGCGAATGGCAAGTGTGTGTGCATTTTTTACTAATCGACCAAACTAAAATGGCTATGACTGGTGTTATTAGGTGCAGTTTTTATAAAGACAAAAGCATAAGTTGTTAATAGTATTCTCTCTTGATGCAACTTTCTCAAACAAAGATCGATTATTTATGGCGGAATGACCATTTAGGGGATGGACAAGTTTTTAAATAACAATACAAAGACCAAGGAAGAAATAGCAGTGTTTTCATCAAGGTGATTGTCCAATTATCAATCATTAATCATTAAAATTACCTGACTTCCAAAATTTTTGTAAGCGATTACCAGTAGTAGTTTGATATGATCCTCTTCAAAGAATGCCTAATTGCAAGCAACTTCCATTCTTTGGTCAATTTACCTTTCAGAGTTTCAAAAGACTCGCCATGATTAAAATCACAGAAGAGAGCTTCATCAAAATCATCTAGGGCTGCCACCAAAAAAGTTTATTTTTAGCCCTCACTAAAAATAGCTTGCACTATTTGCAAATTGTCACATTTCAAAGGAAAGAGCATATTCTGAGTTTCACTTTTTTAGCCGGAGCTATTTATAGCCCATGTTAATTTTTAGCATTCTCTATTTTAGCCCAGAGTCAACTATTGTTAGATTCTCCATCATTAGATCAGTTGTCATGTGAGATATGTGAGCATAAAGCGATAGTTTGTAATAATCTTAACCACCAGTTTAACTGGCTGATGCATTGTTTTTAGTTTTAGACTTTAGTGAAAGAGATAATTTGTAATAAAGCTTGCATTGACACAATCAAGCTATTCCTAGGATAGAAGGTCAGTTAATTTAATTCATTTATTATCATGCAGTAGCTCTGTAAATAGTATAAATAGGTGAATTTTGCACTTAGATTTCAAATGCTAATCCTCATGCTTGCATATTGCCAAAATTGTTATTCAGTGTTACTGTTAATCCAGAATTCCATATTCATTCAGTAGAATTTATGATGCCTATCTTGCTTATAAAGTGCTATCGAAATGTTTGTTGTGTGTGCTGAGGGAGATTAAATTACTTTTAGCAAGTTGCAAGCTTTGTAATGCAAGTTTGCTTTAAGTTAAAGACTCATAATTTAATTTATCGAAGCATTCATGTCTTTGTATTTAAGCTTATCCAATCTTTACGTGCAATTGCATTGTTCAGTCTCTACTCTTAGCTAAACAACGCAAGCGTGCAGTTGTAGGGATTTCTTTCAGTCAATAAACCTATACTCTAAACTACCCCAGAATACATTGTAAAGATTTTGCATAGAAAGTACATATTGTGCAGATTAGGATAACTTTTATCTACACGGAGCTTCCCCTTCTAATACGAAAAGCAGTTCTACCTTACACCTGTTTCGTTTTGTGTTCCACTAAAAGGTGCAAATTAAAACACTAACACAAGAATAGACTAGATGAGGCAAGTCCAAGACAAAGCAACGAAGAGGGTGAAGGGGATTGTGGTTAGTGATGTTTTTTGGTCAGATGTGAGATACATCAAATCTTTTGTATCACCTATTTTCAGCCTCATCAAATTTGGAGATTTTGACAATCCCATCCTTCAAGAGATTACAAATGCATTGATAGGATGCTTGTCAAATGAAAGCTTCCATTTGTGAGAAAAAACCCACACTACAATTCTACCACGAGAATATTCAGCCTATCATTCAACAAAGGTGGAAGAAGCTGAAAGCCCCTCTTCACATGGTTGTATAACTATATGCACTGAATCCAAAATAGTATGAGAAGAAGACCTAGCAAAATTGTTCGCTTGACAGCCACTAGGTGAGGAATGGCCTCATGAAGGCCCTCGAGAAAATGTAGTGCAAAGTTAGTTTCATTGGCCACAACTGAGTATATCAAATTTATTGAACTCAATGGCTACTAGAGTTCAGAAAAGATTGATAGACACATTTTGGCACAAGACATGCCAGCTAGTTGGTGCCACCTATATGAGCCTCCCGGATTTTCACACACACTTTCCAGTCGCCTTCTCTCGCAAGTTTCTAGCTCCTCTGCTACTAAGAGGAATTGATCCACATAGCTTTATCCACTCTCTTAAGAGAAACTGACCTGCATATAGCTTTATCCACTCTCTCAAGAGGAACAAATTTACCTCTAAAAGAATGGAAAACCATGTTGTTGTACACAATGCCTTATCTCTCATTGACAGCAAGACACCTAAGTACAAGCAAAGCTCAACAACATGGCAGGACGAATAGCATGAGGAGCCACAACAAGTTGATGAACACTAGGGTATGTGGCCAAGGTTTGTTGGGGTCACGTTGCAAGAGCTAGTTAAGTCCAGCAATTCCAGCAAGGAGAAGCAATGTCTGAGATTTCCATCATATGAGGGCTCCAATTTATGAGTTTGCTGCTCAAACCAGCTAGTACATCTTCTTTGGCCATTGCCATTTTGTCATATTGATGTTTGTCACTTGTGATTCTCAATTTGTATATAGTTTGTAACTTTCATTGATATAAATAAAACTTAAAAGTCATATCATGTCAATATGATTATCATACGAATTACTCAATCAACGGAATATCATTGTGAATTCAACATATTGTATATACTTTGTAAAATTTCAGCTTCTTTTTACTTATTTTAAGCTAATTTTAATTTTTTTTATTTATTTTGTTTTTAAAATTTAAACATTATTTTAAAACAGCCAACCCCCGCCATCCTCAAAATCCAGAAAAAAAAGGAAAAGAAATCAATCCCCGAAACCCCATGCCCAAAACTTGGAGAAACACTGGGTATCTGTGAAGTAAGATATTGTCTATCAATATAATTTATATTCACAGCAATCTCAGAGAGCATTGAAAAAAGCAAAAGTTCATGAATCACAGAAATTCTTTATGAAGTTCATAAAATACCTTAATTCGTCTGAGACCAGCAACTGTTATCCCTTGATCAGGGTCTTCCCTAAGCTCTAAATGGCCTGATGACTTATCAAGTAAATCATATATGACCTGCATTGAAATTAATAAGTTTATCTAGATAATCACCCCTATTAACAGTCTAAATTCCAAGAAACTCTAGTAGCTGAAGGAGCTATTTATAGATGCTCGTTTATCTATCATGTACCTCATTATATACTTCAAGGTAGGAGCAAGTGACGTCGAAATCAAGGGCACTTTCTTCCTTTGAAATCAGATCAAATATAGTTCGTAAACTGAGTACCATAAGTCCTGGATCCTCTGGAGTTCCAGCCATTGTGTATGTTTTACCACTGACAAAAGAAGGTGGTACTATCCATAAGCTATAACACAACAATGCAGAAAATTGCAAATATTATGATTGTTTTATTGGCCTAGGAACCAGAACTCATTTCTCAATGGAAGCTTTTAATTGCATTATCTACCACAAGTGCTGAAATGCTTATCTGTTGAGTTAAACTATTTACGTAATCCTTGATTCAAAGCAGGAATTATAAGTATATGAAAGTGTTTATGTGGAAATAACAACACAGGTTTATTTGAAGGTGTGTTTTAATATGCATTTTCTACTATTGAGTATAATACTATTTTTTTTAAATAGGCAATCAAGTACAAACACTTAACTTTTTGAGGTGAATCATAAAGATGTCATGAAGAGAATAAACTCTTGCATATTCTGTCAGAAACATTAGCAATTTATAATCTTTATAATTTAAAATAGGGATACAAAAAAAAATTAGGTTGTCTGAAGCATAGTTGGAAAACTCGGACTAGGCAAAAACTTGCCAGGCCCAAAAAACTTGACTCAGCAAAAACTCGGCAACTTAAAAATTGCTTAAATTTCTTTAGAAACACATGTTTTTTGCAAAATTCAATGACAAGATGTATCCAATGAGTCCATAAATGAGTACAAAAGTGTTTCCTATTAAATTTGATTGATTTGAATGCAAATTGAGTACAAAATCGCATCCTCATGCGGAATCCTGATGGTTGATAGCCTGATACAATAGATAGCTCACAAAATGAAAATAGTAAAACTGTTGAGTTGTTTGTAGCTTCGATCAGATAACATAATAATAAATATGAATATATAAGTAATATTAAATATTACTTATATATTCATACTTAATATATAAGGTATGTTAAGATAAATATCAATATAGCATGATCGAATGATATATTACCAAAGCATAAACATCTTCTGCTTTCTAAACGGTGATTAGTAACTGTTAAAATCGGTGAAACCGATTACAATACAAACGATGACAAAGTCACACCTGTGATAGGCGTGACTCCTTGAGGAGTCACGTCTATCACAGATGTGACTCCTACCATCACTCACATATTTATATCAATGTCTTTGCCCTACAATACCATGGATTGACACAAAAATCGGAAGTGTATGAGAAGTGGAAATTGCATCTGAAATACAAAATAAAGTAATAAGTTAAGTCTGCTATATATATATCCAACTTTCAGAAAATATCCAAGTCAGAGATTATAAGTTCGATTTGAATTTACATGGTATCAGAGCCAAGTTAAGCAGAATCCAGGCAGAAAATCGAACTTGAGAAATTCAGATTTAATACATCTCATTTCTCAAATGACAGCAGCAATCCGATTCGAAGACAAATTGGAAGGAGGAAATAACTTCTCATCATGGAAATTCAAAATCATGATGATACTAAGAGAAAATAAAGTTGATTCATTTGTGAGAGAAAACAAAACGGAACCAGAGAATGATCCTGATAAAACGACATGGATTGAAGGAAATGACAGAGCCATGAAAATCATAGTTGGAGTTAGAGATCATATCGTGTCGATTCTAACAAAACATGAGACTGCATATCATATGTTTAAGTCACTTGAAGGCAATTATGAAATTAATAACTCCAGCAGAACCTTAGCCCTAAAGAGAAAAATAAATCATATAAGTATGAACAAAGGAGAATATATCAATGCATACTTTATGAGAATATCTGCACTAAGGGATCAACTATCAACACTTGGGTACCAAATTGAAAGCAAGGAACTAACACTTATTGCTCTAGATGGTCTCCCAAATTCTTGGGAGACATTTGTTCAAGGCATTAGTGCAAGGTCCAAATTTCCAAAATTTGACCGCCTAAGATCAGATTGTCTTCAAGAAGAATCTAGACAGACAAAGAAAGGGTCAAAACAAAAAATATAGATGAAGACCTTCATGTTCTAAATACAAACTCTCAAAAGAAAGAGAAGAAGAAACACTTCAAGAAGAGGAAAAATTATCACGGGAAAGGTTCATTCAAGAAAGACATTTCTCGCATCCAATGTTTCAGATGCGACCAGTATGGACACTATGCAATCAGATGTCCTGACAGAACCAAACAACAAGCATCTTATGCCAAAATAAAGGAGCATAAATCCGAGAAATATGTATTCTACTCTGCACTTTCAAACCAAGTATCAAATAAATCCAACACCTGGGTTATAGATAGTGGTTCATCAAGACACATCACAGGGTTCAGGGAACTACTAGACACCATGGTAGAAGAGACTGACGAAGAAGTAACAATTGGAGATAACTCTGTACATCCAGTCAAGGGTGTTGGCACATGCACCCTCAAATTAAAGACTGGCATCTCCATCCAACTTACTGGAGTATTGTTTGTCCCAGGCATCAAAAGAAACCTAGTCTCCATATCTACACTTGAAGATAATGGATATAGGGTGACCTTTGTGGATAGCAAAGTATTGGCATGGCCAAAGAATTCTACTATTAAGAAAGCCAAAACCATAGGTCATAAACAAGGGTACTGGTACGAGTTATGTACAGAACCAAATCAAGCCCTAATTCATGAAATTGCAGACTCTAATGAAATATGGCATAGAAGACTAGGACACCTAAATTTCCGTGCCCTATCTTCCATGGAAAGACTAGTTACAGGGTTACCCATACTCAAACAATGTAATTCAGGGGTATGCAAGGGGTGTGCCTTAGGGAAAAATACAAAGGGCTCCTTTCAAAATAGTTCTAGCAAAAACAAATAAAGTATTAGAACTAGTCCACTCAGATTTATGTGGACCCATGTTTGTACCCTCCTTAGGTGGGTTTCTATACTATGTAATCTTCATTGATGACTTCTCCAGAAAGACATGGATCTATTTTTTTAAATGGAAAGAATCACAGGAAATCCTTAAAAGATTTAAGGAATTCAAATTCATTACTGAAAACTCTTTCGGGAGAAAAATCAAAACCTTAAGAACAGATAATGGGAATGAATACACTTCAGACATTTTTAAAGACTTTTGTAAAAACACTGGGATTAAGTGGGAGTTCACTGTACCTTATAATCATCAACAAAATGGAGTTGCTGAAAGAAAAATAGAACCATTGTAGAAGCTGCTAGGGCTACGTTACTTGATCAGAACATAGACACTTCACTTTGGGCAGAAGCATCTAGTACTGTTGTCTATATATAGAACAGATGTCCTCACTCTCATATTGATGACAAAACAACTGAAGAAGCCTTCACTGGCACAAAACCAGACATTAGTCATTTAAGGATATTTGGTTGTCCTGTTTACATTCATGTGCCCAAAGAGAAAAGAACTAAGCTAGAACCTTCTGGGAGAAAAGGCATCTTTGTAGGGTATAGTGAAACATCAAAAGCTTATAGAATATATATACCTGGTCAAAGACAGATTGAACTAAGCAGAGATGTGATTTTTGAGGAAGACATAGCTTTCAAAAGAGCCAGAAATGATATTGAGTCAGAAATTCAAACTTCCAACTCAAGCATAGAAGAGGATCCTACACCTGAGTTTTAGAGGGAGTATCCTGAGGAAGAGGTAAACCATGAACAAATCACATCACTAGAAAATCCCAAGAAAAGACCACTCTGGGCCACCAAAACAATGGAAGAAGCTAAAAATTATGCCGCTCCATCAGGGACTTTTAGGGAAAGCACAAGACCTAAGAGATTCTCTAGTTATGTAGCTTTAATGAGTGAATTCATTAAATCAGAACCTTCTAGTGCTATAGAAGCTCTTAAGCACCAAGTATGGAAGGATGCCATGACAGAGGAGTATCAATCCATCCTGAAGAATGATGTGTGGGATATAGTACCTAGACCAAAAGGGAAATCTGTTGTTTCTTCAAAATGGCTATTTAAAATCAAACATGGTGCAGATGGCAGTATAGGGAAATACAAAGCAAGATTTGTAGCCAGAGGATTTTCACAAAAGGAAGGAATTGATTACGACGAAACCTTTTCTCCAGTTGCTCGATATACATTAGTCAGGGCAGTTCTAGCTATTGCAGCAACCAAAGGGTGGAAAGTCCATCAAATGGACGTAAAAACTGCTTTCTTAAATGGAACCATTGAAGAAGAGGTTTACTTAGAGCAACCCGAAGGATTTGAGATTCACAATGCAAGATCCCATGTATGTAAATTAAAAAAAGCTCTATATGGACTTAAACAAGCCCCCAGAGCCTGGTATGAAAGAATTGACAGTTATCTCTTGAGATTAGGCTTCTCAAAGAATGATGCAGATCAAAATTTCTACTTCAAACAAAGCAAAGGTGATATGTTAATATTGATATTATATGTTAATGATCAATTGATTACAGGAGAAAATCACCTTATTGATCAGTGTAAGAAAGATCTAGCTTCAAAATTTGACATGGACTTAGGTCTATTACACTACTTCCTTGGACTGGAAGTATGGCAAAAATTAGACTGTATTATTCTAAACCAAGGGAAGTACACAATTGATATATTACAAAGGTTTGGTATGATGGAAAATAGACCTATGTCTTCCCCCATGGAAACAAATCTTCATAAATTGAAGGAAGCAACAACAGATTCTCCGTTGGCAGATCCCACTCTGTACAGACAGATAATTGGATCTTTGATGTATTTGGTCAATACCAGACCTGATATTTGTTATGCTGTAAATGCCTTAAGTCAGTTTATGTGTGAGCCCAAGGAGATACATCTTGTGGCTGTGAAACATATAATGAGATACCTTCAAGGTACTCTAAATTATGGCTTAAAATATGAAAAGGTTGACTTAGATCTACATGGATTCACAGATTTAGATTGGGCTGGAAGTGTAACTGACCGGAAGAGCACCTCTGAATGTTGTTTCAGTTTAGGGTCAGTAATGATATCGTGGATCAGCAGAAAACAGTCTTCAGTTGCTCAGAGTTCTACAGAAGCCGAATATATTGCAGCTTCTATGGCTGCTAGAGAGGCAGTATGGCTTAGAAAACTGCTTGTGGGATTATTTGGTAAACCTCTGAAACCAACTATCATCCACTGCGACAATCAAAGCTGTATTAAGCTATCCGTGAATCCAGTATTCCATGATAGATCTAAACATATTGAGATTCCTCATCACTATGTGCGTGATATGGTGGAAAGGAATGTGATTCAGTTGGAGTATATCAGTACAGGAGATCAAACTGCAGATATTCTTACTAAACCACTCCTCAAGGTGAAAGTTGAATACTTCAGAAAAAATCTTGGTATGATTGAAATGTAAAATTCTAATTGATTTGTACTAATATATTAAAGATGTTTAATGTGTAAACATCTTGTGTCATATGTGTGACTCTATGACATTATGGGCCTACCCATTCTGTGTTTATTTCCAAAAGGTGACGATTTTTTGGATAATCTACACTTGTACCTAACATTATAAGGTGACGATCTTATAATGTTCATTAGACTGATATCATGTGACTTGATATTGGTATGAATCATGGAGTTATCATGATTAAGTTTTGGTAGACATTATGTGACTTAATGTCAGTGCACATACCATAACTGGGATATATATAAGGAGAATGTAATGTTCTCGAATATAGTATATCGTTTAGTATCACGAGGTAGGTGATGCTACGTATCACGAGATAGGTGATACTATATATCATGAGTTATGTGATATTAAATTACTTTGAGTAATTCATTATAGATCAGATAATTGATATTCACAGAGATATTGTGATATTGTTATCTTCCCGAGCTAAGAGGGAGTGTTGAGTTGTTTGTAGCTTCGATCAGATAACATAATAATAAATATGAATATATAAATAATATTAAATATTACTTATATATTCATACTTAATATATAAAGTATGTTAAGATAAATATCAATATAGCATGATTGAATGATATATTACCAAAGCATAAACATCTTCTGCATTCTAAACGGTGATTAGTAACTGTTAAAATAGGTGAAACCGATTACAATACAAACGGTGACAAAGTCACACCTGTTATAGGCGTGACTCCTTGAGCAGTCATGTCTATCAAAGATGTGACTCCTACCGTCACTCACATATTTATATCAATGTCTTTGCCCTGCAATACCATGGATTGACACAAAAATCGGAAGTGTATGAGAAGTGGAAATTGCATCTGAAATACAAAAGAAAGTAATAAGTTAAGTCTGCTATATAAATATCCAACTTTCAAAAAATATCCAAGTCAGAGATTATAAGTTTGATTTGAATTTACAAAATCTAAAAGTAAATACAATATTTTAGATTTTCCTCTTCCCTAATCTACTGAAAACTAGGGGAGAGGTAGAGGTTCTAGTCCTTGGAGTCCGTTGTGGCTCCTCGCTTGGCATGGAAGGCAATGGCTCGACCTCCATCCTAGTAGTAGATGGCAATGACTACTCCTCAGCCTCATCAATGTCATCCAATCCTATATCTCCTCCTGCACCCACCTCCTCCAATGACTGCCTCTCAAAATGAAGCAATAGTATTTTTAGAATATCATGACTCCCCCTACATTGTTAGGTTATAGAAAGGAGTTAGAAATTTTGCATGTTTTGTCGGCTTTGCTCAAGTTTTTTGAGATTGATGAAGGATTGTTGACTGAGGAAGAGAATATTTAATACTAGATACAAGTGCAATAACACCAATATGTCATATAATGTTTGAAGAAGATGAGGGTATGCAAGTATCCAAAGATCAAATAGGTCTTCTAGTTCCTGTTGGTGTGCAAGAAGACCATGACTGCATAAGGGATGATGATGAGTCAAATTACTTTTTCTATTCATTTGAGGGGCTATTTGGAGAACCTTCTCATGACAAGGCTAAAGAATTTCAATGCACTCAAGAATCTTAGTCAATATCTTCTATGGAGATGGAATGTCTAATGCAAGAGGTTTAAGTTTTTCTTCAAAACCTAACAATGCAAGGGGAGTCCGCGCCAGAAACTCGGCGAGTTTTTTGGAGAGTAAACACTAGGAAAACTCGTTGGCTCGAAAAATTCACGAGTTTTTCAAGACTCGTCGAGTACTTGGAGAGTCTTCCATCCACGGTCTGAAGTTTGAATAGAAAATTCAAAAAAAACAAAGCTCATACATACGATGCAAAAGATGAATTTTCGAAGCAATAAACTGCATGTATAATACAGAAAATAAAGCAGTAAACCAAGAAAGTATGTAATACAATTCTTCTATTAAGGTAAACTACAAAATCATCTAAATAGCCAAAAGAAGCTTCAAGTTTCTCAAGTTTTGAAATGGCATTTCCCTGTTCAAGAGATACTTTCTATTATTAATGAAACAATTTATGTCCTGCTACTCAGCTGCTATTGCCATGTAATGTGAACTTAAACTATGATAAATATCAAGTCAATTGAAGGAAACATTGTGCGACTTTTTTTAAGAAATTTGTGGCCAGGTTGTGCAAGGAAAATTGCATGAGGTTTTGTGAGGAAATCATACGATTTTTTAAAGAGAAATTTGCAACAAGTTATGCATTAAAATTGTAAGTTTTTCAAGGTAGATCATGGCATAGGATTCAGAAGAAAATCGCGCCAAGATTTACAAGTGATTCATGCTGTTTTTTTGTCAAATGAAATCGTGCCAAGTTCAGCTTGAAAACGCAATGGATTTTGGTTAAAATCCACGACTAAAAAGGTTCTATGTAGGTAAAAATCGCAGCCATCAAAGTCGTGACATTTTTTGTGCAATTAAAACCCATGACCAGCCAGCCAAAAGAGGATTCGTGGCGAGGGTAGTTGTTTTTGTTTCATGGTTTTCTAATATGCGCGGCCAAAATGAAAGGAAACCAATGACCTATATTTGAATAGGTGTGAGATTGCGGCCAAAGCTTTTTTTCTGAGTGAAGCCAGTATCGGCTAGGACATGTTCAGCAGTATCAGCTAGGACATGTTCAGCTGCAATTAGAGTTTATTGCAGGGAATTCTAGGGCAGCAGTTTCATTTTTTGCAGGTTTAAAAAGTGATTTACCAGTTTGTAAAAGTGACGGCCTAAGGAAGGACTTGAGTAAAATCAAGTGCTTTAGTTGTCATAAGTTTGGCCATTATGCATCATAGTGACCAAACAGGAAGAAGAACCAAGGGAAGCAACAACAAAAGGAAATAGCAGCTTCTGTAGAAACTCAGATGGACGAGTTTGCTGCCAAATTTGAGAAGGAATTCTCAATAGTTTCCTGTCTTTCTACCAACATGACTTCACACGATGCTTGGTATGTGGACAGTGGGGCCTCTAGGCATATGACTTCAGCTCGGCAGTATTTTACCATACTAGAAGAACACAATTTTGGAGTTCAGGTTGAACTTAGTGATGATGCCAAGTATCCAATAGCAGGTGTTGGTAAAATTCTCTTTTAGCTTCATTGGTCACATCCCTTTCTTTTTGAACAATGAAATGTTAGTTATGTTGTTAGTCAAGTACAACTGCTTTCATGTGAATATGAAAATTATTAGTTGAATAATGTGTATAATTATGTGAGAATGATTTTCTTTTATATGCGAATATTTTTCAATTGTGCGATGGATGTATGGATATAATATATATTAATTTCGCATCGAGGAAATGATTTAACCTTCATTATTTGTCGAAGTGGTTGCAGGATAAAACAGGTGACAAGGAAAAAGGGATATCAATAGGGAGAGGGTGATTACAGGAATCGAAAAACAATAAATATGTCTAAGCTTAAGTCACCGTAGCCTTGGCCAAGGCACATGTATATAAGTATAAATATATTTCTAGTTGGTGAGAATTATTTATCTCATATGTCTATTAAATAAAATATATTGTGTCTTACCTTTGTGGAGCGCTTGGAGTGTGTGAGTTGGAATCTTGATTGTAACTCTCTTTTCCCCACTCCGCCCGAATGCAAGGAGTGCTCCTTCTTGCACGCGGACATAGTGGAGGAACGGATATACATATTGGCACCCATTCTTTCTTGGCATGCATTCACTACATTATCTTTGTTAGAAATAAGCATTCGCAGATTTCCATTAAGCATTACTTTCGTAGGAAGCATAAGGGAGGCGTTGTTTTGATAGTGGCATTGAGCTGAAGTAACTCTGTCTGTGCATTACCATAACTGGATTCGCACAAGTCTTGATCATTATTTTGCATTCTTCTGAGATATTTTCTCGACTCTGCGTTGTGTTTACCTGTCAAGCGGTCGTAGAACACTGTCGCATATTTCAGTGGTTGTGCAGTTGCATCTATTTCAACCTCGATCACAAAAAGATTTGTTCAGGCAAGATCATAGACCCTTTTTCACAGTCTGATTTATCATGCAAAAGGGAAAGACAATATTTGATGATCTAAGCTATCGAATCATACTATCCTTCTTGATCCCAGTTCTGTATTCTTGATCAGTTTTCAGAAATCTGTATATGTATTTCTTTCAACGAGTCTTCGAATCTACTGAAGCTTGATTTCTTTTGATACTTAATGAGCATATATATAAAGCTATTATATCGGTTTTTATGTTATAGTTGCATTGAGGTTCAGGACTGTGGTCATTAGATGAAAGAGTATTTTCTGTCTATACACTTCTGTTCTGTAATTATCATCTGTAAGTTTGTCAAGAGAGTCATGCATGATATTCTTTCAAAAGCCTGCAATCATAGAAAAGAAAACAATTGAATTAATAACAATGCCGAGTAAGGGTGAGTGCTGACAACATAGTAGTGTCAAATAATTACTAGAAATCCTTGGCCAAGGTTACGAAGCAGAATAGGCATCTGTCAGCTATCAAGTACCAGATATACCACTGGTCAGAGTGATCTTTCCAGTTAGGAGGTACCTATAGGGAAAAGATCGATTAGGAGGTGTAGGTCTTGACACCAGGTTCAGAGGCATATTGTTGTTAATCGATTCCTTGTTAATCACCCTCGTGAAGGGTCGGGTTTCTTCAGTTGAAGAAGCACGGGAGACCAGTTGGTCTTGGTTGGGTGGATAAAACCCTTGTTGATATCTCTTTTTCCCAAAAACAATCCGGAGGAGGATCTACAAACAAATCAGCAGGAAACTATTCAAGTTGCACTTTTCTTAATCCCTTTTCTTCTTTAATATTTGAATTTCATTGAAGAAAGTTAGTTAAAATATTTTGTTACAAGTATTCTGTTAGAAAGTTTATTTCAGCTGAAAAAAAAGTTAGTTGTGATTCAGAACTTTATTGCATTCGATACTATTTCATATTGGTTAGTTATTCTTTCTGCTGAAATTCTGTTATTAGACAAATTACTATTTTGTTCAATTAGAGAGGGTGTTGCATCATTCAGGGACCTCTTTAGAGGTTGATGATGTTTTGCTTGTTCCTGGTCTCAGGAAAAATTTGCTTTCAGTATCGATGATTGAGGATAAGGACTTTGCAGTTGAGTTCAAGGATCAACAAGTTTTTATTAGACTGATAGGATCTCGCCCAAATACAACACAATCTATAGGGGTTAGAGAATGCAACCTATACAAGTTACAGGGAGAACTAGTTCTAGCAGCATTGATGAGCAACATCATAGATTCCGAGCCTTTCAGTTTTCCAGAGGCAACAGATCAGCAGGTTTGGTGGGATGCCATGGTGGAGTACACCTCCATCACGAAGAATGATGTATGGGACATGTTCCCAAGACCAAAAGGGAAATTAGTTGACTCCCAAGTGGCTCTTCAAGATAAAGAATGTTGCAGATGACAACATTGAAAAGTACAAAGCGAGGTTTGTGGCGTGAGGGTTTTCTTAGGAGGGAGTTGACTATGAGGAGACCTTTGCTCCAGTCGCCAGATACACTTCCATTACAGCAGTTATGTCTTTAGCTTTTGTCATGGGATGGAAGATACATTAGATGGATGTTAAGACAACTTTCCTCAATGGGATTATTGAGGAAGAAGTGTATATAGAACAGCCTCAAGCCTTTGAGGTAAATGGGTAGGAATCCCATGTTTGCAGGCTTAAGAAAGCCTTGTATGGATTCAAAGAAGCACCAAGAGCTTGGTATTCCAGGATCGATCAATATCTGTGAAGTATGGGCTTCACCAAAAGTGAAATAGATCCTAACCTATATCATACAACGAGTGCGTTAGAAATACTTATTTTGATATTGTATGTAGATGATTTGTTCAAAAAATACAAGGGATGCATCCCCTAGGTACATATATGATCTCTTAAATCAGCTACAACATACTAAGTATTTTAGTATTTTACCAAGTTAGGTTTGAAATCCAAGTATCACCAAGTGAGAATCAAGCAAGAGATGAGTGGAAAACAACATTCTAAACAAGGCAACAATAGTATGAATGACTAGTACTTCCTTTTGGGCTATGTAATGGTCTTGCTACTTTCATGAGATTGATGAATGAGGTACTCAGGCAATTGATAGACTCTTGTATCATTGTTTACTTGGATTACATTTTGATTTTAGCAAGATTTTTATCAGCACCTAACCAATGCCAAACAAGTTTCACAAATTTTGAAGGAAGTCAAATTGCACTTCAATGGAGAGAAATGTGAATGTGTTAAACAATCACTTGTGTACCTTGGGTATGTGGTTGCAGACAAAGAGTTTCATCTTGATTTGGAGAAAGTTGAGGCAAGCATTAAGTGATACAAACCTTCCAATGTGACTGAAACAAGGAGTTTTGTGAGTGCAGTCCAATACTTGAGGAAGTTTATCATTTCTTTCTCTTCCATAGCAGCACCTCTATATGTTGTCATAATGGGTAGTAAGTCCTGTACTTGGGGTAAGAATCGGCAAAAATCATTGGATGACTTTATAAAGAAGATTAGCAATGCACTTGTATTGATTTTACCTACCTTTCAGCAGCCTTTGGAGGTAGAAACAAATGCTAGTGAATATAACATGGGGACTGTCCTACTCCAAGGATGTAAGTTCATTTGTTATCATTCTAAATTATTTCACAGTTTTGTTTTGTGTTATTGCACTTGATGACTTTATAAAGAAGATTAGCAATGCACTTGTATTGGTTTTACCTAACTTTCATGTCATGTCCCGATATTTAAGGCAATGTTTAAATTAAAGACTTAAACAACATGATAAGATCAGGTATATGATAATATTTAGCAAACATATAATATTATTAATATATAATGATATTAAATAATATTATATAATTAATATGCTCAATTTCAATATTATTATAGTTATAATAATATTATTAAAATATGATATATATCATATACAAATATAAATATATTATTATCAATATAAATACAAGTATTATATTGTTATTAATATAATTACCAATATTAATAATAAATACTAGATATTATTATGAATACATGTAATATTATAATAATATAATATATATTACATAAATATAAATATGAATATAATATAAATTCAAATATTATAACTATGAATATCTATAAATAAATATATTTATATTCTATAAAATAGTTAAGATAAGACAGCGGTGATCATGTTTCTCTTATTTAATAAAAGAGTAATGGACCTAGAGACATCGATCAACAAAAGAGAATAAGACAAACATGTTACACAAAAGCAACCAATGTAACAAGGGTAATGCTCAATTAGCAAGGAGCTGCAATCATGAAGAGATATGTCACCCTTCATAAGACAATTTACGGTATTTAAAAGATTTCATTTCCTTTTCAAAAGGCATCGGGGGGGGAAAAAGGAAGAAATCTAATTCTAATATCATCGAATAGAAGAATCATGTGACTGACGGAGCCGTACCATGCACAGCCGTACAGTCGAAAGAAGAATGAAAGAATGCTGAAAGAAGTCTTTTTTATGCATTGGGTGAGATTTGCATCTTATTAGTCCTATCTAGAAGCCATCTTCTGAGCATTTTCCAGAGGTTTATGTGAAGTATTCTGCCCCATATAAGCAGTCCATACAGTTCCACCTGGGGGTGCCATACCAGTTGGAAGATTGGGGATTTGTGAATGCACTGTTGTCTTGCAAATTGGGTCTGTTATTGCCCTGAGGCTGGGCGATTCTGTTAGAAGAAAGGTCTGCAGATTGTTAAGATCAATTGAGAGGTTAAAAGAAAATAGTATGAGAATACAGCAGACATCAATCATAAGTAAGAGATCAGCAGACCCACGATCAGGAGAAAGGAACAAAAAGTAGGTCAGAGGGAAGTTAAGAGCAGTCAGCAGCAAAAGGTAAGTATATTTAACTTGTTCAGTTTATATAAAAATGTTAATATGAAATGTATATGGAATAGAATGAATATGTCATATGAATCGTAGGCTTAGATCAAAACATAGAATAAGAATGTATTGCATAAGTTGTGAGTTGATAAATAGAGATCATAGAATGAGAAGATAATAAAAAGGTATGAATCTAGCATAAATCTCATGACTAAAGTTTGGTGATTACTACATACTCAATACAAGAAAGAATAAGAGTCAAATACCATGTAATGAATGCATAGTTTATATTGCCATCATAGATTGATAAGCAATCATAATAAGTGTTAGCATAGAATGCATAAGATCATCATAACATGAAATGAAGAATAAATAAATTGGGAATTATATGATTACATGAGATAGTATGATTAAATATACTATCTCGTGATCCAAGGGATCACGAGATAGATAGAAGGATTCTAAGGCATAAGGATGAGAGTGTAGGATGATGGCCCATCATGAGTGCTTGATAAGAAGGCCTTAGGTTAACCACCTAAGGAGAAGGCTTTAGGGTAAACCCTAAAGATTAATGAAGGCCTTAGGGTAAAACCTAAGGAGAAGGCTTTAGGGTAAAACCTAAAGATTAATGAAGGCCTTGGGGTAAAACCTAAGGAGAAGGCCTTGGGGTAAAACCTAAGGATTAATTATGAAGGCCTTGGGGTCAAACCCAAGGATACATGAAGGCCTTTGGCTAAGTTGAGAATTATTCCCACTTGAGACAAAGGAATTGAATATCAAGCCCATGGTGACCACTCGTGCCTAACTCATCATCCCTATGAGAGAAAGATGACATGATTATTATGATGAATATGATATTAATGTGCATAAATATTTGGTTCTAACCCTAAATGGAAAATAGAAGAATATGAATTTTATGAGATGACTAAGATATGAAAGTGAACTATGTACTAATGTTCCCTCTCGCAAGTTGAAATTGTGTGCAAGGTTGCGAAAAAGTTGGACTTGCTACAAGGGGACATTACATTTCAGCAGCCTTTGGAGGTAGAAACAAATGCTAGTGAATATAACATGGGGGCTGTCCTACTCCAAGGATGTAAGCTCATTTGTTATCATTCTAAATTATTTCATAGTTTTGTTTTGTGTTATTGCACTTATGATAAAGAATTGTATGCTCTTGAGCACATGGTAAAAAAATAGAAGCATTATTTGATGTGCAAAAAAATCATAGTGCAAATAGACCATCAACCTCTTCAATATTTGCAAGCTCAGTCAAAGTTGTGGCAAGCAAGGCACTACAGGTGAATGGATTTCACACAATCTTTTCATTCGGTTATTAAACATATGAAAGTGGTGACCAATAAATAGACTGATATGTTGTTTGGAACTCCATTGATTTCAGCATTAAGTACACTAACTCGACTTGATCCTTTTGTGCAAGAAGCTTATGTAAAAGCATATGAACATGATGCAGATGATAGGATGATTTCAGCATCTTAAAAAGCCAACAAACAGCAGGGTTTAAGCCTCAAGAAGATTATTAACTCCAAGATGTGGATGCGAAAAGAAGAAAGAATTCAGCGAATGGAAGAGGTTCACATTTCACAAGTTGCAGATCCCTATGGGATCATAATAACAGTTATAAATCTTCAGACGTGTCATTGTCCAAATATGCAAATTAAGTTTCAAGGTTCATTAGGGGATGTGTGTTGTGTAACATAAACAAGCCTGGCAATAGGAAGTTGAATATGTGCATGCCTTTACTGGTTCCTTCTAAACCATGGGAGAGTATCTTAATGGATTTTATAGGAAGATTACCCATGTCCAAGAGGTGGCATGACTTCATTTGTGGTAATGGACCCATTTAGCAAGATGTGTGTACTTACTCTTTGTAAAAAGACCCTTAAAATGAGCCAGCTGAATTATTTTTTACTAATAAATGGATTCACTTTGGTTTGTCAAATTGCATTGTGTTAGATAGACTCCCATTTTGTAGAGAATTGCTGGAATACATTGTGAGAAAAGATAGTTACATAATTGACAAGGTCTATAGCTTTCTATCCACAAATGGATGGGCAAACCAATGTGGTGAATATAACATGGTTTGGCCCTTAAGAGGATACAGTAGGAAGCATCCCAAGACTTGGAATGAGAATTTGGTGTATATTCAGCATTCCTATGGCATGGATTTGCATTCCTCTAATAATAAATACCATTTTGAAACATGTTTTGGTTACCTACCACCCAGTCCCTTTGATGTTGTGTTAGGACAGTCACATAGGAAAGAAGACAAAGTGGATTTAGAAGTCTACAAGGCCAAAAGATTCATTGAGAAAATTCAGTAAATACACCTCCAAGTCCAAGAGAGATTGAAAGACTCTCTATCTAAGTACAAAGCTAGACATGACCAGCACATATTGAGCACGTGTTCCAGCATGGGGACAATGTATGGTTGTACTCAAACAAGCAAAGATTCAAAAGGGAAGCCAAAAAGCTGAAGCCATTATTGTGTGGTCCATTTAAAATTGTTGAACAAGTGGGTAAGAATGTTTTCAGACTGAACCTGGCGGCATATATGAAGGTTTATTAAGTAATCAATGTTAAGAAAATACATCTCCTTGAGATTTTTATGTTATTGCCGAGTTTTTCCCCAAGTTTTTGCCGAGCCCCGAATTTTAAAAAATTTGGGGCCAACAAAGTAATTGCCAAGTCCGAGTTTTTAAACTATGCTTCCTCCATTGCTTGTTGACACTATATCTCCAACTTTAGAATGAATATGATTATTTGAGTAAATACAATCTTGTAGAAAGACATATTTTTGATCGTGTGCGTGCTGGTCCAAAGTAGTTCCCTGCAACAAGAAATCAACATGCTAGGTCATGGAACAGTTGTTTGTCGCAAATTTTAAGATTCTAGGGTTAATTTTTTGGGATACGACACAAATATCATGAGAATGCCACATCTGTGTGTATCCGACACAGGAAAAAAATAAGGTTTTTTCTGGTACAGCCGGATATGGTATCCAAGACATATCCGAGCCGTATCCTATGAGTATCCGTATCCGATACGGCAATACGTGTACCAAGGGAGAGAGGGTGGAGTATCCAGTAACTATGTGAAGAAGAATAGCCATTGTTGCCTTCCATTGAAGACCTTGTGCCTAATTCACAAGTAGAGTTGGACAAGGCCGTTGTTCTACACATAAATGAGAGGGTGACAAGAAGAGGGGTTCAAAAGACTTGGGGGGTTGGTTTGAATGGACAAAAACAAAGCAAAGCAAGGAGAGGGATCCTAAAAAGAAGATGAGGAAAATGTTCCCCTATCCATTGAATTCTTAGCTTTTGGGGAGCAAAAGCCTCCTAATTGGGGAATAAAGATCCGAAACTGGATCAGACAAGTTAGTGAATTTGCCAACTTAGCCACTATGATTCATTCTTGAAGACTTCCTGCTACTACGACAAGACATAAGACTATATTTCCATAAGGCAAAAGATCAAACAAAGAGTTTCAAAGAATCCAAAAACAAAGACAAATTGCACCCAACTTAAACTTCACTAATGACTTAAAAAGTTCATTACTGGCAGTTTTGATAGGGGTCAAACACATCACACTAGCTTAACTGCCGCTGGAACTCGTTACCAGTGAAAACAAGCATAAACGAGCTGAAGCATTTGGATTTCTATCTTTTCAAATTCTGAAGTACCTGGACTTCCCTATAAAGAGCTCTTTGGACCCTTGAACTATATTACCCCTTGTATAACATTGGAAAAGGGTTCATTTCATGCTGTAATTAACTGTAATTGTACTAAGTTGCATCAGTCAAGTGGTCATCTATGTTATAGTGTAATTAGGAAGATCAAAGAAAAGAAGCATTGTTGTGTAGATGTTTGGACATCCATTTGACTGTGTAAGGAGTCAATAAAGGCCTCTAAAAGCCAATAAACTGTAAAATGCTACCCCAATTTTTTTTTGAATTTGCAAACTACCACAGCAGGGTTAGCACAATAATGCAACCAACTAAAATGTCTCCACACTTCTGATCACCAAGATCCCAGAATGGGCGAGGTGAGAGCATACAGTGTTTTGGTTTACAAAATATGATTGTGCAACAAATAAAGAACATTCATCTGCAAATGAGCAAGCATCCACTTATGCAGTGGGGATTCACCACTTATTCAGTGGGTGTAAATACAAGAAAGATATACAATATCATCCACTTATCCAGTGGGAATTCACCACTTATTCAGTGGGTAGAGAGAACATGAAAGATAAAGATCCAATTTGCCCACACTGGCGGTTGAACCATCCAAGGGATTATTATGTGTTTATGTAACATAAAATGAATAAGAACAAAGAGTATCAGCTGAGAGCTATATCATAAGGAATATAATAATCATCACAGTACCAATGCAATGTGACTGGCATCATTCTATACCCTGCACAAGAAAGCTGATCAAGTTGCATAAAGACATAGATGGTCAAATCTGAAACATATCTCTGGTCCCTCTTTACAGTAAGGCAGCCCTGCATACTCTATATTTGCCAATGTGAAATGTTCATGATCAAACTTCCCACAAATCAATTCCACATCAATCTTATTCATCATAAACTTCCCAAACAAACTATAGCTGTTCCAAACACTGAATTTATAATATCAGCAATTAATACTTCATCATAACAGACCCAAACTCCTTGTATCAAACTCAGAATTCATACAATAACATCCACCAACTGAAAAACTTGGATGGCAATACCTTTTCTCAGCAAATAACTTCTCTCAGCAATTCAAACAATGATAATCTTTTCTCATCTATGGCTTCTAAACCTTCCAAGTCATAGTACAGCCTTGGCAATATGGTACGAACTGGTAAAAGGGCCTTCTATGCTGCAGCAAATGTCCTTATATAAACTGGAAACTGATCGCCCCATCATACCTGAAATGATCCATAAAAAAGACTTGCACAATATTAACAAATTCCAATAAAGGAAACTGTGTACTCTATTGGTACGGCCAGTTTGTACGACCCAGCCAAGAGTATACACAGCAATCCAAATCTGCACCAAGAGACTCTTAATATCTGATCAAAATGGACGGTCCAATATAGCAAACATATATGAATGGCAATCATACAAATGCATACTTCATTCACTGTTAAAATCTCCAACCTCACTCTTACAATGTACGGCCACCCGACTTGTACGGCTCACTGCACAAATTCCAAATTGCAACAAAACTCTTAAAATCCCGAACAAAATGAAGAATATGATATGGCAATCCTCAATGCAAAGTTATTTCAATCATACATGCATTATTCACTTGTACGGCACATGAGGTGTACGGCACATAGGAACTCGGGCAATAAAAAATCAACACCAAGATTCATCAACTGTAAATAAAAAATTCAATCCAAGATAGATTCGGCATCAAAAACCAAACAATAAACTTCATGATAGCACAATGGCAAACCCTGTATGAGTTTGCTTCAAAAATTCATCTTCAACACAAAGGTGATTCCTGTATGAAATCACACCCAATTTGCAAGAGGGTTTTCGTCCTCAAGAGAATTCTACAAGAGGGTTTCCGTCCTCAAGAGAATAAGGAAGAACTCACAGGTTCAATCCATCTGCAAACAAAATCAATTCCAAAAGTCCCCCTCCAAATGAGAGCTCATTTGTTGTTATATGGAGTCTAATCAGACTCGGAGGTTAAATTTTCCCCAACTTTTATCGGTGCGGTTTCCCCCCAAATTCCTATGGGGTCAAGGGGCAGCGCCCCCGTGGGGGCTCGGGGGCAACGCCCTCGAAACCTCACACAATTTTTTATTATTTTATAAAGGCGTCGGGTGTTATTTTTCTATTGACCGACATAAAAAAAACCCTATTTTTGTAACCAACATAAGGCTTGATAAAAGCGGCTAAGGGTTAGGGTTTCCGTCAATATTATATTGTAGCATTTGCAGCGGTATTGAGTTGCAGGGATTGCTGGTTGTAATCGGTTTGATTTACTGGATAATAATATTGGACTCTCTGTTTGGTGGATGTAGCCCGAGTTTGGATGAACCACGTTAAAACTTGTCTCTCACTATTATTATTTCTGTGTATTTCCATTCCTCTGTTTAATCTTTATTTGCATTTAATTGATATCTTCTGCCGGCTAACCCTAACATCATTCTCTTTTATAAGGCACTTGAGAAGTTACAAAGGAAATGAATTATTTCTTGAAAATAATAACATTTTCCTTCTAACTTAAATTATTTCTTTTTTTCCTCCACTTAAGTGCTCACTTTTATGTGCCTAAATAAAAGAATATGTTTTCCCCTTTCTCATGAGCTATAATACTTAATAATTTTTTAATTATTTTCACCCTTAGGAATTTAAGTGAAAATAATAATTAAAATAGCTCATTAAATATCAATTTTTTGCGGAAAATCCCAAACGGCCTCCGAATGCAAATTAAATTGAACCAATATGCTCTGTAAGGTTTGGGATGCGCAACGATGCCTTCTGGGTGACTTTCCAAAAATAGCAAGCTCCTCCAAGAATCTTGGAGAGCAAACTGGAAGCCTGATCAAACTTCAAAAACCATCATTGTAACCCTTGACATCAACTGAGCTCAAAGCCATGAAAAATAATCCATTTACACAAGGGAAACCACAAATAATTAATCTGCAGATTGAACCAAGACCACTCCCAGAACATTGGAGTTCTTCCAACATGCCAAATAGCCTTCACAAGACTACGAACAAGCATAATGCACACAAAAATCAATGCGCCAAAAAAATGGAACATTACATAAACCTCTGTAATCAACAAGGAATTAGTGGCTTGAAGATTTGATCCCTCACTCTTCTAGAATTTTCTCCCACATTGGGTTTATCCAGGTCAAAGCCTCTGTTTTGCTCTATTTTTGTAGTTGTTTATGATCTCTTATTCCTGTTATAATCTTCCTTTGAATGTATGCACTTAATTAAGAAAAAAACAAAGACTTTAGGACTATTTTATGCATGTTTTGCGTTATAATCAACAGCTACATCAGTCATTTGGTAATTGGAAACATAAAGTTCATGTTGATAATTCAAGGAGTAGAATATCTACCTTGTTTATGTATAATTTCCCTCTGCAACTTTTTAATTAATAGCACACTAAGATAGAGAAACCAGCCCACTCCAAAGGTTGCTCTGAGATGAGGAAACTGTCCCAGATCCGTCCATCTGTGAATTTGAACTATTGGGCACAAAACAACAGATGCCTAATCCACCTAATCAACAACCCTTACACTCTGTCCCTACATTGGGCATTTTGAATGGAGTATTCTAGATCATTTTACATGATTTAGACAAGTAATTCATTCACGCATCATGATTTTGGGTATCATCCCTCATTTTTGCATAGTAGATGCTAAGGCAATTTCATTTCAAGGCATGCTATAACAAAAAAAATAAAAGGAGGCAAATCATCCTAGTTTTAGGAATATAACAACCACCAAATTTTCTAAAAGCACAATGAAAGTTATAGTGAAATGAGAGAAATCATGGGGATAGCTTTATCAAGATAATCCTTATACACAAGCTTGCATACTCCCTAAGTTAGATCGTCACCTAATTCTTAAATGTAAGATGAAGCTCAATTTGTTCTTCTACAATATTTGCTGTAATTTTCATGTAAAATACTAACGACTCATGCAATGACAATGCCAAAACTGAGAATTCAAATAGATAAGGTATAGAGAGAGCATTTAAATCACTTTCACCAAACTTGGGATGTAACATTTGGAGAACCTCAAATCAATATATTCAAGAACCCAAGAGCTCTAATTACTTTTTAAAAAGCCTTTGTGCCCCCAAATAAAAATTATGGGAGATGCATAAGTTCTGCTAATATCAAGATTTAAAATTTATTTTGGGTTGTAAATATGTAGGTCAACTTGAGTTAGTTAATGACATATTGCCCATGTCACATGGTGTTTCATGATCAGTTTTATTCATAGTTGACCGGCAGTGTGTGCCTAGATAATCTTATCATAGAAAATTTAAAAATTCCCAATCTTTGGTCACAATATTTTATTGTGAATTTGTCAATAGATGCCAACAAACAACAATTACTACAGATACAAAACACAGCATAGTTATTTACTCATTACACATTTGGTCTCTTGATTGCCTAAGGTAGAAAATAGTACTTATTTCACTTTTCTTTTTCATACTTGTTCATTTGTTCGTAGTCAATTTGCAATTGGCATGACAAAATTCTAATGTTTCAAGTATCGACTCAAATTGTAGATAGACCCAACAAATTCTAAAAGATACCTTCCTGTTGCTCCATAAGCAAATATAGTGGCATTGAGGCCCTGGATGACTCCACCAATCATAGGTAAAATTGTGGTTCTGTACACATCCTGACAATTAAACATGATAAGAATATGGTTGCAAATTAAAAAAGAACTTAATAAATTATAAAACTATCCACAATTTGCAAATTCAAGACTACCAATTTAACACATGAAATGCAGTATCCATTTTTTTTTAACTTCGTTTTATGTTTTAGATGTCTAAATTGGAGCATTCTACTTTCAACAACAAGCCAAAGAAGATCTCAAATCAGAGAATTGGTAAACAGTACATGTGTAAAAACAAGTATTGAATCATAGTTATTGCTTTCCCATGAAATATAAACAGATTGAAGCCCATGATCAAAGGATCAAGATGTGATATTTTTTGCAGATAATTTATTAGATAGAGAAGATGCAACCCAAAGCTATATGAAATGTGTACATTGCATTGGTGATTCACAGCACATACTAGGAGATCTCTAAGCCATTTCACTACCACTGTCATTATGAAAAAGCAAAAATGGCCCAACTCTGCCAGAGAAACATGGAAACAACTAAGCATAAAAAGTGCTGACCTCCTCCCCTAGAGAAACATATTGTCTATGAGGACTCTTGGGTCATGTGTTGATTACGTCAGATGGCTAGCCACTCCCCCCTTGGGTGCTTGGCTAATAGGAAGGCAAAAAAGACCGAATTGTCTGAGAAGAAAAAAGATCTAGAGTCGTCTGATAATGAACCAGTTGCATTGTTGGATATTGTTGTTGTGATTGATGACTCTACTACGTTGGACTCAAGGGTTGTCAGTAGGGAACAGCTCCCAGTCAACTTGGACCAGTCTGCAGAGCCTCATGAAAATGCTATCAGCCCTTGTGGTGAAAGTCAGCATATGCCCGTAGGGCCTTCTCCTAAGATGGTTACAGATGGGAATTGGCTCCGTCATCCTATGACTCTTTCTGTGAAAGGGTCGGTCCATAAAAAGGGACATTATATATATATATAGTGGATTTATCCATCACCAAATATATTTTTATATATTAACTTAATTCCTGCTTTTAGGTTGCATATATGTATATACTTATGATTTTTATATGTTTTTGGTACAGACGAAGCCAACCCCTAAACAAATTTAGAGACATTACATTACATTTAATTATATTAACTTAACTCCTGTTCTTCCCCCTCCAGTTGCACCCATTCTTCTTCTTTTCCCTTCCAGTTCTTTTGTTCCCTAATTTGTTTCTATTCTTTTAGAGGATATGCCTTTAACTACCGTGCCTTCACTTCATGATCCTCATCCCTCTTCCCAATCTCCATCTCTTCCACCTATTAGGCCTATGGAAGAGATATCTACCATGTACAAAACTTCTGAGAGATTGGTAGAGAGTTCTCCAGGGTGGGTGAAGACATATTTGGCAAGGAAAAGACGGGTTGTAACTATAAGACCCCCCAATTTAGGTGTTGTCTCTACCATGATCAAGAAAGGGGAAATCAAAAGGCCTAATTTTCGATGATCTGCTTGACCAAACTTTAAATTTTTATCAAGATTTATTGTGTTGACTGGGTGTAATTTATATCAACCTCATTGTAGAGGAATTTACCTTACTCAGAGTACCTTGATGTAAAAGGGTAATGAAAGAAAGTGGTGAGGATGGAATGGAATCCTAGGAACTTGGAAACCTTGGAAACCTTGGGTAGGTCGGGAATCCCATCCCATGCCAGCTGGGATGGAGGTTTGCCTTTGTCATCATTGCAATGATGTATGTATATTGACCATTGTAAAAGGAGGTTGATATCAAGTTGTTTTCAGGAACTGCAATTCCTTTGACTCCCTAGGGAGGTGATATATAGGTGGTCCATGATGGGTGGAGCTCAAGGAACTAGGTCAAGTCTAGGGCCTCATCCTTTACTTGTGCTTGATCCTTTGCTTGCTTGCAGCTTTTTAGATGTGACTTCCTGTCCGTAATATTCATGAGCATATGGATGCAGGATGCTAGAGGAAGTCAATAAAGGATTCATACCTCGCAGGATATCAATATTAAAGGATAGCATCTTTTGTTGGCAATGAAAAGTTACCATATATGTATGTAGCAATGATCATATAACATTCTGCAACTACCTCAAGTGAAGGAATTCAGTATTATAGGTTGAACATATATGAAACTCATGTTGGAATGCTAACATGAAGGTTATTCAGTTGATAAGTAACTTGAGTGATTAGATTCTTGTAGTAAATAATGGTAAGTTATCATGGTGTATGGATATTAAGGTTTTGAACCCTGATGATATAGAAATTGAAATTTATTCTGAATTACAGGTCTAGTACAAGCTGTAAACATGATTGCTGGAATATTAATAGAAATGATGAATTGATAGTTATAAATGTGTTTGCTTATGTAGAAAAGAACTCTGCAGGAAATCTTGTCTATGGCTAATTAATAAATATCATTACCATACGAAATACTTCTCAGATTGTATTTGAAATACATGAAATTCTAAATGCTAACAAGGTTGAGTAACATGAATGAACCATTGAAGGTTGAAAGAAAGTCTAATAAACACTGATATTCGAGAACCAAAACAAACTAAAATGTGGAACTAAAACAAGCTAAGCCTTTCAATATGTGGATTAAGGAACTTTTGTCTGTAGCCATTGATCTCATACAAATTAGTTGGAAGAAACCCTGAAAGGTGAATATGAAATTAGGGCATAATGAACCACTAGTACTGTAGAGACTACTAGGCTAAATAATGGTTGTGATTAATAATGAGATGAGAACTGGGATGATTTTTAGGGGTCAATGATTGATCAAGGATTGATAGTCAATGATTAGTTCATGATGAAGTATGAATGGATAATGATATAAACCAACCAAACCGATATCTTGATTATATATGCAAAGAGGTTCAATGATAGTGCATCAACAAGTATAAATATGCCACCAAGAGAGCTAGTTGGTAGATGAGAGACAGTCAAATGGATGGTCATATGGACAATCAAAAACAGAAATTTCTATCTTAATATACCTTATAAGATCTTGGTTGTCAAAGTATAATAAGATCAAAGATAAAGATTAAGAGGATAACCGTGGGGCAGAGAAGTGTTAGATTATGCAATTAATAAGAGAAATGAGCAAGATGGATATGCTCATTAGATATAGTTGGAACGGAATGTTTAGGAAGGTTAGGGAATCAAAGAGTTCCAAAGGAATCTAAGAGTTCCAAAGGAATCTAAGGGTTCACTTGATATTATAATAGTAGACCCTGAATGAACCAAGTATTGAATTTGCAGGACATAAGTGCCATTACTGGTTATTCAATCTAGAGGACTTAAAAGGACCATAGTGGCGATGGCATCTAACTAGAAGGCTTTGGGTCATAACTAGGGTCCTATTTAGAGGGAGGCTAACACAGACCTCTATGATGCATCTGGAATATCAAACGAGGGTGAAGTCCTTGTGACTCCCTGGTGTCCCTTCATGTTATGTTAATAACTGAAACGGGGTGGAACCCCTAAATTCTTAAGGTTAAAAATGGTGAAATAATTTAACTAAGAGGGAACATAGGTTCATAAAAAGCCTATCCAATAGGACCCTGATGATCATCTAAAACCTCACAATTGTGTTTAGTAAAGCAACTGAACTTCAGTGATTTAAGGTTTCAGTCATAGTGGTGAGGGTGCCTAGATACAAATCAGTGTAAGCACAAAGGTTAGAGATTAATTATAGAATGCAAAAGGGGATGAATATATGTAAGGTTCTCCTCATTCAAAAAGAAAAAAATGGTTCGTTTTTGGAGGCTTTACATAAACTACCAGCATGCTCATAAATGTCTCAAAAAGAGGCTCTCTGAGCAATTAGCAAATTGTAAAAGGTAAAAGTTCGAGGTTGTTTATTAAGTCATAGTGAAGCCAAGCACCAAATTGGTGTCTTAGAACACCACCCTCCCCCCCTTTGGAAACCCTTAATACCATTTCTTTCCGATTTACCTTCTATATTGTTTGAAATTTGTACCCCTAGGTCTTGACCTTATGAAGAAGCTTAGGATTAAACAAGACCTTGCTAGTCCACCAGGGGTCTGGAATCTTTAAGGCAAATAATTCTAGAATCTTTTTTGTTTGTTGTTTCAGAGGAGAACTGGTGACTCCAATTTTCAAAGAGGCGCACCTCTATAACTCCCCCTGCCTTAGTAAACTTAAACCACATGGAGGAGGACAAACGGGGGACCAGGTTTTGAACAGCTGACCTACCACTGGCAAGTCACTCAGTATAAGCCAGTCCACATAATTCTAGAATCTAGACATACCAATTTTAACAATAATCATATGAAATCTGCCAATGCATTATGGATCTTACTGAATGATTCCGGAAACATCTGCATTCCCTTATTTGTTTGAAATGGAATGACATGATCAAATGCCAAGCTAATATTCAACGTAAAGTAAATAAATGAAAGATTATTACTAACATAAAAGTCTGCACACCCTCTAATTTCTAACATAGAGGATTCGAGATGGTGAAAATGAAATTCTGAATGTTACTTATAGTGAGCAATGAAAGGGCAGAAGATGAAGCAGGTGAGTTCTAGTAAAAGAGAGAGGATTAAGACACATACTCGATTTGTCAATTGTGGCCCGAAGGCAAAATCAAAGGCATATATCTTTTCCTTCCTTCTGTTCTGAACACGATCAAGGTAATCCTTAGATGATTCCGGGTCTGAAACAACCACCACCTGTAAACACCACATTACACCGAACCCCAAATGCTAAACAAAACTGACATAAATCCTTTTAATATAATCTTTGAGGAGGATTTATTTGGCACATTTCAAAATATGCACCTCACCTTTTCATCAGCTACCTTGAGTATATCCCGGCATTTGCTCTGCTCTCTTACTGTTAGAGGCCGACATTTAACGGCCACCTGTGTCAACCGATCAAAGAATAAATGACTAAAACCGGTATAAAAACATCTTGAAATTAAAAAAAACGGCAGCATAAAAAGGTTTGCTGACCAGTAATGTGGTCGTTTGCTTAGATTCCGGAGCTCTGATACTACGCATCATACAAGAAAAAGGGGTTTGAATCTCGCTTACGTCACCTGCATGCCAATCTAGACATCACCATCTCTGTAAACTTTAAAATTAGGACATTTAATCTCGTGCGAGTAGTAGATCAGCAAGATGAAACGGCGGTTGATTGTGCTTGTTAATTTTATACTTTCTAAAATGTGTGGTTTCTTTTCAACCGTTGCAATCTGTGACCTGCCATTTCAGTAGTTGAAAAAGGAAGCCAGTGATAATTGGACAAGACAACTTTCCGTGTGGTTTGAGGTCACTCAATGCCGTCTATAAAGATTCCTACAAAGCCATCCAGACGGGATCTTTCACCATAAATTTCCACCCTGAGCCTCAAGTTTCAGCGTCTCCTGCACTACCTTAGCAAGTGTGAGTTACTGTACTCCCCTACATTCTTTCTTTCCTCTTCTACTCGAGCCACCGCTTTTCGCTTTGCACCGTTCCGCAAATATTACAGAAAAACTGCAGAAACTCATGTGCTGACCTCAAATTGTACTGCAGAAACTCATGTGCTGACCTGCACTAGCACAAATCCACTACTCTGCTCAACTATTTCAAAATACAGCAGATTCGTGTTCCAAAGCACACACCACTCCCAAAGTTTGTCCAAACTACTCCATTTAGCCACAACCATACAAGAAACTTCCCTTAGAAAACGGCATAGATGTGCAACTAATCCGTTCTACCAAAGCACGGCAGATTCCGGTTGCGAAGATCCTGATTCCTACGTTATCCAAACTAAACATAGCAGCATTCATCAAATCTTCATCCATAAACAGCAAAAATCAACCGCTCCACCAAAACCAACACAAAATGCACCAAGCTGCTTGTACGGACATGCTAAATTAGTTACATCGACCATGAAACCCCATTACTGGACTAAAAGACGGGAAAGGCACCAAATTCCTACCAAACTCTCCACAATGTAGCGATCACATTTTCCTAGAAATTTCACAAAAATCATCAAAGAAGTCAATTTGCTACTCTAACAGCAATGAATGCATTTAATAACGTCCACGCGAGCAATCAGTCCATGGATGCATGAAAACGCGCAAAACCCCTTTTCTACTGAGCAGTTAACTGCGCGAAATTCATACATTTTAAGTTCCAAAAACACAACTCATCCACATCCATCTGTCGAATGTCATTACAACAGTGAAAGCTATATGAAAAATCTATATGTCCATTAATGGAGAGTCCACATCTCTGCCTTTACAGTCGTTCCACATTAATACACACAATTCCAAGCACGGGAATTAGGTAGCATAAGTACACAAGTTTTTCTGGATGTTTGCAGTGCAACGGGAAAAACCGATGTGTAGCGGGAGGTCATATGGTGCAGGCGCAGGAAAAGAGATTTTCATTCATTAGTAGCAGGCCCCATGTGTCCACCGCTTCCTCCATGTGTCATAACACAGTTAGGGGCCATTTAAATTTTCCTCCCTCGCGTAAAAATTTCCCACGTCTACTCTGGTCCAACCTTAGAAAATATATATAATTTTTTTTTTAAATTATATTGGCAGATTAAATTAATATGATATTCGCTTGCGGATTGGAGATGATTTTTGAATTCTGTTTCCCCGACCCCACCACCATCCCGATTAATTAATGTAATTATTAACGCCACCTGCTCCATTACTATTATTGTTTGTATTAGATGAAGTGCCTAGCTATTTCATTATCATTATTATTATTTAATCAAATAAGCCTCCCACACTCCATTACTATTATGGTTTGTATTAGATTAACTGCCTAGCTATTTCATTATCATTATTAATATTATTTAATCAAATAAGCCTCCCAACACTCCATTACTATTATTGTGTATAGATTAACTGCCTACTATTTCATTATTATTATTAATATTATTTAATCAAATAAGCCTCCCAACATGATGGGACATTATCATTATTAATATTATTTAATTAAATAAGCCTCCCAACATGATGGGATCACGTGTAACTAGAATCATATTCAAGGGCTGCACACTAGCCGTGGCACAGTGTTTTTGTGTACGGATTTGCCAATAGGTTATTTGTAGTGGAAGCAAGACGCACTTTAGTAGTACTTCGACAATTATATCCATTGTGTAAGTTTTTTAGAGCAATAGACCAAAACATTTGTTTTTTCAAAAAAAAAGTTCTATTACATATAGATTATGAATTAAAGATGTAGTAATGTAATTCCATCATAAATTTTCTTTTCCAACAATACAGAAAGAGAGATGTTATAATAGATTACCATTTAGACATCAAGTTAGGTATTTATTAGGTAATAAAAAATAATTAGAATGATATCATTTAAATGTCTAGTAGCAATGGAACAAAACATTTATTTTTTTTCAATAGCGGAAAAAGAGATTTTGTAATAAAGTACTATTCAAACAGAGTAAAGAACTTGTAAAAGGTAAAACTGTTTGTAGTAAAGCTAAAGTGTTGTTATTAGAATTAAAAGTGTATTGCTGAAATGTAATAAGGCCATAAGGGTATAGTTTTTTAATGCACGGTAAGTGGTTTCCATATCTATTTTACAAAAAGCATATAGATTTTGTAATAAACTATCATTAAGACATGGTAAATAACTTGTAAAAGGTAAAACTCATTGTAACAAAGCTATAGTTTTATTATTAGTTTTAAAATTGTACTGCTAAAATATAATATAGCCATAATTGTACAATTTTGTTCCATGTACAAAGAGCATATGACAATTATGGTGAACAGTTAGTGTAGAATTTCTGTCATAACATTATTAAGAGACTCTAATGGTTTCATAATAATAGAATAGAAATGGTCTTATATAACTCATAGTTATATATGTAGATTCTATCATAAACTTCCATCCAAACATACTAAAGCACTCTTAATAGCTAAATCTCCTTGTAATAAAGCTATAATGTTATTCCAATATCAAAATTACAATATTGAATAGTTATTTTACAAAAAACATATAGCATTTGCAATATTTGTTATCTGTACACTCTTTGTTGCAGCAACATTAGTAAGAGACTCTAATGGTTTGTTTGGAATTCACATGCATAGGAGCCTGATATTTTGTGATGCTGTATACCATTGATAACCTAATCCTTCTTGAATACTCGAGCCATGATTGCACATGTTATAGTAATTTGAGAATCCTTTATTTTCACTTTAGATGAGTAATAATATCATACGAGGTAAAAATCAACCCTTGGCAAATTGTAAGAATTTTGATCCATGAGGTAGTCTAACAAGCATTTAGGTAGTTTTTTTTTTGAAAATCCTATTTTAATCCAGTCAAAGAATGTAGACATGTCATCTTCTAGGAGAGATAGAGGATATCTAGCAAAGTAAATAATATTTATTACTCCTATGGAACAAAGCTTTAAAATATTGTTTTTGATTATTAGTGTCCAATGTAGCAAAGTTGATGCAATACAATAAAATCAATGAAATGGTCATTCGTTAGGTGAACAGTGAAGGGAGCTTCTTCCAGTTGTAATGCTTGCAATATGAAATGATTGTATCCTTCAATATTGAAGTGTCAACTATTGAATATGATAGTCTTTATCATGTTCAGTCATCTATTAGCATACTAGCTTGAAACTAATAAATGTATAACATTGTAAAGGAGAGTCTATTCATCTTGTGGGTCTACTTTTATGTTTATCATTTGTAATATGTGAAGAAAAGCATCATAGCAAAGATGAGTTCAATTTAGTTATTTTTACAAAGCTATATTCCTTGCACATAACTATATTATTATAAAATATTTAAACATTTGTAGCAACTTGAAATGTACAATTTGGAAACATGAGACAATTATAACGTAATTGTTTTTTAGTAATGTAAAACGTATAATTTAGAAACACGTGATAATTAGAATGACATTATTTTTTTCTATGTACAATAGTAATTTACAACTAGAAATAGTGGAATTTACACTAAGTGTTCTCCATAGTCATCATCTTGCTCTGTTTGGGGTAGCTCATAATCAGTGTCATATAGGAAATTACTGGTTTCAATAGAGATTATGGATTTAAGTGCTTGAAGAATTGGAGTGCTCAAGTTTTCATGCAAATATTTGAATGTTGGTGTTATAGAGTAAATGTGAAATTTTATATAGTGACTGGAATGGATATGGGTTTCAAGTTTTGATTAAGTGATTCCCTTCCTTATCATTAGATTTCAATAACTGTAAAAACCATAAATTGATTTCTCTTGTTAGATCATAATTTGTCATAACAAGCGGGTAGATGATTAGAATCTTGTACATGCAGTTTGAAAAGAAGAGGTCATGGAGTTCTTGGTCTGAGTCATAAGACCATCCCTTAAAATCTTGAATGTATATCTTTACACGTCCATTTTGATTGTTAACAACCAATCTGACTTTATGGTCATATTTGAAGTCAAATAACTCAGCATAAGACAAAGGTACTCTGCTCTGTGCGAGCTCTTGTATTATCCTTGACATTTTGTCTTTGAGGAGGTAGGGGACTTATAGTTCTGCTATTTTGAAGATCACTTGCTCCAGAAGTAGATAGTGTTAGTTTTCTAGCCAGTTTGCAACCCATGATTCTCTATCTTTATACGTGTTGATTCTTTTTGGAGAATGCTTGTCTCTCATTACCTATATCACAAGGAAAAAGTTGTAAGCCACAAATGCTTTACATGTATTTATTTTTTCATTTCCTAATAAAGAGTACATAAGGTTGCAAAAGGTGTAAATGTAATTTATTAACTTTGATTTACAACAAAAAAATAAATAAGGCATAAAATAGTCAATTAGTGGTTGGCAATTGAGTCTTATAATAACTAATTAGAACAAAACCCTAGCATACAAGTTTAATCACATGGGAGTAGGTTTACATTTCCCATATGCATTGGTGCTATTAAAGGTCAGAGAGGTATCAAGATGATGGATCATTGGACACCTTAAATACTGCATGTTCTGCATTGACCTACACATCATTCAAGAAAGGAATCAATATTATAATTTGACTAAGGAAACATAAAGTATCAATGAAAATATAAGCATACACATATTACAACACTAATTACAACATGATGATTTAGAAGTTTCAGCATCTTCCTCTTATGTAATGTAGCTAGGTTGTTGGTTGCAAATAACTGCATGGAAATGTCAAACTCTTCTATTTCTATTATAGTTAACATTTTGTTTGTGTGTTTCATCAACATTTCCAAATCATGCTACAATGGTTATGCATTTCTTATATTTTGTAAGATGTTACAAAAATGTTTCTGAGAAGTACTTTCACCTTGTTGACGAAAAATAGTTTCTAATGTGATTACTACGGTAAAAGTATGCCATAACATCATTGCAGTTGAGTGAGATGCATATATAGGTTTGTTCATAATAGGTGGCAACTGGCCAAGGTCTCTAGGATAATGGAAACACCACCAAAGATTGTTGTTGGTAGGGGAATACCTCACACGTGCAGTTATCTATTTCTAGTAGCAATTTTGGCCATACAAAGATCATTTCATCTATGAGGATATATTTGATGTGTTTCAAATCTTCTTGGAATATTGTAAGGGACTGACCTTGTAAAGGATGCATCTCTCTGATAGGGATTCTAAGGCATGTATGGATTATCATGGCTCGTATGTTATAAGCAGCTGCTCTTATAGATGCAAGCGCAAGCAATGGATTTTTTTGTTTGAGTTTGAACCATTCAATGTATTTCTAATGCAATCTATTAAATATGTTTTTTAGTGCCTGTTGTTCCTTTAATGATCATGTGTAAAGGCTCTTTTGGGGATCTAGGTCCCTATAGTGTTGAGCAATGATGTCTAACACGATTTGTTGCTTAGTTGCTAGTTGGTGACTTGTTTTATTTAAAGTTGAAGAATAGTAAGCATGTTTTTCAATTGATAGTTTACCTTTAGTTATGAATTGAGTAGTAGTGTCATGCAAATGCGACAATACATTTCTTTTATTCCATGTGTAATTGATGTTGACGTCTCATCTACCAAGTATTTCTAATTCATTTATGTTGAAGTTATTGGGGTAAAAGTTCAAAGTTGTGTCACACTTTATAAAGGAATCAACCAACACAAATATATTTTTCCAACTTAAACAATGAAAAAGTCATATGTATGTTTTGAATTTTAAAATTACATAAACTAATGAAAAATTCATATGTATGTTTTGAATTTTAAAATTACATAAACTAATGAAATGTAGAATTTTATTTTTTTTAAAGATAATGCGCCTGGTAAACTTTTTAACGTGACCGGTGATGCTGGTGTGACACGCCCTCCGGCTCCACACAACACTTTTGCCCGGAGCTATGAACCGGTGAGGCCACAACACGGGGGACCTCATCCCCAAGAAAGAACACTTTAAACCCGCGAGCTCGTTGGCCCAATGAAGGCGTAACACCTGCGAGCTCGTTGGCCCAGCGGGGGTTTGAACTCTGGTGGCCGCCACTACAACCGAGCGACTTAACCACCGAACCACGCCCTTATCGGCAAAATGTAGAAATTTTAATGCAGTTTATTATTATAACTTTTTTTTTTCAAAATTAGTTAGATTTTTTTATGAGTTTAATAGATGAATTTTAATTGTTGATTTTTAAAAAAAGTGATGTCAATGGGACGTCAGGAAAAATATAGTAAAATTAACTCTCTTTTTTTAATTTTTTTTCCTAATTAGACAACTCAAATATCTAGTACATGAAAAAATAAATTAATGAATAATTTTTTTTAATAATTTTTAAAGTCAAATTTAATCATAACAATATAGTTTTCATGGAACGTCAACTTTTGTACAATTTTTTTATTTTTGTATTTTTTTAAATACCCTCTTGGAGAAGATTCTCTCCTTTAGTGTACCATATATTTTTCAAAATTTTAAATATATTTTATCTATTTATTTTTTATTTCTAATCCACTGCATATTTGATTATAATAACCTACTTATAATAAATTTAAAAATAATGCTAATATAACTAATCAAAATATTAAAAAAATTATATATCTAAGTTCTAGACTCCGAGATCTACCAAGGGTATTTTTAGATTTTCATGAAAGTACCTTTTGGTTGGAGAAATTTGGAGTTGAACTTGAAATTTTGTTTAATTTTTGAAAATAGGGGGTTGGTTGCCACATAGGATGCCACATAGAAAGTTTCGGGCGAGACGATATCGCCCAAAAAGGTTCCGAGTGAAACTCTACCACCCGAAACCTTCTATGCAAATAAATACTATTTTCAAAGTCAAAATCATATTGTATGGATTTAAAAATTTTACGCGAAAAGGTTCCACCCAAAACTCTTTATGTCACTCAATGCCACATAAGTGTTATGTGGTTTTAGGCAGAACCTTTTTTCCCGAAATGGTTTAGGGTGAAACTATTTCTAGAGAAACTATTTAGTTGGCTGAAAGTGTGACACATGTTTGAATTTTTACCCATTGGTGATACCCATCTATGATAGTAATTCCTACTCATATAGGCTTGTGACATGTTGGGAATGTGTTTTCTCATGTTCATCCTCATCTTCCTTGTCAACATCCTCCATTTGTGTTCTATGGTCAACATGCCAAGGATAGTACTTGTTTGCTTTCATGTGTTTTCAATTTGTGACGATTTCTTGTTTTGTGAGACCTATGTCAATTGGTCTGTGTCAAAAATGTTTGTACAATAGAAGCTCACTCCAAAAAAATGTTTCAAAAAGTTCATTGTCTTCCATTGGAATACTATAGAATTGGGGGAACACATTAAAAATTGCCTTCTCTTTTCTCTTTTGTCATGTGTTTCCTTCGTGACGAGAGCAAAATGAGTACATTTGCACTGATTATACTAGAGAGACTATCTCCAATTTAGGAAGGCGTTGCATATAGAAGTTTATATAATTAGTTGTCAGTTCATATTCATCAGTCATTTTTGTTAGATGTTGGAATACTTTTCTACCAACATTTACTGAGACAAAGGATCAGCTATAGGATACAACATGTAATTTTTGTAACATGTGGCACGTTTCTTGTGATCCTATATCGCGATCTGTGACTATACCTGACATGAATTTCTGATATGCTATCAAAGCTTTTATCTTCACATTTTCCTACATGTGCTGTCCCCATTAACATTTCAACATAGTTTTCAGATTTCCTCTCAACTTTTGATGCATATTTTGCAATATATTTGAGAACAAGTTTTCTTAAAACAATTGGTTGGCAATCTATGTTGGCTCATCATATTACAAGCATCTTAGGGTTGTGGATGTTTATCCTATCATCATTTCTTACTAGATCGTAAGAATTGTTACCTTCATCATCTCATTTTAATTCAAACTACATGCATTCTGTCCATGGAACTTTGTAATGACATTCAACATTTTGTCCCCTTTTTCATAAACATGTCTCCTCACTACATTTAATGTACATCTTTGCACAGTATTGACTAACTCCTCATAATCTATCAAGGGGTCTACAAAAAACATTTGTGCAGTACCCAGTGAGCATGGATCATCTAAGGGAGACCGGTGTGTCATGTCAATTCTCTGGGATTGATGATAAGGATTCCAAGTAGAAATGTATTTTTCAAAGAAAGATCCAGCCCTTTGTACTTCATTTTCGTTATTCGAGTTGATTGTGTCCATATCTAGTGCATCTTCCAACCATAAGAAACCGTGTACATGAGTAGAACCTAGATATTGCCACTCATATCTATACCAATAATATATTGTGTTCAATAATTTCTCTATGACCTCTTCACAAAATATTAAAAAGCATTGGTGTAGGTATAAGGATGTTGTGTACAGGTTGTGAATTACATTTTCTGTAAACTATTTTCTCAAGTATTGCATTGGTGGCAAGATATTGTTTGTAAATAATTAATGGAGGTCAGGCCATCTTGTATCAACTACACTCAACATGAAGAACAACATGGGAGATCCTAATTGGTTGATCATGTTTGTTAGTTTAGTGTAACACTTATTCCAATAAGAGTGTGTGCCTTGTAAAGTATTACCAAAATGCATGAGTTGCTTAGCTATCTAATCATCAAAGGCATTATGCAAGAGATGTCAAAGTCCTTGGATAGTGGTTGGTATGTTATCCTCTAGATGTTTTATTTTCATGAAAAATGTTGCAATTTGTTGGATACAATGTGGCATTATTAGATTGTACAAGAAGTAACAAAATCTTACATGTCAGGCGAATCTATTATCATGATATCTCATTAGGTTTAAAGCATACTCATGCAATTTGACTTGTTTGATTTTGGCTTGGAGAGGTAAGCTAACTCCACTTGGGAAGAGAGTGTAAAAATCCATATCTAGTAGTCCCTCAGTGTTGTATTCATTTATTGGGGAGGAACTAATTTCAAGCCATGGGATGGTGTTACATCTAGAGATTTCTAATTGTAGCATTTATTTTATGGCTTCTAGCTCTCATTGGTTATTTGGTAGTTTTGGAACAAATGATGATGGATACTCAAAGTCATTATTTTACTCATTATCATTACTAGTTTCGACTTCTAGAATTGGTGTTTGTCCACTATCTTGTTTAAAGTTGCACAACATGTCTAAAACATATGTATTGGTTTCGGGTAACAAGTTTAGCGAGTCAATGTCTATTTGAACATCTTTGTAGTATGGGTCATGTTTAATTTTAAATTTAAGAGCATTCATGACATGTGTTCTACTTACATAATAGTCATAGTGCTTTCCTTCATTGTTGGATTATCAAATTATTAAGACTTTGAGGTCCTCTAATCTTTGTAGGAGAGCCTTTGTGATTGTTGTAATATCTTAAGGAAAGCTTATAGTGTGGCCATTGTATTTGTATTATCCTCCGAAAGGATGGGTAACTTGTAGAATTGGTGTTACTCGTGCTATAAGAATCTCCTCCACTTGAGTAATAACCTTTGGCATTCTTGGTTGGTCACCTGGGTCTATGTTGTTTGCTATAGAGAATCGGTGCACCCCTTTCTCTATGAAGCATCTAGTATAAATCATATCTATATTAAATACACAAATACACATGCTAGTGTATCTTTCTTTACAGATTGAGAATGTTCTCAAGTTCGATAATGCATCTAATCTCTAATGAAAACATTGGATAGCTTGGAAGTATTTTTGAGGAAAAAATTCTCTATCGGCAAAGTTATGTAATGTTTTAGTTTGCACTATAGTTTGACCGAGGAAGTATCACAAACTCTCACTAAGTGTAATTTCTTTAGCATTATTGTAGAGAGTTGCAATAACTCCACCAATTGTTGATGATGAATGTGTTCATATTCAATTTATTTGATGTGCATGTTTTGTGTGCCAAGAAGAAGAAATTTGTTCTTTATGGTGGCTATAAAATAAGTAGCTTGAATCATTTTTTTCCTCTTTTTCTTTGTACATCTCTTGTTGACTCTAGCACTATTTTACCTTGCATTGTAGTTTTCTCTTGCAGGTTCTCCAAGATTGGAGTACGTGCTAATTCTTGTGTATTGTTTCCAACTTGAATTTTTCTAATGGTTACTGATGACGTATTTGTTAGAACAAACATTTTTCCTTGTAGACATTGTATGTAGTGTAATGTTTCAGTTTGCATTGTAGTTTGATTAGGTATGTATTGCAAACTCTCAGTAAGTGTAATTTCTCCTACATTGTTCTTTAGATGTGCATTAAATCCCTCAGTTGTTAATGATGTATTTGTTACTATTAAATTTCTTTGTTGTGCATGTTGTGCATATTAAGAAGCATAAATTTGTTCTTTATGGCAGTTGTAAGATAAGCAACTTGATTCATTTGTTTTTTGTTTTTTGCTTTGTACATCTCTTGTTGATTCTACAATGCAACTATTTAAGTTACTAAAGTTTTGTACTATTTTAGCTCGCATTGTAGTTTGGTCTTGTAGTTTTTCTAAAATTAGACTACATAGTAATTCTTTTATATTGTTTCCAACTATAATTACTTCATTAGTCACTAATGATGTATTTGTAAGTACATGCATTTTTCCTTGTACACATTTTATGTGATGATGAGTAGAGACGTGTTACTTATCCTCTTTGTAGTATAACTAGTTTGTCTCCTATTTTTTTTTTTTTTTTCTTTCAACATTTGTCATTGGATCCTACATATCTTTGCTCATGAAAAAACAAATGGTAATGTTCAAACATTTGTCTATAGCATAGGGAAATACAATTAGCAATCTCTATTGATGAAAAATAACAATTGACATAACATATTATCAACCCAAGCAATATCTGTAATTTGCTTCGAAATGCAAAGACATTGTAATTCATTGTAGAAATGTATTAAAGAGAAGGCACAATAACACATTCAATTCTACAATCATTTTAACACAAAGAGTAATGGTAACATGTTGTAATATTTATATACATTATTAAGTAAAGTAGAACAAAGGTAATGAACAAACATGGTAGCATATGGACTAAATATTTAGAAAGGAGAAAAGTAGTAAGAAATACATATTTAGTTGGAGTGAAGTGGTTGCATTTTATGTTTTGCACTATTATGTACAAGGATGGATTGACATTTTTTTCTTTAGATTTCTATTTATGTGTTCATTGTACCACCACCCTTGATGTTTATGGGGTGTTGGATTATTCACTTCTATTTCTCTTATTCATTCCTCATCATCCAATATGGATGCAACCATCCTCCAACGTTTTGCAAAATATCTATGTTCAAAGATGAACAATTGTAAGTTCTCCATTTGATCGGTTTGGGATTGCTATAACTAGGTTAAGCTAGGTTGAATGTTTGATGGAGCTTGTTTTTTTGCCATAATGACGACCTGCATATTTGATCGCAAAAATTAATGTACATTTCAATGTTTGACATTCAGTAGACCATTGTACTTTAATATCATAACATAGCTGCTTTAATTTGAGCCTAACATTTAATAATCAATATACAAGTGCATTAATATTTATCAAAGAAAATATATTTAACATATGAATAAGATTTAGATGTGTCCAAAACAATATTTATAGTGTATAGTTTTTTTATAACACATGTTATTTAGCTCATATCATGTATTTGTGTTGACATATATGTAAAGGCAATAGTATTAAACATACAACATATCTATGATTAGGTGTATGGTAATTCAAAATTTGTGTATGTTTCAAAGTGAAATATTCATCATTCTATCATAGTTTATTACAGTCATAGTTTCTTATAATCTTATACTATTGATTTACAGTCAATAACCATGTACATTAAATTTTTCTCAAACCATTTATTTCACAGGTACGTAGTATTAGAATGTTTGAAAAAATATGTACACTTTACATTTCCTTAGTTTGTTACATACACATTTACAAATTTTTGGCTTGCCTTTGAATTATCGGAAGGGACATTAGTAAAATATTCTACATGTTATTTGAATCACTTGTGTTGTCATCTATGTCAATCCTATGGTATTGGACATAAAACCTCTCTCTGAGTAAATGGTATGTTCCTTCCAAGCTATCCTTTGCTAATGTTAAGTTGTCTATTACTTCCTAAACTTTTTTACTATGTTTTGAATCTTGTACATGTCTTCCTCTTCAACATGGGTTGTTTCCATGTATTTACTTCTATCTAGTTGATGACATTATGTGAAAATTGTAAACTTTTGTTAGAACATCTTTGGCATTTCATTGTCTATGTTTAATGCATGTCTTTCAAGTTCTTTGTATGACATGCCACTCTTGGTGCTCCTACTTTCTATTGATGACATGCTTGAGAATAGATGGGAAATAAATCAATTTCTTAAATAAGTTAGAAGTAGATAAAGACATTAAGTATTAATACATTTTGACAAAGTTGGGAAAATTCTAGAAAGTAGAGACTGACATTGAATATCATATATCATCTTTTTTAAAAACTAAAAGTATGGGTTACATACGTACAAATTACTAAAAAACATTTCATTTAAAGTTTTAAGTACATCATAAATTATACAATCGAAAAGTATTTAGAGACGGGTTGTCCCACAATACTATGTCCCAATTATGGGACATCTTGATTTTTGCCTGAAATCACATATTTTTTAGAAAAATTAATGATTTAAGCCTTGAGGGTTTCCATATAAAGGGGTTCAATTGAAAGGAGTTAGATAAACCCCCCTTGGATAGAACCCTCCTAGTCTTAAATTAAACCCTCAATGGAGTCTCCTCTGCACCTATCAAAATGTTGATAAAAACAACCTTTGTTTCACCTTTTGGGGGGGTCAAATGAAGTCATTTATAAATTATATTTTTTTAATTATGTAGCCTTTTGTATACACTTTCTAAAAAGTATAATTTTGAATAATTTAATTTGATTATTATATTTATTTTCTATTTTTTAATGAACATAAGTTTTTCATCGAACAACAAGGTCTCTATTCCACACAAGCGAAAAAATAAAAAAATAGAGAAATAAAATTCTAAAAAATATATGTGCCCTAGGTGTTATGTCCTTGTTTCAAAAAAAAAAATTAAATTAAATTTTGATACATACAAAACAATTTATGTGTTACGACATAAACTTGTGTCCAAATTATAATTAATCTCACTTCAAATTAATTAAAAAAATATGCAACAAAAAATTATGAAAAAATATCCATGCTCTAGATATTGGTGTTACAAATCTATATTTTAAAAATTAAAAATTTATCCTTTCTATAAAAAAAGTTATACGACATAAACGTCACTTTTTAAAAATGTTGTTTGCTATAAAAAACAAGTTATTAAAATTACGTTAAAAAAATCATAATTTATTTCTATTTTTAAAAAAAATATATATTTAGAATCTACACAAAAAATCTCACAAATCACTAGTTTGCATCATCTTCGAATTCTTAATGGTTTAGCTGCTATAGGTGTCAAAAAGTGAAGATTTGGTTAAAAATGTTGATTTCAGTGTCCCACTTTGGCCAAAAAGTGGAACAAAGTATTGTGGGCTGACCCAAAAATGCAACTCAAACTAGAAACCTAATTCTTCATCTTTTATGATTGTTGACTTGAGCCTTGATTTAGAGTTGTACACTTCATTCCTAGTCAATAGTGTGAAAAGAAATTGTTTGAAAATAACACTACTTATGATAGATTCAAGAGTTGTTTTTGCATGAATGTCGTACTGGATCATGTAAAGTTCTTTTGCAGGCACTTGTAAGAGTGCACCTGCTATCTCATCAAAGACCACAACCCAAGTACTATTAATGCGGTCTCGAATCTTTACATGTAGTAAGTACTTATAGTTACAGTATTCAAGTGAAACCTTGCACTCTGTGCAAAACCATGTGTTGTCATCATTTTGGAGGCATTTTTTCTTGCATTCCTTACCATTATTTATCAATGGACAAGTTGGGTAATAGAAGGTGCTTATTTTGATGAATTTGATCATTGCCTTTACAGTGGATTGCAAAGGTTGTGTCATTGTTCTAGAAAGTTCTAAAATAGAGCTAAGTGTCATCCTCTCAGGTACTCTAATTAATGACAGATAACTTATTGACGAGGAAGCCACATTTCTTCCTTCTTTATCCATCTAACACCTCAACTTTTCTACTTCAGGTATTTCAAGTTCTATAATAAATGTAGTCGCAATAGTAGTGTTGATCACCTTTCCATTGAACTCAACTACATGACCATTCTTAATTGCAACCACAACAATTTTTTTAGAGTCTCTCAATTTTTTGATTCCTGCCCCTTCTTTATGGCAAAAAGGGCCCCATAAGTTAATGTCAATGGTGTAATCTGACATGTCCTATAACTTTATACCTTGTTGTAGCACTTCAATTCCATCTCTACATCTTATTGTTGAGTTCTCATTGACATTCAAAATAAATCCAATAATATCAAGAAGAGTGTTATTGTTCATGTATGTATTTACATTGATTGATATGAATTGAAAGTCATGTGCTAGAACTGAGGGGTCATCTTCACATCACTGGAGGATCGAACCTTGGTCTAATATAATCTCCATATGACTATTCAACTTGTTGTAGTTCCTATTTGCTTCCTTGACCACACCTTTAGAAACTGTATACATTAATCCTACTTGCACTCTCTCGTAATATAACTCTGCTATATCATTGAAGCAAGTAACCTGAATTTCAATGCGTTCACTATCTATCATGTAAAAGTTGAACACTTGTCCACTATTTTTTAGGGCATTGAATTGATGTGTTTGTTTCTTAGCTATTACATGACCCTTTATTATCCATCTCCCCTGATAGGGATTTAGCCCTTTAATAGAAGTTATGTTTTTAGGAGTAGCTTGTTGTCATGCAGGCATATTTATCCCAAACATCATGTTTCAATGACACGTAAAACTCTTTGTACTTGACTACATTTTTTTTATTGTGTCTTAAATAGGAATCTAGGATCTCTAATTAACTGGTGATCTGTGAAGGTAGCATCTAGATCAAATATTATTATTGTCCCATAAGAGTAGACAAAAATAATTTTTGGTATAAATATTATGGAGTATATAGTATATTTTCCAAGGAAAAAAATGGTAGAATGTTGACGATGCTATTCTCCTACCATGAATATCTAGTGTTATGAAATATATCGTGTATCAAATGCACTATAGATCCCATCTTTAGTGTTTATAAAGAAAGGTGACCATTGAATTTTCCTAGCAGTATGGTCGTGTGCATATGGAAACTATTAGATAGTACAACTTTATATCATTCAGGTGAATGTCCATCAGTACTTAGCTTCTTTGAAGATACAATTTGAAGGTCTAAAGATGTAATTATGTCTCCACCACTAATTGATTGAATTACATTTTAAGTCGGTTCTAGTTCCATTTTTATGTTGTATATAAAGTGTTTTCAGTTTGTGGTGGTTTCAGTCAAAAAATAAAGCAAATTGACGATACAAAATAGATCTTTAAAAAATCAAGTGTTTAGTAACACATGCTATACACAAGTATGTCTATGTAGCATGTATTGCACACTTTAATTTAACATAGAGAAGATAGATATATATTTTTAAAATTTGCAAATTTGATAAGTAAGTTTAGACAACAATTGTACACCTGGTTAAAGAAATAGAACAAGTAATTCGAGGGATGTGTTGTGGGTCTGTAGAACAATACACAATACATATACATTTACAACAACAAAGGGAGCAAATTAGTAAAAAGAAATAAGAAATATGAGGCAATACAACTTGTACTTTAGTATTATACTTTTAATACTATTCATGGTTAGAAAAATAATTTGTGTTAGAATTAATAAATCAACTAATAAAAAATAAGAATAAAAACACATTTAAATTTTAATTGAACAAAGGAAAAATATTTGTAAAAGTTCATAAGTTGCATACCTGGTTAAACAAATCGAACATGCAGTTTCAAGAATGTGTGGGGCTTTGTAGAACAATATACATTACATGTACATTTACAATAACAAAGGGAGCAAATTTAGGGAAAATAGAACGAAAAGGAACAATATAATATAAAAAAGAGGCAATGTAATTGTACTTAAATAGTATAATTTTAATATTATTCACAGTTAGAAGAATAAGTTCTAGAAAATAAAATAAAACAAGATACACATATTTAAATTCTAATAAAAAAATTGTTGAACTTCATAAATAAATAACATTAAAAGATAGTATATACATAGTTGAATGAACTTTGTATACAAAGAATATCATATTGTTGTACATAACAAATGCTTCACTTTAATTATTTGGCTTGTGGGCTAGTAAAGACAAAATTATATAAAAAAGAAAACGAAAAACCCTAAGAAAAAACTTACAATACAAAACACAACATTTGGAAAATACAAAAAAATAATAATCATAAGAAATGAAATTGTAAGAAAGTAGTTTTTATGTGAAGCATTTACATTGATACAATACAAAAATATTAATTAAAAAGATAAACAAGGTGGAACTAAATTTGAAACGAAAATAGTAATGTTGTGATGAAGTTTTAAAGTAAATAATAATGTTATGAATTCTATTCGTAATTTTTTTTTGAAATATCTAGTTTTGTACAACTTTATATTATTTAAGAATAAATGTTTTTAGCTATGATTTTTTTTTGTTCAACATGGTTCTAAGCAATATGTTAAATTGAAAAAACTAGAAACTTTGCCTGAACTTGTATACTTTATTTTACTGATTTCAACCTCTAATATATTTTATTTTAGAGATATTATTGGCGGTTATTGTACATGTATTAGGAAAATAATGTGGGGGAGGTCTTTTATAAATTTTCTTTGCATCACTTCACTCTAAAAATCTCACAGTTTTTCTAGGTAGCACTTATAAATAAAATTGCAGTAGCCCCTTGCATGGGACCAATACTTAAGTTGGAAGCACATAATTAACATTTAAACTTGACTCAAAATTGTAACTCACCCTTTGATATGGTGTGGAGTCTTATCAGTCTCCAAGTGGGAGATTGTTGTTATATGGAGCCTAATCAGACTCGGAGGTTAAATTTTCCCCACTTTTGTCGGTGTGGTTTCCCCCCAAAGTATTTTACGGGGGAGTGTAGGGGGGCAGAGCCCCTCCTGTGGGGCCCGGGGGGCTTATCCCCCCGGCAGGGGCCTAGGGGCAGAGCCCATGGTGGGGGTCTCGGGGCAACACCCCCAATGGGGTTGCTGGGGGCAGCGCCCCCAAAGCAAAAATTGCCTACTATTTTATAAAGGCGTCGACAGATATTTTTTCTATTGGCCGCCATTAAAAAAAAACCCTATTTTTGTAACCGACATAAGTCTTCATAAAAAAGGCTAAGGGTTAGGGTTTCTATTAGTATTGTATCTGTAGTACATTGCAGCAGTTTTGGGTTGCATGAGATTACTAGTTGTAATCAGTTCTATTTGCTAGATACTAATATTGGACTCTCTATTGGTGGATGTAGCCCGAGTTTGGGTGAACCACGTTAAAATTGTCTCTCGTTGTTTTATTTATGTATATTTTTCATTCCTCTGTTTAATCTTTATCTGCATTTAATCAATATCTTCTGCATCCTATTCCTAACAAGTGGTATCAGAGAGGGTTGTGTTCGATTATCGTCTGCAGGAAGGTCTCACAGTTGAGTGGGAGTCTCACGGTTAAGTGGGAGCAATGGCGGACGAGGGTAAATTGAAGGTAGATAATTTCAGTGAGCATAACTATTAATTATAGAAAATGTAGATAGAGGATTATCTCTATTAGAAGGGTTTATGGAGGACGTTGGAAGGAAAATCTAAGAAACTGACAGCAATAATTGATGAGGATTAGGAACTTCTAGACAGAAAGGCACTGGGAACCATTTGGTTGTGCCTGGCACCATCTATGGCATTCAATATAACAGAAGCGAAGACAACATATGAACTGATGAAAGCTTTGGAAAAATTGTATGAAAAACCATTAGCCTCAAATAAGGTATCTCTCATGAAGTGTTTGTTTTATTTGAAAATGATTGAAGGTGGATCTATGACAGATCATTTAAATGAGTTTAATATGACTATCAGTCAATTAACTTCTATAAAAGTGAAGTTTGATGAAGAGGTGAGGGCTCTCTTGGTTTTATGTTCTTTGCCAGAAAGATGGAATAGCTTGGTAATGGTTGTACGTAACTCTGTCTCTGGTTCAAATACTTTAAAATTTGATGATGTTGTTGGTGTTATCCGTAGCGAGGAAATGCGACGGAAAAGCTCAGGTGGATCCACATCAGACAGTGTTTTGAATGCAGAAAGCAGAGGTAGACCAAAGGAGAGAGGAAAAGGTTCTGGAGGTCATGGGAAGTCACAAGGTAAATCAAAGGACAAGAGGTCCCAATCCAGAGGAAATAAGGATTGTTAGTACTGTGAAAAACTGGGTCATCTGAAGAAAGATTGTTGGTCTTGGAAGAATAAAGAAGGAGACAAACAAGAAGGCAATAAGGAGGCAAATGTGGTAAGTAATAAATCTGAAGATGATGCTTTGATTTTTTCCCTAGATAACGCTGATGATTATTGGGTTTTAGATTCAGGGGCCTCATTTCATGCTACGCCCCATAGAAGTTATTTTCTTGATTATGTCCAAGGGGATTTTGGGCTGGTTTATTTGGGAGATAATGAACCTTGTCAGACTGTTGGGAAGGGAAGAATTAAGATTAAGTTGCAGAATGGGAATCATTGGCTACTACAAGAGGTAATGCATGTTCCAAGGCTGAGTAGGAATTTAATTTTAGTAGGGCAACTAGGTGATGAAAGTTGCATAGTTACTTTCAGTGATAAAAATTGGAAGGTTTCAAGAGGTGCCTTAATATTAGAAAAATGTGTGAAAGTAGGCACCTTATATCTTTGTACGGGTCATATTGTTCCTTCTATTTTAGTTACTGCAGAGAAAATCAAACAGGTTCAAGAACAGTTGCTGCGGGTTTGTAGGCAGAGATTGAAACGGTTGTTGTAGGTTCTCAGACAACACTGTGGCATAACAGACTTGGGCATATGAGTGAAAAAGGTATGAAGATACTTCATTCTAAGAAAGTTTTACTAGGTCTGAAATGTATTAATATGGATTTTTGTGAAAGTTGTGTGTATGGAAAATAAAAGAGAGTTTTTCATAAGGATGGGAAGCAAAAGAAATATGAAAAGTTGGAGCTTGTGCATACAGATGTATGGGGACTAGCTCAAGTATCTTCTCTCGATGGCTCTCGGTATTATGTTACATTCATAAATGATGCAACTAGGAAGGTTTGGATTTATTTCCTTAGGCAGAAATCTGATGTATTTAAAACATTTAAGAAATGGAGAAGCTTGGTTGAGAATGAGACGGGTAAAAGATTGAAATGTCTCAGATCTAATAATGGTGGTGAGTATTGCAGCAAAGAATTTGAGGATTGTTGTTCCTCTAATGGAATTCGTACATAGAAAACGGTTCTAGGGACTCCACAGGAAAATGGAGTGGCTGAGCGCATGAATAGGACAATAATGGAGCGTGCAAGGAGCATGAGATTACATGTTGGGCTACCTTTAAACATGTGGGCAGAGGCTGTCAATACCGATGTATATTTAATTAATAGAGGTCCTTCAGTTCCTTTGGGCTGTGGTATTCTAGAGGAAGCATGGACAAATAAAAAGGTGAGTTATTCTTTTCTCAAAACCTTCAGATGTGAAGCATTTGCACATGTAGATTATGAAAATAGAACTAAGCTAGATGCAAAATCAAAACAATGTATCTTCATTGGATATGGCATTGATGAATTTGGTTATAGGCTTTGGGATGTTGAAAATATAAAAATTGTGAGAAGCAGGGATGCTGTATTCAATGAGACGGTGTTGTACAAAGATTTGTTGCAATAGCATGAGAAAAAAGAAAAGGATTGTGTGTGGCTGGATGATACTTTAGATAGCGATGTTCCAGTGGTTCCTCATGCTCCGCAATAGCAACAAGAAATACCACAAACTCCAGTGAATGTTAGACAGTCAACAAGAACAAGTAGACCTCCCGACAGGTTTTCTCCCTCTTTGTATTCTATTTTGTTAACAGATGCTGGTGAACAAGAAGGGTATGATGAAGCTATGCAGATGGATACAAAGGTTCAGTGGGAACATGCAATGGAAGAAGAAATGGACTCCTTGCTGAAAAGTTAGACTTGGGAATTATGCAAGTTGCCTGCAAGTAAAAAGGCTTTTCCAAACAAATGGGTTTATAGGCTGAAAGAAGAAGATGGAGGTAAGAATATATTTAAATCCAGGTTAGTTGTAAAATAATTTGTATAGAAAAAAGGCATTGATTTTGATGAGATTTTTTCTCCGATTGTTAAGATGACTTCTATTCGTACTATTTTAAGTATTGTGGCTGCTGAAGATTTGCATTTGGAACAGCTATATGTAAAAACTATCTTTCTCCATGGTGATTTGGAGGAGGAGATATATATGGAACAACCCCAAGGATTTGAGGTCAAAGGTAAGGAGAAACTGATGTGCAGATTGAAGAAGAGTTTATATGGCTTGAAACAAGCACCTCGGCAATGGTACTTGAAATTTGATAATTTTATAGCTGAGCATGGCTACAGTCGGTGTAATTCTGACCATTGTGTTTATTTTAAGAGGTTGGATAATGACAGCTACATTATTTTATGTTTATATGTTGATGACATGTTTGTAGCGGGGTCTAACATGGATCACATAAGTGAGTTAAAACAACAGTTAGCAAAATTATTTGCTATGAAGGATTTGGGAGTAGCGAAACAAATCCTTGGTATGAGAATTTGCAAAGATAGGAAGAACAAAAAATTGACTCTATCTTAGGTTGATTATGTTGAAAAGGTGTTGCAGAGACTCCATATGGAGAATGCAAAAGCTGTCAGCACACCTTTGCCCAGTCATTTGAAATTGACTAAGGGGATATGTCCAAAGACACAAGAGGAAGAAGAAAAAATGTCCAAGGTACCATATGCTTCAACTGTAGGGAGTTTAATGTACGCCATGGTATGCACGAGACCAGATATTGCACATGCTGTAGGAGTTGTAAGCAGGTATATGAGTAATCCCGGATTAGAGCATTGGAATGCAGTAAAATGGATTCTCTGATATTTGAGAGGTACATCCAATAAACATTTATGTTTTAGGGGCTCTCATACTAATTTAGCAGGCTATGTGGACTCAGATTTGGCAGGGGATATTGATACCAGACAGAGTACTACAGGTTATGTCTTTACTGTAGATGGGATATCGGTGAGTTAGATCTCAAGGTTGCAAAAGGTGGTTGATTTATCCACCATAGAAGCAGAATATGTAATTGCAACAGAGGCAAGCAAGGAGATGATATGACTGTAACTTTTCATAGAAGAATTGGGCAAACAACAGGCTAATAGTTATTTATTTACAGACAATCAGAATGCCATACATCTTGCAAAGAATTTTGCCTTGCATTCAAAGACCAAACACATACAGTTGAGATATCACTTCATCCAGTCAGTGTTGGAGGATGGATAATTAAGGCTGGAAAAGATATATACAGATGAAAATCCAGCAGATATGTTTACAAAGGCGGTGACAAGGGAGAAGTTGAGCTCCTCTTCAGCTTCGGTTGGCCTTCAAGATTGAAAACAATAGAATCAATACAACAGAGTCCATGGTGCTTATTTCTAGTGGGAGCTACAGGGGCAGTGGTGTTTGATCAGTCTCCAAGTGGAAGATGATATGGTGTGGAGTCTGATTAGTCTCCAAGTGGAAGATTGTTGTTATGTGGAGCCTAATCAGACTAAGAGGTTAAATTTTCCCTACTTTTGTCTGCGTAGTTTCCCCCTAAAGTATTTTACGGGGGAGTGCAGGGGGCAGAGCCCGTCCTGTGGGGCCCGGGGGCGGAGCCCACGGTGGGGGTCTGGGGGCAACGCCCCCAACAGGGGTTGCTGGGGGTAGTGCCCCCGAAGCAAAAATTGCCTATTATTTTATAAAGGCATCGACAGTTATTTTTTCTATTGACAGCCAAAAAAAAAAAAACCCTATTTTTGTAACTAACATAAGTCTTCATAAAAAAGGCTAAGGGTTAGGGTTTCTATTGGTATTGTATCTATAGTACATTGCAACGAATTTGGGTTGCATGAGATTACTGGTTGTAATCAATTCTATTTGTTGGATAATAATATTGGACTCTCTGTTGGTGGAAGTAGCCCGAGTTTGGGTGAACCACGTTAAAATTGTCTTTCGCTGTTTTATTTCTGTGTATTTTTCATTCCTCTGTTTAATCTTTATCTGCATTTAATTGATATCTTCTGCATGTTATTCCTAACACCCTTCACATGGTAAGAGGTACTTAGACCGAATTTTTTTTGTGATAGTATTAAAAGTTTAGTTTCAATCAAATAATGTTTTAATGTTTTGAGGCTTCCACAACCCATAATAATTAAAAAGAGATTGAACCTCTTATTTATGGATAGCTATACCTCAGAGCAGTTAGATAGGAAGACATCTAAATCAACCATAGCTAGCCACATAAAATAGATTGATAAATATAAAAGGGAATTTAAGTTGATTTGGAAACTTATAATCATCACACATGGAACAAAAAGGTCAAAGAATTCATGGCAAGTGGCCTAATATAAAACATAAAATCAAGTGGTTAAATTGCTAATAAAAGAGATCATTTTAAATATTGATAGTTAAGAGCATTTTAAATATTGTGACCGATTGATATAGTGGAACTCTCCCATGGGTTTTGCAACCGTTTGTCGTGATATATTAAATTTTCAAACACATGATATGTATCATACCAATTAAATATATAGTTAAGAACTCAAGAGAATTCCATAAATTTCATCTATTAGCAACATATTATATATAATACAAAATACACTTTCCACTCTGTAAAGCTACTCTGGAAGAAAAGTAAATTACAATAATAAATACAAATACCAACTATAGTTATTCCATACATATTAAATCCTCCCCGATGAAACCACCATAGGAGAAACCACTTTGAGGAAAAAGTGGGAGAGTAAGTAAAAGCAAGAAAATAAAATTACAACGAAGCGAAAGTGAGAGACAGATACAGGCATGGACAAAGAAATGAAAGAGTGTGAAAAAATCTGTAGGAATGATGATGCAAGAAAAGATGGTAGAACTCGAAGCAACTAGATAAAACCACCCCTCAAAAACTTACAATCAATTTGGAATCATGCTTCTGCTATAAATCTGGATCCTATTGTAAATCCACCTTCTGTTGTAAATCCAAACTCAATAAATTGGAATTGTGACTTTCGTTGTACAATATCTAGTGAATATATTATGAAGGGTGGAAATAAATTACGTACTCTGTAGGCACCTGTCTTCCATGGCTTAGACATTACATACACGTTGAGTAAATGAGTGCATAAAATTAGGTTTATCAACACGCAATGGGAAGGAGGAAAGCAAGTAATTTACTATGTTGTGCCACGTTGAAAGGTCACCATTTCCCAAAGGTAATCACATCCCAAAAAACAGAAAAAATAGGCATCAACATAAGGCGAAAGCAGGCTACCAAATAACTGACTGTTTTCTAGCAATTATACCTCCACAATGACCAGACAATTCCGGGAAGCAATGCTCCGAGTAAAAATCCTATTGGCTAAAATCATTCATATTGGCCTACTTTTAAAATATAATCAAATAAAACCTTAGGATAAATCTGATATAGGTACTCCAAGGACTTCTAAGGGCATTTTCACTAGTGTTTAAAGTCATTTCAAAATTATTGTATAAATAATTCTAATTTTTCTAATGAAATAGAATTATATAAATATAGGAAGTAAATTTAGTTTATCCTTAGAAAATATAGATGGAATGAAAGATCATGTCTTATAGTTATGTAAATTAGGTTAATCTAAGAAATAAAGTATCATGTAGACCCAAGTAATTCACAAAATCATATAACAATCAAAGATGATAAGAAAAGAAGTAGTCAAAGCTATTAAAACTAAGTTGGGAGGAGGATCACAATCATTCAATTTACCTCACCCTCTATCAAGTAAGTCTTTTCCATCATCGATAGGCTCCCAACCAATGAGAGCATTGTCTTCATCTTCCTAGGGCTATGAATCTGGGACTTCAAGTTGAAATTGAGTCTAAGAAACATTCCTCTATAGAAAAATGGCAAGAGTTAGCAACAAGAATTTCTCCTTCCCTTTGGGAGGGGCTCGTCTACATTGTTGAGTAGACAATGACCAATCTATTTGTTACCTAGTCGATGATAACCAACTAGAAGGTTGCTTAGTCGATAGTGGGGAAGACCACATATGGCAACTCTATAAGAAATGCCAAGGAAAGTCACAACATCCATGTGATTCTTTTCCATCATCAATAGGCTCTAAACCAATGAAAGCATTATCTTCATCTTCCTAGGGCTATGAATCTTGGACTTCAAGCTAAGACTGAGTTTGAGAAACATTCCTCCATGGTAGAATGGCAAGTGTCAACAACAGGAATTTCTCATGCCCTTTGGAAGGGGCCCATCTGCATTGTTAAGTAGGCAATACCTATTAGTTGCCCAATCAACGACAACCAACTAGAAGGTTGCTTAGTCGATAGTGGGGAAGGCCACATATGGCAACTTTACAAGCAATTCAAAGCTAAGTCAAAGCAACCATGTAATTGGCCCCAAAGGGGGGGTTTAGCATGGGGAGACAAGGTAGGTTGAACCCTAGCCACAATGCAATGGAATTCCCCCAATAATCAAGAAGATTCTAGAGGTTTACCACCTCAAAGGCCACTTTTTGGCCTAAACTTAAATCCATATGAGAACACACCACCAATGACTTCGTGTGAATAGTGAAATTAGAATCTACAGAAATATGGGAAAATAGAGCAACATTTCTATCTTTTGAAATGCTAAAAATAATCTTGAATCTAAAAGCATGCCAAAAATGGGCAAATTTAGTAAAAAAAAGTGGCCCCATCGCCCAATAGATACCAAGTGAAGCACTATGGCCTAAAAGTCTTGAAGAAATCGTGAATCCACAAACCAAGCCAACATGCAAATCCAAAATAAATGTTTGATCATTTCAAATTGCCCACAAAACAAGTACCTAGGGTTAGACACACTTACATGTGTTAATTGTTTACCAATAGGGAGACCTTGTTAAAGTAAACACCAAGCAAAATAAACAAATTTGGGCTCCACAACTACTTTCCAAATTACTTGAGATAAAAGGAGATTTAAGAGACCATTTTCCATTCAACTTCTAAACCATAGTCATATGAGGGGAAAGCCACATGTGTCCTTTGTTGGTGTGTAGTTATAGAAAGGGGTGTCAACATACCACTTCCAGTCCTTCCACTATGACTCGGTAGATTACATAGAGATTTTATGTAAGTGCCAAAGAGGCACTACCTCAATTATTATTTGAAAAGTCTTTTAACCCATATTACTCTGATTAAATTTGCCTTTGCTTATGACCATGAAAGCCATGTAGAAGTGGCCTTGGAATATAAGACTTGGATATGTTTAATTCCTCTTCTAAATAACTTTAGAGAGTGCATCCAAGAAATTTTGGCCAATGGTTTACCCTAAAAATTAATGGTGGGTGACCACCACAAGAATTAAGATTAATAGAGAGGTCATTGCAAAAACCATCTACATTCCATAGAAGCCACTATTTGATAATTTACCAATATTTCTAGACGCTTTTCCCCACAAATGTTTTTGTAATCTTAATAGGAATGAGAGAAATAATGAGGGAATGAAAATCAAGGTCATTCTAGGATGATCTCTCATGAGGGGAATCAGAATAAATATAATTCTTTAAGAAGACTTTCTAGGCTTTGTTGTCATCACAAGCCCTTTCAATCCACTTAGTGCAAAGTGCAATTCTCTATTTGTCGACAATAATAATCCCCAGGCCACTAAATTCCTTAGGAAGACAACATAGATCCCATGCCACTCTGTGAAAACCCTTGTTACAATCAAAATTATTCCACATAAAAACACATAGAAGCATTTCCAACTTACAGTAAGAACCTTAGAAGGTACCCAACAAGGACGAGTAATAAACATGTGTGGTAGCAAGAATTTTGGAGCATATTTAAAATTTAGTAGCAAGAGAAAGTGGTTTGGTAATCTAGTATGCCAACTTTTCTCAACTCTATCAATCACCAAGCTCGAAATGATCCTTCTTATTCACATCTAATTTATCATGTTAAGGCATTATAAGTTTATATTCTTTGCCATCAATATCCTACTTGTTTCACATTTTTTCAATTAGATCTTGAATTTTATGCTTTAAGATTTTACGCCTAATTGTGGTATGTCCATGTATCCTATGATAATCGTAAAAAGTGTTAGTGTAGACACCCAAATTTTACCTTACATTTTCAACACCAAAATTCACCAATTCTAATCCCCACCATACTAACATTTTTTTATTGTTTTTGCTTCGTAATAAAGATTTTTATATTAAATAGTAAAGTAGTTACAAAGTCCTTAGAGATTTGCAGAAGCAGACCAGCACCCCAAAAAAACCCCACAACTTAACCACCCATACCATGAAAACGACCACACAGGACCCCAGATTGAAAAACGGTGGTCATGCAAGACCCCAAACAAAAAAATGGTGGTCACGCAGGACCGAAGACTACAACTAATAACTGAAAAACATATGTAGTGCTTATAATCACAGTAAACACCATATACAGAAAACATTAAACATCTAGAAACGGACTCCAAAGACAGAAACAACTTAACTGTACATCACCATTTTCTTCATGCTTCCTCTGTTTCAAATTTATGTAGTTTCATATTGAACTCTTCAACCCAGTCATAACCTTGCACCTGAATTATTTGACACAGCTTCAACAGATAATTCACCTGAACCCGTACATGTTGCCTCTGCCAGACTCGATCAGCTTCCTAAAGATCTAGAAGAAACGGATAATACTTGACTACACTGCCTAAAACTTGCAAGAGATGAATATCCTTAGGTCGTGGCAGTCCAGCCCCGAAGGAAGAGACTTCTAGGGTTTTGCTTAGACCGCCGAGCACATCTACAATAAAAAGCCTGTGTGTAACCGTTTCTACCCAGATCTTGGCTATGTTGAGGTCCAAGAGTGCTGCTACGAATCTAGAGTTGATAACAACTGTATCTACCCTATAGCGCTCGCCACCTTCTGTGAAATTTTTCCCCAACACCATCCTGACTGCCCCTATCACCAGCAGATCATTCATCCTCAACATTCTCTTCAGCGGAAGATTTGTAATTTCCCCCAAGAATGCCATATGACATTTTGTGCTTACCAATCAAATTGGGGTATCCATACCCCCACACCTAATGCTATCCACTGGAAAATGTAGAATGATTTTTGGCATGTCGCACATTGTTGGAGAAATGAATGTTAAACAAATGTCCAAGTTGCTAAATGGAATTCAGAGCCAAGCCGAAAGATTTGGAAACTCATGATGTATTTGTCCCATATCTCTGACACCTCCTTACTAAGAGATGAATAAATTTACCTACATCCGTCCCTCTACAATTTCGCTTGTGCAGACTTAATTGCTCGCGGCTAGCATTCTAGTTATTGTAATGATTGATATCTTTAGCACGATCGACCTAATTAATAATCATCTCAAACAGCATAGCTTTGATCCCATGAAGGGATGTCAATTATGAACCCACCCTGTCTAAAGACATCGACCCCTATCCCAGACTTTCCACCACTGAAAGGGTGGAAAGTCGCCCACCCTACCGCCCACATCAATCTTAGTTTACAGCCTAAGAGACCCTCGATCCTCCTGGGTCAAATGCTTCCTTTAGAGAGATACCATCAACCCCCGAATTAGAGAGGAGATCTGCTTCTTTATTTCCTTCCCTCAGGATATGATTTATTGTCACTTGATCAAAACTGCCCAAAAGGTTTAAGGCTGTGTCTAATTTAGCCCCTAGTCTCAAGTCTACCATCTTCCTTGACTGAAGACCATTAATAACCAAAAGAGAATCTCCTTCCACTGCTAAATTTTTGATATTCAATTCCTTGCAAAAATGAAGGCCGCAAATGAGAGCCTACATTTCTGCATCGTTGTTCATGCCTAAAGGAAGTGGGACAATCAATCTTCCAATAGTAGAGCCATTGCAATCTCACACAATGCATCCTGCTCCAAAAGTTCCCGGATATCGCCTTGCAACACCATCGAAATTTAGTTTATACCAGCCAATCTCTGGGGCTGCCCATTACACCACTTTTCCAGCTTCCTGTGTTTTGGATCCTCCTACACCTAAAAATTTTACTGATTTCAAACCGTGCCAATTCCTATACATGTTTGCATCCCAAATTGTAAATGGTAACCGGTTGGAGCCCGATTCTTCTAACCTAGCATTGACAATCTCTACCATACTCACCTCTACTTTGTTTAAAAATGATTGTAGGTTCATTTCTCTTTCTTGAAAGATCCTTCTATTACGCTCCTTCCATATTTCCCAAATTAAGATTGAGAAACAGGATCTCTAAAGGCCTCCAAACATTACCTTTTGATGAATTAAAGGCCAAGAGGAGAGCCAATCTAAAAGAGTCTTAGGAAGTGTTGTTTTCCATTGTAACTTATTGATGAGCCAAAACCAACAGGCAAAGGAAAAGGGACAATGAAGGAAAAGATGATAACCATTTTCTTCCTCTGATTTGCAAAGGGTGCATCTAGAGGGTCTAGCATAACCCATTCTAGTGAACCTATCTGCTGTGAGGACTCTGCCTTGAACTGCTGCCCAAGTAAAGATACCAGCCTTAGGCAGGCAATTTTTGCTCCAACAAAGTTTGGTTGGGACTCTCGATTCTCTAGCATTAGTTCTACTCAAAATACCATAACCATCCTTAACTGTATACTGACCAGAAGGAGAGGCAATCCATCTTATCACATCCCTACCAGTTCTGCTACAAATGGATCTCTGAGCCATTATCCCTTCATAAGCTTTAATTTCCCTATCATTCAACCCAAGGTTTCACACACTTTTCCATTCTGGAAAAAGCTCCCCTTCAGCTGTAGAAAAGGATAAGTAGTCCCTCACTTTGTCTCCCCAAGCTTGTTTAGTGTGGATCCTTACTGAGGCTAACTCCACTCTGTCTACAAGAATTGGAAAGCCTTCCCAAGAATCTTCCCAGAAAAGTGTGTTCCTCCCATCCCTAATTTCCCAAGATAGATGATTAGTTATAAGTTGTCGGCTGCTTTTGATGAAGTTCCAAATTCTAGAGCCACTCAGCAAAGTTGTTGAGGTAAATATGTTGTTCTCTTCTTCGACCAAATATTTTGCTTTGAGGATCCTGACCCATTTGAGTTCTGGCTTTGCATAGAACAACCAGACCAGTTTTGCCCCCAAAGCTTTGTTTTGCAGGAGAAGATTTTTTAAGCCTGTTCCATCCGAATCTTTTTGTTCACAAATCTGCTTCCACTTGATCAGGGGAAATTTGAATTGCTCCGAGTTCCCTTGCCAAAAAAGGTTCTCATCTTCTGATTAAGCTCCTTGTTAACGGAAGGTAGGACATCATATAGATGGGAATTGCTGCAATGACCACTTTGAGAAGGGTTAGCCTACCTGCCCATGAAAGCCATTTGCTCTTCCACGAAGCCAGTTTGTTCTTCATTCTCTCAATTAGTGGCTCCTAGGTGCTTTTAGGTAAAATACCACGAACTAATGGTAAACCTAAATACTTGCAAGGGAGAGTTCCTTTTTTAAATGCTAGAATCCTCAAGATCCTTTCTTCTTTTCCAGGAAAAGTATTAAAGAAAAAGACTTCTAATTTCTCTTTACTTACCTCCTGGCCTAAAGCTTTTGAATATAGATCCAAAATGTCTTTGAAATTCCTGGTTTCTCCTTCCTGGGCTGCTCCAAAGAGCATCGTGTCACCTGTGAACTGCTGATGGGTAACTCTTGGCATATTTCTAGTGATCTGGATACCTGAGATGCGACCTTCCTGACTAGCCCTCCCACATACTCTACCCAGAGCCTCAACCATTATGACAAAGAGAAAGGGAGACAAAGGGTCCCCCTGTCTAAGACCCTAGGAAGCCCCAAAGAATCCTTCAGGTGAACTATTGATGAGCACGAAATATCTAGGGCAGGCTATCCATTCAAAAATCCAATTTAGCCAGAGAATATTGAAATCGAAGTCCTCCAAGACTTTGAATAAAAATCTCCAATTGACTTTGTCATATGCCTTCCTGATGTCCAATTTGATGAGCATTGAAGAACATTTGTTCTGTTGGACGGAATGAATAGCCTCCTGAGTGATGATCGCCCCATTAAGAATCGATCTTCCTGGAATGAAGTTGGTCTGTTCTTCTATAATAATATCTGGAAGAATCTTCTTGATTCTATTTGCCATTACTTTAGCCAAGATTTTATACAGGGTATTACAGAGAGAAATAGGCCAGAATTCTTCGAAAGACTTAGGCTTTTCATTTTTCAGGATCAAGGCTATGAAAGTGTTATTGATTTCTTTGAGGACTTTGCCAAATTTTCTAGAATCTTCAAAAGATTCTATAATTTCCTTTCCCAAGATATCCCAACATTTTTGAAAAAAGGTGGCAGGAAAGCCGTCAGGCCAGGAGCTTTGTCTGGTGAGAGCTGAAAAAGGGCTTCCTTGATTTATGTTTCAGTAAATTTATTGTTCAACATCTCATTTTGAGCCTCTGAAACTAGTTTAGAATACTTCTTATAAAATGTTGTTGTGCCTCCAATAAGGAGCCATCCCTTTCATTTAACAAATCCTGAAAATAGTCCACCATAGTCGAAGTAACTTCTTCAATTTTATCAACCCATCGACCATCCACTGTTTTAATGGTTGTGATCCTGTTTATATCTCTTCAAACTATGGTGGAGTTATGAAAGAATTTCTTGTTTTTATCTCCTGCTCGAAGCCACACCTCTCTTAACTTTTGTTGCCAAAAGATTTCCTCTTTGGCCAAAATGTCCTGCAACTTATCAGTTCTTTTTCCTGTTTATAGGAATTATTGTCCATGCCTTCAAAACTTTTTCATTGAGAACCCCTAACTCTTCTTCAATCTATCTTTTGACCTCAAATATGTTTTTAAAGTGATCCTTATTCCACTTCCTTAGATTAACCTTGATCAGATTTAACTTGATCATTACATTAAAAAGCTTGATACCTCAGGATTGTACTTTGACTACCAATCCTTAATTAACTCAAAAAAGGAAGGATCCTTGAACTAGATATTCTCAAACTTGAATGGGCATCTTACTAGTTTCCTTTCCCCAATTATTTCCAAGCTGATTGGAAAGTGATCAAACCTTGAAAGAGGGATAATTTTGCTCTCCAGGCTGCACGAGAATCTACTAAGGTCGCCTTTGGATAAGAATCTATCTAACTTTTCCACTATATTGCAAAAACCTTTCCTTCTATTTGTCCAAGTAAATTTACCATTTCCCAAGTGGTTATCAATCAACATATTTCTTTCCACAAAATTTTCAAAATCTATTTGTGATTGTTGCTTTCTTCCTACCCCTCCTTCTTTGTCTTCTGCTTTAAGAATGGCATTAAAATCTCCTCCTAGAATGAAAAAATCAAAATTTGGGTTGTTACAGATGCCATCTAATTCCCTCCAAACTTCTCTTTTTTGAATATAAGAATTAGGCCCATATACATTGATTAACAAAAAGCATAAATTAGATGCCAAACTTCTTACCTTGCAAGCTAACCAACCTTTGTTCACAGCAAACTCTTCAATCAAAACATGTTGTGGTCTCCATAATGTGATTAAACCTCTAGATGAGCCAACAGTATCAATGCTAAGTGATTGCCAATGTTTCAAGCTCTTGACAAGGTTTTGATTTTCTTGATTTTCCAATTTGGTTTCTTGTAAGAGGCAAATGTCTGCCTGAAAGAGATTTAGACGATGCCTTAGAAGACATCTTTTGTTAGGGGCATTCAAGCCCCTAACATTCCATGATATGATTTTCACTATTGTTCAGGAAGCCCCCCCCTTCCCTACAATTCCCTAATCTTCAATTGTCCACTAGCCTCCCCATCCCATTTAAGTTTCTCCTTATTTGGGGTGCGACCTCTTTTCTTATGCTCTCCACAATCTGGGAATAATTTGGAGATCTCTTTTTGTCCTAATCCTAGGGCTCCGGTTGCCAGGGGATCCTTTTCCAAACAAGTGAGTTTTGGACAGGGAGAAGTGACCTCTTCCTCTGACCAAGTATCTTCATTTTCCTGCTTTTGATCTTCCATCCAATCTTCAGCACTGACTCCTTCCTCTAGAATGAGGGATCCCTCCTTAGTAGTCGTGGCCAGCTTAATTACTTCTTGACCTACTTCAATTAATGACTCCAGATCTTCTCGCTGAATATTTGGATGCATAGCATGTAGAGTTTCTGAGATTTTCATATTTATGCATTGCGTAAGCTCATCCATATTTTCCAAGGAGGGAGGGCCCGACTTGCTCCCCGACATCAAACCTTCATTTAGCTCATAATTCTCCTTCAATAATTGAACCTAGTTTCTGGATGTAGAAATTTTGGAAGGGATGGGATTGTCCTGTTGATCTTGGGGAGTGTTGACATTGTCATTATTTGCCTCAAATTGATTTTCCTTACTCTCAATAAACTGATGGCTCTTTGTGGGATCCCCATTGGGGTCATCCATGTCATGCTTTGGATCTTCACCTCTAGAGTCTCCTCCATCCGGATCTAGATTTGCCTTATTCCCTTTTGTAGGGGCTGCTCCCATGTGCGCCATCCTAAAGTTCCTACCCAGGAACCCTAAGGCTTGGGATCAAACACCAAAGGCTGCTTGAGGATTCCCCAGTCTGTATATATGTCAATTTCCTTCCATTGTGGATTTGACGAACTATTCGCCATGTAGATTCTGACACTAGTCTCTTCACTCCCGCATTCCTTCCATTCTTTTGCACAAATAAATTTACCCAAGCATTTCCCTATCTCTTCCAAGATATTTGGTCTACAAAATTCCTAAGGAAGTTTGGGTAACTTATACCGGTCCTGAACATATTCTAGCTTGTGATGTCGTGGGTCAAAACCAATTTGCCATTTGCGGAAGTAAAAGTCGTAGCCATCCATCAGCCAGATCCCTTCCCGAATTTCTAGTTTGATCTCTAATGATGGACAAATAATTAGAAAGAAACCATTATCCAGAGCTCTGAGGCTTAAATTCTCACCCCATCTTTCCTTCCACCATTGATTCAATCCTTTCCAATTCAAGCCAGAGACTAACCAATGAGCGATCAGCCCTAGCTTCTCCAAATGCTCTATTGACGGACCCAGTAGCCTGGACCCTAGCACCATGGTTTTTTTATTGCCAATCTAGAAGTTCTTACCCTGATCTTTGTAGGATTTCTTACCAATACCTCCCTCTCCATGATTTCTAGGGTTTTTTGATGCACCTGTCTCCGATGAGGTTCGCGGTAACCCTTCCAATGCCTGGATCTCGCAAAATGTTGATTATGTTTAAAGCCTTGCCACTGCCTTTCGAAGCCATGAACGAAGCCCCTTTGGTGCTCTGAAGCCCTACACCATTCTTCTGCTTTAGCCCTTTCCTAGATCCTCTCCAAGGATAGTTCCTTCTCTGCTTCCACTGCCCAAGACCGGGGTTCACAACCTTGCTTCCCATTAAGAGTGTCACTTGCTACTTCAACTCTCCTCTCCATTCTTGCTTCCTATTTTTCCTTCTCGCCCTCTGTAATTTTTCAACTTTTGCCTCTCTACTCCATTCTACTCAAAAAAATGCCATACTAACATTTCTTATTCATTCATTAATTAAATAATTATATTATTTAATTAGTAACATATCCATTATCCATAATCAATTAATTAGATAATCATATTTAATTAATTTATTTTCATCCTTAAATTAATTAAATAATGTTATTATTTAATTAATTTAATTCATTCACGTCCCATGCATAATTAAATAATTTTATTATTTAATTCTCCAATTATCCCCATGCATGATTAAATAATTCTATTATTTAGTTATCTAAGTAGTATTTCACCACTAATTAAATAATTTATTTATTTAATTATCCCCTCAAATGCCACCTCACCAATTGCTAAATTAATTGATATTCTTTAACTAATTACCCACTCATCATGCACTCAAAGACTATTAAATTGAATTAATTTAATAGAGTAATAAGGAGTTAACTATCTCATTACTTCTAACCACCCACCTTCTCCAACTTAATGACAAATCCAAAGACTATTTCAAACCCATTAATATTTGCAACCAAAAATATTAATGAAACTTTAATAACTTAACCATTTTCTTCCCCATTCAATCACGATTGTTGATCTTGTCTTTTAATCTTGACCATTGATTTCAAAAATAAAAAATCTATAAATTAATCTTATTTCCTTCAACAAATCATCCATGAACGTGAAGTAAACTTATGCTGCGGAAATTTCAAAGAGCTTTATTTTGAGAACTTACATTCTTTCATAGCATTTTCAATATAAGAGAAATCATTCTAACAATGGAGGAGAGGTTGGAAAATGTTGGTTCATGTGTTTTTCTAGTTTGTTGACTCCATTTTAGCTCTATCTTGAGGTTTACATACAAATTTTTAGAATAGGAATATGATTTTCATTGGATTTTTGTTTGCTAATAGTTTTCTAAATTTTGCATGCTCACGGTTAGCATCAAAGTGTGTTGGGATATATTAAGATCTATCAAATTTCTTGACACGAGGTATGGTGATAGGATACTTTTGTAGAAGTTCTTGTAAGATTATGTGAGAAGGAACTATTGATGTGCATTTTGAAACACAAATTTGTGGACTAGAATGTTTTCACTTGAAAGAGAATTGCTTCCCCCAAGTTTTATATCACTAGGTCTTGGCATGCTTGGGTACCCTAGAAATCGATGATAATTATTTCATTCAAGGAGATACAATGAAAACTAAGGAAAATCTAACACAAAGTCTTGTTTGCAATTATACTCTATTCAACAAAGTAAAATTTACCGATTAAGTTCATCATATCTAACATTGTTAGATCATCACTTTTATTCATCATTTTCATGTGCAAATTTACAATTACTTGGACTCGCAACCAAAGAAATTTAATATTTCAGAAACATTGCATAAGCTTAAATTAATCAAGATACTGTTAGATTCAGGACAAACAACTGAGAGGGGGGTGAATCAGTTGTCCAAAACTTTCTTCCAATTAATCACTTAAATCCTTCTTTTAATTCAGGAATAATAATAAATCAATCATGGAAACATAATGCAACAATTCAAGAGCAAAAACCCATTAACACATATGACACCAAGATTTTAACGTGGAAAACTCGGTTAAGGGAAAAACCACGGGGTGACTAACCCAAGATTGTATTCTCTGTTAAAAGAATAAGAACAAAATGGCACATGCCAATTAGGGCTCACTGCCTGAGCACACTGCTCACAAGAGGCCCACTGCCTATAGGAGACACACTGTCTACAGAATAATAAATATTACATACTTGAACTGAAGAATAGCATCTTCACCATGCTAGAGTCAATTCCATTTAAGCCCAATACTTCTGCTCTGCCTTTCGCTCTGCTCCTCTCTACCACACACTCATCTCCACAAGATACATTTGAAATGACTTCACAACTTCTCTTTTATACAAGATATTTGACTTTGGGATAATCATCCAAGTCGGCATACATTACAGAGCAAATACATAAATACAACATGACTAATTACAAAAAGACTTCACGTGGATCAACACACTGTCAGCTACACAGATCTGAGACTTCAATCTTCTTTGAGGAACACGCCATTCTTCACAGAACATCTTCAAGATCATCCGCAGGATACGTAATTCATCCGGTCGGCCAAACTTAGGAAGAACATCATCATCTGGAAGTAATTCTTCAATTACAAGCTCAATCTTTAATACAGACCACCAATACGAACTGGACACAATCCCAAGACCTCCACAAGCTTTCCTGAATCACCAAGAACATCCACACTACTTCTTCTTACTGAAATCATTCTCTCCTTCATCCAGGACCTCAAGAACATAGTTTGTCATCACTGTCCTATTGGAATAGATGCTTGAAGACCTCCAGACCACGAACCAATTGAGTTGTTAATTCACATTGACTTCCTAAACACTCCACCAAATCTGCAGAACAAGACATTGCATTTCCGGATCTCACCGGACCTATCTGTGTCACTCTGTCACCTCTTAACATCTGCCAGAACCGATTTTACTTAAGTGGCCATAACTTCTTTAGATCTTCATGCAGACCTCTGAAATCTTTACTGGATCATCTTAAGACACATATCTACAAACCTTTTGATGTGCATCCTCTGATCTTCATCTTAGCTGGGATTTTTACCTCACTGTCTTCATTGTTCTTCTCTGTCCTGATAGGACTAATTTTCTCAATATCCTCAGCATACAACTCATCCAACCCTTATCATCAATGCAACAGGAGTATGTTGACATCAATGACAACACCAGATAGGCCCATACTTGCAACAGATACTAGTTAACTTAAGTACCTAAATACTAATCTAATTATAATTCTACTATATTTCAAAGAAAATGTACAAGATTAAGGAAATAGAAAGGTTAGAGTAAGATTGCATTATTCTACTTCCAAATTTGATTATGTAATATAGACAAAGCCAATCAAAACAAATCCTTGCTTGACTAGTCTTCACAGAGTCAAAAACACAAGATGGTGCAATCTTCCAAGAACAAATCAAATATGAAAATAAGTAAGCCCAACCATAAATTTCATGTGCAAATTAAGCACACAAATTCTCATAACCTTCAATACTAAAGATATATCATGAAGCACTCAACTCGAATCTATCACACTTTGATGAATTACATATATGATTTCAAAATATCATGGCTTAGTTTGGTAAACCATCAAACAAGTAAGATAAAAAGCCAAAATAGAATGGTATTTGAATATAAATTTTCAATCTAATGGTTTCCAACCATGTACAATGTCAATTGATTGGGTATATTGATTCCCAGATAAGAATTTTTTTTGTAAGTTTCCCTAGTTGGCTACAATCTCAAGACAAAATCCTTAAATTCAATTTAAATTTTTGAAACAAAAGTCTCCCAAATATTTACTAATAAGCCTTAATTAAATTTCAAATGGTAATAGGTCCTTTGAGATTATCATTTTGGTCCCATTTCCAAGAATTAACTTCCATAATCCATGGTCTAGATAGGTGTTCATTGAACTTTGGTAATTCTCTAAGCTTCAAATGACCTTGTTATATATTTTCAAGGGTGTTAAATATTAACAACACTTTAACCACATTGTTCTAGATAAACCTTGAACATCCTATTGATTTAATCATCCAATAATAATCCTACAATAAAAAGAGCAGTATCAACTTCTAATGAAACAATAGAAAATCATTAAATGAAATCAAGATGTACATATTTAGATTAGTAAAATAATTTCAATAAATTGCATTGATTACTTCTCTTTATTTTGGTCAGAAAGACCAAATCTCTCTTATATAGATTTCTTCCTCCTCTATTTTAGGGTTTCCAATATCTTTGTAATTTACTGCTTGTCATCATAGTATGGATTTTGAATCATAATATCATTATCATGCATACTTAGCTTAGTGCTTCAATGTTCAAAATTTAAGGTGAGGTTCACAATCCAAGTTGGGTTCACAGTTCATATATCATAGTTCATAAGAGTTTTCATTCACTTCATAGTTGTTAGGCACTTTCACTTGGAAATTGGCCATGAAATTTATTCATATTTGACGGTGATGTGTCATGATAATATAGGTGAGACTATGGTGAGCAAATGATTATTTGACATTCTTTATTCATCATTAACTGTTGATGTAAATCAATCCAAGGGCTCGCAAGATTTTTAGTTGTGTTAGAGTTCTGACAAGTTCCAAAGAGTGAGCCATTAATGTGTTTCGATCTAGAGCTATGGTTTTTTACATTTTTTTGCCTTCTACCTCAAACTCCTTTGTTAAGTATGTGCTAAAATTTGATAATGATCAATGATTAACATTCATTATGGTAAGTAGAAACTAGACCATGAATACATAATTTCTTTTACATCCTTTGTAATGATTTTCAAAGTATAATAATGCACCAATTTGTTTAAATGTGCCCCCCACCATTCATTTGTTTTATCATGATCCATTAAGTAGTGAGTAGATATAATATTTAAAATGCTAATAAATCATGGTTGGAACTATTGCAAAAATTTGTAGACTTTCTTCTTTCCTCCCTACAGTCATTTATGTAATGTCCTATTTCATTATATTTGTAAAAGATGACATCCTCTCTTATTCTCTATCCTTGACCTCTTCCTTGACCTCTTCCTCTACCACATCCTCCTCTAAACTAATTGTGGTAGGACCTATTGTCATAATAATAATTCCTATAACTAGTAGAAGGTTTGTCTTCTAGGACTTGTGGTGCTATATTTTGAAATGAGTTAATATTACGTTGGTCTCTCCATTTGGATATCTATACTCAATCCTATCTTTGGAAGGCCCCTTATGCCAACCCTTTAGACCTTTCCATACTCTTGTGATATGGTTCATTATCTTCCTATCTACAATTTCATTAGGGCTTATGCTTTTCTTCATCTCTTAATTAGATTAGCAAGGATAGACAATCATTGGTTTCATGGTCATCCCATTCACCACAAGTAGCACAAAAGACACTTTTTAACTACCTTTAAGGTTTTGCAAAGTCCACTTTTATTGTTGCAACTCTTCTTTTCCCCTCTTGGAATGGGCACTCATTTCTTAGATGTCCTTTATCAGAACAATAATAACACCAAATTTTCTTTCTTCGGTTAGTTATCATCTTGGTTAGTTTCTCCCTTTACTAAAAACTCTTGTTTAATTTTCAACTACGCCAATTCTAATTTTAACTTTTCTATCTTGGTATTTTATTCATTTTTCTTTTTCTAGGGCTAGGCTTCAAATCTTGTTGCTAATTCTACCGCTTGCACATATGTCATAAAAACTCTTCCATCTAGTGAGGCTCTAATTGTAGGTAACAATCCAAACACAAACTATTCAACTCTCTACTTCTTAAATAATGGTTCTTCCAATTTCCTAACAAATCCTTTGAACTATTGATAAAATTCCCTTATTGACTCTCCTTTTTGTAGCATTTCCATCATATTTCTTACACTCTCTAAAATTATTTAAGAATCCATCCTATATGTCATCTCATTCTTTGTCATGTTTAGGATAGGCCTTTATGTACCATTTAAGGGCCTCATCCCTTAACGTGCCCACAAAATCATAAATTTTAGTTTGGTTTTCTCTTACTCCATTTCTTTTCCATGTAAATTCCAAGACAAAGATATGCTCAAAGGCGTCTTTGATATCCTTCCCTAAAATAGGAAGTTTGATGTGATTTTGACTCATTGTTCTGCTGATGGGTTCCTCTAGTTTATGATTGTTTACTAATGTTTCTCCTTCACTCAGCCTTTTGCCTTTGTTCTTTGCTCTCAGATTATTATGCTCCTTATTCTTAGAATCTTTAGCTTTCCCGCTACACTTACTAATTTTTGTTCGTTGTACCAATTTCCTTGTTTTGCCCTTATCTCTTGGAAATTCTAACTCAAAGAACTCTCTTCCTAGTATCTTTTCGCATTCACTAACAAATTATTTTCTTTCTTCTTCTTCTTCAGTTTGTTGTGTTCCCTTATTAATATCCTCACTAGAAATCCTTCTTGTCTTAAATGACACAAGGGACAACTCTTGGTCAGGTGAATTCACCTCTTCATAGTGCCTTTTTAGTTTAGGAGATAATTTCTTATTATTTAACAACATTCTATAAAATGATATAGGGTTTTCCCATCCTCAAATGTCTTAATTGTATCGATGGCTAGGTTATTAAACATATCTTTTAATTCTTCCTTTTCTACATTATTCTCTCCTTTTCTCAATTCCTAATCTCTCATCATATTTTCTTTTTGAAGTCACACACTTTTGCTTACAATATTATCCAAATATTTTGCACTAAGTTCCAGAGGTTTTAGTTTTGTAAAAGGCATTAATAAAAACTCAAATCCATTATTGATTATGACCTTTATGTTTAACAAGTCAAGTTCAGAATGTGGTGTACAAGTCAAAATTTCAAATGAATTAATCTCTTCCAAAATCTCTCTTAGCTTCTTATTATCTCCTTTTTCCATAGGTTTTATAAAGTTGGAATTTAATTAGTCCTTTTATTCATCTTTAATGGATCAATCAAGACCTGCCTTTAGTGGTTGCATCTCTTTGGGATCATTTTCAAGATCTCCCCTTTCCATTCATCACCCCTAGGTGCCTAACCCCTCTCACAGGATAGGACCTAGTGTATTCCACTGTAATTCATCAAATATGCTTCTTTTGTGTTTGTAATCCCTTATTGATATACTTTTTCTCACTGCCAAATTTCTCTTCTAAGGTTCAACCTTTTCCTTACCTCTTAATAGGGTCCTAACAATGGAACCAAAATGTTAGTGAGAGAGGGAACATAGAATAAAGATCTATGCACATGTTTTTTAGAGTTGTAGTTTATACCCTGGTGTAAAGAGGTAAGAGGAAGATTAGAACTAGTCTTATGGATAATAGTGAAGTGCAGTGGAATACAAAGCAAATGAATCAAAATACATACACATAACCATTTCATCACATTCATATAATAGTCAGTATAAACCATCATATGTTCATTATCGATACTTGTGGTACATTAACATCAGTATCCCAGTACATGTTCATCTTTCATTCATAACATTCTTACATATTGTTACACATATGGTTCCTAAGGTTGTCATTGATGTCAACACTATCTTGGATGTGTGACGGTGTTCATGGTTGGATGTCATGTTGAATATAATGTGGTTACTGAAGTTCATGGTTGGATGTCATGCCTTGATCAGTGCAGAGTTGAGTATGAAATTGTATTAAGATGGGAATTAGAAGCACTAAGGTGATCAGATGTGTTGTTGATGTTAAGAAGATGTTACTGGTGGCCCGAAGCATATTGTATGATCTATCCTACCGTTCCTAAGAATGCATGTGTTGATACAAAGAATGTTTAGCCTCCGGAAGTTGGTGATAGTTTTTGCTATAGGATGACTACCTTTAAATACTGTTTGGGAGATTGCTCTGCATTCCTCCGCATTAGCAGTTATGGCTATGTGGTTCTGGAACTATGTTCTGGGTGTAGTGAAGGTGATAATTCTAAAGTTTTAGATCATCTGTTCTTTCGTTGTAAAATTTATGCATGATAGAGTACCAGCATGTGTTCTGGCAGAGTAAGGTGGTGTTGAAGGCCTATTGGAATGCTCTGCATTCATCCAGATGTGAATGTTTGCTTTTGCGGTTTTGTGGACATGTTTAAGGATGTGCATTACATGCTCTCTTGTAGTTTCAAGTTTTTTGTGTTGCAAGTATGTGCAGTCGGTGTTGTCATTGATGTCAACAAGCTTGTGTTGTCATTGGTGTCAACTATGTCTATTGGTTGGGTAGAGATGAGGTTGTTGTATGTGTATGAGTTGTTTGGCTGAAGATGATTTGATTGCTTGGTATAGGTGCTGAAGATGTCAAGAATATATTTCTATTGGTTGGTTTTCAAATGCTTCTGAGAAAAGTTGATTATTAATGGAAACAGTGTGTTGAAGATGTGTTTTGGCTTACATAGTAGTGTTCTGGTTTTGCTCCACATTTCCTCTGTGTTGAAGATTGGTCTTTGCGGTTTGAATATGTTGTTCAGAGATGTTAAGAGATGTTATATTCCAAATTTGGTGATTCAGTTCATTGTGTAGAGGAAGTTGTGTTCACCAGTGTGTGGACTACGTTTTTTAGTGTTGCAGAGGTGTCTAGGAGAAATGTCTTTGCTCTGCATTTCTCCGCAAAGTGGCTTCAGGTCTTGCAGTTCTTGAATTGTGCTTATAATGCTCATATCTTTCTTCTGTTGAAGTTGTTCATGGTTTGGTGCTCTAGAAGTTGATTTCTAGAGATACAGTGCATGACAAAGATAGTTAAGTATACTAATAAGGATGTGCGGCAGGTGAAAGTTGTTGCGGAGGAATTTGTTGGATTTTAGGATGTTTCAATATGTTTGTGGAATACTCTAGATTGTGTTGAAGCCTTGCATGTGGTTCACAAGTCATCTTTGGGTTTGAGGAAGCGTGTACTTAAAAGTTCATTGTGTTAACATAGGTTTGGCCGACCTTGGGTGTTTACACTAATTGCGGAGTTGCTTTGGTGATTGTAGTAGCGTGGAGTGGAATGCTTGGATGAATTTAGATTTGAGCTAAGATATGTTGTGGTCTGCCTTCATTCCTTTCCACTATGGGAATGTTTAGGTCCAGACATAATTTGAATGCTATGTGTTAAGATGTGATGCCGACCTTGGAGAATGTTCTCAAGGTTGAAGACAGTATAAATAAGTGTTGAGGGATCGTGATTGTGAGTGTGCATGATGGATGTGATTTGAGTAACAGTGTGGTTGAATGTGTGGTGTAGTATGAGCTTTCATGTGTTAAACTACTAGATACAGTGAGCAGAAGGTCTCTGCAATTCTTTAGTAATGCTGTGGAGGTGATATTGGTGCTATGGTGGATATTGGTTTAGTAATTTGAGCTTCGTTGGAACTATACTCCTTGCATATGTTAGATACAATTATAATAGTTCAACTCTGGTAGTGAGCCACCTCTTCTATCTCTTTCTTTCAGGACAATGAGTCCTTGGGCAGTGAGATTTTCTTCTGGGCAGTGAGACTTTCTTCTGGGCAGTGAGCCCTCCGACAGTGAGACTTTTGTAATTTAGTGTTGATACTAGTTTATATTGTGAGCTAATCCTCATCGTGGTTTTTCCCTTCTTTGGTTTTCCACATAAATCTAGTGTTCATGTGTTATGAGTTGTGGTTGTTTGCTTTATGCTTAATTTCCATTACTACAATTAAATATGTTAAATGGATTAATGTTTGATGTGTAAATGGTTTAAGAGAATACTGATTCACCCCCCCTCTCAGTATTCTAGGTGTTCAACATCTTGGTGATCTGCAAGCTCAATTTTTTAATGACAGTATGTTGCAGTGTGTTCTAGATGACTTGTTGTTCTTAGAATTCATGGTTGAAGATGTGTGGCACAAAATCTTTGATGTGCGGAGGTAAAAGAGTGTTTGGAGATGTTGTATGAGTCCTGTAGACTCATCTGGAAGAGATTCATGAAGATCTTTCTTGTTTCCAGTACCACACAAGGTTTTCAAGTTGATGTGGCCATTATGCTTCAAGTTTCATATGTCTTTGCTTAAGACTGTCCTATTTTCAAATGAGCAGAGTGTTCGGATGTAATTACTTGATATTTGATGATGTGAAGAATGTTTTGGACCTGGTTAAGCAAGTGTTAACGTTCGTAAGGCACAGGTCTTCTGTTGGTGTAGCGTGTAGTCTTGTTTAGGACTTGTCCTCTACATGTTTCATGTTGTGTGTAGTTTGGTTGACTTGTAAATGTATTTTTGATATTGTCTCTAGCTGACGAGCAATGTAATCAATGTAATATCATGTATAAATTGTAAATCAAATTGAGTTAGGCGAGGTGTGATTGTAAAGTGATTAATAAGGCTCACAAGCAAGATGAAGAGCAAAATGAATGCATTATGATGTGCGATTGAAGGAGAAAGAGCATAAGTTGTAGATGTTGTTCTAATTCATCTTGAAGACATATCTATGACAGTAATCAAGTGTAGAGTGTGCCAAACTGATCCAATCATCAAAAGGAAGTGTGAAGAGGCATAATTGCAATCATCAAAGGTATGAATTTCAATGTCAGTTTTCAGGCAGTAGGACTATCATACTGTAACCTTTTGTAAGTTTGTTCTCAATTCAGGGAATAGTAACTTCCTTGGGAGTGACCCTAAAACAAAGTCTTCAGAGAGTAGTATCTTCCTTGGGAGTGACCCTAAATCAATTTTTTTCAGGGAGTAGTAGCTTCCTTGGGTTGTAGCCCTAAAACAAAGTTGTAATTTTGAGCTTCCTATATTGTGAGTTAATCCTCACTGTGGTTTTTCCCTTCTTGGGTTTTCCATGTATATCTAGTGTTATGTGTTGATGTGCATTATGTTAATATTTCATGTTTATGTTGATGTTGTAATGCTTAAGTTTTAATCTGCTCCAGAGGACTTGAATTTTAATTAGATACCAATTCACCCCCCTCTCAATATCCTGGTGTGTTCAACACATATAATATCCATCTCTTACTGTCTCTCTTCTATCTTATATCCTCTCTTATGTTCTCTACTATATCTTTCACCTTGAGTTTTATATATACACATTATTACATATAGGGATGTGTCCCTCTTCCTTGTTATGCCCTTTAGGTTTTGTTGTAGGTTGACTATAAGTGCCACATTTGACCTACATTAACTCTAGTCGTGTCAATGTTACTCTATGTTGCGTGGATCTATCCTTCCAATAGTATGCATGTGGAATATCTACCACTTGTATATTTATGTATTTCTCTATACTTGTAACAAAACAAAGCTATATATGAATGTGATTAAGCTCTCCAAAAACATTTACTTCAGTTTTTTCCATGACTAAACTACCTTCTTATTTGATTTGGAAGGAGTTAAACCTAATTTCTAGAAATATGAATGAAACATCAAATTACCAAAAGTACCTGAATCAATAAGATGTAAGTTTTTACCAAATATCCTAATTGTCAATAGAAAAGGAGGATGTTAAACATTTTCTTTTCATAGAGCTACATTAGCATTAGCAACTTTAATACTTTCCTTTTTGTCTTGGAGATACAAAGTTTTGAATTTAACAACTCTTTTTATTTAGTAAGTTTAGCTAGGTGAAACAAATAAACAGTTGCCTTTTTTCTTAAGTTATTCAATAATATTGTAACCAGACTTGTTTTGTTCAAGAGTATTGTCAAGTTGAGAAGTTGGTGTATTAGCTTTTTGTTTTAGCAATGGATTTGGCCCTTTTGAAGAAACAATGTTATTACTAGTATTGGAATCAAGAGGGCAGAAAACATTATTTGGTGGTGAATAAGAAATGAATGGCTATTTTCCTTTACTCCTAAGAGAATAAGTGTTACCTTTTTGAAATTTATGAAAATCTTGGACCTCTTCAGGGTTATCTCTAGGCTCATTATCACTTTCTCCTAAAAATTCATGTCTTTAAAACTAATGCCATCCCTGGATTTATGCCATGATTTCTATAATTTTCATTAGTAGGGACTAACTCCATGTTTTATGGATATCCACATTAACACAAAAATGAGCAAACACTAACCTGGATTCTAGTAGGGACTAACTCCATGTGTCAAGGAGATGGTGGTTTCTAGTGACTCTGACTAGAAGGATGAGGTTGAGGACAACCAGGGGATGTTGAGAAATAGGAGGTGACCAATGCTTCTAATGATGAAGGTCCTACTGGTGATGATTGGCCTAGCTTGTTTCTAGAGATGAACCTCCCTTTCTCGGACTTGGAGACACCCGACCACCTCGTGGAGGAGCATACTGAAGTCAACAAAGATTGTGATACTAGTTCTCAAGATGTTGATTTTGTGGGTATGAAAGCCAAGCTGATGGAGATGGAAAAGAAATTCAAGATCCTTGCTCGCTTCACGACCAAGGTTATGCATCACTCAACCACCACTTTAGATGTCTTACAAGATCTAGAGATGAAAAGCATGGGGTAGGGAAGGACAAAATGAAAAAACTATGAGGATATGTATACCTTCCTCACGGAAGACTGGGAGCAATTATTTAACTAGGCCTCTCAACTTGTTACTATTCTACTGCTATTTTTTGTTGTTGGTGTGTTTCTCATCTGTTGTCTGTGTCTGTTGTTTATGTCTGGTTAATGCTCTATTTCTAACTTTTTGAGACCATTTTGTGCACCCTCTGGGTTGTTTTGTACTAGGGACCATTACCCTTGTTTTGTCGCTCATCAATATCAAGAACTCCATGTTTTTTATTTCCTTCTAAACTATGTCAAATTCCAAGCAGAATTTAGGACAATTAGTTTCCCGATGTTGTGTAGTATAATGAATCCTACACCAATTAGGAAAACTGGGGTTCACTAAATTAATAGAAGTTGTTGGGTCAGTGTTTGATTAATTTGAATTATCTACAGGAGTGGAAATATCTTCATTATTAGATTGTGTATTCCATTACTTGTTCATTCTCTAAAAAATAAAATTCCTATCCTAATTGTTGTTCCTCTTGATTTTGAGGAACTCGTCTTTGTAGGTTCAACATATGATTGCTTAATCTCTACACCATATTATTTGTTTGGCTAGTCAGATTACTTGTGGATGCACGAGCATTAAAAATGCAAGGACAACTTGTGGATGCATGAGTATTAAAAAATGCAAGGACAACTTACTAATTATTGAGTGGAACAATTGGGTTAAGGATGCTGCTTGAAGTTGTGTGATTACTTAGAACCATAAGAATAAATTGCTGATTATTTACCTGAGGCATTGCTTGATTTAATGGAGTTGGGTTGAAATGTTGGTTCTAATTTGGATCTAAAGTCTATGGTATTAGATTTAGCTTTGGCACATGTTTTATAAGGGCTTGATTCATCCATGGTATTTGATTATAGGCTCTTGGTTGTCTTAGTGAAGGTAATGGTTCCAACCAAAGCCCCGAGGCATTAATTGTTGACCCACTATCATAGCTTCATTATATACTTGTTGTAAAGATGCAATTGTAGGAACTTTCCTTACAAACATAAAAGTCAAGGGATCTAGAGCTTTTAGGTATATTTATATAACAATAGCCTCTATGAGGGCATAATGTGTCACTAATCTGGTGCATAGTTTATAAAACTAGGCGTTAAATAATCTCATAGGTTCATTGGGCTCTCTATGGGTAGAAGCTAACCAGTGATAAATAATAGCTAGATTAATGTGTAGTAAAAAATGATTGATAATTGTGGTTTCAAAAATAGTCCGAGAAGTTATAAAAGCAAATAGGTAGGTTAATATACTAGTCATATGAAAAGTCATCCAAAGTATATGGAAAAATTCAACATGTAGCATCTTCATGTTTGACTTGTACATGTATCAAAACATCCTTGTAAGCTTGAACATGTTCTTTAGCTAGTCTAATTCCATCATGTTTATATTTCAGAAGAAACCTCTCAGTATTCTTTGGTAAATCATGCATTGGTCCTACTATATTCAAAGGATGACATGCTACTAACCATGGCCTAGGGCAACCATGAGTTGATTTTGTGGGATAGAAAAGAGATTAACAAAGGGAGTGATAGAAACTTTAGGTGAATTATTAGTAGATTAAGTAGGTCTAGATTTGGGTTTTCTCTTGTAAATTATATTATTTCTATGCCAGTAAAGAAATAGTAGCTCAAAATCAACATTTATAAATTTTGACCTGATGATAATTGTCTTAGGTTCTAGTTTGACAAGTTTCTTATCTATTTCCCTATTTCCATATCAACCCTCCTTCTAGTGCCAATACATTGGTGCATGTTTTAACACACCAACTTAAGTGGAACAAATTGTTCCCACTTGAAATGGAATTTCTTTTCCCAAGGTTTATATCACAACGTCTTGGCATGCTTGGGTAACCTAGAGGTTGATGATAATTGTTGCATTCAAGGGGCTACAATGAATACTAAGGAAAGGCTCCACTAGGGTTTTGTCTTGGCTTGATCTACATGATCTTGCTTATGTCATTCTCTTGTATTTGTCACCCTTGTTTCATACTACTTTTTAGTGTAGGAATTCTTTGCATTTATTGTAGTTTTTTAAGCTTCCCTCACCTTTAGATGATTTTTTTCCTATTTAATGGTTGCTAGTCAAAGTGCTCCAACATTTGATGTTGGAACCATTGGCTCAGAAGCGTATTAAAATGGCTCCTAAATGCCCTTACAAGTTCATACCAAAAGTGGTTCATGAGGTAACTCTCTTACTTTTAATGTTGTTTTACTTTTTCATGATTTTGACAATGCATGTAAATGGATTGAAAACTATACTCTTGCTAGGTATTTTGTTGATAGATTACCATCTAAAAGCATGCCAAGGAGTTGGGTCAATTCCACCTAGGTCTCTCATGGGGTCTGTTAGTGCCTGAATTGACTGGTAGTTTTTTGAGCAATTTTCATTCAGGCACTCTCCCTAAGTATCCAAAAAATGTTCTAAGTGTTGGACCTCCTCAGCAGTTTTCAGCTGCATCATCATATTTTCTTGAGGAGGAGGTCATCATCATCATGTTTGTTTCGATGAAGGTCAGCATCATCATGTTCTCCATCGACCGGTTTCTCATCGTCATCATCATATTGAAATATCGGGTGATGTTTGGTTTTTATCCTGATCCTGCTGATGAGCTACAGTGCGCCCTGATTTGCTTTCGGGGGTGATTTCTCAAGTATCCGGTGATCTTCCAATTATCACCTTGCCCAGACATGATGATGATGTTGCCCCGATTTTCTGAAGGGGTTATTCTTTGAGTTGTTTCGACCTGACTTGTTCTTTCTTAAGGGTCGTCATCATCATCATCATATTTCCAGTTATCACCGTGTTGCTCGCGAGGGTCATCATATTTTCTGCCTTCATGATATTTCGCCGGGGTGATATTTTTATCATCGGGTGATCTTGGTTATGATCATCCTGATGATGTTGTTGAAGAGTTCTAAGTGTGACCCGATATTCACTGGGGTCATCATATTTTGAACGTCAGGATGATCTTAGTCAATATCATCCTGATGATGTTGTATCACTTCTTGTTCGTTGTTTTGTCATCCTGATGATGCTGACGTCATTCTTATGTCAGGGTGATATCCGGTTCTCTGCCTATTTGCATCATGATATTTCCGAAGGAGGGGGTGATATTTTCATATCACCCGGGTGTATGTTTGTTCCAGCGTCATGATGAGGCTGATATCAAGGAGATATCCGCCTGCTGGCTTCGTGCATTATCTAGTGGGGGTGATCTTTTCAAGCATCATCATATTCATATTTCGCCCTGATCTTATAGCGGAGCTACAGTGCAGCATGATGTTAGTGCATCAGGATGATATTTCCAAATATCTGGTTGTCTTCCGAATATCATCCTGATGTTGATATGATGATGACGTCATCAAGGTCCGGGGGGGTCATATTTCTAACATAGATCATCTTGTGGAGATCCCCCGATATTTGCAAACATGATGATGACGTCATCCGGATATGAGGAGGTGCGCAGTAGGCAGATATGATGATGACGTCAGCAGGATATGATGATGACGTCATCAGGATGTTCATCGGCCAGACTTTTGGTATAGGCTCAGCAGGAGGATGTTTCTCTGATGGATCAGGTTGTGCCGATGAAGGCGATTATCATGCGGTTGTATTGCGATATGATGATGACGTCAGGGTGATATTTCGGGCAACAGGATATCATGCTGCTGGAGGATGATGATGATGAAGTCTTATACTAGTGTCATCAGGAGCAAAAGCACCGACATGATATATGCTCATGATCTAGTATATAAAGTGTTAATGAGGTTGCTGCGGGGTGCATGTGGGATAATTGGTATCCTGCATTTCAAAATATCATGATGATGAATCTCGGCGGGAAATGGTTGCGATTAACTATCTGATGTTCTTCCCAAGGCCGCGGGTTGGTGCGCCATTAATGGCGATTGTTGCAGAGGTATGGGCGATGGCGTGGGCTGATCTAGTACCCGGTTGAAGATCTGGATCCCTAGGCGGTGGCGCAGGGCTCGAAAAATCTTCCTGTCTCCTCCCCTACCTGCTGCATTAATGTTTGAGCGCCATTTTTATGATACTGTATATCTGGCGGGATTTTTTGGTCAACCTGGTAGTTAATGCTGAATACACCCTCCTGCTATATAATGCAGACGGTGTTATTCATTCAAGGTTGTTGAAAGTGGAGGATTTTTGGCTCTGTAATCCAAAACCAGCTGATCTGGTTGCTCTGTACAGTCTAACTTGTGAGTTTATGTATCTCCTGTTGTACGATTTGGCATGAATCCACTGATTTCATGGTTGATCTTATATGAGTAATGCTATCTTAGCATGTGTTATGTTAATTCTGTCTCCAGTATTGCATGTATTCTTCTTCTGAATCTGGATATTTGGGTAATGTTTAGATTCTAGAGCATAGAATTCCTATGTTGAATGTCTGATCTTTTAACTTCTGCTCAAGGGGCAGATTAAACTGTTTTCAGGTTGAACATTGGGAAGGGTATACTGCAGTAGGGATGCCATAAGTAGAGATAACTTAACACTCTTCATTGGGAGATATCTGTAAGGCAGATATCATGTGTATCCCCCTGAAATCCAGTTTTAGCTATTCATGCTGATCATTCACAGGTGTATGTCTACTGACTCCAAGCCCTGGATAGGCACCAATCATGCTGTGTTCTTGTGTTATACACCATGTCCAGCTTTGCATCCAAAATTCAAACTAAAACATTTCATATTTCCACCTGTTAGTTGTAGGAATAGGATTAGGAACCCCCTGCATGCTCTCATACCCAACCAGACATCATGTCCAAGAATGTTGCCAGCCTTGTGATCTATCATGCAGATCTTGGTCCATACATGAGAGTATTCTGCCTGTTGTTGTCAAGTTAGATCCTTCTATCTTTGAGCTAGTCAAGGTTACATCTTGAGTTATAGGGATACCCCCCTTGGTGCGGCAGAACCAGAAGTGAAGGGGAGGAGCTCACGCAACCTCCTGTATTCAGTTGGCTGAATCTGCCCGTGCATTAGAAGTGGCAAACCCTAATGCTGATTCAAAAGAAAAGTCAACAAAATGGCGACTCCGCTGGGGATGGACTAAAAAATGATATACTTGTGGCCCATCCGAGTCACTAACAAAATGGCGACTCTGCTGGGGACGTTGATGTAAAGTGATATCCTGTAGTCTCTGGTGAAGTTTTGCTCTGCTGGTGGAATGAACTCAGAAACGTATTTGATGAGCTTTCAGCTGCTGTAAATTTTGTCCTCTCTGGAGAGGTGGCGACTCTGCAAAAAATATCCAAATGCACATGAAAGATAAATGTATGTTATTGGTTGAAAGATGTACATATTTCTGCATCTGTATGAGAAAAGGTACCTTGTTACTTCCCCTTTATTTGCTATTTTACTGCATAAGTTAGATGCCAGGGGAAGCCTTAGGTCTTAGACAGACAAAGGATGTCTAAGAGTAGGATTTTTATGAATCCAAGTATGAATTATCCCATACTCAGTGGTAAAATGTTGGATAAAGGAATAGAAGAGATAAGAAATAGGTTGATATTCTTAGAGGCTGAGCAGGCCCAGTTAAAAAGCAGTAACCCTGTTGTGTCTGCCAGTCAGAAGGCTAAACCTCCTGTCAGCCCTTTTAATCCTTTGTATGACCAACTGGATTTGTCATGGGTGGATTATAAAGTAGAAACTATGCCTGCTAGGATATACTGTCAGATGCCTAGATTTAGTGGTCACAATGTATGTGATGGGAATGCACATATCCAAAATTTTTAAAGTTTTATGGGAAAATATTCATTCAGAGATGAGGATATGTGGATGAGGTTTTTTGTTCGGTCCTTTGATGCAAAAGCAAAAGACTGGTATTTGAGCTTTCCAAAGAAATTTTTTGCCTGTTGGGATGAGCTTGCTGACTGTTTCAAGGAAGAATTTGCAAAAGAACCGGCTGATCTTGTTGCAGAATTGATGAGAATCAGAAAACAAGATGAAGAGCCATGTGTTGATTTCAGTCATAGGTTTGCAGTAGCCCTTTCACATGTCCCTGAAAGTTTCAGACCTGATATTTCAGCCTGTGTTGGCATATTCTTTGAAGCTTTTGAGGAGGGCTCTAGTGCATTACTGAGGGATTTCAAGGTGACAAGTATGCAGATGGCATACAAATTTTTAGAAAATGTAGAAGAAATGAGAAATGTGCACCTGCTGAAACCCCTGTCCCCAGGCCTTGGTGTGAATAATGGTTATGAAGCTGTAAATGACCAAATGATTATGGCATCATGTGCAGATAAAAATGAAAATAAAAGCATAGAGGTTGAGACTGCTGTATTTGAACATAATGCTAACAATACTGCTCAACTGGATTGTTCACCAGTTGAGGATGCCAGTGAAAGGACTAATGAGGATTCCCATTGCAATGATGAGGCAGCTGACCATGAAAACAATAACGAGGTTGTGGACAGCAATGAGCAATTTTTAGAATGGACCTGTGGAGACAATTGTGAGTATTGTACTCAAGACAGAGAAGATATAAGCAAACAGAGAAGCAGTCTTATGTGTGACCCATTGCCTACCTTTCAAACACATGGAGATCATGAAGAGCAGTCAGAAATTAAAATAAGTGCTAGTTCAGAGCATGATTGTTTTTCATTTAATGGCTGTTTTGCTTATGACACACAGGCTGATACTCCTCCACAGAGTGAACCCATAGGTGATGAAGAGGTGTGCTCTGCTGCTCATGAACAAATGGCATACTATGATGAAACTGATGCACCTGGGTCACCCATTTATGACACATATGGTGATGAGGATCTGTCTGAGTATGGTGAGGATCTAGACACTACTTTTGGCTTGGATTCTGTTTCTCATCCTGATGAAAGAGGAAACAACATACATCAGGTAAGTGACTGTGAAGATGTGCCTGATTTGAAAGAGATGCCAGAGCCTGATCTTTTCCAGCCTGGTGCTGCTGATTGTTGTGTACATGATGTGCACAATTGTGATTTTGAAAGCTTTTCTTTTGATGTGCCAGCATATAATACAATAAGCCCTGATCTTCCTAGCTGTGAGGTGGACTTTGAGTGTTTCCTATTTTCAGTCCAGCTAGGAGATCATGTTGCAATGCATGATGATGATATAGATGATAAGTATAAGTATGCATTGCCTGATACATTCTGCACCCACATGTCACATGATGCTGAAAGTTATCTGCACAAGGGAGATGATGATGACAAGCCAAATCAGAGGGTTGAATATGCAGATGACAAGATTTGTTTGTGGGTGGATCTTTGTAGTATCTCCAAGCTTGACCCAGTGCATGCAGATGAAAACAAGATATTTGACAAAGGGAGATACATGTTTTTCTTTTCTTGGTGGCCTTAGGCCATCAAGTGTGTTTGGTGATGCAGGTCGGTGCAGTATTTGACTCTGTGCCCAATGGATAAGGGACTGGTCTGCATCCCAGAGATCTGGGGTTCTCGCTGCAAGTTTTCACCTGCACGTCCCCAGACAGAGCCACTGTTAGTGCCTGAATTGACTGGTAGTTTTTTGAGCAATTTTCATTCAGGCACTCTCCCTAAGTATCCAAAAAATGTTCTAAGTGTTGGACCTCCTCAGCAGTTTTCAGCTGCATCATCATATTTTCTTGAGGAGGAGGTCATCATCATCATGTTTGTTTCGATGAAGGTCAGCATCATCATGTTCTCTGTCGACCGGTTTCTCATCGTCATCATCATATTGAAATATCGGGTGATGTTTGGTTTTTATCCTGATCCTGCTGATGAGCTACAGTGCGCCCTGATTTGCTTTCGGGGGTGATTTCTCAAGTATCCGGTGATCTTCCAATTATCACCTTGCCCAGACATGATGATGATGTTGCCCCGATTTTCTGAAGGGGTTATTCTTTGAGTTGTTTCGACCTGACTTGTTCTTTCTTAAGGGTCGTCATCATCATCATCATATTTCCAGTTATCACCGTGTTGCTCGCGAGGGTCATCATATTTTCTGCCTTCATGATATTTCGCCAGGGTGATATTTTTATCATCAGGTGATCTTGGTTATGATCATCCTGATGATGTTGTTGAAGAGTTCTAAGTGTGACCCGATATTCACTGGGGTCATCATATTTTGAACGTCAGGATGATCTTAGTCAATATCATCCTGATGATGTTGTATCACTTCTTGTTCGTTGTTTTGTCATCCTGATGATGCTGACGTCATTCTTATGTCAGGGTGATATCCGGTTCTCTGCCTATCTGCATCATGATATTTCCGAAGGAGGGGGTGATATTTTCATATCACCCAGGTGTATGTTTGTTCCAGCGTCATGATGAGGCTGATATCAAGGAGATATCCGCCTGCTGGCTTCGTGCATTATCTAGTGGGGGTGATCTTTTCAAGCATCATCATATTCATATTTCGCCCTGATCTTATAGCGGAGCTATAGTGCAGCATGATGTTAGTGCATCAGGATGATATTTCCAAATATCCGGTTGTCTTCCGAATATCATCCTGATGTTGATATGATGATGACGTCATCAAGGTCCGGGGGGGTCATATTTCTAACATAGATCATCTTGTGGAGATCCCCCGATATTTGCAAACATGATGATGACGTCATCCGGATATGAGGAGGTGCGCAGTAGGCAGATATGATGATGACGTCAGCAGGATATGATGATGACGTCATCAGGATGTTCATCGGCCAGACTTTTGGTATAGGCTCAGCAGGAGGATGTTTCTCCGATGGATCAGGTTGTGCCGATGAAGGCGATTATCATGCGGTTGTATTGCGATATGATGATGACGTCAGGGTGATATTTCAGGCAACAGGATATCATGCTGCTGGAGGATGATGATGATGAAGTCTTATACTAGTGTCGTCAGGAGCAAAAGCACCGACATGATATATGCTCATGATCTAGTATATAAAGTGTTAATGAGGTTGCTGCGGGGTGCATGTGGGATAATTGGTATCCTGCATTTCAAAATATCATGATGATGAATCTCGGCGGGAAATGGTTGCGATTAACTGTCTGATGTTCTTCCCAAGGCCGCGGGTTGGTGCGCCATTAATGGTGATTGTTGCAGAGGTATGGGCGATGGCGTGGGCTGATCTAGTACCCGGTTGAAGATCTGGATCCCTAGGCGGTGGCGCAGGGCTCGAAAAATCTTCCTGTCTCCTCCCCTACCTGCTGCATTAATGTTTGAGCGCCATTTTTATGATACTGTATATCTGGCGGGATTTTTTGGTCAACCTGGTAGTTAATGCTGAATACACCCTCCTGCTATATAATGCAGACGGTGTTATTCATTCAAGGTTGTTGAAAGTGGAGGATTTTTGGCTCTGTAATCCAAAACCAGCTGATCTGGTTGCTCTGTACAGTCTAACTTGTGAGTTTATGTATCTCCTGTTGTACGATTTGGCATGAATCCACTGATTTCATGGTTGATCTTATATGAGTAATGCTATCTTAGCATGTGTTATGTTAATTCTGTCTCCAGTATTGCATGTATTCTTCTTCTGAATCTGGATATTTGGGTAATGTTTAGATTCTAGAGCATAGAATTCCTATGTTGAATGTCTGATCTTTTAACTTCTGCTCAAGGGGCAGATTAAACTGTTTTCAGGTTGAACATTGGGAAGGGTATACTGCAGTAGGGATGCCATAAGTAGAGATAACTTAACACTCTTCATTGGGAGATATCTGTAAGGCAGATATCATGTGTATCCCCCTGAAATCCAGTTTTAGCTATTCATGCTGATCATTCACAGGTGTATGTCTACTGACTCCAAGCCCTGGATAGGCACCAATCATGCTGTGTTCTTGTGTTATACACCATGTCCGGCTTTGCATCCAAAATTCAAACTAAAACATTTCATACTTCCACCTGTTAGTTGTAGGAATAGGATTAGGAACCCCCTGCATGATCTCATACCCAACCAGACATCATGTCCAAGAATGTTGCCAGCCTTGTGATCTATCATGCAGATCTTGGTCCATACATGAGAGTATTCTGCTTGTTGTTGTCAAGTTAGATCCTTCTATCTTTGAGCTAGTCAAGGTTACATCTTGAGTTATAGGGATACCCCCCTTGGTGCGGCAGAACCAGAAGTGAAGGGGAGGAGCTCACGCAACCTCCTGTATTCAGTTGGCTGAATCTGCCCGTGCATTAGAAGTGGCAAACCCTAATGCTGATTCAAAAGAAAAGTCAACAGGGTCCATGTGGAGGCCATCCAAAACCTTACTAAGGGATTCTTTTTTTTTTGTTTTGCTAAAGTTAAGTTTACTAAGGCTATTTTTTAGCATGGTCTCTAGTACATCTGCACCTAATTATTAATTTTCTCCCCTTGGACTTGAGACTTTGTTGTCTCTGAGGAACATTCCTTGTAAATCCTTGTTTGGGTAGAATTCCCTAGTTTTCCACTATGGCCTTGTCTAGATTTTATAGCACCCTTGTCAGGGCATGTTATTCATGTTGAGCAAGAATGTTTTTATTGCTCATCCTCAAAAAAGGATTTGTGTTGAGGTTGACCTATCTAAGGACCTCAAGGAGTCTATCAAAATCTAGATAGGATCCCAAAGCCTCACTTAAGTGGTCATGTATCTTAACTTTCCAAACACATGTTATTGGTGTTAATCCTTGAATCATAAAATTTGAGACCATCCTCTAGTTATCCAACACCCCAAGCCTCAATCCATGCAACTTGTTAGAGATTCTCCTCAAAAAAATGAGGATGGTTGGATGATGTTGGCAGGATAGAGCCATGTCATTCCCATTAGATTGAAAACCCAAAAGTGTGGCCTAATGGAGGCCAATGGTGAAAACTTGCAAGGGTGCCAAAGGTCGACAACACAAAGGAACACACCCCAAGAAGATTTTAGGAGGATAAAATCACTGTAAGACAACTGCGACACACACATATGACCTGCAACAAGATCAAAGAGGCATACCAAGGAAGAGGGACACATCCCTATATGTAACAATGTATATACATGTACCACATATATAAGATAGCAAGAGAGAAGTGAAAAGATAGGAATATAAGAATGAAAAGAAACAAGAGAAAATACATCGAATAAGAGATAAATATAAAAAAAGATATAGGAGAACCTAGAATGGAAAAGATGGGATATATGTGAGTAAGAGATATTGTCATGCCCACACTTTCTCATGAGCACGAACACTAACACCATTTTTTTTCTTAAAATAACAACTCTACCATGACTTACCACACTACACATGGTAGCACAATGTGCACTCTCAATGTCATAGCATATACACACAATGATCTGTATGCTACATCACATGAGAGAAGGACTCATTAAGTTTGTGGTGATGAGGAATCCACTTTATTCACAAACTAATGAATTATTTTTCTTGATCTTGTTAAAACTATTATATGAATTTGCTTAAATATTCCTTAATCAAACTTATAAAATAATTGACAACTAGTTCATTTATTCAAATGATGATTAATAAATCAAGGTTATCAAGTTCTTACAAGAGCATTTGTCACCTTACATGTATCAATCTTTCACCCTAGCTAACATACAAGGAAGTCGATTATCTAAAAATAAATTTATGACTAAATAAATATAAGACGACATCAATTAATTATTTTACTGATTAAATCGTAATAAATTATGATCTCTTATTCACCTCTAACATTTAGATCTGATTTAATTTTTAAATGATTTTTTTGATTAATTAGAAAGTTTCACAAAAGAGAATTAAATTTGCAAGAGCGTAATTGAGGCCTGTTTAAATTTGTGTTCATACTTAATCTCATTTAATTATTTATTTATCATTTTATCTATTTAATTATCTTACAATAAAGTCACAAAATAAAAATGAATTAATTTACCAGTTATTAAAAATATTGACAAAATTAATTATCTCATATCCAAACTATTTCTCTTAAACTAGACACCTCATTTGAGTTAAATTGAATTTAATTAAAAACTCCAACTCATTTGAATTGTTAAAATTTGTTATAAAAAATTTAACAATAAAGACTTAGAAAATATTAACTAACCTGTATTTTTATACAAAAATCTTTGTTTATTTATTTATTTTTATTTAACTATTTTCCAACAAAACCATATTACAAGGCCAATTTAATTTAATTTGATTAAATAAATTATCAACAACATTTATTAAATTCTACTAACCTTATATGCCACAATTTAAGCATCTTTATATATAACTTAATATATATAAGCATCCTTCTTAATATACATACATACATATATAACTTAACGCTCAACTAAATTTTCTAAAACATATTAATTAAATTAAATTATATCAAAATCTCCAAACCTTAATTTAATTTAATCCCATAATTAATATAATTAAAATCTAAGTTATACATAATAAAAATTAAATCACTCAACCATCTTACATAAAATTATAAATAATAATTAAATATTAAAAATTATAGCATCACCGAGGAGCGAGAATGTGCGAAGGAGACTTCGCGAAAATCCGCGGTGGCGAGAAAGCTAGGGCAGAGACGACTGGTGAAGCTGGCAAGAAGCCCTGAAATGGAGCAAGCAGAGGAGGGCGTGCTCCCTCTCAGGCGAAGGGTGGAGGCGAGGGGAGGTGACGCTATCAACTGCGGTCTGGCTCCTGCGGGGATGGGGCCACTGGTGACTCTGCGCCCCCCTCCCCCTCTAATTCGTTTGGCGACCCTATACAGGTGGGGAAAAAATCTTTTGAGGCTTGCAAAAATAGTGGAAACCCCTTCCACGAATGCAATGATTTTTGTCTGACTCAGATTCGGTCTTCAAACCCTGACGTGCCGCCTCCCAAGCCGCCCGATCCAGCTTCTGTTTCAAAGGAGTCTAATGCTCATGTTAATTTTGACCTGTCTTTTGGCGATGTGAATGTTACCATTGCGGAAGAACCTGCTACTTTTCACATTTCTGATGATAGGTTAAATTCTATCTCTTCTGATGTGGGGAGCCGTTCTTTGGTTATCCGTCTTCTTCGAAAGCGGCCTTCATTGGAGGATGTTAAGGCTTGGGCCTTATCCATGTGGAATAACTTGTACCCCCCGGAGGTCCAATCCTTGGATTTCGGTTTCTTTCTGCTAACCTTCTCTTTTGCTGAGGATTGCAATTTTGTTTCTCAAAATGGTCCTTGGTTCATGAAGAACTCTGGCTTGTTCCTCACTCCTTAGACTCCCTTCTTCGATCCTACTACGGCTGTAATTTCAGAGTTCCTAATCTAGATCAGGCTTTACAACCTTCCCCTGGTGATGCGAAATGATGAGATTTTAGGGCAGATGATCAATCAGGTTGGATCCTTCGTCAAGATTGACACTGAGGATTTGGCTTCACGAAGATTTGCAAGGGTCTGTGCTGTCGTGGACATTTCTAAACCCCTTCCTGGTTCAATTTAGATTCATTCTTTGCTTGGCACCTGGGTGCAATTCCTAAATTTTGAGGGCTTGCCTTTTAGATGTTTTCGTTGTAATGCTTTGGGGCATAAGATTGGGACCTGTTCCGCTCCAAGACCGCCTGGCTCCAGATGTTTTAGCCGAAAGAATTAGATTAGAAAACCTGGATCTCCAGATGCAGACTTCGTTGCAATCACGGCAACTTCTTCGACCCCCTTTCCTCTTCAAGCAGTGATCTGGTGGTTCTTTCTGATCCTTCTTCAGCACAAACTTCAAGTCCCTTTGATCCTCCTGTCCTTAATTTGGATATTATTCCTATTGTGGAGGACTTGGAGGACTCGGAGTCAGATGGCACTTTCCCTTTTATGGAAGATCTAGATGATTCTTTTCCTGATTTTTTTGATCAAGATTTTTCGGTGGCTCCTTCTCAGAAATTGGGTCTTTTAGAGATTGAATCCAAAAAGTTAAAGCCTGATTGTGGGGAATCAAAGCGTAAAAAAGGACGGAAATCAGAGGCTGAAAAACTCCGCATCGAAGGAAAAGAAGCGGTGGAAGAGGGCTCTCAATGGACCATGGAGGCTCTCTTTTCTCGGAAAAATAGTAAAAAGTAGCTTGTTTTGGCCTGAATGGCCTTTGTTTTTCCTCCTTCTGGTTTCGAATCTTTGTTTCACTTCTTCTGTAGCTTTCTTTCGATTGCTTTGGATTTGCTGCTCCTAAAGTTGCAATATTGTAGTTGGTGGTTTGATGTTCCCCTAGTTGGCTTGTTTTTGCTCCCCTTACTTGAAGGGCTTGCTTTTTGCTATTTGATTTTATCTTTTCATATACAAAAAACCCACTTACGAATCAATTTTTTTTTTATAGCATCACCAATAAATCTCTCAGCCATTTCCTGCCAACGATTATTCAGATTGCATCCTCGATAGGAACACATGGTAAGATGAAGACACAACCCAATTTCTCCTTATTGTAGGAATGAAAATTAGGACGCTCTCAGAAACATCTTGGAAGAGAAACACACCATGAAGAGTCCATACTTCAGCAAAAGGAACATCCAAGAAGAATTGAGAATGAGACTTCATCAGCTGGACGATCACTTAAATATGAGATTGAGGGATATCTCGTACCAGAAATCTCTTAAAAGATTTCACATTCTAAACAAAACCCAGATCCTTACAACACATGACATAACGAAATGCAGAATAGTACAACAGTAATTTGATTAAAATCATGTCGAGACTGAATTGAATGAGATGAGCCCTACACTTGGATCAAAAACAAAGTTAGTAATTCCCATCTTTTATGAATTTTATTTCATGGAATGTTTTGGGCCTCACCAACCCTAGAAGAAAATACATCTTAAGGGTATGTGCAAATAAATTAAATCTTTACAGTTACAAGGAAAAATAAACAACAAAAACTATGCCATAACACAAATTTACATTGGGAAATTCCTTTTAGGAGAAAAACCCCACACTTCAAAGCATGAGGCAATTGTATTACTAGAAACAAAGGTTATAATAAAATCATAGGGACATGCCCTTACAAGAGTATCACCAACAAGAGATCTGTTGCATATCTAGTAGCATAATAGTACCTATAAATCTCACTATATAACCTCCACCTCATGCACCCAATAAGTAGGAGAAGAAATACATGAAACCATCAAATGGTTATTAGGAAACCATGAGATAAAACCACCCAAGATTTGGTTCCAAAATCCGTAGTTAAAAATCCAATGCCCAAACCCCAAAACGAGTCTAGAAACTAAAAATAACATATTCCTTCCACCTGCCATAAGCTCATCATAATCCACTCACCAACTTGGGTGATCCATTATATCCATTCAAAGATTCTTTATGACATGTCATAACATGTATCATATGTTTTTCAACGAGTGTAAATCCCTCTTATAACTCTCTTATGCATCATAGATGCTCTTACATTTCCAATGTTGGAGGCCTAACTTATGGAGGTCATAAATTTTGATCCAGGAAGTCGATTAAGCTCATTTTTTAAAATTGTAGATCTCAAAGAGGTTCACGTCACCGTAACTAGCTTTCTTCGATTAAGGCTTGTTTAAAAAAAAATTGGGGCTAAACTTGACCTCTAGAGCCCTAAAAATTGAATTTTATGTTCTATAGCTTAAAATTTTCATTTTTTTGTTCCTAACATTAGAATGCAAGGTCGAGACACATTTCCTTAATAAAATTCACTTTTTACATAGTGATTATGAGTTCGACTATGGTGAGTGTAGAAGACATGATATTTCCATAGTCCATGACATGAATTGAAAAACTTCTGGTTTAAACTGTGTGTAGCTTTTTTTTAAACTGATGTAAAAAAAGCTACACACAGTTTAAACCAGAAGTTTTTCAATTTATGGTGAGTGTGTTGAACGTACTTGTAGGAGAGATAGAAATAATTACAGAGTTGCTTGTGAAGATCGCTTCAATATGGAAATTTGAAAGTTGTATACGAAGAAACAAACATTTTGAGAGCGAATGGTGTTGAAACGATAATAAAAATTGGTTAAATACCTTGCAACCCCCCTGGCTAGTAGCCATATATGCAGACTAGGTGGCTAGATAGATAGTGACGTAGCCTCTGCATCATGAGTGCGTGAACATTCATCTAGACGAAACATGCAGAAGAACGAGGACCTGTTGGATGCATGCGAAACTCCACAAACTTTAGGAAAAGATAAGATGCACTACGTTCATGGAGTTATCCAACTTGACAGGATATTTCAAAAAGAGGACATAGATCTGGATATATACAAGATTCTGCAACTGTAGCAACATACTAAAGTTCCACAATTTTCGACTAAAAGCGCATTCAAGACCAGTTTGTGGGCAAATGGGATTCAGTGGGATTAAAATATTTCACAACAAAAACATCCAGATCCAACCCGAAATTTTACATCCTACTCCAAATGAAAACCTCACAATTTCCATTAAAGGTGCAAATAGAGTTTCTACCTAAGGCAAACTTGAACAAGATCTTCTCAAATAGGTCAACATTTTAAGGAGATGAAAATAACCATCTGAAGTATTCCAGAAATCACTCCTTAAGCCAATAGAACTAAAAGCTGTGATTTAAAACAAAAGCAAAATAAAAGGAGGGGGTCTACATTTGTCAAAGTGAAATGGGGCGTGTGTGAAAGGCACGACAACTAGGTCCTTCGAGATCATCATTCTGGTCCCCTTCTAAGCATCAAATTCCATAATTGACAGCCTAAATAGGTCCTCATTTAATTTTGGCAATTCTCTAGGCTATGAATGACCTTGTTAATTTAGTCCCATCGGTGTTCTAGATCAACAACACATCAACCACCTTGTCCTAGACAAGACTTGACCATCCTATTGATCCAATCATCTAATGATAGTCCTATAATGAAAAGAATAGTATCATCTTCTAATGACATGATAGAAAAACATTTTATTTTGTTAAGATCATTGTGAAAATCATTAAATGAAATTAAAATGTACATATTTATATCATTAAAATAATTTCAACAAAATGTATTGATTACCTATCTTTGATTTAGCTGGAAAGACCAAATCTCTCTTCTATAAATTTCTTCCTCTATTTTAGGGTTTCTAATGTTTATGTAATTTCTTGCTTGTCATCATAGTCTACACTTTGAATCATACTACCATTGTCATGCATACCTAGCTTAGTTCTTCAATGTTCATAACTTAACTCGAGGTTCACAATCCAGTTTGGGTTCACAGTTTATATCTCACAGTCCACAAGAGTTCATTCACTTCGTAGTTGTTAGGCACTTTCATTTGGAAATTGACTACCAAATTTATTTGCATTAGACGGTGATGTGTATGATAATATAAGCGGCACTGTGGTGAGTAGAAGATAATGTGGCATTCTTCGTTCATCATCACCTATTGATGTAAGTCAATCCAAGAGTTCGTAGGATTTTTAGTTGTGTAAAAGCTCCAACAAGTTCAAAAGAGCAAGAGTTGTTAATGTGTTATGATCTAGGACAATGGTTTTCTCATGTGTTTGTACCGTCCACCTTGGGAACCTTTGCTTTATGTGCTAAAATTTGATAGTGATCAATCATCAACCTTCATTACGGGGAGTGGAAAAGTACCAAGCATTTCAATCACCCATAACTTGTGTTTGTTCATCGCTAATTAAATTCTGACGCATCATTTTATTTCAACGCTTTGCGAACCACAACTTAATTTAAGGGGAGGCATCATTCTACTTGTCGTAGCTAAACAAAGTTAGACACATACCCAAATTATGGTTTTTTACATTTGCTTTTCTCCTTTACTTTTTTGTTTAAGCTTAATGCTTTACAAGCTATGGCCAAATGCAAAGGGGAACATAATTCAATTTCCCACAACCATACTTTTGTTGCAGTCAATTGGAATCAACCACATCACCTTCTTGAAATCCCTTTGATCGAAAGTATAGTCGTTCAGCTAAGTTACTTTAAATTCACTTTTGCCACGTTGATCCAACGATTTGGGCTAATGAGAGAAAGATTAATGGTCTAGGGGAAAATGTAGTAATGATTTGTAAAATCTAATAATGCATTAATTATTTTAATGTGGGCCCACCGTTCATTTGTTTTGTCATAGTTCATTAAGTAGTGAGTAGATCTAATGATCTTCATTAATCCATATAAGATCAATGATTAAGGGTGAAATGGATAAACACAAAATTGTGTGTGGGTAACTTTTGTCATTTTTCTTTAGCTAGTGAAAATTGGACACGTAGCATATAACTTTTTGTTTAGATTTATAATATCATAATGTTCGTCTATTGAGTAAGTAAAAAGTACCCACCATAGTTGTCCTTAGATTGCACGTGGAAGTATTTGATTTGTTCTTTTATTGTGGAGTCTCACTCAAGTCCCTCCATGTTTATTCTCCGACTACTAGTATTAGGACATGCCAACTCAAAAATATTTAAACGTTTTTATTAACTTTTAGAAGTCAGACCCCAACTATTAAATGATGACAAGATTTGATGAATCACAATGATCAAAGGAAGATCAACAACTAAGGGCAAAATGGGGAGAACCAAAATTGCATGTAATCGTCTTTAGCCATTTTGTGGAGGTCACCAAAAAATGACACATAACCAATCTTTTATAATAACGAAGTGTAGTATTATAGGTCAAGGGTGATGATAATGTACCCAATTATCTTGATCACCCACAAAGCTAAATTGTTTGTAGAACATGTTATGCTTGTGACTTCTGCATGCTAAAGAAATCATTTAAGTATTCAAAGATGAGTGATAGCATATCAAAATTAAAAAAAAAGAACATAAAGCACAAGCCCAAACAAAGACTTCAATCATATTTAGAACTAGGACAAAGGAGCTTGCCATAGAAAGATTCAAAGAACATGTTAGAGACAAATTTAACACTATGAATAGGGAACAAGCCATGGAATAGTAAAGTAAACCCAAAACTAGACCTAAAATGAACATGGGTCTATACAAACATAACCACAGTACTTCAAATATATCATTAAATGCATTGAAAAAGGATAAAAATGTCACACATAGAACACAAATCAAAGCATTTTAAGATTGTTAAGACTTCAAAACGGGATCCTTGATTTTCTTAGGAAAATTAAGGCATGTTGTGCAAGCAATAATAAGAACCACCAATCTAGTGGACTTTCTAAACTCCATTGGTTTTACTTGGATAACTTTGTCATGATCTTGTAGTGATAGTATTGACATAATGTGTAGTATCATGGTGGATAGTGGGTTAAAATGATAATCATGTTTAGTATGGTCCCAAAGAGATGATGTATGATGTTTCTTGGGAGATTCATTATGGGAAGCTAAAGATAATGTATCATTATAAATTTTAGAGGCACCCATAAGACTTCCCAATGAAGAGCCACTAGAGGTTGAGAGATTTGTGTTACTATGTAAGAGTGCTCTAGCGAAAAGTATTCAATAAAATCACATGTAAGAGGAGTCAATGCACTATAAGAGGAATGAGACACATCAAACCATAGTAAAGTCTTAACGTTTCTCTAAATTCATATATTAGAAAAGCACCATCATGCATGTAAATAATATAGGAATAATAAGGATTTGACATGTAAGCATGAATTTTTATCTTCGCTAAAACCATAAATCATTAGATCCTTAATGATATATGCACTATAAAGAGGATGATCCAATACATCATGAGACATTGAATCATTTACAACATTTTTATCATTGTCATTAGTTACTTGTGAGGAATGATCATCATTGTTGGCCATATCAATATCATATGACAAAAATGCAAAGTTCTTTATTAAGCAAGCAAGCATCATGAAGATCCTAATTAGATATATCATCAAGAAACACAAAAGAAGCATCATCACTATTAAGTGTAATATTGTCATATTAAACATGATGCCTAGATGTATTAATAGAAGGTAGGGCCAAGGCACTAAATGTTCATAGCATGGGTTCACAAACAATACTTGCATTAGACGCGTAAACCATATTATCAATAGGCAATGAAGCATCATTAATATCATGAGTTGCTTGAAAAATGTCATTAGCATGAGGGAAAACAACATCATGTGAGGGGGAAGATAAGGATAGCACATCATATAAGCAAGTATCATGTACCTCCTCATTGGGTATATCATGAGATGAAGAAAAGGTACTTAAGGGAAAATTTGATCCATAAAAGGATTTAGTTTTGTGTTCAAATTTCATGGAAATATGTAAACTTCAAAAGGCATGTAGAATAAGGAAATGAAAGAAAATGATAGAAAAAGATAGAGAAAGGAGGTTTCAAGCATTTTGTGCTAAACTGCTAGTTTCCACTAGGTGGTAGTTTTATAACCACTGGGCCAGTTTCATCTAGGTAAGTAGTAGTTTCCTATAAAGATAAGTAGAGGTTTTGTTAACAATGGGCTCATAATCGACAATGGCAATATCATAAAAAATGTAGTAGTTATGCTTGAAAATAGGAAATTTTTTTATCATTGTTTACAAGCACTAAAAAACACACGGGCCTACATGGCGATCTGATGATGATTTGACGATCTAGCCCATGACCCTAGAAGGTGTGAATTATACTTCTCTCAACATTTTCACAATTGATGACACATCCTCTATCCTATTTATCCCCTTGACCATCTTTTCCAACCTTCAAATTGAGTTCCAGGACTTCATTCTTGTTAATGAACCTTTTGTAGATCCTCAACTAGAGGGTCACTTGAGAGACCCTAGGGTTGCCCGAGTGACTTGTCCTTAAGTTGCAAGGTCACCCGGGTGACCTTCCTTGGAAAAAGGGCTGACCTGGTTCCTAAAAGGGGTGACCCTGTCGTCTCTTGGCATGCGTGATTTCTTTTAGTTCTGCCCAGTTTGTTTCTATTTTTATTTCTAATTGAGAGTTCTCTCCTGTTTGATTGAACCACCACTCCCCCTAATTGTTTCTCTTCTCCCAATCAATCTCTTGTTCACTCTCAATCAATCCCTAGTGATCTGCAAATCAATCTCTTATCTTCTCCCCATCAACCTTTGTGATTTTCCAATCAGCTCTCTAGTTCACTCTCAATCAACTCCACCATTGGTGATGCCTCTCAACCTATAAATACCTCTTTCCTCTCTTTCTTTAGAGGAGGCTAATTTTCTTAATTACATTATAGCCCCCATAGCATTTTTATGCTCGTACAAAACCTTGTGAGTCTTTTCCCTTTTTGTTATCAAGCTTCAAATTTTCTTGATCAATCCCAATTCCCTCACATCCCTATCTTTTCCTGTCATCAAGTGGAGGACCCAATTGTTATAGAGAAGGAGATAGATGATATCAAATCTCTAAGGATAAAAGCCTAGCACTAGTGCCCATATTTCATTTATAGGTTATTTATGCTTTGAAAAGGTAGTTTAGAGTAGTAATTAGCAAATTCTCTCACCCTTGAGGAAGTTAAACTCTTATTTTTCTCTTGGTTGGATTAGATTTCATTGCTTTGCTAGTTCTAAATTCCATTTCTTGTTATTGTAGAATAGATGAATCTTGCTTTTATTAGAGTAATTAACATCCAAAATTGAGCCACAAAAGACCAAAACATTAGTAAAATTGCATCTAGGAAAAAGTCATTTTAGTTTTGCATCCATAAGAGATTTCAATTTCATGCAAGTAGTAATTAGATTATACTTAAAAGTTGGGAAAAACACAAAAAATAAAAGTTGCATTTAGAGACTTATTAAACTTTGAAACATCAAAAAAAGAAGCAAGTCCTCAATCCCATCATGAGGCACACAAGTTTCAATTTACACAAAGATGCAAGCCCTTGATCCCATCACAAGGCATACAACGTTAAACTTTCAATCAAATGAGAAAGCTCTCGATTTCAACATAAGGCATGCTACATTAAACAAAACAATCAATCAACAACATTCAAGCAAGAAGAAAACCCTCGATCTCATCACAAGGAATACAACACACAAAATTCAAAATAAAGGCCAAGTATTCCATCTTCCTCAACTCAACGTTCACACTTGATGTGCCCTGGAGTGAGAGAATATTGGATCAAATCAATCTTAGATGAGATAAGGAAAAACCTACCAGCTCAAGAAAACCTTACAAAGGAAATCATTCAAGAATAAACATAGCTCTTACAACAAATAGAGCATGACACAATTAGGGCTCACATTCTAAGGATCTTCTAGATTCAAGTCTAAATCATAAACCAATTTTACAAAGAAACAAGATGAGATCTGGAAATCATAAGAGAGATAGGGAACAACAATCTCAACTTATTACAAGAATTGACCTCTCAACTGCATCAATTAAACCATGAGAATCACAACCATCAACCACACACACAAATAGCCCACACAAACAACACAACCACCATCTGCAATGCTTTTCTTCCCCACGAACAAAATAACCCCTTAGTCCCACCACCACTCAACTAGCTCTTGCCATGAGAGTGGGAGTGGCTGGGTGGGTGCCTCCAACAAGCGTGCAGATACATGTGCTAGGTTGGGGTCTAATTCATTCACATCATTCTTGGGTCGATTCTGAACATCACAGTCACACATCAAATAAATGGTTTGTATGTGTCTAAAACACTTCTAGTTCTAGAATCTACACCTTCTAATGTCTTTTGGAATTTCTATAAGGTTTGTACCTTTATATATGATTGCAAAATATCTAAATGGATCAATTGAAGGGGATTCAAGTAGTTCAATAAGTTGAATGCCATAGGGGGTTCAAGATTCTTATGAACAGTTGGTCTTTGTAAGTTGTTTAGACTTGTGAACCAGTTGTGTGTGATGTCTTAGGGATTGTTTTCTTTGAGAATCAAGTTGGTGGTCTACCCAAGTGGCTTGGGGCTATAATTCTCATTAAAGTTATAGGTTTTAAATGAGTCGTGGATCATGTTTTTCTAGAGTTTTCTCCCACATGTGGTTTTCTCTAGGGAAAAACCTTTGTCTTATTAATTGTGCATGGTGTTTGCTCTCATTTAAATTATTTTAGTTTAAATTTACTAATTGTAAAGTTTTCAATACTCTTTTTCTTTCATAAAATTTTAATTGAAGAATTATTAGATGGACTATCCAACATAGCTTAAACATCAAATTGGCATCAAAGTGATTTCTTTCATTTGTGGAGTTGTGAGTGAGTTTTATAGGTTCATGCTGACAAATAGATGAAGTGGGGGAGATTTACTACCTTTGCAAAGAGCCATCGAATCTTGTATGTGGAAAGAGAGAACTAAGAAGAATGTAGAGAGATATAAAAAAGCTCTTAATGAAGAAGCAAGGTCCCTCAAGCTAGAAGCCAATGTTGCAAGTATTTCTTAGTCAATAAAGACAATTAATGGCATCATGAAGGCTCTCATGGAGAAAATATGATCTTTATAAGGCGCCAAGAGAAAAGAGAAAACTCACTCCAATGAAGAGGAAGAGTCTTATTATGGTGAATCAAATATACCAAGGGTTCCTTAATTTAAGGATGGGGTAAAGATTGAGATTTGACATTCAAAGGAGACATGGATGTGGAAAATATTGACCAAATTGGTTGGCACAATTGGAGGTATAATTTATTATTCTATCTCTTACTTTGGAACAAAATATTTCCTTTGCTAGATTGAGATTAGTAAATTATGCTTTAACTTGGTTTGAAAGTCTCTTGTATGCAATGGCTTTAAGAAAACAAGCTCCAATTAGTTAATGGGATAAATTTAAAGGATTGATTAAAAAACAACTTTATTATATTTGTCATAGAGAGGAAAAATATATGGAATAGCCATTTTTGAAACAAAAATATGGATAAAGTGCACAAGAGTACAATAGTGAATTTCATACAAGGGCTATCCAAATGGAGAGAGATGTGTAAGATAAGGGCATGTTGATGAAGGAAGTTTTTGGATCTTGTTCTCTCTAGTGTAGGTTTTTAGCTCTTCACTCATAAAATTCTTTTGGTTTCCCTTAATGAGCATTACTTAGGGGGATTTTAACCTTGAAGGTCCTATCGTTTAGACAAATGCTAGTAGGATCTATATCCTCAATCTTAGGAAATGAGGTAGAGGAATCCATGGTGGTGGTAAGAAGGAACAAATTGACATCTCCTAGAAACCCTTTAAGTCATTGCATGCAAGCAATGGATAAAAATTTAGTCATTAATATATAAATTGTTTAAGTTTCAAAGAATGTATCTTCTCTCCATTGAAATGGTTTGATCTATAAATTTTTTTGTAGCTTAGCTTCCCTTGGAAGATATGTATGCTTGGTCCAAACATTCCTAGATAACTAATGGTGGGTATGAAATTAGATCTTATGCTAAAGGTTATTTCTCTCTATAGTTTTTTCTAATGAATCAGATAGGGATATGCTATTTAGGAGACCCATATTTTTTTTAGGAATGCATGTCTTTTAATGAAACATTAGCACCTTGGATTGAAAACCATAAAGGAGATCCTAACCATTGCCTCAATATAGATCAAGTTCTATGCTCTACCAAAAGAATTTTGGTTATATTATTATTTAGAATCTATTGATAATTCTTTAGGAAAGGTGATCAACATTTTGAGACAATTTCACAAAATAGGTTAATCCAACTATGCAACAATTTGTGTAGAATTGGATCTAAAAAAGTTGCACCCCCAAAGAGCATCACCTTGAAAGTGGGGGAAATAGTATGGGATAAACCATGAATTATGAGAGTACTCCTTTTAGATGCAAAGGTTTCTACAAATATTGTCATTTTATCAAGGAATTCTCATCTATACAAAAATCCAAAAATACAAATGAAGGAACAACAAGCAAAAGAAAAGAACAATGAAGGCTTTTATCAGACCCAAAAGGAAAAATAATCAAGAGCAAGATTATCAAAATGGAAGGACCAAAGGTTGTCAAAGACAATAAAGACATTGAGAACATAGTATAAATCATAGAAGAAATGGAAACTTTGCTATAAATCTTGTTCAAGGGGAAGCAATAGGACGGAAAATCTAAGAATCTCTTGGAAGGATATTGTTTCAAAGGAGACTTGGAAAAGCTATAAGAAGAACCAAACTTACATTTTGGAGGAGGGAAGAAGAACAAAGAAAAGTAATCCAGGTTAAACTTGAAACCCAAATTATACGAAGAGATTAAAAGAGTTTCTCAGGATAAGACAATACAATCCATGGATTATTCAAGCTTAGATTAAGGGTAAGAGTTCTCCATCAAGACATGAGTGTAATGACAAGAGGAAGGGTGACTTAAGGAACACTAGAGTAGGAAAGCCCACCAAACATAACTTTCTCTAGAATGTTGCAATGACAAACATTCTTGTAGGTAATTGGAAGACATCTCAAGGCGAGCACAAAGAGACCCAAACCTTCTTAATTAAGATAAGATCTTAAAACATTAGGGGCCTTAACGCTCCCCCAAAGAGAAGGCTTCTTAGGAGACTCTTCGATAAATACCATCTTGATATTATGTTATTATAGGAGACAAAACTAGAATTGTCTCATGATAAGAAGATCATCCTTGTCTAGGAGGGAAGTCGGAAATAATATTGAGGAAAGTAGAGGGTTGAAATAGGTTTAGCCATTTTGCAGAACCTTGTAGATTTGATGATAGAGGAACTTCAATCCTTAGGGAAATGGCTTGCATGCCAAGTTAGATGCTGTAGTACTTGGCCTTAGTTTTTCCTCATCAATGTCTATAGCTTGCAAAATAGTTAGGACAATGAAAGATGTTGGTCTCTAATAAAAAAACTTATACATATAAGGGAAGGATCAATGTGGATAGTTAGGAGATATTCCAATGCTAGGGAAGTTCTATGTATTCAAAAAACAATGATAGCTTTAGTTTTTTCATAGAAGAGTCCAATCTTTGAGACATCAAACCCTAGAAAGGAGGAGGAGGAGGAGGAGGTTTATTATTCTCAAACATTATCAAGTATTTGTAGCATACTTTCTATTATATTCTTCTCTTGTGCAAGTTATTTCATTACAATACATCTCTCTTAAGGGGAAGAGATAAACCACATCCTCCTCCATTGCCCTTTTTAATGAACATGTCTAGTTATTTCCTATCCTCCTTCAATACTCTATGGAGCTTTAGTCGCACTATTATAGACCACTTCAAGGCTTGGAAATGTTCTTTGGTCTTAGGGATTTTGAAAGATTTATGGAATTTAATTCAAGTATGCTCCCTTGGAAGATATGGTAGAAAAGAAATAATATGATCTTTAATGAAAACGACAAACCTATAGAGTAAATATGGGAGGAGTTTGCAACTAGTTATATTTAAATCCTCTCTCTACTGTTTGATGTCAAGAATAAAAAAATAAATCCTAATGATCTGAGAATTCTCAACAATTGGTTGAAGCTTAGATACTTATTTGACATAAGTAAACAAAAGTAAAGAACAATGGAAAGGAAGGATCTTAACAATCCCTCGAGATCTAGGTCAAAATTAATTTTTATGGTGCATCCAAATTTAATCCTAGTGAATCGGGAGTGGAAGCAATTCTAAAGGATCATGAAGATAGGGCTATAAGTTTTGACACCAAATACATAGGAATCAACACTAACAATGTAGTGTAAGCACAAGCTCTTATCCTAAGGTTGACCTTGGACATCAAGTCAAAGAGATACACGATAATTATTGAGGATGACTCCAAGATCATCATCAATGGCCTAGTTTTGGGCTAGGTTACCAAGTGTTGCAATGAAAAATGCCTCAGTGAGATGGTTGAAAGAAATCAAGTTCAACCATACTTGTCAAGGTGGCAATCAAGTGGTGGATTGGCTAGCAAATTTAAGCTTCTCTCCAGGTTATGGAAACTTCTTCAGTAATAGAAAAGATCTTAGCAACCTTTTTCTTTAGCGGGCCTTGCTAGATCTTTGAGGTGGATTTTGGAATTACAGATAAGCATGTTGGTGGCAACTTCTTCTTTGCTTAGTTTCCTTCATAACTCCTCTTGTGAATTTTTCCCTCCTTGTCTCTTGTCCTCTCCTCAAAAATTTTCACCTCTTTTCTTTCCTTTCTCATCTCCCCCCTTATCTCCCTATCCCTTGTTTTCTTCTTTCTTTCCTTATCGCTTCGTCTTTGTGCCTAGGGGAGAGGACTCAGTAGTTGAGCACCCTAACTTCACACCTCTCAAAATCATACATGGCAATTTTGAATCACTCCAAAAAATTTACAACAGGTTACTTGGCAAGACCCTTGCTTATAACTAATGTTTCAGGTCCACATCATCAAATATGATGCCACATTAACATACTTTTTGTTGAGGTGTCTAAAAAGACCCCAAAAAAGGGTAGATCAATAGTTGTGCATTAAGTCATGTTTTGTTGGTGCGCTGATGTGGCATCACATGATTTGTTGTTTTGTAAATTTAAAGAACACATTTCATTCAATTATAAGTACTTATAGTCAACACTAACAACCTTAAAGTCACAATTACTAGAGCTAAACTTTTAAAAATATTAGACCTTAAATCCACAAATTCTATCACAACTATTAGAACACGCTCAACTATTGGATCCTCTCCTCTAATTTCCTTTACCATGAATGCAAAGTTCTAATTTTTATTTTTGTCATTTGTTTCAAGCTTTGTGCCCTTTTCCTGCATTTTCTGTCGCCTACTTGGGAGTCTTCTTCCTTGGTATCTGGTTGTCCCAGCTGGCCTTAGCGTTGATCTTTCCTTTTAATCTGAGCGTCTCCTTGCTGGCTTATGCATGGGAAGTAATGGACAAATACTACTCGTGCACTGTTTTTTCCTCTTCTCCAGTGGGCCATATTCTCTAATCAGAATGGCCTTTTCCCCCTTTTACTATGCGCCTTTGTACTTCTTTGGATTGGCATGCTTTTGGGTGCTGGCAGATTTTTTTTTCTATGGCTTCTCAGCCCCTTGAGAATGGCAGTTGGCAATTTTGTTCCTCTCCCTGTCCATTACTTTCCTTTCTCTGTCAAACAACTTCCATTCCTACAGTAGATTGCTCCGTCTTCTTTCTTTTGTTCGTCCCCACTCCTTTGCGCCTGACTTGAATTTACCTCATGCCAGCCCTTTTCCTCCTCTCAATGTTTTATTGTAACATCTTCCTCTAGGCTCTAGTCATAGTCATTTCCTCTGCTTAAATCCTTCGGGTCCCAGCACTAGTGCCAGGTTTGCAAAGACCCGAGAATTCAACTGAATCTTGTCTCACCATAAGCTTCCTCGAGTTTAAGGGGTAAAAGGAAAGCAACTTTTTTTGAGCAGTCTCCCCTATAGAAAAGAGTTATATTATCAAAGGGTCTTTGGATAGCTAGTGAAGTTAATGGTTTTGAATGAGTTATCCAGGTGGCAAGTCTTGTTGAATGCAAGGCTACCCACACTATAAGAGATGAGGTCAGGATTTGGGCAACTTTGGTGGAATGGAAACTTTTCAATCCTCGGTTCTTAATTGAAGAGGTATCAATTTAGACTCATGCTCTTAATTGAAGAGGTATCAATTTAGACTTATGCTCTAGAATCAGGGTACAAAAAAAATCTAGGTTTGGCATAAATTCCTCCATCAATTAAAAAAAAAGAGTCATATTATTTCAAAGAAATATTATAGACTAATAAAAAAAAGGCAGTGTGTCCAAGGAACAAAAGCTAAACAAGTCAAAAGGCTACAACTTGGACTAATAAAAAAATTAGACCCAAAAGTCAATGTTTTTGGAAGAACGAACAATTCGTTGTCTTCATTTTTAGTCTTCTCTTTGAATTGGTGATTTAAAAAAATGAATCGTCAAGGTGTCTATCTTCATCTTTAGTCTTCTCCTTGAATATTTGATTTTAAAAAAATGAATCATCAAGGCCCCAAATTGAGGGATGAGCCAGGTTTTGAATGGAATAAAACCATCAACACTACTTGGAGCTATAACCACTTCCTCCATCTTTAGAGGATCTATAATTTTTTTAATTACTTGTTTTTAGTCATTCTACCTCATTTCACCTCTCTCTCAAACTAAATTCAGACTCTCCCTCTAAAGGGCTTTGTTATCCTACCTCCTCCTGCACTTCTCTCAAACCAACTTTAGTATGATTATGTACTTCTTCTTCCAAAGGGTCTTTAATAGTTCCTCCTAAAATTTTAAACCTGCTTGAAACAATACTAGCTTGATCATGTTTGATAACCTGATTATTTTTATGATTCCTTTGTTGGACATGTTTATTTGCTTTTGCTGTGATGAAGGCGTGTTGAGAGTTTTGGGGTGCTTGAAGCCTGTTTTGTTCTTTTAACAATCCTTAGCAAAGTGGCCATATCCATGGCATTTATTACATTTGAAGGGCAATTGGTCATAGTCAAGTTTCTTTATATATGACCATTTGTTTAGATTTAACTCAAAGGCTTTAGGGAGACCTTTCTCTAAATCAACGGCCACACAATTTGAGCACATGTAAAGTTGCCTTTCGGCTCAACCTTATGAATGAAATGACCCAGAGTGGTGTCAATAGTAGCTAAAGATTTGTCATCCCAAAAAATAAGAGGGAGATGGGGAAGTTTCACCCAAACAAGGATTACAATGGGTACATTTTCAGTTGGGTTAAAATCCATAGACCCATGGTTCATATACAATCCTCTTGCCCTCATGAAATATGGACTACTTCTAAAAATTAGATCATTGTCCTCTTTTAACTCAAAGAGAAGGCATAGAAACCTTTTCCATAAAACTAAATGCTTATTTTACTCTTCAACAAGAGTTTCCATGGAGATTAATCCAATCATCCTTGATTTTGGGTCTTGGCCAAAGATCCATAAAATTTCCAACTAATACTTTCTTAAAAAAGCCAGATTTTTTTTTCTTAGAGAATCATGGTTGAAAGAAACGTTGGATGTCATATTTCTTTTTACAAAACAAGATTGAGGGGTTTAGTTGCCTAAGACTTCAAAATCATGGAGTTTAGAATAAAAAATAGAGTTACCTTTGAAAAAAAATTCTAAATGTGGACTAGCAGAATCCTCTCCACCATTAGACCTTGACTAGCAGAAGCACTAGCCATCGTCATGGCTACTATGTTTCCTGTTGGTAGCTAGCTATGCCTAAGCAAAACCCTTAATTTGTTTGCTTTCCCTTTGTGCCCTAACATGTTTTTTCCTATCTTTCGTCATGGGTTTTCTTCATACAAGGTTTCCAAGAAGCAATCTTGAGCTTCTAGGAATAATGGAAATAAAGAGATTCCAACTAGGAATATAGGGTCAGAGTAACCTAAGGAAAACTTTATGGCAAATTTAGTCAATATGTTTCACTTTTATAGTGAAATGAATAAGAATTTGCATAGCTTATTCCAATAAGTTTAGTGAGATAGGGCTTCAATACAAATCCTTAAAGTTAGATATAGGAACTTTTGGAAGACTCAAATGGCCACCTCATCAACTTGGAACATGAAGTTGGTCATAGAAGAAATCTTATGGAAGATCAAATTACTACTTTGAATGCAATAAACACAAATGTAGGATACTTAGAAGATGTGAGAAAAAACATGCCTATCCTCATCAACAACCTCAGTAATATAAAAAGATGTGTCCATCATTCTATGCCATAGAAGACATAGGCTGGTTAACTACCCTCCCCTTTAGATGAAAATTAGAGAATTAGGATTATAAAGATGTCTATTGTTCCCCTTCCTATAGTTGTCTCTATGTTCTCAATTATCTCCCATAATATGGGTTGTGCTCGTAGATTTGTTTTTTAATGTCTTTTTAGCCATGTTTAATAAAAAAATTAAATTTATAAAAAGGTGTTGATGAAGTATATATAGGCCTTCATAACCATCAACATAGGTGTATATTGTTATCTAAACTGATTGACATAAATGAAGCATATCCCTTTGCTCACTACCTTGAGGTAGATAGTCACATATCCTCTCCAAGGATAAAGTAAGCTAAAGCCAAGAAGGAAAATTATACAAGTGTTGGAAATCAAGGTGAAACTACTGCAATAATAACTTTAACAAAGTGTATGCAAATTTGAAATTGGTTTCCAAGATTACCCACAATGGTGTTTATGTGATTAGCACATTCAACAATAGTAATATGAAGAAATAAACACATAACAAGTGATACCGTATTTACGTGGAGAAACCCTTGTGAGGAAAAAAATCCACACCCAAAGAGATGCAATGCTTTTATTAATCCTTCAAAGAAGTTTACATCAACACAACATTTCTCTCAGAATTTCGGTAGCACTTCATTACTCCTCCAACCTGCAAAAGAATCGTACTTGCTACTAACCCAAGGCACCAATATATAGAGAAGTTGGATGTGAGAATACCACCGTAGTATCTCAAAACAAGTGGCAAAACCACATGCAAAAACCATACGTCCCCCTTAGTGGACAACCTGTAAACATAGTAAATAACGATAAATCTTCACATGACCTTCACATGGGCGCCCAACCCATAGCCAATGAAATTTGGTCAATATCGAGTGCTCATTTACTCACTAATGACATGTAAGATACATGCAACAACATGCACGTACATGCAAATAAAAATGGACCCCACCTCTAAAGTGGACGCCCAAAAGGAATCTTCTTACAATATGCTTTGTAACTGCCACCGATGACTAGATCCACCTCTATGAATGCAATTACAATTTGTCATAGACAAATAAATATTAAATATTTTTATCTCTCATGACCTTAGGTGTCCAAGTACACATTCCAAGGATCACGGAGACACATGAAAATGACTTAGGATTGCAAGTTAATGGCACCTTATCCTAGCATTCTCCCACTTGACATTATACATTGCAATTACATTCATAAGGAAACATAAAATAATAATTAAATACAGTGATCAAGGCCCATAGCTTTCCTGCACCAAGAGAACTTATCCGTGTGTAACATACACCCCTATTTTGATTTTTTTTTTTCTATTTTATTGTTTGTTGATTGTTTGACACTGAATGTTTATGGTTTATTGCATGTAGGTTTTGCACATGATATTTGCATTGCACATAAATGAAATACAATAACATAGAAGCATTTCTAACAACACCTAGAAGAACAAATCACTAATTTTGTAATGTTATCAAATACCCATAAGTTGCATATAGGTTCAGATCTGATAACAATGTCTAAACAGCAATATTAAACATTGATTTATGCCCAGAAATGAATAATACAATTGAGCATGCAAAATAGAAGCTTATTACTCAATACTCAGAAGCTGCAATCAATGATATATCACTTTTAACATATACCCAGATGCTGCAATAAGCTACAACTCTAATAATTAGACATAAACAACAATATAAAATGTAAAATAACAATACCCAGAAGGTCAAATCATCATAATATCATATTTGGAACATACCCAGAGCTGTTGTTCGCATACAAGGATGATACAAAGGCTGAAACAACAATACAATTAGCTAGAAGTTAGCATTTACAACCCAGAATGATGATTCTCTTTGAAAAGAATGATAAAACCCCGCTGATATCAAGATGGCACCCTCATATGTGCAAACAAGAACTTCAAACCCTAGGCATCCAAGCCCATAAACTCCCAACTTATTAGCAATATGGTCTATTTTTTGGGCTGATAGCAAGCTAAACCCCTCAAATAAACACTTTAATCTACATTAAAACCCCACCCTTAGCAATAACTCTCAATCACAAATTTATTATTCAAAATAAATTTGCATAATAAACCCTTCCCAACAAACTCCTGAAATCTGCAATGAAACACACATGCAATCTTTGTATGAAATTGCTCCATTACTCCAACATTTAGCACCAACGTAGATTCTGAATAAATCTACCAAAAAACCTTTCCTGCACAAACTGTAACTCTGAATGAGTCACATAGTATTAACTAGGGAGGATCTTTCACCACCGTGCCTAATCTTCTCCAAGAGGGGTTTTGGCCTCAAGAAGGCTGAGATGAACCAAGTTCAATCCCACAGAACCACAAGGGTTTCACAAGAGGAAATAAAATAATCTGCATGTCCAAATGATCTCTCACAATCTTCTTTTATACTTTTTCCACCGAACTTTTGATAAGCTTTTTTTTTTAAATCACTTTTAATTAAAATAACCCTTTTTACTCGAAGAGACCCTTTTTATGAAATAATAATAATATTTGATATGCAAGGTCCCTTTTTCAAGCGTCCATGAATTAAAACTTTTAATTCCCTTTCCAACGAGCTATTACACTAAGTTGCTTTTTGAATTATTTTATAAAATTAAGCAACCTTAGTGAAATAATTAAATTAAAGCTCATTAATTCACTTGAGTTGCAAAAACTGCCAAACAACATCGGAATCAAAATTTGACTATACTGGAATGATATTGATGATGAATAATGATAATCAGGGCCAACCAAGTGACTTTCTATAAATAGACGCTCTCTCCAAGAATCTTGGAGAACACACCGAAAGTCATAATTCACTTCAGAAAGTGTCATAGAAGTCCTCAAGACCAATTGAGCTCACTGCTAACAACAAACATCCTTGTAGAACACAACCTGCATGCTCTAAGAACTTTGGAGTTCCCCTCATAAAACACTAGGCCGCTTTGGTCAGAATAGGAGTTGGACAAAAGCTTGCAAATTTGAGTAGCTAAAAAATGGGGAGATTACAGTCCTCCCTCCCTAGAATTGCTTGCCCTCAAGCAATTGCCAGCTCAACCATCAGTTCAACTCTGAACAAACCATGTAGCTCCAAGATCCCAAATTAATCTAGGAGGTTTGTAAGGTTTTCTATTTGAAACTCCATGTTGCAACATACCTGCAAATAATACCTCCTTATCTCTCCTAGATAGAAGTATGACAATACTCTGCATGACATTAGCAAACTTGCCATCACATAATTTTGCCTTACCAAGTTTCTGTTGCATCACTCTGATATAATCTCAGAAATTTGTTAGAATATTCACCGTTTCCAAACCAAGTGTCTCTGAATAATAGTTGAAAACAAATGGAAGACTGTTGTTCTGAATTAGCTCCAAATATATTCTATTACAATTTTCAATCCAATTCTTTGCAACATACCCTTCATTAATGAAGCTAAAGGGTTCTCCTTCCAAAAAGAGATTTAGAACAACATGGGTGCAAGCTGGAAATATTTTATGACAGTCAAAACTCACCTGATTATTCCCCAAAAACAAGATTATGTTGGTTGGAATATCCATTTGCTTCAGCTGGAAACACTTATCAACATTTCCCAAGTGTTTTGTACCTTCAAAATGACCCATTTTATTGTTGTACAAGTCTAAAAATACTAAATAATGATATGATTTTATCAAAATCAGCAACCTGTTAGTGGAACAACAGCTGCAATTTTGAAAATTCCCTGTATGATCATGAATGGTGAGCATTGCATTGCTCAAAATCAACTTAGAAGATGTTGGAAAAAACTCCCAAACAACCACCAACTGATAGTTCCTCCACTCCTTGACTAAAATTCCTTGACAAACTTCATATATGTGAACCATCATAAATGTGTAGTAGCTCATTTGCAACCAAACAACATAGTCAAATCTAGAAATTTAAACTATTTCATGCCATGGAACATCTCTCTGGTCACCATAGCCTTCCAACAAACTTTGTTGGTGCCCTCTATCATGAATTCGTAGTGAAGAAATAACTCCATCATGCTTGTGGTGTGCAACTCTACTATTTGTGTGTGCCTTATCAGAAGATCTTCTAATGCTTTCAAAAGCATCTTTTCCAAAATGAATCCCTCCCATGCAATGAATCCAAGTGCTAGCAACCAAATGAACATTCAAAGCACTAGGAGTTTTGAAACTACCACAAGTCAAATCAACATTCAATCCAAGAGGTGGATTGTCCAGTGAGAGGGAATCATGCTTAGCCCCTTGTCTTACCAAATCTTCATACAAGATAAGTTCTGAACTTGCTTTTTCTATTGTTGTTATGAAAATTCCAGCAAGCTCAAAACCTCCTTTTGAAACCCTTTCAAAGTTATGAATGTTGTTGCCTCCATGCATCATCACATTCCAATTGAAATCCTCATCTTCCACCCAATTTACACATTCCCTATCAGGTGGTCTCCCTGGAGGATTACCAACCACAAGGCTTGGCACTTCCTTGTGATATGTACACAAATCCTCAACAAGTGGTGTGCTACAATTATCATGCAATACTTTATCCTTTATGAATTCTCCTTCATGAATCGGTGGACAATTTGGCTCCAAATGAGAATCCTTTTGGAGCTCATAATGCCTTCAAGAAGTTGCTTGATCTCCATGAATCTAGCATCTGCTACTTGCTCCTTGTTCATGGCTGCAATAGTTGACTAATTTTCAGCTTGGTAGAGAGAGTAGTGAGCTAGGCTAAGGTCAAGGAAAAGCCTATCAACCTCATTCTCCTTCTCTATAGGAATGCATCCAAGGTCTCTTCTGCAAACTTGATGGTATGATCCCTATCTGAGAGCAAATGCAAATAATCTATCTTCATTGGTTCCACTACTTCTTTGATAGTTTGTAGATTAGAAAGAGTGATTCCATCCTTAACTCCCTTCTGTCTCTTCAATCTGAGCCTTCCAGTAGAGTTCTTCAATTAAATTGTGTGTGCTATCAAATCTTGATAAAGCTTTCACAATCTTCTCTTCTGGAGCCATTAATTTATCCTTCAAAACTTGCAGTTCTTTAGACCCTTGATCAAAATCAACAAAGAAAATTTTCTCAACAAACCTCAATTTTTTTGATTTGTCTTCATTGGCATGAATTTCAAAATCAGCTTCCTCTCCATTGCTAACCTTGCTAAATTCTTCAATTTCTGAATAAGCTTCATTAGAATTATCTGGGTGTTCAAAGTTACCTGCTAATTTGGAATTTCCAGCTAGCTCAATTTCATCATTAGTGACTTCAAAATTCTTATCATTTGTATATCTTCCAATGGTGTCATCATGGGAACCATAGATCTCATAGTCTTCACTAGATTGATGTGAATTTGTAACCAAGGTTGTTGTTCTAAAATTTCCTTCAAGCTCAATCCCATCATTTGTAGTTGCATGTACTTCTATGAGGCCATTTTGGTACTTGGTCATGCATGTCTCATGAAGTAAATCATTTTCTCCTTTGTAGGAGAGTTCTTCAGCTCTTCTATCAACTTCAAAAATTTTCCCATCCTCATGTCTACTTGTAGATACATCATGTGATCCTTCTTCCTCTATCTTGTCAACTGATAAGTATGGCTTCAATTTCTACTCGCATTGTTTGAAAACACTCTTAACCAATTCATGTGCAGCTGAAGAAGTAACCCATTCTTGCCTCAAAACAACATATAGATAAAATAAGAGTGATTGCAAATTTTCATCACTCTCATTGCTAATCAAAGTCACGATGGTTTGAATAGAGGATATAATGTTTTTCATTTGATTCTTACAAACAACAACCAAAAATGTTGAAACATTTCAAGAATAAGATCTTCACAACCCAAATCCAACATAATGACACAATATTTGATTTTTGCAACAATTTTTAGAATTAAGATCCTTTTAGCCAAAGTTGGACTATTAAAATCATGCAAACCTTTCAAGCTTTCTACAATCAATTGAAAAACCTTCTTCATAATACTGTTGTTTTAAGGTTCTTGTGGAGCTGTTAATTTCATAATTTTATTAACACAAAAAGTAACTACAAGTCTTACCTCCTCATCTGGATGTCTCATGAGCTCTGGCTTAACCAAAGAATTTACTGATGGAGCCAAAACATATTGTACCTCTTAGAATCTCACTAATCTATCATGAATAAGCACATCTCCACTTCTTCCAAAATACAAAGTAGATCATTGGTAGACTGCGACAAGTGTTCAAGTTTCTTACCTGCTCTATAAACTTCTTTCCCACTTCTTCACTGAATGATGTCATAATTCATACCCTGGAAGAATCAACCTTTAACAATCCTCTATATGATAAATCACTACTAAAACTGATATACCAACTACCCAACAGGCTGGTAAGATACACTGCTCTGATACCACTGTAACATACACCCGTGTTCTAATTTTTTTTTTCTGTTTTGTTGTTTGCTGATTGTTTGACACTGAATGTTTATGGTTTATTGCACATAGATTTTGAACATGATATTTGCATTGCACATAAATGAAATATAATAACATAGAAGCATTTCTAACAACACCCAGAAGAACAAATCACTAATTTTGCAATATAATCAAATACCCATAAGCTGCAATTAGGTTCAGATATGATAGCAATGTCTAAACAACAATATTAAACATTGATTTATGCCCAAAAATGAATAATACAACCGAACATGCAAAATAGAAGCTTATTACTCAATACTTTGAAGCTGCAATCAATGATATATCACTTTTAATACATACCCAAATGTTGCAATAAGCTACAGGTCTGATAATTAGACATAAACAATAATATAGAATGCAAAATAATAATACCCAGAAGGTCAAATCATCATAATATCATATTTGGAACATACTCAGAGCTGCTGTTCGCATGCAGGGTTGATACAAAGGTTGGAACAATAATACAATTGGCTGGAAGTTAGCATTTATAGCCCAGAATGATGTGTCTCTTTGAAAAGAATTACACAACCCTATTGATATCAAGATGCCCTCATATGTGCAAACAAGAACTTCAAACCCTAGGCATCCAAGCCCATAAACTCCCACGTCCTTCTTATCAGCGATACGACTATTTCTTGGGCTGATAGCAAGCTAAAACCCTCAAATAAACACTTCAATATACATTAAAACCCTACCCTTAGAAATAACTCTCAATCATAAATTTATTATTTGAAGAATCTCCAATAAATTTGCATAGTAAACCCTTCGCGACAAACTCCTAAAGTCCACAATAAAACACACAAACAATCTCTGTATGAAATTGCTCCAATACTCCAGCATTCAGCACCAACATAGATTCTGAATAAATCTACAAGAAAACCTTTTTTGCACAAACTGTAACTCTGAATGAGTCACACAGTATTAACCATGGAGGATCTTTCACCACCGTGGCTAATCTTCTCTAAGAGGGGTTTCATCCTCAAGAAGGTTGAGATGAACCAAGTTCAATCCCATAGAACCACAAGGGTTTCACAAGAGGAAATAAAATAATTTGCGTGTCCAAATGAGCTCTTACAATCTCCTTTTATACTTTTTCTGCCAAACTTTTGAGAAGCTTTGTTTTTTAAAATCACTTTCAATTAAAATAATCCTTTTTACTCCAAGAGACCCTTTTTATGAAATAATAATAATATTTGAAATGCAAGATCCCTTTTTCAAGTGTCCATGAATTAAACTTTTAATTCCCTTTCCAACGAGCTATTACACTATTTTTTATTAGTTCAGCTGGAAAAGAGGGTCCAGATCCCTTTAACAAAACAGCCCCCTGGGCATTAGACCATTAATGAGCCAGAAAAAGCAGATTAACAGCTCTTGAACAACAGATCAACAAAAACAACTAATCAAAAACCATGAAAACAAGGACGACAAAAAAAGCAGAAACAAGAAACTATTACATTGTTTCTTTTTGAATTATTTTATAAAATTAAGCAACCTTAGTGAAATAATTAAATTAAAGCTCATTAATTCACTTGAGTTGCGGAAATTGCCAAACAACATTGAAATCAAAATCTGACTATACTGGAATGATATTGATGATGAATAATGATAATCGGGGCCGACCGACTGACTTTCTATAAATAGACGCTCTCTCTAAGAATCTTGGAGAACACACCGAAAAGTAGAATTCACTTTGGAAAGTGTCATAGGAGTCCTCAAGACCAATTGAGCTCACATCCAACAACAAACATCCTTGTAGAACACAACCTGCATGCTCCAAGAACTTTGGATTTCCCCTCATAAAACACTAGGCCGCTTCAGTCAGAACATGAGTTGGACAAAAGCTTGCAAATCACAGTAGCTAAAAAATAGGGACATTACGCCGTGGTTACTAGCTTCGTGAGAGAATCTACAATATTATCTAAAGTGTCATCTTTCTCTAACAAGACCTTACCATTCTCAACCATTTCTCGCACAAAGTGATACTAAACATCAACATGCTTAGTACGAGCAGGATACATAGGATTTTTGGCCAAACATATGGCACTCTGACTATCACATCCGATCCTCACAATCCTGCAATCAAAACTAATACCTGTACCTGTACGCTCAGAATCGTGACTCCAGTTCCTGGGGGCTGTTGGGTCAGATTTCAGAACGCACACGGACTCTTTCCCTCCTTACCACGGGGTGATCTGCCACATCACTCTCGCTCACGTGTCAGTAGCCAGTCGAGAGGAGGCAAGACATGGCGGGGGTCTGGCTCGTTTGAGAGCTGGACTTCACAAAGGGGGGTTGGCAAGACCTGTGGCCTTTATTGTTGTGCATTTTGTTGTATGTTTTGTTTAATTGTTGTGGTAGTTGAGATAGCCCTATGACCTAAAGGCTCACTAGTTTCTCTCCTTCTATTTGGGTTCCTTGAATTCCACCTTTGTGTGGGTAATCTGTTGTTCTCATTAATGGATTCTGTTGTTTGTATGTCTCTGAGAAATGCTTTGTGTAGTTGCAATTGCCTAATTTATTCAACCAACAATAGATCAAATGGGTCTCCTTGTGGTGTAATGTGTGTCTGTTGTTGAATTTGTGAATGAATCTCCTCGATCTCGTCTTGGATAGCCCTTACCCACTCTCCTCTTACTCCTAAACACATTTGTGAATCAGGATAGAGAAAGTAGTGTAATTTCTAACTCTAACCAGATCTAGGGTTTCGACCTAGGGTTTTGCTGACCTAGGGTTTGTTTGTGAATACCTTGTGATGGAATCAAGGGTTTTGCAATGTTATCTATTTTATCAGATCTATATGAATGCAAGATAAATGATAATATGCAAAGTGTCTTTTTGGTATTTTTTAGAGTATTTTTTGGAAAGGAAAATACTTCTAATCTATGAAATAAATGTGCATGCAATCCTATATGAAAAGTTGAATCTATGTTTTTTGTGGGTTTTTGGTGTTTTCAATGCAATCTAATCTAATGAAAAGGGAAGATGCTTTTTCTATCAAAGTAGATCTATGAATGTAAAAATGATTAATCTAGCATGCAAGATCTAATCCTATCAAGAAAAAAGCACAATGTTATTGTTCCCAAGAGCAAAGTGTCATGATCTAATTACTATGAAAGCAATGAAAAGAACCTGAAAGAGATGAAGATTTGAAGACTCCACTACCCTCAATATCCTTGTGTAGGCAATCTCGAATCCTTTTGTGACAACAGTTGGTTCTCTCGACGACAAAAAGACTCAAAGAAGCTTTTGCGAAGCTTGTGTGGGCTCGATGCGAGCTTGGATTGAGCACAATGGCATAGAAAAAAGAAGCAGCACAGTGTTGCTTGTCTGAACAATAAAAATAAAAGGCACTTTCGTCCTGTATGAGCATATGAATGCTAGATTTGGAGAGCAAAATTAGCAAGAGTTGTGTGCACAATGAATTTGCCTCCCTTTGTACTTAAGGGAGGGGGTATTTATAGGTTTGAAGAAGGGATTGGATTGAAGAGTTAACTCAATTGATTGATGAGTTAACACGAATAGATTGGGGAGTTAACAAGGTTGATTACCCAGTGAACTCAGCTGATTAGGGAGTGATGAAGCAATGATAGCTTATCACTGAAGAAGAAATGGAGGTGAGGGAATGCATGAGATTGATTAGAGAGTTGATTTGAGATCAAATAGAGCTAATTATGCATGTGTGGGTGCATGAAATAGTTAACTCTATATCAAGGATCAAAAATCATGCAAACATAAGGAAAAATGGGCGAAAACAGAGCTAAAATGCGAGAGACACTTCAGTTTTTCTGCGGGTCAAAAGACGGCAGGGTCGCCACCTTCGTCAGACAGGGTCGCCCCAGGGGCGACCCTAGATTAGGAGTGCAGAATGTAGAAACCAGGATGGTAGAAGGTAAGGGGGAAGAAAAGGATGGATTCTGCATTATAAAATAGGTCAATCATGTGGAAGAATCCAAATCTCCACTTGCATCCTTAGGATCCCTAGTGGGGATTTGGAAATAATAGGGGGAGATTTGGATTGGATGGTCAAAATCAAAAACGGAAAGGGGGAGATGGATCGGGGGACCTCTAGAAGGCTTCTATGAGGTGTACTAGATGAAATACACAGGGGAGAGGTGAAAAACTCACTTACAAGACACTCACAAGGCTTAGGATCAAGGTTGAAAGCCAAAAAATGCAAGTCAACAAGTGTCGCAACAAGTGTCGAAAAGCGTCACAAACGGGGAAGAAAAGAAATTGACAAAGCAGAAACGACACAAGACAAGAAGAAAGGACACATCATCAAGAGGCCTGCTGCCCAAAGGATTTATTTTAACGCTTACATGTATGTGACATGACAAGGATTTGAATCATCATAGGAGTCCTCATGGAGGGAGTGCGTGATTTTGGTGCTTACATATTTGGCGCCTCGGGGACGGTAGTCTACATGAAAGGTAGGTACCATTCCCGAACTAGGCCTTACCTGTTGTCGATTTTCCCGCAATGTGTACCTACAATAACTAGTATTAGTCCAGCATCTAGATACATCAAAATGAATAATGAAAACTGAAATGACAAACTTACCATGGATCATTTGAGTTCGACTAGTCGCTTGCTTTTGTCAGTTTGAACTTGTAGGTATGAGAGCACGCAAAATAATGCATGAAACAAAAGCAATAAAAGCAAGAAACTAAGCTAAATTCATGAAATAAAACTAACCTAAGGGCAAATCAAGAAAGCCAAATTGTGAGATCGAAGTGAAGCGGCGACAGAATCATTCGCGTGAGCAATCGTTGGAAAGGTATCGTCCAGGGGATCGCAAAGATGGCCGCTTCTACCTCAGCCACGGAGAGTTGGGTAAGTAATCAGTAAAAGACTCTCCTCCAAACCCTAGGTTGGATTTTTATGGAAAATCTCTTGAAAGCGTCTATTTTTAGTGATTTTTCTTGTCGCATTGTGTTTGTTGTTTCGTTTAGAGCAATGTTGAACTTTCATTTTCTGAAATTTGTTGAGAAACAGGGTTTTGGACCAATTTTTGCTCAAGGGGCTGCCCTTTAGGGTCACCCCTTTTGGCAGGTAGGGTCACCCAGGGGGATCCTGCTTGACAATAGGGTCGCCCTAGGGGATCCTGCTTTGTAACAGGGTCGCTCGGGGGGCTACCTGACTGGCAACTGGGTCGCCCGGGGTGCGACCCTGTAGGGTTGAATCTTGGCTGCACATGATGTTGTTTACCACTTCTTTCACTTTGAACTAACATGATTTGGTTACTTAATCTACCTGTCTATTACAATTTTTGATGGTTTATACACTTTTTTTTATGTTTTTACGAGTTTATGAGATCTAACCTAAACCTCTCTTTCAATTTTGTAGGAGATGTGCATTCGATGGAAGGCTGGTCAAGAGCAAGGGTGGCTCTTAGGGATGTTTTCCTCTCTTAGTGCAGAGGATCACACTATTCTCAAGAGGACAAGCCTTGGGACAGTTTGTCATGTTCCTGTGGTCCACCCTATATCTCGTATATGCTGTGACATTATGACTTACTAAGACGTAGATAGGAACACATTCAGGTTCCCACAGATTTTTGGAGAGTGGACTATCACTCTTTATGACGTGTATCAAATTCTTAGGGTTCTTGTGAGGGGTCAGACTCTATTTCTTCCTGCCAGTGAGTCTCATGAGAACAAGGCTGCTCGGGCTACTTTTATGGGGGTTAATCATCTTGGGGATCAGATAGGTGTTCTTCTTTCTTCTGTACCGCGACTTCGCGCGACTTCGCATTCCACTCTTGAGGAGGTTCCTGATTGGTTTGATTGCTTCGAGGCTGTTAGGAGACAAGGCCCCAGATAGACTGAGATGATGTTGGGTACCCATCATTCATGGTTTGGAGGAGGGTACAGTTTATACGTGGGGACCTGACATTCTGCCAATGGTCTACAAAGATTTTTATTGGATCTCTTGATGAGGGGCTCTTGCTTTCAGCCACTCTTCCTTGATTATGACATGGATCTTTAAGCATGTGAGACCCTATCATAAGCTTATTCCTCTTCCAAACAAGTGAATTCTGAGAGCAGGGCGGTGGGCACATGTTGGACATTATGATGCTAGTCTTCCGACCGTTGCCACCCTTATGAATGATGACATGATTGCCAATCCTTATCGTGATATGGAGGGGGTTTGGACCTGAGATGCTGAGGTGAGATCATATTGCCGTGAGGTCTCAAAGATCATGGATCACAATGATTAGGTTGAGGCACATCAGGTGGACCGAGTCTTGCAACAATTTGGCAAGGAGATCCCGAAGGACCTGGCCCCAGTGTCCACTTGCTATAGGACCATTCAGGAGATGGGGGAAATTGGACAGAGGAGCATTGTTTGGACACCTTTGACTCTAGGTGTCTTTATCACTAGAGCTTCTAGAGGAGGACGGAGGGGAGGGAGAGGGACTCCTTCTTGATCTGTGACTATGACAGTTGATTCAGAGTCCACTGATGAGGATTATGTTCCTGATAGCAATGGTTCGCCAGATGAGGCCCTACTCGAGGATGAGGATTTTGATGACATTGATGTCCCGCATGAGGTTCTTGATATCCCTGAGGGTCCTCCTACTATTCCTTGACCTCCTCATTTAGATGAGGTTATGCATCAACTTGACCCTGACTGGTAGTCTGGAGATCCACGTGAGTTCAATTTACTAGCTCTTATTTTGACTTTGGTTTTGGACTTTTCTCTTCTCTCTTTTAGCTTTTCGTGCGGCATTGACTTGGTCTTGTCTTTTGATTTGGCACTTTCAAGTAATGTCAAAGAATGGAGGGATTTGGTTCACAAGGTTAATGTTGGATTAACCTTTCCTTTCACTATGATCCCCCGTGATTGTCTCTTGGATGATCCTAGTGTGCCCCCTGCTGCAGAACAACACACAGACATTTTTGCTCCTGTTTACCGTGGGTGTGAAATGATCATCGAGTTGAGGGCCCACGTAAACATGCTTTAGGGTGAGAACAAAGTACTACAGGAGATGGCTTGCCTTAATGTTGGGTGTTCTGGCACTAGCATGGCAGGTCCTTCATAGTCACATGCCCATAGTAGAGCACATAATTCTCATAGGTCCCATGGAGCGATGAGCGGTAGTCGTAGATGGAGGATCCAGAGCCCTGATGGTTCTGTTGGAGGGAACCAACCCTTACCTTGCATTTCTCAAACTCGTGCCCCCTTGCATGGGGAGCCTCTACTTCTCTCAAGAGCTTTTTTGCTTTTAGCTCTCTGATACCTATTGTATAAACTTCAGATGTATTGATGAAAGTTTATCCTTTTTCTATGGTTTTTCTCTTTGTCAAATATTGTACCCATCTCTTGGGCATGTTTGGAAGTTTTTAGGAATTTGTTTGATTATGTTTGATCTTTCTAACTCTTTTAACAAATGCAAATATGACAACGATGACATTTTTTTTGTAATTTTGTAGAACATATATATGATATGCAGTTTACGATATGATAATGCAAGAACATAAGAAATGCAATAAATGAAACTATAACACTTTAATGAATGTGATGAGATATGACACTTGACTTTATTGCTTTGAGACTCTTTTTCTAGTTTTGGTATGTATGCAATGTGGAACAAACAAAATGACTTGCTCTAAAAGATGATTTTTAGTTTAGGGGATTGTGGGTTGGCCTGATATGAGAAATCTATTCAAGGCTGTGAAATAGGATTTAGGGAAAACTCAAGCGGGGAATGAAATGAATATGGAGTGTTTATGATTTCTAGGCTTTTCTAAAGGCTAAACACTGATCCTTATCTAGATAAGATAATTTGGTAAGCTTTCAACTTAGACGAGTATCAAGTTTTATAGGTGTTCGCTAGACTTAGATCATAGATGGCAAGCAAGATAGACCCAGGGTAAAGGATATCCAGGAAAGAACAAGGGTCCCTAGATAGAAGATGACCCTAGAGACTACTAGACTTTTCGGTTTTGCTCAGCCAGTGTGTGTGTGTGCGCTTAGTAGCTTTCTTTCTCTATTAGAATGTCACTCTGAGGCTTCGAGCTTAGACTAATCTCCACCCAAGAGTGTGGACATTCAACAACCTTCTCTCTTTCACTCTTTTTTTGTATCTCTTTTTTTTGTTTTTCACTTTTTTTGTATTTTCCTCACTTGATTTTTCTCATTTTTTTTGGGATTTTGATTTTTCAAGAAATGAATGCTTTTGGGACTTTTGCCATGCAATGCTTTGATCTCTCAATTCTCACTTTTCTACACTCTTATTTTGATCACTCATTTTTTTTTATTCACTCGTATCTTAGATTGCTTCCTTCAGAGTTTTGATCTTCCTGACATTTTTGGCCAAGAAAGATAAGGGGCTGAGCACCACCTAAAGTTTTTGTAATCTGGTTGGACTTCTCTTCTACTAGGGAAGAATTAGGAAGGTCTACTTGCAAGCTTCCTTTGAACACTGTAGGTTTGAATACTAACCTTGCTTAGACCTAACATCTTAACTCATTAAGACTAGGATCAGTGTCAAGCTAAGAGCTAGGCTTTGATTTAGAATTACTGGGAATGAAGGGGGATAACGACAATTTGTGAAAAATGAGAAATCTCTAGGTCCTGAAAGGATAACATATATCTGGGCAACACTAGACTCCTTACTAAAGAGAAAATTGTAAACTAGCAAGTCACGAACTATAATGCAAAATGAATAGAATGAAACTAAAATGCAAGAAACAAATTGTTTTTGACATTTCTGAGTTTCGTAATTTTTTTGTATTTTTATGTTTTCCATTTTTTTTGTTTTTTAGACGTAATATTTCTTGAGGTGAAAGGCATTGACTGTTTCGCCAAATTCCTCTCCCTCCATTGTGCACAAGAGATAAGCACTATTTCTGATATCTTCTTTTACCATGTAGGGGCCTTTCCAGTCTTTCGAAAAGGTTCTCTTTCGTCTCTTTTTCTTGTTTTTCATGCTACCTCTTCTTAGGACTAGTTCTCCTATTCGGTAAGGTTTATCACTTGAGTCTACTACCAATTCAGTGGTTTCTTTTGGCATTGTGAGACGTAGTAAATCCTGAAAGGCATGTTGGTGGGAGGGGTTCCAATATAGGACTCCATCGCAATTGAACAATTCCATCAATAGATCGAATTGCTCTTGCATGTAGATTTTTATTTCTGGTCTCTCTTGTATTCTTTGTAAGAATTGGAATAGTTCAAGAGGGGTTTGCGGTTCCCTTTGTTCATTAGGGGGACAAAGCTTATACTTGTCCTCCCATTGGGTTTTGGTCTTAAATCCATGGCATACCCAATATAACTTTTTGGTAGTTCAAAAATGATAGGGTCGTCGATACCAGTTGTCACTCTCATCTTCCACTCTCTATGAAAGATTCCTTCACTTTCTTCATCTTCGTTAGGAAATCTCTCCACCATTTCTATTTGTACCTGAGGTGCTTCCCATTCACCGAGTTCGTTTGATTGAACCGAGGCAGAAGTGGTTGGTTTCTCTTATGGTTTGGATACTACAAACATCTTAGGTAACACCCCTATAACATTGGTTGATTCATTATTCATAGAATATTCCTCTTCCATTGGTAATATTGGTTGATGTGAGTCCTCTGTTGGGGTGAGGGGCTCATACGATTCTATTTATTCCAGTGTGTCGGGGAGATGTGACTTACTTAGTGGTGACAGTGGGGTGTACCCCTTTGTCATGTCTTCCTCGGCATCTGAGAAAGCATGTGGGGGTGCGTTACTTATATCTAATGTTGCGGTTTGAAATACTTGCTCTTCGGTTCTATGAGGTTTTTCCCCTATGCATGGGAAGATTTTATAGACTTCATGGAAGCCAATGGTGAGTATCTCTAGGGGAAATTGGAGTGGTTCATCCCTTTCAATCAACTCCATGATTTCAATTGTTTTTCCTTGGGGGCCACTTCTTTCTACTTTGGTGGTGGCCCATTTTCCAAAGTTTTGATGTCTGTTGTATTCAATCTTTTTCAGGGTTCCCATCCTTTTGACACATATTGATTGCGGTGTTGGACTTGGGATGGTCAACTTGTTGGTAGGGAGTTCATAGTCTATTGGAATCCCTATGCATTTGTTCAGGGTATTAGACTTTAACATGCTGAAAGGTTTTGGATCTCTGTGTGCAACATAAACTTTCCCTAGGTGTAGGAATCAAACTTCTTGAAATAGCATGGATGGCACAACTTTCATCCTGTGTATCCATGGCCTTCCAAGAATCAAGTTATATCCTGTGTCTTTGTCTATGACATAAAAAGTAGTCAGAATGGTTTTGGGACCCAAGGTCACTGGGAGAGTGATTTTCCTTATGGTGGCTGCCTTCAGATTGTCATATCCACTTAAAGTATCCCTTGAAGCGGTGATGTCAGTGAGTCCATAGCCCATTCTCTCCAAAAGGGAAAAAGGAACTATGTTCATTGCAGCTCTGTCATCGATCAATGTTTGTTTGATACATGTGTCGTAGACCCATACTTGAAGATATAATGCAGGGTCTCCTTTTTTAGTTAACTCTGCCTCGGAGGGCATTTGTTGTAAATCAAAGAAGAACCCTGGATCTTTAAGTTTTGAGTTTGGTGGGTTGAGGTTGTAATCCACATGGTTGATTTGTTCACTAGGTAGTGGTGTGATTTGTTCAAGGTATCTCAGGCCTATGGATTTTAACAAAGCTGAATGATGTGAGGGGGAGTTTCTGAGAAAATCAATGAATGAGATGTGAGCATATGTTTTCTTTAGGTCTTCTAGGAGTTCATAAGTCCCGATTGGAGTTGTTGTTGGTTCAACTACAGAAACGGTGCCTTCACATGCTTTGACTTGTTCATTGTCTTCCCCATGGTCTTCCTCTTTTTCTTCGTTGTGCATGATCTCAACTAATCCCATCAACTTAGTTTCTCCTTTTTGTCCTAGTTGGGGTGGGACTTTGGGGTTACTATTTTGGGTTGCTTTATCTTGATTTGTTTCTGTGTTTTTGTGTGTAGGGAATGGGTCCTAATAAATCCTCATATTCACATTTTGTGGTGCTATGGGAGCTTGATTTTGTCTTGTATCCTTGATGTTTGGAGTGGTCTTTTGCAGGTTTAGGAACATTTCTATGAACAAGCATTATTGATCCTTCGGAAGCTTTTCTATGAATCTGTTGTATTCTCTACAAGATTTTGTGCTATGCCCCTTTGTTCTGTAAAAAGAGCAATACTGGTTGTACTCATAAGTGGGTCTCTCATATCTCCCATCATTTCTATTCCCATTTCTGTCACGGTTCCAGCTTTGATAGTTATCGCAAGGATAGCACCCATTATTTCTTGGTCGATCTATGTCGTTTACATTGGGAGGATTGTAATCTCTTCCATTGTAATAATCTTTTATCCTTTTGACTGGGGGTTGATCTGTTACCCCATCTGTGGTTGCATTCTTGTTGTTTTTGAGAATCCTAACAATAGGGGCATTGCTTCCCATGTCTTCTTTTGTCATTTTTCCATTTGAGCCATAAACTTTTCATCCACTGTCGATGGCAGCTTGATCAATTCTTAAAGCACTTTCCAACGCCTCTTCATAGGACTTGTATGGTAGTTTTTTAACATCTTCTCTCATGTCTTTGTTAAGGGCATGCAAGAAGAGGTCACACAGTTCTCGGTGGTCCATGTTTGGAGCGCTGGTTGATGAATAGAGTACTTGTCTCCATCGAGTGAACGAAGTGTACTACGAATTCATTCGGTTCTTGTTTCATCGTGAGGAACTCTCTAATCCCTGTTTTCACAAGTTTGTTCATGTCAAATGCCATGACAAACTCTCTGATTAGTTGTCTAAATGAATGGATTGAAGCCTCTGGAAGGTGATAATACCAATCCAAGGCGATGCCTTCAAGTGTTTTCAAAAAAATCTTTGTGACAACTCCATCCCAAGGAAGGAGTTCTCTTATGGCTATGGTATAAGCTTTGATGTGGGAGTTCAGATCTCCCTCTCCCTTGAACTTTGGGAGATCTGGTAGAGGTAGAGGTAGTTGCACATTTCTTATACTCTGGTCTAGAGGCTCTTTCAGATATTCAAGATATGTTCCTAAGAAAGCACTCTGAGATTGTGGGGTTGTTAGCAATAACCCTGTAGGTGGGTTTTGGTAACCCATTGTCGGATTCGTTGGATTGTTCTGAATGGGAGGATTCCCGTTCAGACAAGTGTCATTACTAGCATGCCGCGAATAGTAATTGAGGTAAGGGGTTTTTTGAGATGCCCCCTGATCTTGTTTGTGAGTTTTTGTTGTTTTCTTCGAGCAACTTGTTCTGCTTCTAAGATCCTGATTCTTTGTACTAGAGTTGCGATTACATCTGTAGGAGTTGCAGTTCTAGTGTTTTCTTCATTTCTAGGATGCTCTCTTTGATGGGATTCCTCTCGTGCGGCCTTCTCTTTTTGTTCTTCTTCTAAGGCAATCCTCAATGCTTCTTGAGCATCTTTGGTTTCCTGTAGACGCCTTTCCAACCTTATGCCCTCTTCATCAAGGTGAGTATTTGATGTACTTGTGGAAGGTTGTTCAGGTTGATGAACTTTCGATCTTATCCTTCTAGCCATATGTGGTGGATTTGGTATGGCTGAGTCATTTTCCCAAGCTGGGTTATTGAAGGATAGGGAACACCTGGACTCTCTTGGATCAAGCTCATAATTAGAGTCTTCGTAATTGTAGTAATTTGTAACTGGTGCATCTGGATGAGGCGGCACATACCTATCAAAAGAAGGTGTTTCAGGTTCGTTTGAGGGAAAATTTCCCTGGTTTAGGTCTAGTTCTATCATATTTGGGGGTACCATAGACACCGCAGAATAAATGGAATGAATAATGGCATAGACGATGGAAGTTGAAATGGCTATGAAAAGCAACAGAAGAATGATTCAATGTTTTTGTTGAAATGTTTTTGCAATGGGAATGCAAAAATCTTAACCAAAAGGCTTTGCTCTTCACGTCAAGTTCACCAAAATATGTACACTTGGAATCGTGACTCCGGTTGCCTGGGGGTTATCGGGTTGGATTTCGGCACGCACACGGACCCTTTCCCTCCTTGCCATGGGGTGATCCGCCACGTCACTCTCGCTCACGTGGGAGTAGCTAGTCGAGAGGAGGCGAGACACGGCGGGGCTCTGGCTCATTTGAGAGTTGGACTTTGCGAAGGGGGGTCAGCAAGATCTGTGGCCTTTGTTGTTGTGTGTTTTGTTGTATGTTTCGTTCAATTGCTATGGTAGTTGAGATAACCCTATGACCCGAAGGGTCACTAGTTTCTCTCCTTCTATTTGGGTTCCTTGAATTCCACCTTTGTGTGGGTAATCTATTGTTCTCGTTAATGGATTATGTTGTTTCTATCTTTGAGAAATGCTCTGTGTAGTTGCAATTGCCTAATTTATTCAACCAACAATAGAACAAATGGGTCTCCTTATGGTGTAATGTGTGTCTATTGTTGAATTTGTGGATGAATCTCCTCAATCTCATCTTGGATAGCCCTTACCCACTCTCCTCTTATTCCTAAAAACATTCATGAATCAGGATAGAGAAAGTAGTGTAACTGCTAACTCTAACCAGATCTAGGGTTTCAACCTAGGGTTTTGCTGACCTAGGGTTTGTTTGTGAATACCTCGTGATGGAATCAAGGGTTTTGCAATGTTATCTATTTTATCAGATCTATATGAATGCAAGCTAAATGATAATATGCAAAGCGTCTTTTTGGTATTTTTTAGAGTATTTTTTGGAAAGGAAAATGCTTCTAATCTATGAAATAAATGTGCATGCAATCCTATATGAAAAGTTGAATCTGTGTTTTTTGTGGGTTTTTGGTGTTTTCAATGCAATCTAATCTAATGAAAAGGGAAGATGCTTTTTCTATCAAAGTATATCTATGAATGTAAAAATGATTAATCTAGCATGCAAGATCTAATCCTATCAAGGAAAAATCACAATGTTACTATTCCCAAGAGCAAAGTGTGATGATCTAATTACTATGAAAGCAATGAAAAGAACCTGAAAGAGATGAAGATTTGAATACTCCACTACCCTCAGTATCCTTGTGTAGGAAACCTCGAATCCTTTTGTGACAACAGTTGGTTCTCTCGATGACAAAAAGACTCAAAGAAGTGAAAATAAGCTTTTGTGAAGCTTGTGTGGGCTCGATGCGAGCTTGGATTAAGCACAATGGCATAGAAAAAAGAAGCAACGTAGTGTTTCATGTCTGAACAATAAAAATAAAAGGAACTTTCATCCTGTATGAGCATATGAATGCTAGATTTGGAGAGCAAAATTGGTAAGAGCTGTGTGCACAATGAATTTGCCTCCCTTTGTGCTTAAGGGAAGGGGTGGATTGAAGAGTTAACTCATTTGATTGATGAGTTAACAAGAATAGATTGGGGAGTTAACAAGGTTGATTACCTAGTGAACTCAACTGATTAGGGAATGATGAAGCAATGATAGCTTATCACTAAAGAAGAAATGGAGGTGAGGGAATGCATGAGATTGATTAGAGAGTTAATTTGAGATCAAATAGAGCTAATTATGCATGTGTGGGTACATGAAATAGTTAACTCTATATCAAGGATCAAAAATCATGCAAATAGAAGGAAAAACGAGTGAAAACAAAGCTAAAATGCAAGAGAAACTTCAATTTTTTCGCGGGTCAAAAGATGACAGGGTCACCACCTTCGTCAGATAGGATCGCCCGGGGGGCGACCCTAGATCAGGAGTGCATAATGCAGAAACCAGGATGGTAGAAGGCAAGGGGGAAGAAAAGGATGGATTCTGCATTAGAAAATAGGTCAATCATGTGGAAGAATCCAAATCTCCACTTGCGTCCTTAGGATCCCTAGTGGGGATCTGGAAATAATAGTGGGAGATTTGGATTGGATGGTCGAAATCAAAAATAGAAAGCGGGAGATGGATTGGGGGACCTCTAGAAGGCTTCTATGAGGTGCACTAGATGAAATACACAGGGGAGAGGTGAAAAAATCACCTACAAGACACTCACAAGGCTTAGGATCAAGGTCGAAAGCTAGAAAATACAAGTCGACAAGTGTCGAAAAGCGTCGCAAACAGGGAAGAAAAGAAATCGACAAAGCAGAAACAATACAACATAAGAAGAAAGGACACGTCATCAAGAGGCTACTGCCCAAAGGATTTATTTTCACGCTTACATGTACGTGACAAGGATTTGAATCATCATAGGAGTCCTCATGGAGGGAGTGTGTGATTTTGGTGCTTACAGTACCAATTCTCTGTAACCATACTACCTCCTTAGAGGCATGTGTAGAAGCCATATACTCTACTTATGTGGTGGACAAAGAAACCATAGGCTGTCTTTTACTCATCCAACTCACTGCACCTTCAAACAAAGAGAAAACATAGCCACTAGTGGACCTTCGACTATCCAAGTCCCCTGCCCAATTTGCATCAACAAAACCCTGTATGTCCAATGACTTCACCACATCATTAATACCATGATAAATCAAATAGTAATTAGAAGTTCCTCACAAATATCTAAACACCCTTTTAACAAAAGTCCAATGCTCTCTATTAGGGTTAGACATAAACTTGCTCAAAACTCCCATTGCTTGGGCAATATCTGATCTAGTGCAAATCATTGCATACATCAAACTACCAATGACACTAGCATAAGGAACCTTAGACATTTCTTCAAAAGAATCATCAAAATTAGGACCCATGTCTAAACTAAGCTTAGTACCAATTGGAAATGGAATACTTATTGGCTTACAATCCTACATATTAAATATTCACAAAATGGTATCAACATACTTACTCTGACTTAACCAAAGCTTTCTATGTATCCAATCCCTATTGATCTCCATCCCAAGAATATATTTCATAGCCCCCAAGTCCTTCATAGAAAATGTGACAAAATGTTGAGTCTTGAGCTCTCTAATCATCACCTTGTTGTTACCCATAAACAATATTTCATCAACATACAAGACAATAATCAGTATCTGATAATCAATAAACTTAATATAAACATAATGATTCTCCTCACTCCTAACAAAACCCAAATTCAATGCAAAGGCATCAAACTTCTGGTACCACATCCTGGTGACTGTTTTAGACCATACAATGATCATTTTAACCTGCAAACCAAGTGTTCTTTTCCTTTCATAACAAAACCATCAGGTTGTCACATAGAAATCTCCTCCTCAAGATCCCCATGCAAGAAAGTAGTTTTAACATCCATTTTCTCAATTTCAAAATCACAAGGAGCAACAATAGATAAAAGGAATCTAATAGAAGATAACTTAGCTACATAAGAGAAAATTTCACGAAAATCAACTCCCTCTGTTTGGGAGTAGCCCTTAGCCACCAGTCTAGCCTTGTACCACTCTAACTTACCATCTGCACCAAATTTCTTTTTATATACCCACTTGCAACCAATGGGCTTTCTTCCTTTCAGAAAACTAACAAGATCTCATGTATCACAACTATCCAATGCCATCATCTCCTCCTACATGGCCTTCATCCAAGACTCACTATCCTTCGAAGAGAGAGCCTCCCTGAAAGATCTAGGTTCATCGTCAATACTTAACAAAGCAAATACATAACAAAAATCTGGTGGGCTATACCCATCAACTGGATTCTATTGTCTTGTGGACCTTTTCAAGGTAGGAGTAATGGGCTTCACATGTTCTTCTGTATGTTCATCCTACACATCATCTAAACTCTCTAAACCCTCTTCTTCTTCTCCATCCTCTAATCCATCTAATTGTTCTTCCACATGTGCGTCTTCCTGCTTTTTTATTTTTGTCTCGAAGTGCACTGTTTTAGTCTTTTCTTTCTTCTTTGGTTGTTCTTCACCTGAATAAGCTCTAAACTCCCTGAAAATCACATCTCTAGAATGAATCATTTTTTTGGGTAGAGGATTCCAAAGCTTATAACTTTTTACATTCTCACCATAACCTATGAAGATGCATTTTTGAGCTTTTGAATCCAGTTTAGATCACTTTTCTTCAGGCACATGAATATAAGCCTCACAACCAAAGACCCTTAAATGTGAAACATAAGGCTTTCAACCTATCCATACTTCATAAGGAGTTTTATCCACAAGAGCTGAACAAGGAGATCTATTAATCAAATAACAAGCAGTACTTACAACCTCAACCCAAAAGCACTGATCTAGCTTCACACCACTAACATACTCCTATATCTTTCCATTAAGGTTTGGTTCATTCTTTCTGCTATCCCATTTTGTTGGGGAGTATAAGGAGTAGTCTTCTGACAAACAATACCTGCATGCTTACAGAACTCATCAAATTCCTTAAAACAATATTCAACACCATTGTCTAATCTCAACACCCTTATCTTATAATATGTTTGTTTCTCAACCAAGGCTTTAAATTACTTAAACTTAGTGAAAACCTCAGATTTAACATGCATAAAATAAATCCAAGTGTATCTTGAGACATCATCAATGAATGTAACATAATATCAAGATTTTCCAAAAGAGTCAACATCTACTAGTCCAAACACATTTGAATGAATGATCTCTAATAATCTCTTATCTTTATTAGTTCCAATAGGAAATGATGATCTATTCTATTTTCCAAACACACAATGCTCACATAAATCATTTTTACCAACAGAATAAACAGAAAGATCGTCAACCAGCTTTTTATCAAGAATAGTCCTAATACCTTTTTCACTTATGTGACCCAATCTATGGTGCCACAACATACATGCATTTTGAGTGCTAGTCGCATTGACAAAATTACACAAAGTGGAGGCATTAAGCCTAAACAAAGTCCCAATTTGAAATCCTTTAGCAACCACCAAATTCCCTCGTACCAACTTGCAACCAAACTTCTAAAATGTTATTCAACTTAGATACAAAAATCAAGTTTCTTATAAGTCTTGGAATATGTAAAACATCATCTAGGGTTTTAATCTTTCCATCACTGAAACACAACTTTACCTTTTCCTTACCATCAATCCACTTAGTGATTTTATCACCAAGGAAAACTTCTCCTCCATCATAAGCTTAATATTTAGAAAACAACTCCTTGTGAGGAGTCATATGGTAGGAGCAACCTGAATCAATAAGCCAAGCATCATTACTAATAGCGTTAGCTAAAATAAACAAAGCATCATTATCACCATCATTTGAGGATTTTTCTATAGAGGAATCTGTACTCTTTTTCTTGTTCTTGCATTCCTTCTTCACATGGCCATGTTTCCCACACTTCCAACACTTTACTCTGCTCTTCCCAGGGGTTTTAGAATGTCCTTTAGACTTATCTTTGTTCTTTTCCCCTTTAGGCCCTTTTTCTTTAGACCTTCCTTACACATGCAAGGCATCTTGGGAGCCCACATTCATGGACTTTCTTCTCATTTCTTCTGAAAGAAGTGTAGAAATGATATTATCCATCTTTAGGTCTGCACCACTACCGTTGATAGCAACAATTAGATTTCCCCAAGATTCGAGTAAAGAACAAAGTAACAAGATGCATTTATCTTCCTCTTCTAACTTAACATCTACATATGCAAGTTGACTTAAAACCAAATTAAAAGCATTTAAATGATCTGAAACAGAATCACCATCCTTTATTTTTAATGAATATAACCATCTTTTGAGATACAACTTATTAGTAAGACTTTTGGTTTGGTAAATATCAGCTATCCTCTTCCACAACTTGTATGTGATAGGTTCCTCAGACACATTCAAAAGGATGAAATTTGCAAGACACAACTGTATGGTTCCTCATGTCTTCTTGTCAAGTTTTAACCAATCTCCATCAGACACTCTGGATGGCTTGTTGTCATTGGAAACTGCCAACCACTAATCTCTTTCTTCTAGAAGATATTCCATATTCTACTTCACCTAGATCCATTGAATTTCTCATTATCTAGATGGGAGGTAGAAGCCATGGTATATAATCTTCTTCACAAATCGACAAAACCCACAATGCAAAAGTTCCCACTACAACAAAAAAACCTTCAACACTTAAGAGAAAGGCATCCCTCTCTCAACAGAACCATTAGCTCTAATACCAAATGTTGGAAATCAAGGTGAAACTACTGCAATAATAACTTTAACAAAGTGTATGTAAATCTAAAATTAGTTTCCAAGATTACCCACAATTGTGTTTATGTGATTAGTGACAGGTTGTCATTAAGTCTTAACACTTTAGTTAAAAATATGTTAGTTATGTTGATCGGGTAGTGTCCAAGGCTATCTGCAATAGGGAATGGATTCAGACATCTCAACTTAGCAAAGATTTTCTAAATTTCTGAGAAAGCTTTTAATAGAATAAATCTAAACTAGAAAGCAAACAATCTTAATCTATAAAGCATTTGGATTTTAACCTAGAAAGCATATAAATTTTAAACTAGGAATCAACACATCAACTTCTATCTAAGGATTCGAAAGAAACAGGTTAATCTAAGAAAACAAGAAATTTCTTTAAATGTAAACTTGCACTATCAACTGTAACGAATTTTTGTATTGAGCAGGAGCTCCAAAAATCATAACATAACACACAAAACATTACAAACTTCAACTTTAAAGGAAATAACTAAAACATAATATCCTGCAGGGACACAACAATACTATTCTACCATAACATCATTCAATAGAAGGTTACACTAATCTAAAATAAAACATTCACAGAACAAAATTTAAACAACACAACTTCACAACATTAAAATACTTATCTATTCCTATATCCTTCGAGTGGCTAGCTCTCTGGAGATCTTCTAATGACTCAAATCACATTCATCATTTAATAGTTCCAAAATTCCATTCATATGCTTATTACTCAAAATAAAATTACTCATAATAGAACTTGATTGTCTTTATCATAGCATAACAAAAGATAATAATCAACTGCACATCACTATTGCATAGTATATCATAACATAACATATATCTATTTTTAGGAATCATCCCATAATCTATACTACCAAAATCCTAGATTTCAGGTGGCATATTAATGCCACTAAAGAAGTCTTCAATAGAAAAACAAACTTTAACTAAACTAGTTGTTTGTTAAATTCAACATATTAAAGGCTTCGAGTGGAGCCATGAGATGTCTTAAGTGTTTTCAATAGAAAATAAAAGAAACTAAGAAATTGCCAGGTGCTTGGAGGTAACACAAACTAAAGTCCTCGATCATGCATCTCCTAGATTTATGGCACCCCAAAATTCTGGCGCTGCTGACTCCAATTGCTTTCAAGTTTATTCCTTCCACTAGGCTACTTAAAAACCTGCATAAATACATAGATATTTACACACGACCACGTCAACATTAGTGAGAAACTCCAATCAATTCAAAAACAAAGATTGTACATTATTCTTTCAAAAATAAACAAATATTGCTTATAAAACAAATAAATTGGCATGGTTTGGGTGATTTGGCAACACAGGAAAGGGTTATATGGCTCATAATAGAAATGAGGTTATTTATACCTCATCAATTAGCACATTCAACAATAGTAATATGAAGAAATAAACACACAACAAGCGACACTGTATTTATGTGGAGAAACCCTTGCGGGAAAAAACTCCGCACTCAAAGAGATGCATTGCTTGTATTAATCCTTCAAAGAAGTTTACATCAACACAACATTTCTCTCAGAATTTCAGCAGCACTTTGTTACTCCTCCAACCTGCAAAAGAATCATACTTGCTACTGACCCAAGGCACCAATATATAGAGAAGATGGATGTGAGAATACCACCGTAGTATCTCAAAACAAGTGGCAAAACCACATGCAAAAACCATACGCCCCCCTTAGTGGACAACCTGTAAACATAGTAAATAACAATAAATCTTCACATGGCTTTCACATGGGCGCCCAACCCATAGCCAATGAAATTTGGTCAATACTGAGTGCTCATTTACTCACTGATGACATGCAAGATGCTTGCAACCATTTTGGATAACATGCAAGATACATGCAACAACATGCATGTACATGCAAATCTAAATGGACCCCACCTCCAAAGTGGACGCCCAAAAGGAATCTTCTTACAATATGCTTTGTAACTGCCACCGATGACTAGATCCACCTCTATGAGTGCAATTACAATTTGTCACAGATAAATAAATATTAAATATTTTTATCTCTCATGACCCTAGGCGTCCAAGTACACATTCCAAGGATCATGGAGACACATAAAAATGACTTAGGATTGAAAGGTTAATGGCACCTTATCCTAACAAGTACTAGAAGAAATGTATGAAACATTGTGACTATTGTGACATAGATGGTCATATGAATTCATTTTGTTGGAAGCTAAATGGTAAAAAAAAATTTGTGCCTACAATACATGAAGAGAGTATAGTACTTAATAAGGGTAAATAATTTGATTGTACTTCAAAGGTGTATTCTAAACTTTCTTACACTACAAAGAAGGTTAGTTATTTTGACATGAAAAACATTGTTTAGCATCAAGATCCAATTCAAGGGTGTTTAAATTGACACTTTCAAAAAATTATTGTTTGCAAGCTAACCTTATTTCTCAAGATTTGATTAGAAAGCTTGGTTTAGAAACATATTAACACCCTATGCCTTACGCTATGTGTTAGATCAAAGAATGTGCTAATTAAAAGGAAATTTGCAGCCATAATACACAATTTCTAGATAACCCTATGAGAGATAAATATGCAAACAAGTATTCAAAAATCTATATGCAAAAGAATAGACAAACATACCATCAAGACGACACAATATGTACTAGGAAAACCCTCCATGAGGGAAAATACATAGCCTCCATGAATACTTATGAGCCATCCACTCCCATTGTATTATCTCATGAGCAAAGATTACAATACATAGCCTCCATGAATACTTACGAACCATCAAGCTCCCTAATTGCACTCCATGTGAACAAGCAAATGAGAATCATGTAACCACATATCCCAATCCATGCATCCTCTCCTCACATATACAACCTACAAGAGAAGTTCAATACTAGCCAACAAGCCAACTAGCCAACCCAACCAACCTCAACAACTACCCATGTGTTTGTTTTTATAGAAATAAGCTTACACTAAACTGATGAGACAATTTATTGTCTCATCTATTGGCTAAATAAAAGCATATATTTTTCTTAATTAGTGTCATTTCATGTATTAATGTTATTACATGTTTTGCCTTGTAATCAACAATTAGTATTCTAAAGAATAAATACTATCAATTTGAAACGCCAACAAACTTCCTAAAAAGAAGCATGAAAAGAGGGAGTTAAAAAATGTAGTCTCAGTAAAATGGTGATATCTCCATCGTTTCTTAATGAAATATGGAATTTCAAAATGAACTAGAAAGATGGGAACAAGGGGAACAAAACCCAAAAAGCGTTTTAAGATATTTGCCAAAATAAACATGCAGTTCGTGACTGAAATCGACTAAAACAAAAGTAGCGTGAATGAAGGCAGCAAAATTAGAGGAAGAAGATTTAGTTTTTCTCCCCCAAAATAGGATCTTAGATCAACATTCTTGGCAAATTGATTGAGAATAAACATTCTATAAATGCATTATAATCAAGGAATCAATTGGGAAGAGTTTTATGAAATAATATAGTTCAATCTTTTAGCAGCAATAACTCTGGATAGCTCCAAATAGTTTCATTTCTTAGCAGTCTTTCAATTTCTTGTTCTTTACATTTCCAGTATTTCCCTTTACAAGTTTCTTAGGATAGATTTCATTCCAGCATTTTCATTTACAATCTCTTAGATTAGGTTTGATTCCAGCAAGTGTGTTTATTTCTAGCAAAGTGTGTTTATTTTGTTTGTAGAAAAAGAATGTCATGCAAATGATTTCTTCTCCCTCTTGCATATTGCCATGGACACCGCCTTGGATTGACATTTTTAATTAAATGATGAGGACTGCAGTGACCCTCATCATAAACCACTAAGTGGTATTGCATTATCATGTCCCTCAAAACCATGAGATCACTAAACCATGTCCCCCTCATTTACTTTTTGGTACTAAGTTTTCCCAATATTAAATATTTTCCCAATGTGGAACCCACATTAAATATTTAACCCAATGTTACATACAACTTGCAAGTGGCCCCACGAATGCCTAACTCTTTGTGATGTTCACATATCTTTGAGGTTACACAATTAAATATTACATTTTACAATTTTTAGAATGCATAGGACAATTGAGAAGGGGGGTGAATCAGTTGTATGTTAAAACATTAAACCCTCAAGGCAATTTCAAACATCAACAACTTATCATGCATTAGTAGAATGTAAACATATGAAGTATCAATGCAACCACATCCAAACACATAAGAACACCGGATTTACGTGGAAAATCCAATAAGGGAAAAACCACGGTGAGGATTAGCTCACAATATATATGAATAACAACACTGAAAATCAATAGGCTCACTACCAAGAGCTCATTACCCAGAAGAAAGGCTCACTACCAGAGAAAGGATCACTGCCAAAGAAAGGCTCACTACTAAGGGCTCAGTTCCTAGAAGAGAGAAGAAAGAAGAAGACTGTTATAGAGAGATTCACTATCTCAAAGCAACATGAGAGATCTATCGCTACCACTCCTTGCCATCTGCAACCTTTGGCTCACTGCCTCCAACAACTTCTGGCACACTAAAATGTAGACACCTTCTGCTCATTGCATTTCAGAGTCATAAGCATTTAAGTTCGCACACAAATTTTTTGCCTTTGATTCACATTCACATATTTATCTCTACTTTTCTCCACTCATCTTCATCTTGCATTTATATCATCTAATGAAGTGTGTGCATTACACACATGCAACATCACTTAGGTCAGCACTAAACACTTCCACAGTGGAGAGAAGTGAAAGTGGACCATGTCAAGGGGTAGCCAGGACTCAAATGTGTATCACCAAGCTGCTCATCACATCCACAATCCATGAGGTATCTCCATAAATGGCGCTAGTAAGCCAGGTCGGCCAAACCTGAGCTAATGACCATATCCACGCTTCTCCAAGTCTGAGAACATCATGTGGACTAGAGAGAGACACTCCAAAGCATTCACTCACCTTCCCAGAATACTCATCATCATCATAAACAAAGAATGTCTTCATTATGCACATCAGGACATACTGTTACTAATCACCAACACAAGAACTAAACTTGCGGAGCATCCCAACACTGGAAAATTCAAAATAAGGTGGATATAGATAATATAAGCATTCTCCCAGAACTCTATACAGATAATATCCCTATGTATCCACCCTTTTTCAAAGAAGCCCAATACATAGGGCTATTAGACTAGGGCTGCTTGAAATTCGCCCAAAACTCCATTTCCTGCAATACTTAATTTCAAAATCTTAAAGAACATATTAAACCACTCCATTCCACCAATTTTCATAATTTTCCACTGGTGGAATGGCTCAAAATTCCATTTTTTCTCTCAAAACCCTAGCTAATGAGGTTTAACAGGTAGATTTCACAAAAATTTCTCTAACTCGCTAAAAAATGAATATCAAAAGACCAAACTAGACTTGAATGAAAGCTATTTCATAGCTCTACCACATGCAGTTAGTTTTAAGCCTTGACTGTACTGTATTGGGCCGTACAAGTCATGAGAACAATAGAAAACAATGAAAAATATAGAAAACAACAGTATAACTTTATTGATCTTCCTCTAAAATGTCTTCAGATGATAGCTTCAAACCTTCTTAGGCATTTTTACATGTTTTACATTAGAAACCAATGGTTTCCATCTACTGTTCAAGTTCTTGACTCTTCATTTTCCCAAAAACACCAAAAAAATGCCACTTTTATAACTTTTAAACTAACCTAAACTGACCCCATGACAAAAAAGCATATGACATGGTCTTATTCGACCTTATCACACCAATATTGGACTTAATACATAAAACTCAACATTTGACCCCTATTTACAATGTATACCAAGGTGCCCCTGCACCACTCCCAGATACCCTCCTTCACAGTCAAATATTCTGTTAGACACATCTTCTACTTCTGCATGATCCAAAACTTGAAACTCTAGATATAATACCTTTGAACACCTTTGATCAATAATTCCAAACCGCACAAGCATATCTTCAATTAGGAAGAAATGCAGAGCATAATACTGAGGGTACCTCTGTCACACTGCACACCTTTTTATCAATTTTTCTCAAGAGCACTTAGAAACTAAGTGAATCATCTACTGGGAGTTGACATCAATGACAAGACCAACAAGTTTCCAATAATCTCCCCCTTTGTCATTGATGGCAATACTAGCTCTTTGAAAATCCATCAAGACCTAATACAATCAATCAGCAGCTCTGCAACTAGTAATACTCCCCCTGACAGAAACAACTTTTACTCTTCACACACCTCTCTGCACAATGGTTTTTCAATCACTTCAACTCTCTCCCCCCCTTTAACATCAATGGAAAAGGGCAACAACTCTAACACCAGCAAGTATCTGCCCTATTTCCATTGCTCTCACTTTTTTTGCATTCTCCCCCTTAAGATCATAGGATATGCTCCATCTGACTATACCAACCACTAGTATCACTACCTACTCCCCTTGAGAGGTAGCCTTCAACATTAGTCCAGGGCCAAAAGTGTATCTTGAAATGCATCCTGGATAGATGCACACATTTATGCATCTAGTTAAGAGGAGGAGCAATAACCCCTAACTTCTGTCGGAGATACTCAAAAGTATCCTTAGGGAGAGCCTTTGTAAAGATGTCTGTAACTTGATCCTTGGTAGGCACATACTCCAACTTCACCTCATTCTCTGCAATCTTTTCTCTTAGGAAGTGATACTGGATTGAAATATGCTTTGTCCTTGAGTGCATTACCGGATTCTTTGAAATGTTGATAGCACTTGTATTGTCACATAGGATAGGAATAGGTTCATCATATGACACTTTGATATCCTTCAATTTTGCTTCATCCATAACACCTGTGTGCAACAAGATACTGCTGTAATATATTTTGCCTCTGTAGTAGATAATGACACTGAGTCCTGCTTCTTACTTAACCATGAGACAAGTCTGCTTCCTAGAAAGAAAGCACCATCACTTGTACTTCTTTTGTCATATGTGCATCTTGCCCAATTTGCATCTGTATATGCACTCAAGGAGAAATCGGTATCCTTAGGATACCATAGGCTGAACTCTAGAGTGCCTTTCAGGTATCTGAATACCCTCTTTGCTACTAAAACATGTGACTCTCTAGGATCAACTTGGAATCTAGCCACAAGACAGACTGCATGCACAATATCTGGTGTAGTAGCAGTTAGGTATAATAGTCCACCAATCATTGATTTGTACTTGCTTTGATCAGCCTTAGGGGATTAATCAAATTTACTTAACTTGCATCCAGTAGTCATGGGAGTACATACTGGTTTGGAGTCTTCCATTCCAAACTTCTTTAACATTTCCTTAGCATACTTTCACTGTGAAATGAAAATGCCCTTTTTTGATTGACTGATTTGTAACCCAAGGAAGAAGTTCATTTCCCCACACATTGACATTTCAAATTCTTTTTGCATTTCTTCTACAAATCTCTTGCACATACCTTCATTTCGTCCAAAGATTATATCATCCACATACACTTCCACAATCAAGATTTGATCTTCTTCAACCTTGAAGTACAGATTGCTATCTGTAGTGCCCTTTTTGAATCCTTGCTATAGCAGGTACCTATCCAACCTTGCATACCAAGCTCTAGGAGCCTGTTTGAGTCCATACAATGCATTCTTCAATCTATAGACCATATTTGAATCATTTGATACCTAAAATCCTTCTGGTTGCTCAATGTATACCTCCTCTTCCAACTCTCCATTTAGGAATACAGATTTCACACCCATCTGATAAACTTTGAAGTCCTTATGAGCTGCAAAGGCCAAGAACAATATGATAGCCTCCAATCTTTCCATTGGAGCAAATGTTTCCTCATTATCTATTCCTTCCACTTGTGAGTAGCCTTTACACACCATCCTGGCCTTATTTTTGACTACTTCCCCATTCTAATTCAATTTGTTCCAGAAGACCCATTTAGTTCCTATCACATTCTTGTCTACTAGTCTTGGGACAACTTCCCAAGTTTGATTATTCTCAATCTGCATCAATTCCTCTTCCATGGCCTTGATCTAGTGCTCATTTTTGCATGATTTAATCACTATTTTGGGTTCTATTTGAGACAATAGGCACAAATTTACTTGTTCATCTGCCATAGCAATATTTGTCCTTGTTAAAACACCTTTATTCTTATCTCCAATGATCTGATCTTCAGAATGATTCTTCTGCACATACTTGGGAGTCTTGGGAATCTTCTCTAGAGCATCTTCTTCATCAACTTGCTTCTCCTTTTCCTTTTCTTCCTCTCTTTCTTCTTCTCTGCAAGGGTTCTCATCTGATTCATATCCTTCTAATAGCATTGAGATTTCATATGGTTCTTCATCCACTTTAACATTTGCACTTTCCACTAATTTATTTAGTCTCTTGTTGTAGCACCTGTAAGCCTTGCTCTTTGTAGAATATCCAAGGAAGATTCCTTCATCCGATCTTGTATCAAACTTTCCCAAGTTCTCTTCATCTCTCCTAATGTAGCATTTACTTCCAAACACTCTAAAGTATTTTACAGTAGGAGTTCTTCCATACCATAGTTCATATGGAGTCTTTGAGTTGTTGACCTGGGCTTGCACTCTATTTTGTATGTAGAATGTAGTGTGAATGGTTTCTCTCCAATAAATGTCTGGTAGATTTTCTTCTTTCATCATTATCCTTGCTGCTTCCTAAACTATCCTATTCTTCCTTTCCACAACTCCATTTTGCTAAGGAGTCCTAGATGCCGACAAATGCATTTTTATTCCATGATCTTCACAAAAAGCAATTGAACTCATTAGAGGTGAACTCACCACCTTTGTCAGACCTCGAACACTTGACTTTTAAATCAATTTCATTTTCAACCATAGCCTTAAAAGCTTTAAACTTATCTAGATCTTCTGATTTTTCTTTGAGAAAAGTTACCAAAGTCATTCTAGAGAAATCATCAATCAACAACATGAAATACCTGTCACCTTGAAAGCTTCCTACTCTTGTAGGTCCGCATAGGTCTGTATGCACCAATTCCAGAGGTCCGGTGGTAGAATACTCTTTGATAGTGAAATTCTTCCTTGTTTGCTTCCCAATTTGACATTCCTTATAGGTTGCATTGGTAGGCTTTGTAATATTTGGCAGATCCCTTACAGTTTGAGTAGAGCTGATCTTTAGTAGACTATCAAAATTGATGTGACACATTATTCTATGCCATAGCCAACTTTCATTAATTTGAGTCATAAGGAACACACCTTCAATACCTTTGAGATGATATATATTTCCTTTTGTCCTTGTTCCTATAGAAATCATAGTTCCAGAGTCTTCTTTTCTAATTTCACAAGCACCATCCTGAAACACAAGATTATATCCTTTGCTACACATTTGTCCTACACTTAGAAGATTATGCCAGAGACCTTTGACATAAAGAAGATCATCTGTATTGCGCTTGCCATCAAAATTAATTGAACCTTTTTCACAGATCTTAGCAGATGTATCATCTCCAAACTTAACAAAACCTCCATCAAACTTCTCAAGCTTCACAAACTTATTCTTATTTCCTGTCATATGATTTGAACATCCACTATCAATTAACCAACATACCTTATAATATTTTGCCTTTGAACATCCACTATCATAGAGTTCCTTTGATATTGTGCCTTGTTTCTGGAGCACTTTCCTTCATACCTTTTTCAGAATTAGTTCCAACATTCAAAGCCATAAACAAGTATTCATTGCTTTCATCATCTGGATAGTCAGACTCATCATCAAATATGCTCTCATCTTCTTTAACATAATAAATTCTCTTGAATGATTTTCGTTTGTTACCCTTTTATTTGTCATTTGAACTTTTGATTGGACATTTTGAAGCATAATGACCTATTTTTCCACAGCTGAAACATTTGAAGGGTAACTTACCTCTATATTTTCTAGAGCCCTTTTTCAATCTACTCACAAAATTTTCTTCCACTTCATCAAAGTCATCTGGATCAGATTCAACATTCTTTTCTGTCTTGCTGGTCTTAAAAGCAGTTTCTTTTCTTGAATCATCTTGACCAAACTCTCTCATCTCAAAAGTAGTTAAAGTACCAAACATTTGATCCCTAGAATACTTATCCAAATTTTGAGTTTCTTCAATAGCAGAAACTTTAGCTCTATAATATTTTGGAAGAGTTCTTAGTACCTTCTTTACCACTTCACTCTCCTCCAGATTCCCACCAAGACCATTGATGGAGTTAACAACTTCATCCACTCTTTGCATGTAGCTTGCGATATTTTCATCTTCTGACATCTTTAGGGTTTCAAACTTGGTCTTTAAAATCTACATATTTGCTTGCTTGACCTTATCATCTCCTTCATAGGTACTTGCCAGCTTCTTCCAGATCTCATGAGCAGTTTTGTAACTCATCACCTTCACTAATTTAGAATTAGAGAGACTATTCAGTAGAGCACTCCTTGCCTTGCCATTGTTCTCATATTATTTAATCTTATCTTCATCCTTTGGACCATTAGGGGGTATAGTATATTCTTTGTCAACTATCTTCCATACACCATATCCAAGTGAGATAAGAAAGCTTTCCATCCTGGTCTTCCAAAAAGCAAAATTTGTTCCATCAAACATTAGAACCTCCATACCTTTCCTGTGCACCATCCGGATCTACCCCAAGTGGTTAAGCTTCTTCAGGGAACCTTTCTCTGATACCAATTGTTATAATGCATAGGACAATTGAGAGGGGGGGTGAATTAGTTGTATGTTAAAACTTTAAACCCTCAAGGCAATTTCAAACATCAACCACTTATCATGCATTAGCAGAATGTAAAATATGAAGTATCAATGTAAACACATCCAAACACATAAGAACACTAGATTTACATGGAAAACCCAATAAGGGAAAAACCATGGTGAGGATTAGCTCACAATATATATGAATAACAACACTAAAAATCAATAAGCTCACTACCCAGAAGAAAGGCTCACTGCCCAAAAGAGAGAGGAAAGAAGAAGACTGTTACAGAGAGATTCACTATCTCAAGGCATATCCACTGCTGCCATTCCTTGCCATCTGCAACCTTTGGCTCACTGCCTCTAGTAACTTCTGGCAAACTAAAATGTAGACACCTTCTGCTCACTACATTATGGAGTCATAAGCATTTAAGTTCACACACAACTTTTCTACCTTTGATTCACATTCACATATTTATCTCTACTTTTCTCCACTCTTCTTCATCTTGCATTTATATCATCTACAACCAAGACTAATCTCAATTAGGTCGGTCCTAATGAAGCGTGTGCATTACACACATGCAACATCACTTAGGTCAGCACTAAACCCTTTTGTGGTTGAGAGACGTGAAAGTGGACCATGTAAAGGGTAGCCAAGACTCAAATCTGTATCACCAAGTTGCTCATCACATCCACAATCCATGAGGTACCTCCGCAAATGGCACTAGTAAGCAAGGTCGACCAAACTTGAGGTAATGGCCATATCCATGCTTCTCCAAGTCCAAGAACATCATGTGGACCAGAGAGAGACACTCTAAAGCATTCACACACCTTCCCAAAATACTTATCATCATCATAGACTTCTACAACACTGCCGTAACCATCTGAATTAAAGAATATCTTCATTATGCACATCAAGACATACTGTTACTGATCATCAACACAAGAACTAAACTTGCGGAGCATCCCAACATTAGAAACTTCAAAGGAAGGTGGATACAGATAATATAAGCATTCTCCCAGAACTACAAGATAGGAAAACACAATGCGGAGAAATGTGGAGCATTCTTATTTCTCCCAGACACCCTCCTTCACAGTCAAATATTCTATCAGACACATCTTCTACTTCCACATGATCTAGAACCTGAAACTCTGGATGTAATACCTTTGAACACCTCTGATCAATACTTCCAAACCACACAAGCATATCTTCAATTAGGAAGAAATGCGGAGCATAATACTGAGGGTACCTCTATTACACTACACACCTTTTTATCAAATTTTCTTAAGAGCACTTGGAATCTAAGTGAATCATCTGCTGGGAGTTGACATCAATGACAACACCAGCAAGTTTCCAACAACATTTTACGTATTATCCTAGAAGGTTATACAAGGTGTACAACACACCTTTCCCAACACTAATTTTCTTATGAGTAGACAATATAGATTGAAGTTTATTGTTAAGTCCAAGTTTGTTGATGAAGAGGTAGTAGATGTTGTTCCTTTTGATATATGTGGAGTTGTGTTTTTTAGCCCCTACATGTTTGATATAAAATCTATCTATCATAGAAGGGAAATCAAGTACCACTTGATCAAAGGTGGTAATAACTTCATGTTGTTTGCTCACAAAGACAAGAAGAAGCAGTCTAGAGGGGTCTTGAATCTCCATGGGGAAGAATGTTCAGGGGAAGCACCAAGATCATTCCCTTGGAGGATAAAATAAATGTTGATCAAGTTCCTTTGTTTTAAAGCTCTTTGGCATTATCACATCATATAGATAGTTGGAGACAAATTTTTCTAGGTCTTGGTTGGAGTGGTGCAAGATGAGATGACAATAATGTCATCTATCAAGAGGAACATCCCTCTTATTTTAAGTCTCTATAGTGTTTGAGGACCAAAAACATTTGTATTGGGGGGTTGTAATATGTAAAAGGATCATTTTTTATATTTAGATTTCATGGCAAGATGTAACTTAGCTTCAAAAAGCATTTTGAAAAAGGAAGTGAGAGAAAATGGTAAAAAAACACTTTGTGCAAAACCATTAATTTCTAATAGGTGACAATTTCATAATCTTAAGAGTGCTTTCATAATTGTCAGGGTGGTTTTGTCTAGATAAGTGTTGGTTTCATATAGAGAGAAGTGGTGGTTTCATATAGAGAGAAGTGGTGTTTCATATAGAAAGAAGTGGTGGATTTGTTAGTGACAATTTTATAATGGGTAGCGGCAGTTTTGTTTAAATACAATAGTTTTCTAATCACCCTTTGATGACAAATGACTATTTGATTACACATCAAAGAAACAATTTGTGAATGTCCAAAACACTTTTTGTTCCCAACTCTTTGAATTTTTAGTGTCTTTTGGCATTTCTTTAGGGTCTATACATCTATATATGACTGTAAATTTTTAGATGGATCAGTTAGAAGGAATTGATGTAGTTCATTGAGTTGAAGTCCATTAGGGGTTCAAGATTCTTAATGAAAAATTAGTCTTTGTAGGTTGTTTAGACTTGTGATAGAGTTGTGTTTGAGGTCTTAGGGGTTGATGTCTTTGACAATTAGGCTATTGGTGTGCTAAAATGGCCTAGGACTACTATTGCCATTGAAGATGTGGATTTTAACTGAGTTTTAGCTCACATTTTATTATGGTTTTCTCCCACATGTGGATTTATCTAGGGTAAACCTTTGTATTATTGATTATGCATGGTGTTTTCTCTCATTTACATTCTTTCAATCTAGTTTAAATTGATTGACAAGTTTCAAATACTTCTTTTCTTTCATAAATATGTAATTGTAGAACCATCAAATGGATGTTATTCAACATAGTTTATAGATCAAAATCACTATCATTACTCATAGAAGGACTAAAATGAATGTGGAGTTCACAAATAAATGAAATGAAGTCTTCTAACATTGGTTTGGGAAGGATTAGGGACTGAGGTTCTAGGGAACTTGGAACCTTGGGACCAAAGGGCAAAGGAAGTGGAAAAATGGGGTTCAAGGAATCGGGGAATTCAGGGACACGAGGACAAGGTTCCAAGGTCCCAGGAAAACTTGAAAACCCAAAAGAGAAAGAAGAAGCAAAGAATGTTGGGAGCTGAGGTCCAGGAAGGACCAAGGACCGAGGACAAGAATGGGTTGAGGAAACTAAGGAAGTCCAGAAACAAAGTGAAGCATGAGAAATTGAGAAAGTGGGGAACTAAGGGATCTTAGGACAAGGTTGTAAGGACCCCTGGAAATCCAAAAACCTACAAAGGGACAAAAAAGTAAAGGAAAAGCCCAACACTTAGAAATTTTTAGACTCCACACATGTTGACATCATCACTACCACCATAAGAACTTGAAATAATGTGCGATCGGGGATCAGGATTTGAGAGGAACTAGGGACCTAAGGACCAAAAGGTTGCAAGTGAGGAAAATTCCCAAGCTTGGGACATCCCTCTATTCTGGCAAAACATGAAAACCTGGCAAAGCCAAAAATGACCAAGGGGAGGCCCAACTTAGATTTTCTTTAGATTTTTGGAAACTTTGGGACACGACCAAGGCATGGGAAAGGGGAAAAATAGTAATGGGGTACAAATTAATATTTTTGCAAATTTTTAAGGCAGGTGCCAATGTTGGCTCTAGTTGGGGACGTGTGCCTCTTGTAGGCACAATGAGGATCCAATTTATCTCTAGGAGAAGACCAAAATTCTAAAACGGATGAGGAGGGAGGAGAAACAAAATAGACCAACTAGTATGTACAAGGAAAAACACAACATAGAGACTATGTACAAGAACAAACATACAACCAACATGACACGTAGGCACAAAGACACAATGAAAGGATAGTTGTAAACAAAATTTAAGCACAATTGTAGGTTAAAGCTTGCAAAAGAGATCCATGGCACAAGACCATGGATGAGATGTTGCAAATCGCTCACCTCTATCAAAGACAAGCTTGAAGAAGGAACCAAGCATCCTCAAGCTAAAGTTGCCTCCATCTCCTATTAGCAACAAGTGAAGATTCTTCCCAACATGCACATGCAGATTGCCAATGTCAAGATCATCATGATGGAAAAAGAGGTGACTGTCATCAAGATAGGGAAGCCACAAATAATAGGACCCATCATTATGTTCACCCTTATAACAATATTTACTTTCAAGCTCCATGGTAGCACAAGAATATTTACACCCACATCCTCTTGAACACCAAGCTGAAGTGGATCCAATTTAGATGCAATGACAAATTGGGCTATGTCATCTGATGGCTCAGATTCATCTTGTAGCCCAACTTCACCATAGATTCTAATGTATACTTCAGTGATTGAATCAAAGACCTGATTCAAATCCAACACAACCCCATCAACATACAACTTAGAAGTTTGAGTCTCTTCTGATGAAGACTCACAATCTTCAAACTACCTCATTGTTTTAGGCTCTTCACTACAACCTGTTGCAAATAAAATGCTATCAAGAAACTAATTAATGATCTAATCTTCCTCTTCCCCTTCAACAAGTAAGCAATCTAATCTTCATGAGAACACACAACACTGATATCAACATGCACAACCAATGACCCCAAAAAGGTGTCCTCAATGCAATCCACATCACCATAAGACAATTGTCCCAAACCACATTCTAAAAATTCATCAAGATTCAAGGATTCATGACTTTAAACAACAATATGATCATGCACACCTTCACATTCTTCTTTCTCATTTGCAACAAGGGAGCATGAGAATCATCCTCAACAAATCAAGGAAGCACATCTAGTGAATTACAAAAATCTTGTACTTCAACTTCCTTACTTATCTTAGCAACATCAAGATCACTCTCAAGAGGAATGAAGAATGAGAGTTCATCTAATAAACAATCATTATCATCTTCAAGACCATGAACAGACCCATCTAAGAATAAATCAATGCAGACATTGTTATCGTCACCTACATTGTTATAATGCATTGCTACAATGTCACTAATTTCAATACACCTGACCACATTGTCAAATTGATCCAATGTTGTATCCATCTTTCCAACACCACCATTGTCTAGGGTAAGGCTCTCAAACTAGAATTCAATGCATGCACCATTATCTATCTTAGTTCAGTTATCATCAAGTGCATGCACATTAATGTCATCCTTGACCTTAGGATAACAAGCAATTAGTAAAGAAACATCATCATCATCCCCAAGGGATGATCCATCCATCTGAATATAGGTGGCCACACCATCTTCACTCTTCGCATAACTATCATATGACATTACATCACACTGGCCTATCCTTCTAACTACACATCCAACCTAATTTGTTGTATTTTTACCCCCATATGTTCATCTCTTAAAACATCTACCTTTGAGGATAATAACTTTTCAATATGTTCATTTCTCATTCTTTCCATGGTGTCAAGGCATAGGTAAGCCTGCTACAAACTTGTAAGCCTCCAGTCCTCTTGCACTAAACTCAATCCATCCTCATATAATTTAAAAACATGTTAATGTAGGCTGAGATAGAAGCTTTCAAAACCTTTGGGATTTTTGAAAGTACAATAGAAAACCAGTGACTGAAGTCTTTACTAGACTTCCCTCTTTCCCTTTTACATTTGTCAATTTCTGGACAAGAGCAATAGGGTCTAGGTCAATTGCATACTTCTCAAATGCTACCACCAAGTCATTCCAAGAAGCAAAGTGATGTTTTGGAAAACCCTCTATCCATCTCCTTGCCATTCCACTTAGAGATCTCACAAAAATATCATCCACATGTCCTCATCTTCAATTGATATCTATCCATGAACTCTAAAAGTGTAGCAACATGTGCCTCCCCATCATAAAGCTCATGCCCATCAAAGATAGACATCTAATTGAATACCTTAGATATCATAGTTTGCATTTCATAACTGACCCACGAGAGGCCCAACTGTTTGTAGATGGTGTCAAGGGGAATGGAAGGAGATTGAGCACTTAAACAATTTGGGGCAACAAGAAGAGCATCAGACTGCACATTGGACTCAAGCAACCTAATTTGATTTTCAATATCTTTTTTCTGCCTAATGAGTTCATTTTGATGGTGTATGGATGCATGAACTTGAGAATATGTTAGTGATGAAGAATAACTACTAGAGCTAGAATATGAAGTATCACTGAAATAATTTAAGTCATACTCATATGTATAATTCCTAGGGCATGAATCATAATATGGAACATAAGGAGGGGCTTCCCTATCAACATATTCAAACCTAAAGGCCATGGCCAAAAAATCATGACATGTTGAAACAAAAATGCACCTCTTTTTAAAGTTAATTCCTTTGTAAAACAACAATACTTGCCTTAGGAGAGGAAAAAGAAGAAACACAATAAGTACCTTGACCTACTGTAACACCAATGTGGGATATAATTTGTTGCACCACCTGAAGGCATCAACCAACAACAAAAATTTTGACTGTAACAATAGAGTTGCCACCTCATGGGATGAGGAAATCTTTGGAGCAAACCAAGTCTCGAAAGCTAAAAGTTTTTCTGGGTCCAGTCACCAACAAAGTCCTCAAAATTTTCAAACCCTTTAATATCTCTTTGGAAATAACACCATTTTATTAGTGCTCAAACATGCAATTCCACAAATCCTAAAGACTCAACACCAAAACCTAAGGCCAGGGATATGTCTTACTTATACAATGGTTAAGGCTTATGATCAGACAATGCCATGAATGGACCAATTGTTGTGAGTGGGTAACCTCACCTTCATATTTTGGCTCTGCAAGGCCAAGGGGGTGTTCCCTAAGGTATCAAAAACATAAACAATTTAAACATTATGTCCTCAAGTAGCTATACCTAAAGTGTTATGAACCCCTATAATTGTCACTAAGTTCATGTCAGCACTAGCTACATACAATCCTATTAGACCTCTGATAAGCAGATGGATGTTCACTCTTATCCTATGCCTGAAGATCATAACTATATTGTATTTCCCCAATAGATGATCCACTTAATATTACATACACAGGGATAAGAGAGAACACACATGCATGATTATCCAATGATACATTCAATTTGATAATTGCATAAGGTATGACCAAGTTTACAATACTAAATCATGCAAGCATGGTGGAACCTAAACCTACTCCTACAACTAACTAGAAAAATATTTATAATTTTAAAGGTGCTGACCCTTCACCAGTTAGACTGGTGCCTACTCCATTGAGAAATAGTCATATTTGCATATATCTCATCTCATGTAATGGACATACTCAATAATCCAAACATAATTGCAAAAACCCACATGGAACAAAAAGAAAAAGTATAAAAAAAGCTTTGCAATGAATTAAAATACTATCACATATTTCTTTAGCTTCTGTTACATTCATACCAAAAAATGTGGCAAGAGAGGATGAGAAACTAGTTTCAAACACCCTCCTAAATAATTACAAACCTCCCTAGAGACATACCATTACATGCATTTGTCAAGTTGAATAACCTTTCTATGCTTTACAAGGTGTACTTTATCCCTTTACAAATCAGAATACATCATTTGATGCCCTAGAACATTGCTAAGACACTTGCAGTCCATAAATTGGTTTAATGACCCACAACATGTTTACATCTTCCATACATGTATATATAACATTACAATTCCATGTTGTATCTTGGATATAGATTTGGAGTGGGGAACATGTCTGTGGATCGCACATACTTGCTACCATCATCCCCACATGGGTTTTCTAGAGTAACCATGCCAAACGGACCATTCACCCATGCCACTGTGATGAAATTATCCTTGAGGGGCCCACTGTGGTCCTGAGGCATATGGAGTTCTTCACCATTGTTATTGTGCCACAAAATGACCATTAATTGAAGTCTTGGGAGTAGCTAGGGTGTCATGTCGCGTTTCTAGGTGTTACTATGCACTTTGCTGGGGTTTCAGGTTTCTAGGTGATAGGTGGATAGGTAGACCTTAGAATGGGGTAGGCTAAGATCTAGGGTCTGGGAAGGACATGGGATCGGAAATAGGATCAGGTTTGGGAAGTGGATAGGGACTAGGGACGACGAGCGTGGAGAAAGCTAGGATTCAGGGTTCAAGAAGGATCACGGACCAGGGAGGAATGAGGATCAAGGGCTAGGGGACTACGGTTCTAGGGGAACTTGGAACTCCAAGACCAAGGATGAAGGGAGTGGGAGATCAAAGAACTTAGGGATCTTGGAACTAGGTGAAAAGGTTCCAAGAACCCCCGGGTTCCTGAAAACCCAAAAAGATAAAAGAAGGCAGGGAACATGAATATTCAGGGTTTCGAGGAAACAAGGAACCTAGGGACATAAGACAAAGTTCCAAGGCCCCAGAAAAACCTAAAAACCCAAAAGGGCAAAAGGGAAAGCAAGGGATGCAGAGTTTTGGGGAAACTTGGAACTCTAGGACCAAGAGGAAAGCATGGGGAACCTAGAGACATGAGGACAAGGTTCCAAGGTGCAAAGGACTCCCAAGAACCTAAAAACCTAAAAAGGACAAAGAAGTAAAGGAAAATACTGACACTTAGAAATTTTTGGACCACACACACTAACATCATGCTGGCATCATCACCACCACCATAGAAATCTGAAAGAGTGTGCGACTGGGGATCATGATTTAGGAGGAGCTAGTGACCTGAGGACCAAAAGGTCGTAGGTGGGGAAAATTCCTAGGCCTGGGACATCCCTCTATTCTAACAAAACTTGAAAACCTAGGAAAGCCAAAAATGGCCAAGGGGAGGCCCAACTCGAATTCTCTTTGGATTTTTGGCAACTTTGGGACATGGCCAAGGCATGGGGGAGGGGAAAAACAAAAATGTAACACACAACTTAGGATCTTTTTGCATTTTTAGGACAGGTGCCAACACCATGAATCCTATAGGCAATGAATACATGTAACAACCTCAAAAGCTAAAGGCATGCAATGTAGAGGTTTGTATGTAATAAAATCTTTCTTTAACTTATCATTGATTTCTTTCTTAAGATTGGAATTCTATTTTAATATTATATCCAAGGTAGTAGTAGAGACTTGTATTGTGTTGGGTACATGTTAAACAATGGAGGAGGTATAAGGAGGTTGCAAGGTAAGGGGTGAAGTCATAGCTATGGATGAATGAATCACATTAAGGGAAATATTGGTCACGGAGTCTGATGAAAAATTAGTATGAGTCATGTAAGGAAATTAAGGTAGTGGAACAACTTCCTACACTAATCTCGAGGGGAGGGATATGCAAAACTTTTAAGATCTTTACAATAGTTATAAAAATAAACACAAATAGCAATCATACCATAACACAATAATTACATGGGGAAACCCTTTCGGGAGAAAAACCCCACACTCTAAAGCTGCCTAATATATTATTCAGGAATAAAGAAGATTATAATATACTTGCAGAAAAAACTTTCACAAGAGTATAAACAACCAAAGATTCAGAGGCAACTCAACATCTATAAGACTCTCACATAACCTCCATCTCAAGCTCTTGATATATAGGAGATATAATACAGTAAACCGTCATTGGTAATTACAAAACCATGAGCCAAAAACCACCCAAAAGTGGTGCTCAAATTAACTCAAATCAAAGATGCTTTGTGATGTACCAAATCACACATCAACATATGTAACTCTACCCATTAGAGCTCTTTTAAGTGTCCAACACATTTTCACATTTCCCAAAATGGGAGGCCCAACTTCCGGAGGTCATAACTTTTGATCTGGGTGTCTGATTGACAAACTGTTTGATGTGTCAGAAAGTTCATGAAGGGATCTATCAATATATAACCTACTTTTCTAGTTATGACAAATTTTAGGGCATTTACGGACCTCTAAGTGCCTCAAATATGAGTTTGAAACTTTTTTCGGGAGTTTCAAAAAATGAAAACTTTAATATCTTGCAATCCAGGCATGATTTTAAGTAGAAACTCACCCAAGACGTTTACTTGGTAGTTCTACACCTTTTGGGAAATCAGGTCCATCCGAGCTCAAATGTAGAGTTACTAAAAATAGTAAGCCTTACCATTTTTAGCCCCTTTTGGATACTTTGAAAGTTCTAAACCATCCTTCAAGATAAAGGGTATTCGAAAAGACCAAAATTGGGAAGAATAGTATCCTTTTGTAGTTGCAAGGTTGAGACACCTTTCCTAACATTCTCCCACTTGTCAAACACCTTGCAAGAGAAAAGGGAGTATCAACACCATGATTTAATTGCTAGGGGCTAAGAGGCCCATAGACTCTGAACACCATCTAAACTTCTCTGTACTCATAGGCTTAGTTAATGAATCTGTAACATTCATCAAAGTCTACCTTAAATAGCTTCACCCTGCCATCCTTGACCATATATCTAACAAAATGATATTGTCCATCAATGTGCTTGGTCTTGGCATGAAATGATGGGTTCTTAGCTAGGTAGATCACACTCTGATTATCACAATAAACTGTCACTACACCTTGTTTTATTCTAATATTTGAACACAGTCTCTTAAGCCAAACGACTTCTTTACAAGCATGAGTAGCTACCATATACTTAGCTTTAGTAGTGGACAAAGCAACCACAACCTGTTGCTTACCCATCCAAATAATTGCACCACCAAATAAAGTAAACACATAAGCACTGGTGGATTGTCTGCCATCAACATCACCTACCCAGTCTGAATCCATAAAACCATGAATATCAAGGGAATGCATGTCTCTTGTCAAATTACCATGATAACACAATGAATACTCTTAGGTACCCCACAAATATTTGAAGACTCTTTTAATTGCATCCCAATGAACTCTACCAGGATTAGACATATATATGGAAAGAACTCCCACTGCTTGGGAAATGTCTGGTCTAGTACAGATCATAACATACATCAAACTTCCAACTGCACTCTGGTAAGGCACTCTGCTCATGTCTTCCATCTCTGATCAGGATGTTGGACATTGTGAAGTAGATAACTTCATTCGAACTATAAAAGGAACACATAATGGTCTACAATCTTGCATGTTAAACCTCTATAAAATTGAATAAACATACTTACTCTGGCCAAGCCATAGTTTTCTGTTCACTCTATCTCTTCTTATTTCCATCCCAAGAATGTGTTTAGCTGCACCAAGATCTTTCATTTCAAATTTAGCTGCAAGTTGAGACTTTAGTTTTGAAATCATTCCTTTCCCTTTACCAATAAATAACATATCATCAACATATAATGCAATAAACAAGAAATGATAACCATCCAATTTATAATAAACACAATGATCAAATTTAGAACACTCAAATCCCAAACTCAACACATATGTATCAAATTTCTAGTACCACATCCTAGGAATTTGTTTGAGGCCATACAAAGATTTCTTCAATTTACAAACCAAATTACTATTATTCACCGTGTAGTGCTCTGGCTGTGTCATATAAATATCCTCCTCCAAATCACCATAAAGGAATGCCATTTTCACATCCATATGCTCAACCTCTAGATCATAAGCAACAACAATAGAAAGCAAGAATCTAATGGGTGCCATTTTTTAATAGGAGAAAATATCTCACTGTAATCCACACCCTCAACCTAAGAGTAACCTTTCACAACCAAGCATGCTTTGTACTTCTCAATACTTCCATTTGAACCAATATTTTTCTTGAACACCCATTTGCAACCAACAGGTTTTCATCCTTTAGGCAATGGCACTAGGTCCCATGTATCATTCTTTTTCAAAGCTACCATTTCTTCATCCATAGCAATCTTCCAAGACTCTGCATCATTCATACCTAATGCCTCTTCTAAAGATCTAAGTTCATCTATGTTAGTATTCAAAGCACAAATACATCTCCAATCATCAGATGAATACCTTTCAGGTGGTTGTCTATGCCTTTTAGACCTTTGAACAAGTTGACTTGGAGGTTCTTCCTCCTCTTCTAAAGATTTGGAGCTAGATGAGCTCTCCTTAATTTCTTCTCTATCTAGGGGCCTTGATTCAACTTTCTCAGGTGTAGAAGGGAGTTGAATCACATCTTTCTGTTCACTTTGTTCTAGCTGCAATGTAATAGAAGAAGGCTTAGTTTCTTTAAAAATAACACTTCTACTATATATTACCTTCTATGTAACGAGGTCCCAAAGCTTGTATCCTTTCATGCCATAACTGTATTCAATGAAGATACATTTCACAACCTTGTTCTCCAACTTTGTTTGATTCTCCTTTGACACATGTGCATATGCCTCACAACCAAAATATCTAAGATGTCTTAGTGAAGGCTTGTGCCCCGACCATGCCTCCATAGGCATTTTATCAACAAGAGATGATGTAGGAGACCTGTTAATCAAGTAGAAAGCAATGGCAACAACTTCATCCCAAAACCTTTGTTCTAGACCAGCACCACTAAACATACTCCTAGCCTTCTCCATCAGTGTCCTATTCATTCTTTCTACAATTCCATTATGTTGTGGAGAATACGGAGTTGTCTTTTGTCTCTGAATGCCACAATTCTTACAAAATCTATCAAAATCATTAGAGCAAAATTCACCGCCATTGTCAGTCCTCAAACATTTTATTTTCTTTTTAGTCTGCAACTCAAGCATTGCTTTAAATTCTTTAAATCGACTAAAAACTTCAGATTTACTCTTTAGAAAATATACCCATGTCCTTCTGCTATAATCATCAACAAATGAAACATAATATGTGGATTTCACAATGGAAGGAACATCTACAGGACCAAATACATCAGAATGAATAAGATCCAATACACCATAAGATTTATGAGAACTTGAGTAAAACTGAACACAATTTTGTTTACCATAAATGCAATGCTCACAGAAATCAAAATCAAGATTACAATCAGTCAACCCTTCAACAAGGTTTTTATTTTTCAAGGTCCTTAGACCCTTTTCTCCTATGTGGCCTAATCTCTGGTGCCATAACATAGTCATCTATGTAAGCAATTTTGATTCAGAAGAAAGAGGTGTTAGTGTAGGTTTTTTATTCCTTATTATAAGGTTTTTCCTACACATTTATTTAAGCTTGCTTAGGTTAATAAAACATGTCTTATTATGTGAGTGGTTGCGAGGTGTCACCTTCCTACATGTGAGCATCCATTAGCTATCTTGGGAAGATACTTTGCTATTTTTAGTCCGATAGATGGTTGCTCCTCATTGGTCAGTGTTGCCACCTCCTCCCTCTCTCTGGTCTATATAAGCATGCTACCTAGCTTGTATTTTCATTCGATATTGGAGATAGTTATCTAATGCTATTTTTCCATTCGATCATTTCACATCAATCTCATGGTATTGCTGTTATTGTTTTTTTGCATTTACAGTTTATGTTTCTAACTCTTTCAATTGATTCTAGGTTATAATCTATTTTACGGATTTTAACATGGTATCAGAGCAAGTTTTGTAAGGTTAGATTCTTTGTAGAGATCTTGTAAAATCCCGTATGCTCTTCTCTTGCGTTTTTCGAACGATCTGGAGAATCAGAAAGGATTTATGAAGATCCGGTAAATCTTGATTTGCTCAAATTTGTCAATCGACTTGCATATTTGGTGTGTTAATCAGTATTGCAGGTTGCTTGACTTAGGTAGCTGATTCTACCTTTGCATGCCATTTTTTGGTTGATGGGGTCGTTTTTTGCGGCTAAAGGTGTCTGTTTTACACTGGATCTACATCTTTTGTACATCAAAAAGAAAAACGCCTTCTGGGTTTTGTTCGCAGCGCAGAAAAACCATCTGGGTATCTTTTAGTTTTTGCATGCAAACTGTATATTTTGTAGAAACGAACTTGAAAAGCTACAGAAGACCCCCTCTTCGTTGGCAGTTGCAGATTTGAATGCAGTTTTCAAATGCTCCGTTCTTGCTCATATGGACTCCGTTTCTCATGAAAGTTTTTTTGATCTTGGCTATTGTTTTGTGCTCTATGCACTAGTACAGTCATTTTTTGATTTTAGTGCATAGATTTTTCAGAAATTACAGATTCTCAGTCAGGACACTATGCAGTCCTCGTTTTGGGAACTCGGAAGAGGCATAACTTTTGCATAAAACCTCGGATTGAGGTGATTCTTTTTTTGAAAGTGGATGTTTTTTTCGTGTAGTTTGTAGTGGTGCTGTTTATTTTACTAGGCATTAGCCCTAAGTATTAGTTTCAGTATATGCTCTTTTTAAGGATCTGTAATAGCATTGAGATCAAGTCCACTCAGTATTTCTTGCTGGTGGAAATTGTAAACGCACTAAATATAAAGTGCCAAATCAAATTTTCTTTGGGGGTTCTTTGATTGAGTGGAAAAGGGGGGGGTATCTTGTGGATTCTTGCATCTTTACTCTCCTCACAACAACAACAACAATCTAATTCTGCATTAAGATGGATCAATTAATAGTGCCTGTTCTAACACCCTACAACTACTATGAGTGGAAGTCCAAGATGACTATCCAACTTAAGAAGTTAGGACTATATAGAGTAACAATGGGTCTAGAAACTAAACCAACCTTAATTGCAGAAAGGCCTAAATTTCATAACAGGCTAGATGAAACTTTTGGAACTCTATGCATGTCTGTATCTCCTGATCTTCTTTTTCATGTTGAATCTGCTACAACACCAAATGATGTATGGACTACTTTAGAAAATCTCTTTGGTAAACAAGATGAATTAAGGGGACATCAATTGAAGAATGAGCTAAAAGGGTTAAATCCATGTAATTTTGATACAATACAAGACTTCTTCACAAAGCTAAAGGCCATTAGATTACAGTTGAAGCAATGTGGGATTGAAAAGAAAGATCCACAATTGATCTTAAGTATTCTTTCTAAGCTTGGTCCTAACTACTCAGTGTTTGTTTCTACATTTTATGCCACCAAAAGTGCTCTTGGGACTACTTACAAAATGTCTTCTTTAGATGAATTTTCTGCTGAACTCACTAAAGAACATGATAAATCAATTCACATGGGCACTATTAAGCCTTCTAAGTCTCATGCCTTGGTTGCAAATTAGGGCACTAAAGATCAGAAAGGCAATGGAAAGCAAAATAAGAAACAAAAGGATCAAGGAGAGAAGAAACAAGGTCCAAAACAAGCTGCAAACGATGCAGCTCCTGAGTCTTCCTCTAAAGACAACATGTCTAAAAAGGAGAAGACAAAGTGTGCCTTTTGTAAGAAACCTAGTCACGATGAGCATAAGTGTTTGAAAAAGCAAATAGCTCATCTCACTTATCTTTTTGAGAAGAATAATATCAAAGTGCTAGATTCAGCTAAAGAATATTCTTCACAATCTTCAAAGGACATGAAAAATAGTAAGGGGAAGGGCAAGGCCCTTGTTGCAGTTGCTACACTACCAGATAGTTGGGTAATTGACTCAGGTGCTTCTCACCACATGGCCAATACAAAGGAAAGTTTCTCATCCTTGGAGTCATGTTCTATGCCTGATATTCTTATGGGTAATGATACACCAGAGGAAGTTCTTGGGAGAGGGTCTGTTGACGTTGGTGATGGGACATTCCATGATGTTCTTTGTGTGCCTTCTTTGTCAACTAATCTCCTATCTATCTACCAGATCACCCATACAGGTTCCGACAAGAGAGTAGAATTTACACCTGACTCATTGGTTATCAGTGATCTGCACAGTGGGTCTACAGTTGCTGTAGGAAAAGTTGATAACCATTCTCGGCTCTATCACTTTTCTCATTTTGTTCCTGATTCTCCTTCACTTGCATTGCTCACTCACTCAGATGAGGTGAGCCATTTGTGGCATCAGCGGTTTGGCCACTTGAACTATCACTACTTGCAGCAGCTTAGTCAGCATGACATGGTTACAGGGTTGCCTTCTATTCGATTCTCTGATGGAGTTTGTTAAGGTTGCATTCTTGGCAAGCATCTTGAAGAAAAATTTGACAAAGGCAAAGCACGGAGAGCCACACAGCTCTTGGAGTTAGTACATAGTGATTTGGCTGGTTCATTTCAACATCCTTCATTCAACAGAGCTAGATATGTATTGACCTTCATTGATGATCTTTCTCGATACACCTTTGTATACTTTCTCAAACAAAAGTCTGAAGTCTTTGAGTCTTTTTAGGACTTTAAAGCTTTTGTAAAGAAACAATCTGGGAAGGTTGTCAAGATTCTGCGCACCGATAATGGCAGGGAATATGTCAACCAAAGGTTTGAGCAATTTTGTGCCTCAGAGGGCATTGATCTTCAGCACACAGTTCCCTACAGTCCACAACAAAACGGAGTTGCAGAACGAAAGAATCGGTCATTGAAGGAAATGGCCAATTGCATGATTCACTCCAATTCATTGGCACCTTAGTATTGGGCAGAGGCCATCAACTGTGCGTGTTATATCCAGAATCGGGTTCCTCACCAAGCTGTGAAGGGGGTAACTCCTTTTCAAGCTTGGACCGGTCAGAAACCCATAGTCAAGCACTTCTGAGTATTTGGGTCTCTTGCATGGGCCCACATTCCAACAGAGAAACGTAAGACTATGGATCCGCAGAGTAGGCCTTGCATATTTGTTGGCTATCCAGATGGTGTCAAAGGCTATAGGCTACTCCACCCTACCACACATGAGCTCTTTATTGAGAGGAGTGTTCAGTTTGAGGAGGATACTTCTTCTACCACTTCTCCATCTTTCATTCCCATGGAGACACTGCGACTTCATGATGATAGTTCTTCTGAGGACCTTAATCCTCCTGAGGAGTCTTCTTCCTCCACTTTAGATGGCGATGATGAGGGTTCATCTTCCTTCTCTCTTAGTCATCATTTAGAGGATGTTGATTCTCCTGCCACTGGGCCTCTTTGGGCTCGTCAGACTTTGGAGTCAGCAGGTGATTGGGTTGGTGATCCTTCAGATGCAAGAAGAACAAGGTCACAGTTCGAGTAGGCTCCTCATCTCTTCTTTGCTTCAGCTTCTGATCCATAGTCCTTCAGGGAAGCTTCTGGTGTCCCCGAGTGGGATGTTGCTATGCAGGAAGAGTTCAGTTCCTTGGAAAGGAACCATACATGGGATTTAGTCCCACTTCCTAAGGGAAGAAAACTTGTTCGATGCAAGTGGGTCTATCGAACAAAATTTGTTGTAGATGGGTCGGTTGATAAACATAAGGCTCGCTTGGTCGCAAAAGGATTCTCCCAAGTTCTTGGGATTGACTACTCTGAGACTTTTGCGCTGGTTGCCAAGATGAATTCAATCTAACTTGTCCTTGCCATTGCTACAGCCCATCGCTGGGAAGTTCATCAGATGGATGTGAAGAGTGCTTTTCTTCACGGTGACCTTCAGGAGGAGATATATATGGAGTAGCCATAGGGGTTTGTCCATGATCCTTCACTTGTTTGCCGACTTTGGAAGTCTCTCTATGGCCTTAAACAAGCCCCTCGACCCTGGTATGCCAAGATGGACTCCTTTCTTCTATCAGTTGGGTTCACTCGGTGCCATTCTGATCTGAACGTCTACATTTTGCAACAGGATGATACTCTCACTTTCCTTGTTCTCTATGTTGATGACTTGCTGATTACATGGAGTTCCTCATCCACCATCAAGGCAGTGAAAACTGCCCTTCATGATCATTTTCTGATGTCTGACTTGGGTCTTCTTCACTATTTCTTGGGCATTGAGATTACACAGTCTTCGGCTGGTATCTTTCTTTCTCAGCCCAAGTATGCTCTTGATATGCTCTCCAGATTTCACATGGTTGACTGTAAGCCTACACCGACTCCCTTTCTGTCAGGAGTCAAACTTGAGGCTTCTTGTTCTTCACCTTTGGTAGATGCTACCTTGTATCGCCAATTGGTTGGGAGTCTCATATACTTGACTCACATGAGGCCTGATATTTCATATGCCGTGGGCCTAGTCTCCAGGTTCATGCAGGAACCCCATGAGCTGCATTGGAAAGCAGCTAAGAGGATTCTTCACTATGTACAGGGCACTCACAGTTATGGGATTCATTATGCAGTAGGCATGGATATTGACTTGGTGGGATACACAGATTCAGATTGGGCAGGCGATTCTCAGGATCACAAGTCTACTTCAGGGTATTGCTTCTCTCTTGGTTCTGGTCCGATTTCTTGGTCGAGCAAGAAGCAGTTTTCTATTGCTCTTTCATCTACAGAGGCTGAGTATCGAGGAGCAGTTAATGCTGCTACTGAAGCCATTTGGCTTCAACACATTCTCACTGAGTTTGGTATTTATTTAGGAAGCCTACAGTCATCTTTTGTGACAACCAGAGTGCTATTTAGATCTCTCGCAATCCGGTCCATCATCAGTGGACCAAACACATTGAGATTCACATGCACTACATTCAGGATCTGATTCATGAGTAGGTTCTTGATCTTCAGTATTGTCTGACATCAGATCAGATAGCTGACATCTTCACCAAACCCTTCACTAAGAGCAAGTTCATTCATTTGCGAGCTTTGCTTGGGGTGCGGCAGGTGTCCTCCTTTTAGGGGGCTTCTTAGCTCCTTCTTTCTCTCTTTATTCAGGGGGGTGTACTCTCTTTTCTGGGGGGGGCTACTTCTCTTTTGGGGGGAATTCATTGTATATGGGTACCTCATCAGGCTTGATTTGTCGGGACCCATCTCTTTACCCACCTAAGCTATGCTTAAGGGGGGTGTTAGTGTAGGTTTTTTATTCCTTATTATAAGGTTTTTCCTACACATTTATTTAAGCTTGCTTAGGTTAATAAAGCATGTCTTATTATGTGAGTGGTTGCGAGGTGTCACCTTCCTACATGTGAGCATCCATTAGCTATCTTGGGAAGATACTTTGCTATCTTTAGTCCAATAGATGGTTGCTCCTCATTGGTCAGTGTTGCCACCTCCTCCCTCTCTCTGGTCTATATAAGCATGCTACCTAGCTTGTATTTTCATTCGATATTGGAGATAGTTATCTGATGCTATTTTGCCATCTGAGCATTTCACATCAATCTCATGGTATCGCTGTTATTATTTTTTTGCATTTACAGTTTATGTTTCTAACTCTTTCAATTGATTCTGGGTTATAATCTATTTTATGGATTTTAACAAGAGCATCCTTAGGTACCCAAAATCCATGACCATCCATTGAAAATGAAACCCTCTTCTTTTCCAATGTAGTAGTCACATATTTACTTTTCACAGAAGTACTATTGCACTAAACAGTGTATGCATCAAGCTTATACAATGTGCCAAAATTTGACACCTCTAGCGATCACCATAGCACCTCTAACCATCTTGCATCAGAAAAGACTACCTGTACACCCACATCTATTAGTTTTCTCACAGATAATAAATTTTGTGCTAATCCAGGGATATGCAACACACCATTAATCTTTTTTATTCTACCATTAGGAAATCTGATTTTACTTTACCACGACCAACAACATTTAAATGAGAATCAACACCCAAGTACACCTTACCTCCATCAAATTCTTCATATTCAGAAAATCAATCTCTACTAGGGGTCATATGGAAAGATAAACCTGAGTCAATTAACCATGCATCATTACCTACACGAGTGGCCAAAGCTATAATGAACGCATCACCATCTTCCTTCTCAGACTCAGAATCAAAATCAAATTTCTTCTTTTTCTAATTCTTTTCTTCTTTACACTCCTTACGGAAGTGTCTAGGCTTACCGCATTTCTAGCAAATAACTTTGGACTTTCTAGGAGATTTGAATCTCCCCTTGGACTTGGATTTGTCATGCTTCTCGCTCTTCTTGCTTTTTTCTTTAGGTCTTCCATGAACACTTATGGATTCTTTGGAACTGAGGGATACCTTCCTCCTCATTTCTTTAGAAAGAAAAGAACCCACGACATCTTCAACTTTCAAGACAACAGAAGTACGCCCAATTGCCATAACAAGAGAATCCCATGAATCAGCAAAGAACAAAGCAAGATTTGACATCTCTCTTCCTCATCCATTTTTACATCAACTAATTCCAATTGAGCCACCAACATATTGAATGCTTCTAGGTGGTCTAAAATTTGTCCACCCTCTTCCATTCTCAAGGAATACAATTTCTTCCTCAAGAAAGTCTTGTTCACTAAAGATTTGGCTTGATATATCTCACTGAGTTCTTCCATAGTTTCTTTGTAGAGGACTCTGCATGGACATTGATTAAAATAGAGTCTATCATACACAATTTGATTAGATCCTTGGCTTTATGGTCCATAACATTATATTCAGCAACCAAAGTAGCATATGTGGGCCTTGAAACTTTCTCATCAATAGTATCCTACAGATCTCAATAAATTAACAGATCCTCCATCTTCAACTTACACATCTCAAAATTGTTACTAGAAAAATTTTCTACCTCTATTCTCCCTAATGTGCTCGCCATCTAAAAATTCTTGCAATAAGATCACAAAGTATCTTTTGTAGAAGCTCCCACTCAAAACTGGATTAGTTCAAAAATCCCAACAACCCACAATTGAAACCAATGGTGATCAAGCTCTGATACCACTTGTATGGAAGCTAAGGTAGCGAAAAAAATTTCTACACTAATCTTGAGGGGATGGATATGCAAATTTTTTTAGATCTTTACAATAGTTACAAAAATAAACACAAATAGAAAGCATACCATAACATAGTAATTATGTGGGGAAACCCTTTCAGGAGAAAAACCCCACACTTCAAAGCCACCCAATATATTATTTAGAAATCAAGAAGATTACAATATACTTGTAGAGAAAGCTTTCACAGGAGTATAACCAACCAGAGATCTGGAGGCAACTCAACATCTACAAGACTCTCACACACAACCTCCATCTCAAGCTCTTGATATATAAAAGATACAATAGAGTAAACTGTCAATGGTAATTACAAAACCATGAACTAAAAACCACCCAAAAGAAGCACCCAAATTATCTCCAATAAAAGATGCCTTGTGTTGTGCCAAATCACACACCAACACATGTAACTCTCCCCTTTATAGTGCTTTTAAGTTTCCAACACATTTTTACATTTCTCAAAATGGACAACCCAACTTTCGGAGGTCATAACGTTTGATCCAGGTGTCTGATTGATGAACCATTTGATGCCTTAGAAAGCTCATGAAGAGATATATCAATCTATAAACCACTTTGTTGGTTATGACAACTTTTAGGGCATTTAGGGACCTCTAAGTGCCTCAAATATGAGTTCAAAACTTTTTCTGGGAGTTTCAAAAAATGAAAACTTTAATATCTTGCAATCCAGGCATGATTTTGAGTCGAAACTCACCCAAGATGTTTAATTGGTAGTTCCACACCTTTTGGGAAAATTTTGGGTCCATCCCAGCTTAAATGTAGAGTTACTAAAAATAGTAATCCTTGCCATTTTTAGCCCTTTTTGGAAACTTTGAAAGTTCTAAACCATCCTTCAAGATAAAGGGTATTCAAAAAGACCAAAATTGGGAAGAATAATAACCTTTTGTAGTTGCGAGGTTGAGACAACTTTCCTAACAAGTCATGGTTTGAGAAGCGGGAATTGTTTGAGTCATGATATGGGAAAGGGAAATAGTGTGGGACATCAGAATGGATGGGATAACACTATTGGCTATGTGGGTGTTGATGGTTGTTTTAACACACGTCTCAACTTAGATGAAATAATAGGTATCTCACCTCTCCTAAAAGGAATCAAATCCCAAAAATGGAAAATGACTACCCCAAGGTCTCTCATTGTTAGGTCTTGGGCTTACAAGATAACTTAGTAGTTTTTTGTACTTTTCTATTTCAATAAGGGTCCTTCAAGATTTGGACAAACTTTCCAATACACAAGGGTTACATTGCACATAAACAACCAATTTTTAGATTTAATAATGCATATACAAAGTGATCCAAACATATATTGCCATAAAATGTGACTTTTTAGCCTATAACCAACAATATCTCAACTTGAATTCATGAAATTTCAACTCTATAACAACACTATGCAAGTTAGGAAATCTGATTCTAATCCTAAACTAACCAGATTTAAAAAATACAAAAGATATGGGAAGAAAGAGAAAGGTTTAGAGAGTAAACAAACTAAAAATTTCCAATCTTTTACACACATTCAGCCTCAACAATGGATAGACAGGTCTACAAGTATTAACCATTCTTGATTTGAACACGAGAAAGAAACAATCAAGCTTCAAGAAGGTGCAATCTTCAAAGGATAATTTTTAAATCATGAAACAATTTTTGTTAAACATCTAATTACTATTGTAGCTTGACAAGATTCTCCATAATAAGAAAGAATTATGTTCAAGCTAACCACATAAAGTAATCTACAATCAACAAATCACCAGTGGAATGAACACTTCACAAACTCATCAAATATCCATCAAGCTAGCTACTAAAAATGTAAGAAAACAACTTGGTGTTTGGATAAAACCATGAGAATATAATTAAAATTTAGAAAATACTATGTATTTTCTCTCAAATCGAAAGTACAAAGTGTTTCCAATATGTTTTTTGAAGATTTTTCCCAACCCTTACAAAGAATTTTAGTTTTATACTTATATAAATCTTTCAAAAGATACAAAGTTTTCACTTTTACAGTCAATGGCTATGATCAGTTTGATCCAAAGGCTCAAAGTTGATGCTCCAACACAAAGTCAATTTTGGTGGAAAGAACAATTCTCAAGGCATTTGTCCTCATCCTTGATGTATCTTCCTCAACAAGCTTCCCTTAGTATCTAGAAGTAACTTTTCAACCTCATCTCAACATTTAATATTGGTAGCAAGTCTTTGCTTTTGGTGGCAACCTTTTCTAATTTTAGAAAATGACAACTTTTCATTAGTTCACATGTTTACATGGCATTAATAAGTGGTAGAAGCTATAGTTTCTCATGAAATTTCACTTTTCTCACACAAGTGACATGTGCAAGTCTCCTTCCCCAACACCTAGTTGTAGTAGTGCAAGTTTTGAAATGGTAAATTTGATTGCATAACATATGTGCAGCTATGGAAAATCATTTAATCCTCCATATCCATTCTTGTCTCTCATGTTTCTAGATATAAACATCATATTGCAGCTGTAAGTGACCCATTCTCATGATTAGGACTTGCATTTCCAACCACCTAGTCTCCATTTTCTATCATTTTAGTCATAATCATGGCATTCCCAACCTAGACCAACAAAATGGTACACTTGGAAGGCTGCAATAGTAGTGTCCAAGGATATAAATTAGGTATGTGGATGGTATTTTCACTTTGTTTCAACTTAATGACATCTTTCCCTTCATTGTTGACATGTGTGTAGGTACAACAATGGTATAGGTCTAAAATTTCAAGATTTCTAAGGGTATCTAGGGTTGGATCAACATCAACAAGTCTCCAATATCCACTTCTACCTACAATCAAAAGAGAAAGCTCATCATATTCCTTATAAAATAAATCATTTTTAGCCATACATTTATCAAAACATGATCATTTCTCTATTCATATAAGCCATTTGCAAAATTTAGTTGCCATGGGAAACTCTACCAAATTTATTGTCCTTCTCTCTTAGTTTCTATCATTACCCATAATGAAAATCTTATATTTTTGATAGTACTATATGAACTATGACTCTAATACCCTGAGAAATGACTTTTATGTGCATCATGATAGTCAATTTGAAATTTGAAAACAATTATTTCAATGGCAAGCATGACTATCCTAGGACTTGTTAAGAATGTTAACTTTGTTATGACAATGTAATATGATAGTTCTCAATGGAATCATGGTTGTCCTAACGCCTTTTATGACATGTTAATGGATATGATTACCTTTACTAAATCGATATCTAATGAGATTTCGACTTCTATGACAATATTAACATTGTGTACAAGGGTCTCCATACTAGGATAGCCTCCTCTAACTTTTATGACAACTTTCTTTATTGCTAATCACAAGATTTTTATTAACTATTTTGGCATGAATATTACATCTTTTGTCTAATTTCTCAGATCATTAGGTGATAGGGCTTGTATGGCATGATGTCATTGAACTCTTCATGTTCTCATAAGCCTCATGTAGCCTTGGAGATAGGATGACCAACCCATTTGTTATTATGACAAACTATACTATCATATGGCTGATTTTGGGACTGTCACACCCTTGTGGCAACCTTCTTCATGAAATTTTCATGACTATTATAGGGATATTTTCTTGTTGTAGCATACTCTAATCAACATGTTTTCATAATAGTCAAGGAAATCTAGCTAGGACAAAGTTTATGTGACCTACAACTCTTTCTTTTGAATGCCCAAACAATCCTCTTAGTGGTTGTCATAGTGAAAAGATTGAATGGGACAGCAATAAGACAATTTTAAAGAAGTTAATTCATGAAGTAAATGACTTTCCTTGTCACACCCCATTCTTAAACAAACATACTTATCATTTTATTTCAAGAAAACAAATAGTTAGTCAGTGAAATGATTATGAAGAAAGTAATGTTGTGTTAGAATAGAGAATGGATTTGATTTATATTAGTTTATATGCAAAGAATAAATCTTTGTGATGTAAATATTATGTACATGATTAAATGATGAAATGGACTAACTACCATTGTGCGACTGAGGTGGATGCAGGAATAGTGTTTTACTCTCCAAGATGAGGACAAAGAGCATCACCAGGGAGAGGGTGATAGATCGCGAGTAAAAAATGATTAATGTGTTGTCTGAGAATCACACACACACACACACTTAGTAGTTTCTATGTGTCAGTATGTCTTTTTGGTTTTCATATTATTTTTCTTCTTAGTTGTTGAGTCGTTGACCAAGTTGGGAGCCCTATTCTGTAAGTCTATTCGACGGGGTATTGTCATCGATATCTTTTCGTTGAATGCATATCTAAGTACTTAGAATGCATTATCGACGTCTATTTTAGTAAAATCATGGTTAAACTCCTTTTTTGTTTAAAAACTTAGTCTAAACTTATAGTTTGTTTTATTTGACAGCTATGGTTGAATGTCTTTTTAATATAGATATAAAGGATAATGCTATTAGTAAATAAGAGAGGCCACTCTCCCATCATGCTCCTCCTAGATTCTATGAGGAGTGGGAGGAGTGGCAGCTTCTCAAGCCTATAATGAAGGCATGACCAGGAAGAGGCCGCGGGGCACAGTTGGGAAATAAAGAGATTTCTTAAGTTCAAACTTAGTGTGCTTTTCAGGAGAAAAAAAGTAAGAAAACAAGAATAAGAAAAGATAGGAGAAGAAGGTAAAATGAATAGATACTATAGAGAGTGCAATAAGAGAAAAGGGACCACAACGAGTAGTAATTGTTTGTCTACATGATTGTGGAACAATATCCTCAGGTGGAGGTAAGTGTAAGTCATTATTTTGGGTGTGTTTATGCTTATAGCATTCATAGAGAATGTCGTGGACTGTCGAACAATCTATGTGTTTGAGCATAAAAACTAATTGTCTTACTAGTCACTAAGTAGATATAATGGAAGAAATTATATATATTGGTTGATAACCTACACTGTATTCCTTTGGTGTCGTGGTCTCATGGCCGAGCTTTTCCTTGATTATTAAGATCTTTATATGCCTATTCTAGTCGATAATGAGTGTTAAATATTGTTGAGAAACTTAAGACTTAGGGAAAAAAGATACATAGTATCTTTACTCTATCGCTACGCTAGTAGATATTTCGTTTCATAGTTGATATCATATGTATATATTTTTATGCTCAAACCGAGCTTTATATCCTCATCTCAGTATATTTTTTTAAGCTCAGATCAAGCTATAAATCTACAACCCTGTATATTATGCTAAGCTCAGACCAAGCCATTTAACTATTTATTTCTGTATGAAAGACTTCATTGAGGCCGAACCATTTCTAACCTTCTATATTATTAAATACTATTGAGCATAGTAAAACTATGTTTGATAAACCGTGACTTGTATATTTCCTTCTATTTTCATTTTTACTTACCCTAAAGGCCAAGAAAGGTTGAAACATATATTTTTCAAACTCAAAACTTCATATTTGTTGTGTTGAAGATAGAATCCAATTAGAGACCAGTTTAAGATTAGAACTAAAAGGCTATATCTGTTTCTTTGTTCATTGTTTAGTTAGCCAATAACCATAAGGGGAATAGATTTAAATAAGTTATGTCTTTATGATAACTTTGAAAACAAGAATTCTCTTTTACTACTTTTATTCTGGTTAAGAGGAGGGCCATTATTTTATCTTATATTATCAATATCTTGGCCAAGATTGGTCATTTGATTGTTGTGAATTACATATACCTTACTATGGAAGTAATAAAGCCATTTTATATAGCTTATTGTTATTAATGAAACTATCATCTTTTTGGAATTCTCATCTTGATATACAAGTGAAAATATATCAAACATGATGGAATAAGAAGTTTATTGTTTACTTCGACAGGATAATAGTCAAATATAAAATCATAGACTAAGGCAGATATATCTTAGTGGCAAGAGTCTTAGAAGTCTAGTCATCAAAACTAATGACTTTATGTCAAAATCAAGTATACCTTGTGAATATATATATCTAACTTATTTAAGAGCTTGAGAACGGGTTGACTGAGACATTAAGTAGATTGACAAAATTGTCAAAGACCCAAGATTGCAAGGATGCAAAGAGGGGATCAATGCATGCTTTTTATGTCATCTAGGCTCGTCCTTATACCTATCTTATTGACTATTACTAGAGAGTATACTTTATGTCAAATAACAGATATAGAATAAGAATATCAAAGTATGTTGATATTTATTAATCACTGAAAAATAAAGAATGTTGTATCCAAGTTGAGAAAAGAGTGTGTGAACATACGACTTATTAGATGAAACTTTGGCCAAAGTAATGCAAAAGTCACTGCTTGCATTGTTAGTTCACTATGTACCAGATAGCTAAATAGTTAGAGTGGGTTATACATAACTAGAGCTAGACTAGAGTTGTAAGCCCGATTGTTTTTAGCTAGGACATTGCACTAGTTCTTAGATGGCACAAAGAATCAATTGATTCTCATTATCTATACCCTCGCGAAGCGAAGGGTCACTTCCAAAAGGAAGGTGTGCGGAGGACCGCTGGTTTGTGGTTGGAGGAAAAGCACCAGGGTGATGCTCTGTGTGTGTGTGTGTGTAGTTGACTGCCGAAGACTTGTGAATAGGAAACATTACTTATTATGTAAATGAAAATGATAAATATTGTAAGTCACAAGGAATGTGACCATCTATTATTTGTTCTTGATAAAGTGTAAAATTTATAAGTCGCATGTGAAGTGACCATCAATTGAAATTATATATTTTACTTTAAAATTGCAAATGCATTATTATTGGATTTTGTTATAAAAAAAGAAATGAGATTTTTGCATTTATTGTATTTAATATTCTAGTTGGGATGTTATACATGGTTTCAAAGCTACTGGGTTCAACACTTGGACCTAGGAGCTCATTGTGAGGTTTCGTAGATTGGAAAGATATGATAATGATTAAAATATTTTTTGTGTCATAATGGCAGGAAGGAGAAGGACAAGAAAGCGAGCAGGAAAACAAAACCTAGTGATATGCCTAAGGTTTCCATTAAGAAAGAGCCATCTCCTGAGTCAAAAATGAAGGAACCAGTGAGTTAGGCAGAACGGGCTTGGCTCATTGATTTTGAAACATTGGCCGATGCACTCAAACGTATCTGCCTAGAGAGGAGGAAATAGATTGATGTAGTAGAAAGGTTGTCAATCCCTGCTATTGTTAAGACTAGTAAACCATCCGCCCATCATGATATGCCTTTCAGGTGTAGTCAGGATGCACTTGTAATAGGAAAAGAGGTGTTTATTGAGTAAATTCATGAGTACACCCACCCTCTAAGTTTGTGCTAGTCAATTCTGACGGGTTGGAGGAACCCGAGGAAATTCCTTTGTCAGAAAGTGATATGTAGACACTTATTATGAACGAAAACATAAAAGTTTTATATTTTGAATAAGGATGTAAAAATCCATTATGAGAATAAAGTAAATTTTTTTGGCTTTTTGTATAAACAAATGTATATGTGATGCATCTCTAAGTTTTTGTATTTATGGACTTGCAATTTTATGGTTAGTATATCAAAAGTTCAATATTTTGATAAAATTTTATGCAAATGTTAGGTGTGGATAAGTATTGTTATGGAACATACTGGAAATCAACCAGGAAGAAGCCCTGACATTCCAGATCCTAAAAATAATCCCATGGCAAAATTAGATCAAATCTTGTTAGTTTTAAACAAAACAAAACAAAGATTGGAAACCCTAGAATAGGAAGTTAGAGGGGGAGAAAAAAATCAAGAACACCACTCTGAAGAAAGAGAAGAATTCAATTTTCATAGTGAGCCGAGAGTAAGTAAACAAGATTCTTTGATTCATAGTGAGGCAAAAACTTGTCTTACCAATGAGTTAGCTTGAGATATGAAGAAAGTTATACCTCCTAAGTTTGATGGAATTGTGAGTGGAGACACAACCAAGGCTTGGATGACAGAGATGGAAAAGTATTTTGAGATAAGAAATTACTCGAAGATCACTAAAGATGTATGGGGAGCATACCATTTAGCAGGAGAAGCATCCACATGGTGGATGAATAAGAATTAGGGTTGAGTTCCTTAAGTCTAACTAGGGAACAATTTATGGTCATATTCAAGAAAAGGTGGTTCCCCAACTATACTTTGACTAGAAATTGACAGACTTCCAAAATCTGCGTCAGGGAGATATGACTGTCACTGAATACTGGGAAAAATTTATTAGGTTGTTGAAGTATGTGCCACAATATCAGAAGGATGAGAGATTTAGGATAAGGAAGTTTATTATGGGCTTGAATGCTCAGATAGGCGGAGAAGTAGACGTCCATGGACCCAAAACCATGGATCAAGTCTTTGAGAAAGCCATCAATCATGAGCAAGAGCTCAAATCCATCTCAGCATATGAAGAAAAATCTTGAAAGAAATTTAACTGGATTTGTTCTTCGACATCTTTCAAAAAGAGAAGCAGAAATTAGGAAACCAAAGAGAGAAACCATGGTAAAAGTACCATATATAACAGAAGTGAACCTAAGGATGGAAACATGGATTTTAATCCTAAACAGAATGATGATAATCCCAACCGATCTTCTAAAAAGAAAAGTCCTCCTAGAGGGTGTTTTATGTGTGGAGGAGATCACTATGCTAACTAGTGCCCCACTAAGAGCCAAGGAAATTCATATCATGGAAATCCTTTACCTTCACAGCGAACAACCTTCCAATAAAGAATTCATGCTACTTTAGATAGTCACCACACTGAGTATCAGGTTACTTCTATTGAAACTTTAGGTACACTTTTTGGAACCCTAATTTCTATTCTTATAGATATAGGAGCAACTAAAAATTTTCTGAACCCTAGTATACTTAATAAGATGTTTAGGAAGGCTAGTTTCATGGCAAATTTGTGGACAATAGAGTTTGCAAACCAGTCAAGAGCTCAAGTAGATCAATGTTTGTTTGAAGCCAGATTAACCTTACCCACTTTTTCTACAGAGGTCAATTTGTATGTAGCACCTCTAAGGTCTTATGATGTCATCTTAGGGATGAAATGGCTATGGAAACATAGGGAAAAAGTTGATTGTTGCTCCAAAATAGTAGAATGCTTAGATGATGTTGGTAATGATGTCCTTATCCAAGGATTTTAGCATGAAATGAAAACTAGACAAATTTCAACGATGCAATTGAAAAGAGCAAAGAAGAAAGGTTGTCAGATGTTTGTAGTTAATATGGACGAGGTAAAGAAAGAAGGGAAGGAGAAATCTAAGGAAACTTATATAGAGGCATACCCTTATATTCATGACTTTCGGGATGTATTTCTTCAAGACCTTCTAGGTCTGCCCCCGAAAAGGGTTTTTGATTTTTCAATTAATATTATTCTAGGTTCTGAACTGGTGTCTAAAGCATCTTATTGGATGACTACCACTGAGTTGATGGAGCTGAAGGCTCAACTTTAAGAATTGTTATCAAAAGGGCTGATTAGACCCAGTGTGTCACCTTGGGGAGTGACGGTGATCTTTGTCAAGAAGAAATACAACACTCTACACCTTTGTATGGACTATTGTATGCTTAACAAAGCAATGATTAAGAACAAGTATCCTCTACCACACATAGATGATCTCTTTGACCAAATGTGTGGCATAACTGTATTTTCAAAGATTGACCTAAAGTTAGGTTATCATTTGTTGAGGATGAAAGATGAGGACATTCATAAGACAACCTTCTGAACAAGGTATGGGCATTGTGAGTTTAGAGTTTTACCTTTCGGTTTGACCAATGCCCTAGCAACCTTCATGAATTTGATGAATAATGTTTATAGGGATTGTCTGGATAAATTTTTTTATGGTGTTTTTAGATGATATTCTAATTTATTCACGCAATGAGGAGGAACACCTTCAACATTTGCAGATAGTTCTGCAACGTCTCAGAGAGTACAAGCTTTTTGGAAAACTATCCAAAAGCACTTTCTTTCATAAAGAAGTACAACACTTAGGCCACATCATATCGGCTAAGAGAATTGCTATGTATCCCTCAAAGATAAAGTCTATTCTGGAATGGACTACACCTAAACATGTTCATGAAGTATGTAGCTTTATGGGATTAGCAGGATATTACAAAGATTTCATTTTGAACTTCTCCAAAATTGCCTATCCCATCACTTCCTTGTAAAGGAAAGGAAAATGATTTGAATGGTAAGATAAGTGTGAAGAAGCCTTCAATATTCTCAAAAGGAAATTGACTTCAACACCAATTCTTAGATTGCTAGACCCAAAGGGTGTTTTGTTGTTGTGATCGATGCTTCAGGAGAAGGGTTGGGAGGAGTGCTAATGAAAGAAGACCAAGTTGTTGCCTACAAATCTAGGAAGTTGCAACCTTATGAGCATAATTATGCTCCTCATGATCTAGAATTAACAATAATTGTACATGCTCTCTAGGTTTGGAGGCATTATTTCTTAGGAAAGCAGTTTGAACTAAAATATGATAATCAAGGTTTGAAGTATATCTTCACGCTCGGCAAAGAAGATGGTTAGAGCTTATCTCTGACTATGATTTTGAGATTAATTATATTAAGGGTAAATAAAATTGAGTGGTTGATGCCTTCAGTTGTAGAAGGCATATTATGACAATAGTGTCAGTACACTCCAATTTCTAAGCTTAGATATTGAAGAATTTAGCTAGAGATGAATATTATGAGTTGATTTTGAAAGCTGTAATAGAAAATCCTCAAGACATAAGGTATGACAGATTTTATTTTGAACTTGATAGATTATTGAGGTACAATAACCGAATTTATGTTCCAAATCAGGGAGATTTAAAAGAAGTATTGTGTGGAAAGAAGCACATTCTGTGCCATATTCAGGTCACCTTGGAGTGACAAAAATTGTTGGCTGATGTGAAACCCTTGTATTTTTGGAAAGGAATGAAGAATGATGCCACAAGATTTGTAGCAGAGTGTCTTGAATGTCAGCGAGTTAAGACCAGCACCCGGCAGGACTCTTGTATCCTCATGATATCCATGAATTAAAGTGGTAGGTAATCAATATGGATTTTGCCCAGGGATTGCTTACGTCACATTATAAGCATGATGCTATTCTTGTAGTAATGGATAAACTTTCTAAGGTAGCCCATTTCATACTTGGTAACCTTACAGATTGAGCACCCATTTTAGCCAAGAAATTCATGCAAGAAGTTTTCATATTGCATGGAATCCCTAAAAATATAATCTCAGACATAGATGCTCGAATAACTTCAAGGTTTTGGTAGACCTTGTTTTTAGCATTAGGGACACAACTAAATATAAGCTCAGCTTATCATCAAGAGATAGATGATCAAATTGAGAGAGTTAATCAAATACTGGAGGATTTGTTGAGGATGTATTGCATGGATCAATAGTATAAGTGGGAAGAGTACCTTCCACTAGTTGAATTTGCATATAATAATTCTTATCATTTTGTAATTAAGATGGCTCCATTCAGAGCATTGTATGGTAGAAAGTGCCGAACTCCCATAAGCTGGGATAAGCTAGAAAATATGATTTACCTAGGGCTAGAAATGCTATCAGAAATTGAAGAGCAAGTAAAGATGATCATGAAAAGATTGGCATAAGCAAATGATAGGTAGAAAATCTATGTTGATGGCAAGCATACACCCCGACAAATTTTAGTAGGAGATAAAATTCTCTTGAGAGTCAAACCATATAAGAGCCCAATTAAGTTCGAAAAGTTTTCCAAACTAGCACCTAGATATGTGGGACCTTTTGAAGTCCTAGAAGTGGTTAATCCAGTTGCTTACAGGATAGCTCTACCAACAGCTCTTACTGGAATGCATGATGTTTTCCATGTATCTTACTTGAAGAAATATATATCGAGATCTAATCATATACTTGATTAGAATGATCTCTAGGTATAAGACCTAGGGGTGGTCATGATCGAGCCTTTCAAAGTGCTTGAGGTATGCAAGCTCCGCCTGTGTAACAAAGAGGCTACTCAGTACAAGGTCCAATGGGACTAGTATTCAGAGGAAAATACTACCTGGGAGGATTACAATGATTTTTATCAAAAGTTTTCACATCTTTTTATGAAAACTTGATGTAAAAGAACATAATTGTTATATTTCTTTTGTTATGGACACAATCATCCAAGACGATGATATCTAAGGGGGGAGATATGTCACACCCCGTTCTTAAACATACTTATCATTTTATTTCAAGCTGACAAATAGTTAGTCAGTGAAATTATTATGAAGAAATTAATCTTGTGTTAGAATAGAGAATACATTATTTTATATTAGTTTATATGCAAAGAATAAATGTTTGTGACGTAAATATTATGCACATGATTAAATGATGAAATGGACTAACTACCATTGTGCGACTGAGGTGGATGCAGGAACAATGTTTTACTCCCCAAGATGTTGAGAGAGCATCACTAGGGAGAGGGTGATAGATCATGAGTAAACAATAATTAATGTTTCATCTGAGAATCACACACACACACACTTAGAAGTTGCTATGTGTTGGTATGCCTTTTTGGTTTTTCATATTCTTTTTCTTCTTATTCGTTGAGTCGTTGACCAAGTTGGGAGCCCTGTTTTGTAAGTCTATTCAACAGGGTATTGTCATTGATATATTTTTATCTAATGCATATCTAAGCACTTAGAATGCATTATCGACATCTATGATTAGTAAAATCATGGTTAAACTCCTTTTTTATTTAAAAACCTAGTCTAAACTTATAGTTTGTTTTATTTGACAACTATGGTTGAATGTCTTTTAAATATAGATATAAAGGATAATTCTATTAGTAAATAAGAGAGGCCACTCTCCCATCATTCTCCTCCTATATTCTATGAGGAGTGGGAGGAGCGATAGCTTTTCAAGCCTATAATGAAGGCATGACCAGGAAGAGGCTATGGGCAGTTGGGAAATAAAGAGCTTTCTTAAGTTCAAACTTAGCATGCTTTTCAATAGAAAACAAGTAAGAAAACAAGAATAAGAAAAGATAGGATAAGGTAAAATGAATAGATACTATAGAGAGTGTAAGAAGAGAAAAGAGAGGACAACGAGTAGTAATTGTTTGTCTATGTGATTGTGGAACAATATCCTGAGGTGGAGGTAAGTGTAAGTTATTATTTTGGGTGTGTTTATGCTTATAGAATTCATAGACAATGTCGTGCACTATCGAACAATTTATGTGTTTGAGCATAAAAACTAATTTTCTTACTAGTCACTCAATAGATAATAATGGCAGAATTATATATATTGGTTGATAATCTGCACTGTATTCCTTTGGTGTCGTGGTATCATGGCCAATCTTTTCCTTGATTATTAAGATCTTTATATGCCTATTTTAGTCGATAAGGAGTGTTAAATATTGTTGAGAAACTTAAGACTTAGGGAAAAGGAGATACATAGTATCTTTACTTTGTCTCTACACTAATAGATATTTCATTTCATAGTTGATATCATATGTATATTTTGTTATGCTCAGACCAAGCTTTATATCCTCATTTCGATATATTATGCTAAGCTCAGGCCAAGCTATAAATCTACAACCCTGTATATTATGCTAAGCTCAGACCAAGCCATTTAACTATTCTTTTCTGTATGAAAGACTTCAATAAGGCTGAATCATTTCTAACCTTCTATATTATTAAATATTATTGAGCATAGTAAAACTGTGGTTGATAAACTGCGACTTGTATGTTTCCTTTTGTTTTCATTTTTACACACCCTAGAGGCCAAGAAAGGCTGAAGTATATATTTTTCAAACTCAAAACTTCAAATTTGTTGTGTTGAAGATAGAATCCAATTAGAGACTAGTTTAAGGTTAGAACTAAAAGGCTATATCTGTTTCTTTGTTCACTATTTAGTTGGCCGATAACCATAAGGGGAATAGATTTATATAAGTTATATCTTTATGATAACTTTGAGAAAACAAGAATTCTCTTTCACTACTTTTATTCTGGTTAAGAGGAGGGCCATTATCTTATATTATCAATATCTTGGCCAAGATTGGTCATTTTATTGTTGTGAATTACATATACCTTACTGTGGAATTAATAAAGCCATTTTATATAGCTTATTGTTATTGATGAAACTATCTTCTTTTTGGAATTCTTATCTTGATATAAAGTGAAAATACATCAAACAAGATGGAATAAGAAGTTTATTGTTTACTTCGATGGGATAAAAGTTGAATATAAAATCATAGACTAAGGTAGATATATCTTAGTGGAAAGAGTCTTAGAAGTCTATAGTCATCAAAATCAACGACTTTATGTCAGAATCAAGTATACCTTATGAATATATATATATATATATATGATGCAGGAGCATTCATGGGAATGGGCAATCCAACATCAACCAAAAATAGATTTGAGATTTGGTTTTCAGCTTTGGTGTGTTTTGGTTTTCTTTTGACATCTCTCAGCTTTGGATGTGGTTGGCACAGTTAGGTTGGCAAATTTCATTGTTTCCCGATTTCCATCCTGGCGCATAATAGGGCACTTTCCGTGAAATAATTGTTCAGGAGGATTGGTGAAGTTTCATGATGAATCCTTGCACATGTAGATTTTTAGAAGTATTGCTGAATTATTAAAGAAGGTTTTGAAGTCAATCACTCTCTAGATTTTGAGATTTAATGATTTTCTGACTTCTGCTGGCAGATTGGCAAAACTTTAAAATTTTGTATTTCATGAAGTTTGAGGTAAAACAGTTTGGTGGAGGTCTTAGGAATACTAATACACTTATCCCTATCCATTTTGGTGAGGTTTTGAGCTTCTGGTGAAAAGTTATGTCTGAGGTCAGTTTTTGGCACCCTGATGCACCTTGTCGTAGTCAATTTTTCCAAAGTTGTTATTGCAAATTTGAGAGGAATTTAGAACAACCTTTTGTGAGGCATTGAGTAGAAAGAAGGCAACTTGGCACACTCATTTCAGACATTTAAATTGTGCAAAAACCTAAATTTAATAACAAACAATGGGACATCAATATTAGAGAACTTCCATAGGTGGTGGGGCCCCCAGAATAAAAAGAGAGGGCTATGAACTTAATGCCTCTTTATTTTTATTGATGATAGTTTAATCATTAAAAGGATGAAAACCAAGGTAGCACTAGTTTTGTGAAGTTTAACGCCTCCTTCATGAGGCTCTAATTTGATTTGAGGTGCCATTCTTTTGGGATGGAAAAGAGCACCAATAGGTGAGTCAATGCCTCTTTTTAGACTTGATATAATTGAAACAAAAGGAATGGTACACAAGTTCTGAAGGGAAGGTAAAACATTTCTTTTTTGAGGCTCTTGGAAATAATAAAAAACATTTAATATTGTTCCTGTATTAAAACGCCTCCTTCACGAGGAGCAAAGCAGATTCTCTACCAACTATTAATGCTTGCATAGCATGGAGAATAAGGCACTAAGGTAAGAATATAACGCCTTTCTAATGTAGGTTTTGATATGCCAAAATTAACATACAAAGGCACCATATATGTTGGGAGTTTCAACACCAAGGGAGAGACTTCAAAACCATCCATATTCCACCATGAAAAGTAGATAAAATATGTAGGGGCATAATGTGGAAGGGGGTCAATTGCTAGAGGAAAGAATGGGCTCGACCAGAGAGAAAGAAGAAAATAGAGTTCACTGCCCATCAGAGTGAGTGTAAGAGTTGCAAATAGAAGGAGTTGTGGATGAGTTCTAGCAGAGAAAAGTGCAGATGTGAGATACTGTGCATGTGGGAGAGGCCATTGAAGGCCAATATTGTAGATGATTGTTTGTAGATGTAATATTTCTGTGTTGAAATGTGAATGTTAATAAAAATCTAACGTTTATTTTGGTGCTGCAGATCTGTGTTTGTAGAACAAGAAATGTATTTGGTTTATTGAAGTGCATAAAACCTATGAAATTTGTGTTTGCAATGGAATTTGTGTGTGTGTTGCAGAGAGTCTCTACATAATGCATCATTGAGAAAATTAAAGTGAGTTTGAGTGATGGCATGCTAATGGGAGTCCCATCTTGCATCTATATATATATATATATATATAAGATCTTGAGAACCGGTTGACTAAGACATTGAGTAGATCGACGGAATTGTTAAAGACCCGAATTTGCAAGGATGCAAAGAGGGTCTCAATGTATGCTTTTTATGTCACCTAGGCTCTTCCTTATTCCTATCTTATTGACTAGTATTAGAGAGTATATTTTATGTCAAATAATAGATATAGGATAAGCATATCAAAGTATGTTGATATTTATTAATCACTAAAAGAAAGAATGTTGTATCCAAGTCGACAAAAGAGTGTGTGAACATATGACTTATGATATGAAACTTTGGCCAAAGTAATGCAAAAGTCACTGCTTGCATTGTCGGTTCACTATGTACCAAATAGTTGAACAATCAGAGTGGGTTATACATAGCTAGAGCTAGACTAGAGTTGTAATCTCGATTGTTTTTAGCTAGGACACTGCACTAGTTCTTAGATGGCACAAAGAATCAGTTGATTCTCATTATCTATACCCTTGTGAAGGGAAGGGCCACTTCCAAAAGGAAGATGTGCAGGGGATTATCAGCCTGTGGTTGGAGGAAAAACACCAGGGTGATGCTCTCTCTCCTGCAGTTGACTTCCGAAGACTTGTGAATAAGAAACATTACTTATTACGTAAATGAAAATGATAAATATTGTAAGTCAAAAGGAATGCGACCATCTGTTATTTGTTCTTGATAAAGTGTAAAATTTGTAAGTCACATGTGAAGTGACTATCAACTGAAATTATATATTGTACTTTGAAATTGCAATTATATTATTATATTTTGTTATAATGAAAGGAAATGATATTTTTGCATTTATTGTATTTAATATTCTAGTTGGGATGTTACAGTCCTAAACACCTATAATAACCCTTATTGATTATTAGAATCAATAGCCTAACTCTTCTATGCAATTTCAAGGTTATATAGCTCTCATATGGAGTGTTGACAATCCATTTCATGACTATTACAACAACATTCTTCATGATCCAAATCCCAAGAGGTGGAAACTTGCCATTACCCACTCTTCCTATTTATAACATGCAAACCAAATGGATATCCTTGACACTTTACTAGCAACCTTGCAAAGAAAACCCTTGATTAGGATTCAATGGATGGTCACACACCATTGAATTTGGAATTCACTTTTTTCTCTCTTTTTTTAGCCATCTTGAAATCCTAAAAACAAAGACTTTTAACAAGAAATCCTTGATGATCTTGACCTAAAAACACAAATAAAAAGAAGCATATATTAGATCTAACATGCATTTGAATTCACATAAAAATCAGTCCATAACTTGTCAAAACACTTCATAATCTACATATTGAGGATGGAATCAAGGATGCTATGGCTCCCAAATAGGGAAATGGAGGAAAAAAGTGAAAATAATGGCAACCTATGAGATTAAAACCAAAACAGTAGTTATTTCCTCCTTCCTCCGCCAAGTTTTTTTAATAAAACCATTTTAAATAAAGCAATGAATAGTTGTAAATGACCTTTAGTCCATACATGCACATGTGGGATCTTGGAATGAGGTGTTAGGCACCCAAAATTACTTTTTATAGCTATTTTATAGGCTCAAAAATTAAGGAAAAAAGATGGCTGGAGTTATGATAGCCAAAAGAGGTTTATCTTTGATTATTTTAGGCCATCAAATTTAAGCTAAAAATAATATAAAATTAAAACTAAAGTGTTTTTCCTTCCTTCTTTATTTAATTTTGGTGTCAAAACTTGATTTGAAGGATTTTAGGACTATTTTAAAGGGTTTTAAGGTCCTAAAAGATGGATTTAGCCAACTTAAACCTCTAGAACTCATAACTCTTTGCTTTTGGCTTTGAACTAGCACCTCATTAAAATATATATTCAATAAAATGCACTCAAATATATTCAATAGCACGATATAACATAGGGCATGGAATCGAACCTTAATTAATGCAAATTGAACCTTTAATACATGATGCCATGAAGATGAATGATTTTAAATTTGAAGTCTATTTAATCATGACTATATAGTACCAAAGATTGCATGCATCTACCCACCTTGAAACCAAGAAATGTAACCTCTCTAGTCAATACATGAATATAAAGAGGTATAATTGTTCTTGAAACTAGGAGTCCTGAGGCTCATACAAATCAATACAATGATAAAGACATAAACACCACAAATCTAAAATTATCTTTAAAAAAGTCAACATTCCCTTGCCAAGGTGATCACAATAGTGAAATGCTAGGGAGAATATAAACCACCTCATGCAAATTCAATCAAAGCCATTGAGAATTCACTACAAAAGGATAAGTCAATCAATCAACCTCACCTAGGCAGGAGACGTAACAACCAGATGCATCTAAACTTGTAAACTAATTAAGACTCCATGGAACTAGGCCAACTCACCCAACAAGAACTCAATCTCATTAGACCAACTGAAAAACCAAAAATAGATAGGAAACTACTCAAAAGCTCAAGTCAAAAAAGGGGGTCCCCATTTTTCTAATGCAAAGTGGGGTGTGCGCGCAAGGCACAAGTGGACATAGTAGAGATGGGAGTGGAGGAAGTGGGAATGGTACAAGAAAAAGGAGTAGTGTATATGGTTGGTTGAGTAGTGGTAGATGAAATGGGAATAGAAGTGGAATACATCATGTGAGATGTAGGTATCTTAAGAGGGGTCTTGTTTGGAGGAAGGCCATATAGGGGGTGGAAGGTGGAAAAAGGAAATACACTATTTGGTGGGACACTAGTAGAGGTAAGTGTAGCACTATGGGGATGAACACTGATAGTGGAGGCGGTAATGGTGGAAGATGGAATCATGGTAGTAGAGGGAGAGGAAGTAGATGAACCCAACAAAATGGTAGATGAAGCAATCATAGGACTTATAGCTTTCAAATCCTATAACCCTTGTGGTTCGTCGATAAATATGTTATGAATCATTTCTTCCAGTTGTGTATGACTTTGCACATGCGCCAGACTAACAAGTTCATTGGCAAACTCATGTTGTACCACATGAGTATCATGTTCATAGTCTTGATTATTCTCTAACTTGTTTCTAGCATGAGTATCATAATAAATATCAATCTCATTAGGTTGGGCGGCTTCTAGGGTTTAGATGAGCCCTCCTTCTCAATGGAAGATTAGGATTGTCAGTAGCATGTGGCATAAACAAAAGATATGAAACTAAAGCTCAATAATTCACTTTCATATTTAAAAATCAGAAATACTAGTGGTATATCAAATCTAAAAATGAACCCTATTAGTATAGCCAAGGGTGGGTAAGGTGTGCAAAATATATAGAAAATAATGCAGCTTAAATCCTAAAAATAAAATGTATATCAATGGAATAGCAGTGAAAGACATACAAACCCTATCAAAATTTGAAATATGGTGATGCAATAAAAAATCATAGATTTGAAACCCTAATCAACAATGAAGGTATAGCCCTAAGGTCAAACCTTAGGGGATGTAATATCAGACAAGGTCACCAAAAATGTAAAGGAAAATGATCTTTTCCTAAGCTTAATCTAGTTTAATCAAATAGGATGCATACACATAAACTTATCCTAGATTAATAAATGACAATTGTGGGAGTAGATAATTTAGAATAAATGCCAAGCTTAGGAAATTAAAAGTGATGGATAATGATACTTAGTTCTAGGAACAATGTTGAAGATGTTTTTGGTATAGGTGTTGAAATATATTATTTTAGAATAGAAAACTATGTAGTTTGGATTTGCCTTTCATCTCAAATTTTGTGCAACATTAAAACTATTTCCTGGTCAAATCCAAGGGTCTAGGTCATTTCCATAGGCACAAATATATTCTATGGGTCACAAATTTGATCTTATTAGGTGTGCACTTTTGTTCTCTAATTCACCCAATTCTTTGCTTCTTACTAGTTGTTAAGGATTGGTGGTATTTAGAAACACCTAGGGGAGATTGTCAAATCACAAGGGTCATGTTCTCCTAGGTTAATCCCCTTGATAGGACTAGATTTATGGTCATGCTAAAGATCAAAAGACAACAAGCAAGCATGCAAATGCTCTTAGACTAACTCCTTTTAATGTACTAATTGAAGTGTTCTTAGGATGCTTTCTCCTTGTATTTGAATGATAATTGATAATGCTTATGGATAATAAATGAATGCAATTAGATGCCTTTAAATACAAGTACATAACAATAATTATGTGAAAAATGTACCAAGTCAACCCAAGGAAAGAATAAAATAGTGGGATTCAACCAAAATTTGAATTTTAAAATTTAAATTTTAAGGGTTATGTTGAACACACTAGGATACTGAGAGGGGAGAGGATAAATCAATATCAAACAAACTTCAAATCCTCCAGAGCAGATTAAAACTTAAACATTACAGCATTAACATAAACATATAACACCAGATATACATTGAAAACCCCAATAGGGAAAAAACCACGATGAGGATTAACTCACAATATATGAAGCTCAAAAATTACAACTTTGTTTTAGGGATACAACCCAAGGAAGCTACTACTCCCTGTTGACTTTGTTTTAGGGCTACAACCCAAGGAAGCTACAACTCCCTGAAGAAAGGTTTTAGGGTCACTCCCAAGGAAGCTACAACTCCCTGTTGACTTTGTTTTAGGGCTGCAACCCAAGGAAGAAACTACTTCTTGAAAAGATTACATCGTGACAGTCCTTCTACTATCTAAAAATTGACATTGAAGCTCACACCTGTGATGATTACAATTCTGCATGTCTTTCTCCTTTTGATGATTGATTCAGTTAGGCACACTCTTCACTTCCTTTTTGTCACAAAAATGTCTTCAAGGTGAATCTGGACAGACCTTATTGCTTCTACTTTTTCTCCTTCAGTCACACATCATAATGCATATGATATTCATATTCTACTCTTTACACACTCATTTTTGCAATCATACCTCACCTAGATCAACTAGGTTTTATAATATATACATGATATTACATTGATTACATTACAAGTTGGCCAATACAACAAGAATATTACAATTTACAATTCGGCCAGAGATCACACAACATGAAACATGTAGAGGGCAATCCCTAACATGAACTACACACCACTCCAGGAAGAAGAACATGTCTTGTGGACCCCAACACATGCTTAACCTGGTCCTAAACATCCTTCACATCATCATCCTTTAAAGAATAACATCTGCATGTCACGCTCATTTGAAATAGGTCACCCTTAAGCAAGAACACATGAAGCTTGTAGCACATCGGTCATTACAATCTTGGCAGTACTCATGAAAGATTAAACATTGCTTGCACTTCTCCCAAATGAGTTGGTAGGACCTATACATCATCTCCAAATGCTCCTTGAACTCTGCACAACAAGAAAATTGTGGCACACATCACCAACATACCTCAGTCATCTTTAGCAACAATAACACTTCCCATACTGACTTGAAAACTTTTTGTGGTACTGGAAACTTGAAAGATTTGCATGTGCATCAAACCTAAGAAGCATAGAGATAGGTAGAATGTCCACATGAACTCATATAAATGATCTGTATAATCTCCAACTGGCGCAAGTACTCAATCATGTGTTTTGAGAACAATTAGGAATATGAAGCCATCTGTAGTACACTACCATTTGAAAAATGAACTTGCGGACCTCTAAATCACTCGATATTGCAAAGTAGCATGCATTGAACATCTCTGATCATGTTCACAAAACCGCATGAGAAAAACTTCACTTGCGGAGGCATGCGGAGCATTCCAATAATCCTTCATCATTACCTCATTCTGCCATATCACAAATTGGAACCCTATCACTTGTAACTTCCACTACAGAGGAGCACATGATCTGAAACTTTAGATTTAGCACCTTTACAACATACTGAACTTAACTTCTGAACCACATGACCATATTTTTAAATGCAGAGAAATGCAGAGCATTTTACTAAGCAGTCTTCCAGGAAAGTTCCTGCAACAAAAACCTTCACCAACTTCCGGAGTCCAGAACCTTCTTATATCAACACATACTTCCTTAGGAACAACATGAAAGATCATACAACATGCTATAGGTCATCAACATCTTCTCATAGCTTCTAAATCCCATCTTAATATATCATCATTTATCTTAATGATTCTAATTCCCATCTTAATATATCATCATGAAATCATCTCTGCTGCCCACAAACATGCTCAATACAACTTTACTTGACATTAATCAAGGCAGGACATCCAACCATGAACATCAGCAACCAACCATGAACATCATCAACCACTGCTAGCACACCATCAACATAGTATATCATCATCATAAGCATCCAAGCATAGTATTGACATCAAAGACAACCACACAACCACATTAGTGACATACTTAGATAAAATATTGCAATGCTCATCAGTGTTGACATTCCTAACAACCACAGCTACATTAGTGGCAACCATATGTGCAACAATCTCCCATTTTGGCATTGATGGCAACACTCACCTACTCATTCCCCCACTTTGACATCAAGGTCAAAGGGCAACTTCTTCTCCTCCTTAGGTTACAAACTCTCCTTTTCAACCTTCTCCCCCTGTTAGCAACAACTACTACCTGCTCCCCCTAAGAGGTAGCCACCATCAGTCCAAAAAAAAGATATAGCATGAACTCACCCTGGACAGATGCACCAACTATGCATCTAGAAAGGAGGGGCAATTACCCCTAACTTCTATCGAAGATACTCAAAAGTATCCTTTGCAAGAGCCTTTGTGAAAATATTTGCAATCTGACCCTTTGTTGGAACATATTCCAATTTCACTTCTTTATCTGCAACCTTCTCTCTCAAAATTGATACCTGATTGATATATGCTTGGTTCTAGAATGCATCAATGGATTCTTGGAAATATTTATAGCACTAGTATTGTCATACAAGATAGGAATAGGCTTATCATACAGTACGTTGATATCCTTCAAAGTTTTCTTCATCTATAACACTTGTGTACAATAGGATGTTGTTGCAATATACTCTGCCTTTGTAGTTGATAAGGATACTGAATCTTGTTTCTTACTATGCCATGAAACCAATCTTCTTCCTAAAAAGAAAGCACCACCACTTGTACTTCTTCTATCATCAACACAACCAGCTCAATCAACATTAGTGTAAGCACTCAAATCAAAATCATTACCTCTTGGATACCATAAGTCATAACATGGAGTTCCCTTCAAATATCTAAATATTCTTTTCATTGCCTTCTCATGAGTTTGCTTAGGATTAGCTTGATATCTAGAAACCACACATACTGCATGCATAATATTAGGTCAAGAAGCAGTCAAGTACAATAATCCTCCAATCATAGATCTATAAAAAGTTTGATCAACCTCTGGTGACTCATCTGCCTTGCTCAAGTGACAACCAGTAACCATAGGAGTACTTATCAGTTTGGAGTCCTCCATACCAAACTTCTTCAACATCTCTCTAACATACTTAGCTTGAGAAATAAAGATGCCATCATCTAGCTGAACAATGTGAAGTCCAAGGAAGAAATACATCTCACCAATCATAGACATCTCAAACTCTTTTTGCATCTCCTCTACAAACTTCTTACACATGTCATCATCTCCACCAAATATAATGTCATCAACATATACTGCAACTATCAAAATCATGTCTCCCTCTTCCTTAATGTGTAGATTACTATCTGTGGTACCTTTCTTGAAGCCTTGCTGAAGTAAGTATTTATCCAACCTAGCATACCAAGCTCTAGGATCTTGCTTGAGTCCATACAAAGCTTTCTTGAGTATGCACACCATGTATGGATCTTCTAATAACTGAAAACCATCAGGTTTCTCAATGTAGACCTCTTCCTCTAGATCACCATTCAAAAATTCTAACTTGACATCCATCTGATAAACTTTGAAGTTCTTGTGAGCAACAAGGGCAAGAAACATATTGATTGCCTCTATCCTGGCTATCGGAGCAAAAGTCTCCTCAAAATCAATGCCTTCAACTTGAGAATAGCTCTTACACACCAATCTTGCTTTGTTCCTCACAACTTCACCATCTTCATTCAGCATGTTTTGGAATACCCACTTTGTTCCTATTACATTCTTATTGGCTAGTATGGGAACCAATTCCCATGTCTGATTCTTCTCTCTTTGATTTGATTCTTCTTCCATTACCTTCATCCATCCATCATCTTTGCTAGCATTAGCAAAGGTTTTGGGCTCTACCTTTGATAGTAAACACAAATTCACTTGCTTACATGCTTTTACAAACCTTCTCCTAGTTTGCACACCTTCATTCTTATCCCCAATGATCTGATCTGCTGAATGGTTCCTCTGAACATACTTTGCTAGAGTTTTAGGGAGTTACTCTGATTCTTGTTCCTTTTCTTCTTTCTCTTATGCTTCTTCTTCAATGTAAGGAAGTATATTAGATCCATAGTCCTCTGGTTCTTGTGAGATCTGATACAAGTCTTCATCTACCTTGACATTTGTGCTTTCAATCATCTTTCCCAATCTCTTGTTGTAGCATCTATAGACATTGCTTCTGGTTGAGTAACCAAGAAAGATCCCTTCATCACTTCTTGAATCAAACTTCCCAACTTCTTCTTCATATCTCTTGATGTAGCATTTTCTGCCAAAGATCTTGAAGTATCTGACAATGGGAGGTCTTCCATACCATAGATCATAAGGGGTCTTAGTGCTATTGACCCTCAATTGTACTCTATTAATCAAATAGACAATGGTGTGAACTGCTTCCTTCCAATACATATCGAGTAGATATACATCTTTCAACATTGCCTAGCCATCTTGTGCACAGTCCTATTCTTCCTTTCCACTACTCCATTTTGTTGAGGGGTCCTAGGAGCAGATAGATGTCTCCTAATACCATGATCTTCACAAAACTTTTCAAATTCATTTGAAGTAAACTCACCTCCTCTATCAAATCTTAAACATTTGATCTTAGCATCCATTTCATTCTCAACTACTGCTTTGAAAACCTTAAACTTGTCAAATGCTTCTAATTTTTCTCTTAAGAAAGTAACCCAAGTCATTCTAGAAAAATGATCAGTAAGCAACATAAAGTAACATTCACCTTGTTGACTCTTTGTTCTTGTAGGGCCACATAGGTCAGTATGAATCAGCTCCAGAGGCATTGAAGAAGAATACTCCTTTCTTTTGAAATTTTTCTTTGTTTGCTTTCCCATTTGGCCTTCCTTGCATAATGTGTTTGTAGGCTTTATTATCTTAGGGATATCTCTCACTACATGAATAGAGTTGATCTTTACCATGTTGTCAAAGTTGATGTGTCCCATTCGTTTGTGCGACAACCAACACTCACTGGATTGAACCAGTAAGCAGGGTCTTCCATTTACATCCTTTAGATGATAGATATCTCCATATGTCTTGATACCTTTTGTAACTAATTTTTCAGACCCTACCTTCCTAATTTCACAACCTTTGGCATGAAAGGTAATATTGTATCCTTTACTGCACATTTGACTAACACTGAGAAGATTGTGCTTTAGCCCTTTGACATAGAGAACATCATCAGTCCTATTCTTTCCATCAATAGTTATAGCATCCTTTCCATAGATTTGTGCTGACTCATCACCACCAAACTTAATAGCTCCACCATTCCACTTCTTAAGGATGATAAACTTCTCCTTTTCACTAGTCACGTGGTTAGAGAAACCACTGTCAATTACCCAAGCTTTGGCTTCTTCTTTTGCAAGAAAGATAGTCCATACTACCATTGATTTTTTATTATCTTGGTCATCTTGCAAGGTATCAAACTTTTCACATTTTCCAATATCATCCTTTTTGTCACTAACATTCAAGGCCATGAAAAGTGTTTCATCATTTGAATCATCATGATCCTCATCTTCTAAAGAACAATTGTTCTCCATGGAATACATAATTCTGTTGGGCTTCTCTCTTTTGTTACTACCTTTTGATTCTTTAAAAGGACATTTAAAAGAAAAATGACCAATTTTCCCACAATTGAAATATTTGAAAGGTAACTTACCTTTGTATTTGCCCGTTCCCTTCTTCAATCTTCTTACAAAGATTACCTCTACCTCATAAAGGTCATCATCTTGATCAGCTGCTTCATCTTTTGTCTTCTTACTTGCTTTGAATGATGCTTCCTTCTTTGGAGCTCCTTTGTCAAATTCTCTCATTTCAAAGGTTGTGAGAGAGCCAAAGAATTGATCTACTATATATTTATCCAAATCCTAATTTTCCTCAATAGCAGAAACTTTATAAATGTAGGATTTAGGGAGAGATCTTAGAACCTTCTTCACAATCTCATCTTCTTTCACTGCTCCACCAAGTCCTCTGATGCCATTGACTATTTCATCTACTCATAGCATATAACTGGCAATGTCTTCTTCTTCTGACATCCTCAGGGTCTCAAATTTTCTCTTGAAGATTTGAATCTTGGCCTACTTCACTTTACTATCTCCTTCATAAATGCTGCTAAGTTTATTCCAGACATCCTGAGAAGATTTGCAACCCATTACTTTCACAAGTTCTGAAAGCCCACTCATGATAGCACCCTTTGCCTTGGCATTATTCTCATACAACTTAATCTCATCTGCATTTGTAGGATCACTAACAAGAGCAGTGTAACCCTTCTTGACAGATTGCTAAATACGATACCCTAGAGAAGATAAATAGTTCTCCATCCTTAGCTTCCAAAAGGAATAATTTGTTCCATCAAACATAGGTGCCTTGTGAGATCCATTATGAGCCATCTCAGACCTTCCTCAAGCGATTAAGCTTCTTCTAAGTAACTTAGCTATGATACCAATTGTTGAACACACCAGGATACTGAGAGGGGGGGGGTAAATCAATATCAAACAAACTTCAAATCCTCCATAGCAGATTAAAACTTAAACACTACAACATTAACATAAACATGAAAGATCAACATAATGCACATCAACACATAACACCAGATATTCATGGAAAACCCCAACAGGGGAAAAACCACGGTGGGGATTAACTCACAATATATGAAGCTCAAAAACTACAATTTTGTTTTAGGGATACAACCCAAGGAAGCTACTACTCCATGTTGACTTTGTTTTAAGGATACAACCCAAGGAAGCTACTACTCCCTGAAGAAAGATTTTAGGGTCACTCCCAAGAAAACTACAACTCCTTGCTGACTTTGTTTTAGGGCTACAACCCAAGGAATCAACTACTCCTTGAACTAAGAATGAACTTAGAAAAGATTACAACATGACAGTCCTACTGTCTGAAAATTGACATTGAAGCCCACACCTTTGATGATTGCAATTCTGCCTGTCTTTCTCCTTTTGATGATTGATTCAATTAGGCACACTCTTCACTTCCTTTTTGCAACAAAAATGTCTTCAAGATGAATCGGGACAGACCTATTTCTTCTGCTCTTTCTCCTTCAGTCGCACATCATAATGCATATCATATTCATATTTTGCTATTTACACACTCATTTTCGCAATCATACCTCACCTAGATCAACTAGGTTTACAATATATACATGATATTACATTGATTACATTACAAGTCGGCCAATACAACAAGAATATTACAATTTACAAGTCGGCCAGAGATCACACAACATGAAACATGTAGAGGGCAAACCCTAACATGAACTACACACCACTCTAGGAAGAGAAACATGCCTTGCTGACCCCAACACATGCTTAACCTAGTCCTAAATATCCTTCACAGCATCATCCTTCAAAGAATAACATTTGCACATCACACTCATTTGAAATAGGTCGTCCTTAAGCAAGAACACATGAAGCTTGTAGCACATCAGTCATTATAATCTTGGCAGTACTCATGAAAGATTGAACATTGCTTGCACTTCTCCCGGATGAGTTGGCAGGACCTATGTAATGTTCCCTTTTTCAACAAAGTCAGCTATGGGCCCAATAGCCTATTTTTCAGAATCCCGATAGGCTACATTAGTATGGTAAGGGGTTCCCCTTTATGAAGAACTCTTGGTTCAGTTGTTTTGATTGATTTCTAATGTTGGTTTTGAGCTTTGTGTTGTGTCGGGATGACTACAATTTTCAGAAGTTGGTTCGGGCTCCTAGTTTGCTCTCCAAGATTCTTGGAGGAGCCGTCTATTTTAGGAAAGTCCCCCGAAAGGTATAGTTGTGCATCCCAAACCATACAGATAATGTTGGTTCAGTTTGGTTGTTAGATTGATGTAGTTTGGGATTTTCCACAAAAATGATATTTAAATGAGCTATTTTAATTAATAGATTCACGTAAGTCTCCTAAGGGTGAAAATAATTAAAAAGTACCTAAGTGTTATAGCTCATTGGAAAGGTTATTAAGTGTTCTAAATGATAGACACTTAATAAGGGGGCCTTACACATGATATATTATTATTATTTCTAAAAAGGTCTTTTTGAGAGAAGAAATATAAAGAGTTAAAAGGAAAATAATATTATATTCCTCTCAAAAAAGTTATAAAAAGGGGATGAGAGCTCATTTGAAGGTTAGGCTTATTATTTTATACTATTATGCTGTTGGAATTGAACTAGAGAGTTCTTCCTACCTTCTTGAGGACGAAAACCCTCTAGAGAAAGTTTAGTTTCAGTGGTGAAGTATCCACCCTAGCTGGAAAACAGGTGACTTCAATCAGAAGTTGTACAGAGTTGAGATGGATTAGATGAAATCTTTTTGGAGTTTGTTTTGTGTTTCTATTGAGAAGATTTGTGATAGTTTTTAGAAGTTTTTGTGAGTTGAATTCAAGCTTATTATTGTGGTTTTCCATATTACCCATGCCGGGTCATACAACAACGTCGTACCATGCATATGGGCACAATTTTTCCTATGTAATAAATCATGTTTGTTTGATGCTAATAATGCATGGGAATCTTTGTATTGAGTAGGCACCTATTTCTATGTAAAGATTGTAGAGTTTGGAGCTGTAATCTCATTTCAATGAGTAGGTCACACATCTATGATGCTCCGTACAATGCTATTTGTATGATGTCTACTAAGAGGGTTTGATTTTGGTGTTTAAATACAAGTGTTATGATGAGTAAACACTACTAAGGAAAGGTGATTAATTCCATGAACTTTCTATGGTTGTTTTATGACTTCCTTCATTCCTAGATTTCCGTCTGTACAACACCGTACAACAGGGTTTAAGAGTGTTGTTCTGAGAGCATTCGATTGGGATTTTAGATCTAAATTTCTCCTTATATCATTGCCATCAGTGGTAGACTTCAATTGGCAGTAGATTTGTTATAAGTCTGTGACTATTCTTTGTGTTTTGGGGATTTAATGAAGCTGGGCTGCTGTACAGCAAGGGGATTCTTCCAGAATTTTTGATATAGTTGCATCAGCAAATCCTTCTCTGCATAATTCTAGCTGAACATGAATATTATCTTGTGATTTTAACATTGATGTTGTGTAGGGTACTTCCTTGTTGCCAAGTCTACTAGGGTGTCGATATGATAGTTTATTTGCTTTTTTGAGTTGTGTTGCAAATCTATCATTCAATTGTAAATCTTTCATTATGTTGCAAACACTTATAACCCCTGGATGGTTCAACTGCCAGTGTGGAGGACTTTGTAATGCTTAGCTTTCTTGTTATTTCACCCACTGAATAAGTGGAAAATCCCCACTGGATAAGCAGATGCCTTCTAAAAAGTAGATGCCTGCTATATAGCGGATAATTGTATTAGTTTATTTGCACAAGCTTTAATTTGTAAGCCAAAGTATTGTATGCTCTCACCTCGCCCATCTTGGGAACTTGGTGATCAGAAAGTGTGGAGGTATTCTATTAGTTGCATACATTGTAGTGCTAACCTTGCTGAGATATCATTATATTAAATCTAATTTTTTTTGGGTAACATATTACATTGGTATCAGAGCTGGTCTTCCTACTAGCCTGTTGTTCATCCTACAAATCAGCAGTCAGAGTTGAAATCAGATTAGTCTACATGTGCCTTTGATGAATCCTAGAGATACTAATTTCATCACATACAGAAGGAGAAGGTATTAGATTGATTCAAAATCAGAAGAAGAGAATAATATGGGAGATAGACCCCTACAAGATACTAGTACTAGGGATATTTTGAATGATCTTGCTAGAGGGCAGTAAGAGCTTGTGAGGAGTAATCAACAGATGACTAGACTGTTGGCACAGTTGGTGAACCAGAGTATCGGTGGAGAGTATCCTCGAAATAGGGGAAATGATGGGAACCGTGCAAAGGCTAGCAATTCCATTAAAGCTAGTAATCCAAACCATGACACAAGAACCTCTCGAGCCTCTACAACTAGGCCTATGATGCCGCTATTTTTGGGATAGCAATAGAACCAAGGTGGAGGACAATAGTTTGTGGCTGAAAGGTTTCCAGATTATCAGCATGAGTGGCAGTCTTTGGGTGAGGAATTCCAAAGTGCTATGTCACTACATGACTTTTGCCAAATCAAGTATCAAAATAGGCCCAAGATCTAGAATCAGAATTTGTAGAAGAAGCTTGGGAAGGTGCCTCTACCATTTTTTGATGGTTTATCAAAATGCACTACTAGGACATGGGTTCAAAAGTTAGACAACTACCTGTGCTTGAACTCAATGTTGGAAGGGGATTCAATTAAGTTTGTTGTTGCACATCTTGATGGTGATGCTCACGAATGGTGGACCCATGGCATGATCACTCAAGGTAATAGCCTCATCACATCATATGAAGACTTCACACAAAGGCTCATCGATCACTTTGACAAGCATGATCCTGAGAGCCACTTCAGGGAGCTGGCTCGTGTTAGGCAAAAATATACGGTGGATGAATACATTGCAAATTTTCAAAGAATAGTTGTGATGGTTACTGATGTGTTTGAAGGAAGACTTACTTACCTCTTTGTTGAGGGGTTGTTGGAACCATTGAGAGGTTGGGTGAAGGCTTTGGAGGCTAAGTCATTACAAGAAGCCATCACAAAGGCCAGAAACATGGAGTTTACATCCCCTAAAAGTAAATTTCAAACCAAGACATTCTTTGATAAGAAGAATGACAAGAAGAAAGACAAGAAGCCTTTACAAAAAGAACAATCACAGCCTAAATCCAATGCTCCTAAGGTTGATGATGAGCTACAGAAAGAGCTACAGAGAAAGAAATTATGTTACACTTGTAGAGAACCTTGGGTTTTGCGACACAAGTGTTATGAAAAGGCCAAGGATCAACAGTTAGAAGCCTCTATGACTACTAAATATGAATTAGAAAATTTGGATCAACACAATGATTCAGAGACTAGTGATGAAGATGAAGCACCAGAAGGGTCTAACAAGAGCAAGGTTAATGAAGGTATCTTTGGTAGAATATTTAGCCAACCTGAGAATGATCCATTTAAGGTTTGTGGTGTGTTGTGGACAACAAACTACTAATCTTATTGATATTGGTTCCACACACAACTTCATTGACGAAGGAGTTGTGGCAAGAAGAAGTCTACAAACTAAAGAATTTGAAGGATTCAATGTTATTGTAGCCGATGGGTTCACTATCCAATGCATAAGAAGAATTCCAAACTTGAGTCTCCAATTGGGTAATTACGAGGTAGAAGATGTTTTCTATGTAGTTAGCATTGGAAACTTAGAGGTAGTCTTGGGCATCCAATGGTTAAAATCTTTGGGAGAGATATGCTTGAACCTTCAAACCATGGAACTCAAATTTCAAGTTGATGGTAAGACTGTGGTTTTGAGGGGAATGACTAATGGAACAACTAGAGCTCCTATTGCAAAAAGGATGGAAAGAGAACCTAGTGCTGATATGTAGGATGGATTTGATGAACATAATGATGAATCCCACAATAGTTTGCTTGGGAAGCCTCTAAAAGATGAAGTGGAGCTTGTTGGTTTTACAAAACAACAGTTAAAAAATTAAAATCAGAAATTGTTTTCCATTTGGAAGTGGTAAATCAAGGGTATAATTCTGATTTTCACTCATTTGTCAATCCACTTTATGATATGGGAGCTATTTTGACTTATCACAATCCTTTTTTCGAATGGAATTTGGAGGCAATGTTTGATAAAAAACTTTGGACATGGATGATGATCATAGTTTGGGCTCCTATACCTTGGAAGGATGATGAAGTAAGGCTTCATATGTGGAAAAGTGATAATTCATCCTTTCTAACATCAAGTAGAGTAAGGAGATTTTAGTGGGATATCTGGAAACAACATGAATGGTCAACTTCTACTTGGTCATTATGGAGGTTAACACATGAGGACAATCTTATGAGAAGATGCTTTTGGGGGTATTGGATGATGATATTTGGTTATCCTATCTTGTAATTTCTTGAGGACAAGCAATTTCAAGGAGGGGGGACTGTAATGTTCCCTTTTTCAGCCTAGTTAGTTGTGGGCTCGATAGCCTATTTTCCAGAATCCTGATAGGCTACATCGGTATGGTAAGGGGTTCCCCTTTATGAAGGACTCTTGGTTCAATTGTTTCAATTGATTTCTAATGTTGGTTTTGAGCTCCATGTTGTGACAGGATGACTATGCAATTTTTAGAAGTTGGTTCGAGCTCCTGGTTTGCTCTCCAAGATTCTTGGAGGAATCATCTATTCTAGGAAAGTCACCCGAAAGGCATAGTTAAGCATCCCAAACCCTACAGAGCATGTTGGTTCAGTTTATTTGTCAAATTGATGTAGTTTGGGATTTTCTGCAAAAGTGATATTTAAATGAGCTATTTTAATTAATATTTTCACTTAAGTCTCCTAAGGGTGAAAATAATTAAAAAGTACCTAAGTGTTATAGCTCATTGGAAAGTTTATTAAGTGTTCTAAATGATAGACACTTAATAAGGGGGCCTTACACATGATATATTATTATTATTTCTAAAAGGGTCTTTTTGAGAGAATAAATATGAAGAGTTAAAAGGAAAATAATATTATATTCCTTTCAAAAAAGTTATAAAAAGGGGATGAGAGCTCATTTAAAGGTTAGGCTTATTATATTATACTATTATGCTATTGGAATTGAACCAGAGAGTTCTTCCTACCTTCTTGAGGATAAAAACCCTCTAGAGGAAGTTCAGTTTCAGTGGTGAAATATCCACCCTAGCTAGAAAATAGGTGACTTCAATTAGAAGTTGCACAGAGCTGAGATGGATTTGATGAAATCTTTTTGGAGTTTGTTTTGTGTTTCTATTGAGAAGATTTGTGATAGTTTTAAGAAGTTTTTGTGAGTTGAATTCAATCTTATTATTGTGGTTTTCCATATTACCCATGTTGGGCCGTACAACAACGCTGTACCATGCATATGGGGTGATTTTTGCTATGTAATAAATCATGTTTGTTTGATGCTAATAATGCATGGGAATCTTTGTATTGAGTAGGCACCTATTTCTGTGTAAAGATTGTGGAGTTTGGAGTTGTAATCTCATTTCAATGAGCAGGTCGTACATCTATGATGCTCCGTATAATGCTGTCTGTATGATGTCTGCTGAGAGGGTTTGATTTTGGTGTTTAAATACAAGCGTTATGATGAGTAAACATTGCTAAGGAAAGGTGTTTAATTCCATGAACTTTCTATGGTTGTTTGATGACTTCCTTCATTCCCATATTTCCATCCGTACAATGCCATATAATAAGGTTTAAGAGTGTTGTTCTGAGAGCATTCGATTGGGATTTTAGGTCTGAATTTTTCCTTATATCATTAGCATTAGTGGTAGACTTCAATTGGCAACAGATTTGTTATAAGTCTATGACTATTCTTTGTGTTTTGGGGATTTAATGAAGCTGGGTCGTCGTACAACAAGGGGTTCTTCTAGAATTTCTGATATAGTTGCATCAATAAAGCCTTCTCTGCATAATTCCAACTGTACATGAATATTATCTTGATATGATAATTTATTTGCTTTTCTAAGTTGTGTTGCAAATCTATCATTCAATTGTAAATCTTTCATTATGTTGCAAACACTTATAACACCTGGATGGTTCAACTGCCAGTGTGGAGGAATTTGTAATGCTTATCTTTCTTGTTCTTTCACCCATTAGATAAGTGGATGCCTGCTGAAAAGTAGATGCCTGCTATATAGCAGATGATTGTATTAGTTTATTTGCACAAGCTTTAATTTGTAAGCCAAAGAACTGTATGCTCTCACCTCGCCCATCTTGGGAACTTGGTGATCAAAAATTGTGGAGGTATCCTATTAGTTGCATACATTGTAGTGCTAACCCTACTGAGATATCATTGTATTAAATCTATTTTTTTTGGGTAGCATATTATAGTGGTATCAGAAATAGTCTTCCTTCCAGACTATTGTTCATCCTACAAATCAGCAGTCAGAGCTAAAATTAGATTGGTCTACATGTGCCTTTGATGAATCTTGGAGATACTGATTTCATCACATACAGAAGGAGAAAGTATCAGATTGATTCAAAATCAGAAGAAGAGAATAGTATGGGAGATAGACCCCTACAAGATACTAGTACTAGGGATATTTTGAATGATCTTGCTAAAGGGCAGCAAGAGCTTGTGAGGAGTAATCAGCAGATGAATAGACTATTGGCATAGTTGGTGAACCAAAGTATGGGTGGAGAGTCTCCTTGAAATAGGGGAAATGATGGGAATCGTGTAGAGGCTAGCAATTCCAATAACGCTAGTAATCCAAACCTTGACATAAGAACCTCTCGAGCCTCTACAACTAGGCCTATGATGCTGGTATTTTTGAGACAACAACAAAACCAAGGTGGAGGACAACCATTTGTGTCTAAAAGGTTTGTAGATTATTAGTGTGAGTGACAGTAATTGGGTGAGGAATTCCAAAGTGCTATGTCACTACATGACTTCTACCAAATCAAGTATCGGAACAGGCCCAGGATCCATAATCAAGATCTGTAGAAGAAGCTTGGGAAGGTGCCTCTGCCATCTTTTGATGGTTCATCAAAATGCACTGCTAGGGCATGGGTTCAAAAGTTAGACTACCCGTGCTTGAACCCAATGTTGGAAGGGGATTCAATTAAGTTTTTTGTGGCACATCTTGATGGTGATGCTCATGAATGGTGGACCCATGGCATGATCACTTAAGGTCATAGCCTCATCACATCATATGAAGACTTCACACAAAGGCTCATAGACCACTTTGACAGGCATGATCCTAAAATCCACTTTAGTGAGTTGGCTTGTGTTAGGCAAAAAGATACGATGGATGCCTAAATTGTAGATTTCCAAAGAATAGCTATGATGGTGACTGATGTGTCCGAAGGAAGGCTTACTTATGTCTTTGTTGAGGGGTTGTTGGAACCATTGAGAGGTTGGGTGAAGGCTTTGTAGCCTAAGTCATTAAAAGAAGCCATCAAAAAGACTAGAAACATGGAGTTTACAACCCCTAAGAATAAATTTCAGACCAAGACATTCTTTGATAAGAAGAATGACAAGAAGGAAGATAAGAAGCCTTTGCAAAAAGAGAAATCACAACCTAAATCTAGTTCTCCTAAGGTTGATGATGAGCTATAGAAAGAGCTATGGCGAAAGAAATTATGTTACACTTGTAGAGAACCTTGGGTTCTAGGACACAAGTGTTATGAAAAGGCCAAGGCTCAACAGTTAGAAGCCTATATGACTGCTGAATTTGAATCAGAAAATTTGGATCGATTCAGAGACCAGTGATGAAGATGAAGCACCAGAAGGGTCTAACAAGGGCAAGGTTAATGAAGGTATCTTTGGTAGAATATTTAGCCAACCTAAGAATGATCCATTTAAGGTTCGTGGTGTGTTGTATGGACAATGAACTACTGCTCTTATTGATATTGGTGCCACACACAGCTTCATTGATGAAGGAGTTGTGGTAGGAAGAGGTCTACAAACTGAAGAATTTGAGGGATTCAATGTTATTGTGGCTGATGGGCTCACTATCCAATGCACAAGATGAATTCAGACAGACCTTATTGCTTTTGCTCTTTCTCCTTCAGTCACACATCACAATACATATCATATTCATATTATTCTCTTTACACACTCATTTTCGCAATCATACCTCACCTAGATCAACTAGGTTTACAATATATACATGATATTACAATGATTCAATTACAAGTCGGCCAATACAACAAGAATATTACAATTTACAAGTTGCCCAGAGATCACACAACATGAAACATATAGAGGGCAAACCCTAACATGAACTACACACCACTCTAGGAAGAGAAACATGCCTTGCAGACCCCAACACATGCTTAACCTAGTCCTAAACATCCTTCACAACATCATCCTTCAAAGAATAACATCTGCACATCACGCTCATCTAAAATAGGTCGCCCTTAAGCAAGAACATGTGAAGCTTGTAGCACATCGGTCATTACAATCTTGGCGGTACTCATGAAAGATTGAACATTGCTTGCACTTCTCCCAGATGAGTCGGTAAGACCTATACATCATCTCCAAATGCTCCTTGAACTCCTCAGAACAAGAACATTGTGGTGCACATCACCAACATACCTCAGTCAGCTTTAGCAACAATAACTCTTCCCATACTGACTTGAAAACTTTGTGCGGTACTGGAATCTTGAAAGATCTGGAAACTTGAAAGATTTGCATGTGCATAAAACTTGAAAAGCATAGAGACATGTAGAATGTCCACATGAACTCATATAACTGATCTATACAACCTCCAACTAGCGCAAGTGCTCAATCATGTGTTCTGAGAATAATTAGGCATCCAGAACCATCTGTAGTACACTGTCATTTGAAAAATGAACTTGCGGACCTCTAAATCACTTGATACTACAAAGTAGCATGCATTGAACATCTCTGAGCAAACCTTCACTTACAGAGGAATGCAGAGCATTCCAACAATCCTTCATCATTACCTCATTCTGCCAGAGCACAGACCAAAACCCTATCACTTGTAACTTCCACTACAGAGGAGCAAATGATCTGAAACTTTGGATTTAGTACCTTTACAACATATAGAACTTAACTTTTGAACCACATGACTCTATCTTCAAATGCAGAGAAATGCAGAGTATTTTATTAGGCAGTCTTCCAAGCAACTTCCTGCAACAGAAACCTTCACCAACTTCTGGAGACCAAAATCTTCTTATATCAACACATACTTCCTTAGGAACAACATGAAGGATCATACAACATGCACTACAACAAAACAGGCAATTAGCACCTAAAATAGCGTCAGAATTTAGTGCATTTGAGTTCATGAATTTGACACTTCTACCAGTGCAAAACTCAGCACCAAATTACCTGTTCTCTTCAGCACCGTTTTTTGCGCCAGATTTGGCACCAAATTTTATGCCAAATTTTGCACCGAAAAGTATCACAAGCAATAGCGCCTCCTTTAGCACCGGAAGTAGCGCCCAATTTGGCTTCCATTTCTGCTCTTATTTTTGCTTCTAGTTTTGCTCCTAGTCATGCTTCCTATTTTTCTTTTGGTATGGCGTCAAAAATAGTTTCTTTTTTGGCTTCCTAATTGATGCCAAGTTTTGCTTCCATTAAGACGTCCTTTGTTGCTTCTAGTTTGGCTTCTAATTTTGCTTCTAGTTTTGCTTCTTATGTTGCTTCCAGTTTTGCTTCTGGTTTTGCTTCTTGTGTTGCTTCCAGTTTTACTTCTAGGTTTTGCTTCTAGTTTTGCTTCCAATTTTGCTTCTAGTTTTGCTTCCATTTTGGTTCCAGTTTTGCTTCCAATTTTACTTCCGATATAACATCGCGTGTTGCAAAATTTATGAGTAAACAAATTTTAGTCATTAATTTGGTAGTATACTTAGTAATTTGGTAGAATATTTAGTCATCAATTTGGTAGTACGTATATTTAGTCATTTATTTAGCCATTGTAATCATTTAGTCATTGATTGTTGTTAACTGGTCATTTATTTAGTCATGGTAGTCATTTTTATTTACTGGTTTCCATTAATTGGTAGTAAATTTAGTCATGATATGAATAATTTATTAAATACCATAAATTTTATAATGCAGAAAAAACATATTATTAAATTTGAATTAAAACATAAAAGCAAATAAATTTGGAAAACTATATATTTTATGATGCTGCCAAGTAAAGATTGATAATTTTGAGCCAACACTTTCTATTTGAGAATCAACCAATAAGAAAATGAAACAAGACAAAGAAAAGTGGTAATAAATATTTTTTGTATTGGAACAATGCAGGAAAAGAATTACAAATTATAATAAAAAAGAAGCACAAGGCTGCCATAACTAGAAAAAACTAGTTTAGCTCTGTCATGTACAGCAAACTACAAGGACTAGCTGAAGAAAAAACTAGTTCAACAGCCACATTAGATACAATAGCAAAACAATGGAAAGGCAGATCGGACCGATGAAGCCCTTCACCTATTTTGACACTTAGAAAAGAGATGTTGCCACTGATGATGCAGAGCATGAGGGTTCCCTTAAACAAACACACTTCAAACAAATGACTTTTTCTCACAAACTTCCACTATGCTTTGATGAGAGCAGCAAATAAGGTAATTTTGACATAATTTTTAGAATACAACTCAAACCCACGATCTAAAAACTGATTTGGATACCCATTAAGCCTTTATATAACATATCTCAAAATGGACTAGGTTGTTTTGTACGGAATAGGGCAAAAACAAGACTGTTCCTATGCAAACCCTAAGACTGTTACAAAACTGCTTTCACCAAAAATGACATAACTCACTCAAAACTTAATGAAATCATATGCAACAAAAAAATTTGTAAACTAGAAACCCATATATTATATTCTTCAATATGGGGCCATACCAAGCCTTAACATGTGTGTTTTTGGACTGTATTTTCAGAAAATTAAACTTTACAGACCTACCCTCAATAAAAATACCATAACTTATTCAAATCTCCATGAAAATTGATGTAACAAAAAGAAAAATAAAGTAGATTCACATGCCCACATTTTACAACCATTTTCAAGACCATACCTATCCATATTAGTCCGTACCATGTGAATTACAGTCGCTATTTACAGAAAAACATTGAATTAAACATGCAAAACGAGGTAATTTTATTCCAACTTCTCTCCCACCTTCTCCAACCTTCTCCAACCCTTGTGTTTGTGTTTAAATGACACATTTATGCTATTACATCCATTTCCATCACACAAAACTACTTCCTAACTTCCCAAACCAACTTTACAACTTTTTGACAACTTTTACATTTTTTGTAATTTTTGACTCCAAAACATTACATAATAGATTTAAATGACTCCAAATAATTTCAAATGGTCTTACATGACCTTATTGACATGACTCAAACATAACATAAATCTAATATTTACAAAGTGGCCTCATGGAGGCATAAAGTCTATCAGGTGCTCCTGCACCATACTCCTGGAGAAAAGAAAATTCAAGTCCCATTGAATGTTGGTCTGCTCCTTCTTCCTAGTCTTCCAATTCTTCTACAATTTGTCCTTCTTCCTTGCAACTGTCCCTGAGTCCTTCTTCCTCTTCATTTTCTTATGCCATCTCCTATTCAGCATCCTCTCAGCTTTCAGTTCCAAAATTCCATTTCTTGTGCATATACCTCAGTAGCATTATCATTTATGTCTTCATCATACAATATAGCAGCATATTCACCATTACCACAATTTGCATATACCTCCTTAACAAACAAATCTGCAACATCTTCATTAGCAACCTCCTCTATTGCTGCTATCATAGCATCCTCTTGTTTAGAAATGGTTGTAATGTCCATATCTTCTTGTTCATCTTCCTTTGGTTGTTCATTACCTTTTTCTATCAAAGGCTCTTTTGTCTTCACATCTGATTCTAATGCTTTCATTTGTCTTCTCTTTTGCATCAGCCTCTGTATAGGCCATACAACCTTCTTCTTTATTGTCAAGTGCCAACTTTGCAACTAATGCATCTTCATTTGGAACTCCTGATTTATTCTTTCCATATCTTCTTCCATCTGTTTCGAGACTTGTTTCAATTCTACTACCTCTTAGTCAATTTCTATTTGTTTTGCCTTTTCTTTTTCTTTCTTCATCTCTTTTTCCTCTTTTTTCCTTTCTTGTTTCCTCTTTGATGAACCCTCACCCAGCAAGTACCTCTTCAACAAATCCATCTTTCCTCAAGCAATTCTCTCTTTGCTTCTCCTTGTCTTTGCCTCACCTCGGTCTCTTCTCTTTTCCTCTACCTAGTCTTTTGGCAACCAGGTTCTCTCTTCAACCTGCACAAACACAAACACAAACATCAAACTCTTTTGTCCAAACCTTCTAAGCTCTAATACCAATTTGATGCAGAGCATGAGGGTTCCCTTAAACAAACACATTTCAAACAAATAACTTTTTCTTACAAACTTCCACTATGCTTTGATGAGAGTAGCAAATAAGGTAATTTTGACATAATTTTCAAACTACAACTCAAAACCACAATCTAAAAACTTATTTGGATACCCATTAAGCCCTTATATAACATATCTCAAAATGGGCTAGGGTTGTTTTGTATGGAATAGGGCAAAAATAAGACTGTTCATGTGCAAACCCTAAGACTGTTACATAACTGTTTTCACCAAAAATGACATAACTCACCCAAACCTTAATAAAATCACATGAAAAAAAATAATTGTAAACTAGAAACCCATATATTTACATCCATATATTATATTCTTCAATATGGGGCCGTACCAGGCCGTACCATGCATGTTTTTAGACTTTATTTTCAGAAAATTAAACTTTACAGACCTACCCTCAATAAAAATGCCATAACTTATTCAAATCTCCATGAAACTTGATGCAACAAAAATAAAAATGAAGTATATTCACATGCCCACATTTTCAACCATTTTTAGGACCATAACTATCCATATTAGTCCATACCATATGAATTACAGTCGCTGTTTACAGAAAAACATTGAATTAAACATGCAAAATGAGGTATATTTTATTCCAACTTCTCTCCCACCTTCTCCAACCTTCTCCAACCCTTGTGTTCATGTTTACATAACATATTTATGATATTACATCCATTTCCATCACCCAAAACTACTTCCTAACTTCCCAAACCAACTTTGCAACTTTTTGACAACTTTGACAACTTTTACATTTTTTGCAACTTTTGACTCTAAAAAATTACATAATGGATTTAAATGACTCCAAATGAATTCAAATGGTCTTACATGACCTTATTGACATGACTCAAACATAACATAAAGATAATATTTACAAAGTGGCCTCATGGAGGCATAAAGACCATCAGGTGCTCCTGCACCAACTGAGCATTCCATGAGACATCATTTCTTTTGGCATTCTGTTAACCAGTTCAGGTGCTTTGACTGCAACCTTGGTGCATTCCATATTCTCCTTCACACAAGCCATTGAGGTGTTACATGTGTATTCAAACAACCCTAAACCACTGTGAACAATATCTGAATAACAACCTGAGAATGCTACTTAGAGGTCCCTATAGCAGTGACCCTACAACAACAAGAAAACACACCATTCCCTATAACCTTCCATAACATGGTCCCAGATAGCTGAAGCAAAAGCGGTACTTGAAATAGTGAAATCCAGCCAGTCAACAACATGCTGAAGATGACATGGAAATGTTTTTGGTTTCGTACAATTGCAGTAAAATATGAATTTATTTAAAACAATGTTTTCATGATATTTTATTCATTACCTCAAGAAATTATAAAATAGAACATTACACAAAATCTCTACTCTTGGAATCAATCTCTTCCCTTTTTCACATAGCAATATCGCATTTGCCTGTTTAGACTATTAAATTTCAGAAAATGAGCTAAACAACAGACATTCAAATGACCTCTTGCATAGATAGGATATGAAGTTCACTACTGTCTTATTGTAGCCAGAGGTGTAGCACGTACACTACATATCAAAACATATAGAAGAAGCTTATGATGTAGAAGCTACTGTTCTGGTATCAACAAAGTTCATAATTTGTTATCCTGATTGTGGTGTTTATAATGTTGCAGGGTGCATTTTCCCATTTTCATCAGAAGGTTTTGCTCCAATCCAAAGTTCCATTACACAATGCATCATTAGTAGTAGCTCAAGGAATTTTCAACAACTTTTTTAATTTCACCACAAGTTTCCAATCATCATTGGACAAATCATCCTGAAAAAATAAGAAGAATATTCTATTTTAGATATTAAAAAGTTGTTTTATCAGCCAAAAATGAAAAGCACAAATGTTCAATTAGTATAAAATGCATAATAGTAAATACACTATAAAATTACGTAATATGGATATCAAATAGCCTTACCCTGTAGTTTTCTTTCAATATATCTATGGATCTTCTGGTGAGATGACTCACAAATTCATCCTCCATTTCAAAATGCCTACCAAACATTTTTGTGCTTCATTAGCGTTGCTCGCAACAATCTGTAAAGTTCGTATGATAATTCATTAACAAAAACATTTCAAAAAATAGCATCCAAAATCATATAAAACTATTAACAACAAAGACATCTTCTCAAAATACCTTCATGGCCACTTTTTCACCCTTCTTAGCCATTTCAACAGCTTTATGATTGATCTCAATTGAGGCTATTTTGCCAATATCTATGAAATCTTTTGTGGGAACACATAATGGCTTGCCAATTTATAGATGTAATCACCACATATGGCTTTATACAAACCAAAAATGATACAACAATCTTTTACAGGCATAAGTCATAACGCCAAAAAGACTAGGTTTAGATATTGACCCTTGCAATGCCTTCAAGAATATCAACACCAACAACTATAGGATCCTTCTTGTTAAAAATACAATTTGGTAAAATGCTCAGTACACAGGGGAAAACAACATCTTCTACAACCTCCTTTTTCCTTTCTTCCTTAAGATTGTCCATATATGCTTTAAACTGGTCAAACAGATGATAAATAATGTCCGCTGGGTAAAAGTACAAAGTGGTGTCACACTTTGAGCTAAAATAATAATTTCGATCGAGTAGGTTTAGGTTGAGTACGAGTCAGCCGAGTGGCATTTGACCGAATCAACTTGGCACCGACGTGGCGTATATTTGGCGCCAATGTGGCTTAATTTATTCGGTCGAGTTGTTATGGGCCGAGTCCCTTTCGATCGAATCAATTAAATAAATAAATTAAAAAAAAACATAGCTGTAGCGATTAATTGTTGCATTTTCGGCCGAGTTCGTTGTGTTTAGATGCTACTCTATTGAATACCCAGCCTACATAGCTCGCATAAGACTTCATTTTCCTCTCATAATACACCGTTATATATTTCATTTTCTGTGCTGTGTTTTTCATTTATTTTCATCATGTGCATTTTTTTATTTTCATCATGCAGTTTTTATTATTTGTCAAAATATAATGTAAATTTGAATGTTATACATGTTAAGTGCTTTTATTGTTTTTGTGAAGCATTGTGTCTGTGCTTGTGAACAAATTTGATATTTTAATTAAATTTTTTTAAAACCCTAGTCGGGCCATGATTAGGGCACAGATTTTTTCACAGTCAAACACTCTTTATAATGGAATGGAAATTTATTTAAAACCCTAGCTGGCCATGATTAGGGTAGAGTTTTCTTCACACTAAAACACTATTTAAAATTAGGCCTGTCAAATCTAATGGAAGACTATTTGGGTTGTATTCTTTTAATGGAAAATGCAAGCCGTCAATTCTCTAGTGTGTTATGATTCTGCTTCTAGTGACACAGACATTCGGTGGGGACAAACATTACAGTGGGGTGTATTAGTGGGTCACCTTGGTTGAGTTCTTTAGAGACGTTGAAAGAAATCCCCTAACATACACTATGCTACTTTTCCAAGAGGTGGAAAATTCCTAGGACAACATTGGGTCATACCCATTTATGGCTTCTATGAATGTAGTGAGGCCCCCTCTTCTCAATAAATTCCAAACAATAACATTATTGCAAACACTTTGACAGGTAGACATCTCTATCCTCATCAACTCACCCCCATAATTCTAGCTCTGTTGACTGACCTGTATGGTAGTTCAAGGGTCAAACTAGTGCAAATGTCAAGAGTCTTCGCCACGACCCAATGCATGGATGTTTGATTTCAACTAGGCTCGATCTTTTCATAATTGTTCTTTGGTCATCCTTCATGTTGAAGTGCATTGTCATTATGCTTTCTATACTTTCTCTTAAAATCATTTATGTGACAGACTCTCCCAACTTGAGGTATGACAGCATGGGGTTAGATATTTTCTTGCTTCATTTTTAATACTTTGTTTGGTGTTTTGGGGTATAGTATGAACCCCATTGCATGTAACCTCTTATATTGCCTCCTAAGTTAACAGATAGTGTATGTTAGGGGATTTCTTTCAATGTCTCCTAGACACCTTGTTGATTTGACCAAGTAAGCATATATGTAATCCTATTTATACAGCTATACAACTTTCAAAGGCATATATATCTAGTCTTACCCTGTCCATACCCTGTTCTAAAGTCCCCATTTGGACACAGGCTAGGAGAACGCTACCAAAGGTTGTAGAATCTTGTTTTACACCACCAGTTACATTTTCTTCAAAGTTTCTGTTGTATTTTCTTCAAAGTTTCTGCTACAACTTTCGAGTGCTTTAAATTCTTCCAATTACCTTAAATCCAAAGGCATCTTATTGAGGTTGCACCACATGATCACAAACAACTCCATGTGAGAGGCAAAGGAAATGTCAATGAGAACTCTCTAAATAGTCATTCTAGATTTGGAGTTAATACTTTTAATTACAAATATACATGAGAAGTATGTGAAGGCTTATGTGGGTACCATAGTCGTCAAATTTGCATAAGTATCACTTTATAAGATTTAACAAAATGATATCATTAAACGATTTATCATACATTAAACAATTTGAAAATTATCCTATATAGTTATCATACATTAAATAAAAAACAAATTGATATCATAACTTAAACAATTTGTTTTGTTTGCAGTCTAAACTGTTTGTATTAAAAATCCAAGATAATCAAGGAGAGTAGATAAATGCTTACAAAACAAAGGCATGAATAGAGTCTAAATCAAAGAATCGGTTATCCTAATCCAAAAAGGATGTCATGTTTATTCACTCTGGCTGCTAAAACATATAATAAATTACTGAAAATTTTTACAATTATCTTACTGATGAGCACTGATGATATGGGGACCTAAATTGTTCCAACTGCCTTAAGCCCACTACTCCAAAATTCTTTTCCTGACTCAGTATTCAAGATTTGTGACTTTGGCATTGCTAGATCAACTTAAGCATTGTTGTTATTCACCATTGAAGAGGATTCGGCTAGTGTTTATGAAAGGAATTAGTTCAGACTGGTTGTATATTGTATTATTTGATGTGGAGAATGTAGGAGGCACTAGCTGTAATGGGTTTTCTTGGTCAGCCCAAATTGTTGCACTACTTAACTTTGAGGTTGTTCTACCTTCATTTGAAGTCCATCCATGGAGCATGGAGATGCAAAATCAGAAATGCTGGATCCACTATACTCATCATGGTTTATATTGTATTTTCTTGAATTTGTTCTTTTATCACTCTAATTTAAAGAGACATAAACTTAAAACTATTTCTGAACTATCACTTTATTTTAACTTCTTTAATCTATAATGGTATTTAATTTTATTTTATTTACATACAAGATGACATAAACTTGAAATTGTTCTTTTATCACTCTGCTTTAAAGAGACATAAACTTGAAACTATTTCTTCTATCACTTTATGATTGCAGTATCTATTGTGTGCAACTTCATGAACTGGCATTTATGTATTTGTTCTTATTCCAATATAAAAAAAGAAACTTCTTTAATCTAGATCAAATCTTATAACATCCATCTATGCATTCCAAATGGGATTATAGGTATGATTCTATCTTTTAGACATAATTGTGTATGTAGTTGTGTCCTCCCAATTTAAATGAATTTCTAGCTATCTTTCCAAGCTAACCTTTTTAGAAATTCATATTGTTTTTTATTGATTTCCATGCTTAATATTTTGATTTGAACACCTATGATTCTAAATTTAAGGAAATCCCTAGGACATTACAAGGGGGATTATTCAAGGGAGATTAAGTAAAAAGATCAAACATTATCAAAATGAGAGCAAATTAGAGCATATGGGATTGTGTTAAAAATGCTACACTTATGCATTCTTCATCATCTCTCTGTATGGGAGACTAAGTAAAAAGATCAAACATAATCAAAGTGAATTTTAAGCAAATTAGAGCATATTGCATTGTATTAGGCTAAAAATGCTACATTTATGCATTCTTCTTCATCTCTCTTTGTGTCTTCAATCCTATGGAACTAAAAAGGTGTTTGACATGGATCTAAGAAGGTTTCATGCTTCAATCCTTTCACAACAAAGCCCTTAAAGCACCTCACTAGACTACATTTTTCTTACAATTTATATAAACTACTTAAGGTGACTAATTATTAAACTAGACATAGATAGGAGACAACATCATACGGTTCACAAGTATCCACAAACTAAATTGTAGGTGCAATTTACTTTTGAGTTGTCCCCAAGTCACAAGGATGAAGCCTTACAATTTGACAAGTGTAAGTATAATTCCAAATTTCAATCTATGAAATGTCAATGAACATAATTGTTGGTAACTTCAATTCTCTTTATTTGATAATACATTAGATTTCTTCCATTATAGTTATGAAAACCATTATATACTTATGAAAAGTTGAATCTTGTAAATTGTCCAAGCTTATCTTTGAATCTTTTTCCTTTGCTTGCAAATCTAAACTTTGTGTTTATTTAGATGATTTACATGTTGCAATTTTATTTTTGTATGCTTAAAAGAAAAATGCTTGTACATATTTAATTTTTTTGTTTTAATTAAATGCAGATCTCTCTACATAGTTTTATCTAGATATGGTTGATGATCAAGGATCTCATCATTCCACGCAGTCTCAGTGCGAAGCTGAGGCTAGGAATAATTTTTATAATCATAGAATTTCTAGATTAGATAATGCTTTGAAATGTTTGGACCAAACTATACAAAACCCCCAAATTTTGGCTAATAGAGATATATTAGTTAATATTTGGTGCGAGATTAGACATATGATTGAGACAATAAAATCATACAATCCATATGATGATATTAGCACTAAGGAGTTTTATAGGTCCCTTGTTAGGACTGTTACTGGCACTAAGAACATCAAAATTATTTTTGATAGAGTTTCATTACATAATGTGCATACTATGTTCCCTTTTTATACTGGGAAAGACAAAGTTAGAGGTTATACTGTTACCAGGTGTACAGATCCACTAGTTGGTCCATTTATATATCCCAGATTTTTGGTAGCCAATCATAGATGCCCTCATAATGACGAGTTGCCACTATATTTTTGCAAACAATTATACGCTGAGTTCCATTTGGGATTATATGTGGATTACACATCTATGCCCGCACATGCTGGACAGGGCAAAGGGAGGTTTGCTGATAAACCTAAATTTAGACGTCCAAATTTGCCACCGCCCGAAAACAAGAGGGCATTAGTTGGTCCAAACCTTTTGGTTCTACCAAAATGTTTGGGATTAGCAGCAGCAGGAGATGCAGCAATCGCACCAACTAGATCCAGGCTTTTTGACAGGATGACCACGATTGCTACTCAAGTTGATTAGATGTCATCTGATCATGTAGGGAGATACTTACTACGTCCACAGATTTGCCTTCCTCCCACTGAGGCTACATCTGTGAATTATGACCTCTACATTCTTGCAGATCTACCATCCCCATCAGATTGACCCATATGAGTGACACCATTGTACGTAATGTTGCTTCAGCTTCCATTCTTGATTTACTATCAGCATACTAGTTTATCAGCGATGAGTATGGTATTCCTTTGGATGCTGTATCGACTCATATTAGATGACATACTGGTAGATAATCGGGTCAAGGTGAGGCAACTTCAGAGGACCAGAATATTCCAGATCAGCCTACAACCCCCACACAGCATCAGGTTGCACCTAATGTACATGGCAAATATGGCACACTTCTCTTTGGCACTGGTCCTTTTCCTTCAAATATAGGTGTTCCTGATGTTACCATTCATTCATCTGAGATTAGTGGGATTGGTAGAGTGTTCTAGGATGTGCAGGTACTTGAATAATTTCTATATTTTACATTCTTCAAATTCACATGTGTATATATTAAATAAACTTGACTTAAAAGTAGTTCTCACTATTCATTGAAATCTTGTATTTGAAAATTTATAGCAACAAGGGGATAATTTGTCGCGCTTCAAAGATTTCGAGCATGCAGAGGATCTCGTGCATGATACATTTGAGATACATTTATAATATATATAAATTACTTGATAAATTCACACATGTTGAAAGTACAAAATTTTAAGATGATTTTACATATATATACACATGTACATTAAATTAAATTGTGTACTTTCTTGTGCAGGGAGATGCATCAGGACAGGGATCGGGTTCTGGAGAGAGATCAAGACATGGATCCACACATGGATCAGGATCCAGAGAGAGATCGAGACATAGATCCACACATGGATCAGGTTCCAGAGAGAGATTGAGACATGGATCCACACATGGATCAGAAGATTGATCTATCTTATTATGTTTGACATTATGGTTTGACATTTGACATTATGGTTTGACATTTTATATTATGGTTTGACATTTGACATTATGGTTTGACATTTTATATTATGTTTTGACATTTTATATTATGGTTTGAACATTATATACATTTTATATTATATACATTGAACATTTTGGCAATGTGGTAACATTCAATTCTATAGGTACTTAGTCCCTCAAGGATTTTCATTTCAAATTGGTTGTATACAAGTCCTCTTTAAACAACCTTTTTTTAATTTTTTCTCATATCAAGACATTATCCTTGAATTGTATTATATTTAAAAATACAAAGGATAGTTTGAATGAAAGTATGCAATAATAGGCTCTACTACAACAAGATCTAATTGGTGCAATTTGGAAGCAAATAGGGAATCACTACTCTAATTAGACATCACTACATTAGGATTTGAATAAATAATAAATGATTCATGAGCAAATCATAAATGATTCTTGTTTAATCCTTGCATGCCAAGAAATACATTAGATTTAAATAAATAATTGGAAAAGATAAAATTATTGTTCTAAAAGTAGTTAACAAATCTCTTTCTCAATAATTGTTATGTGCTTTGTGATTCCAATTCATGTCTTTTGCAAATTTGGTTCATGTTTGTGGCTCATAGCTAGACTTGTAAGACATTCATTGTATTCTTGATCATAGGGATTCAAATATCACTAGAAATAGGATGTAAAGTTAAATGTTTTGTTTATGTTTCAAGAGGTCTTATTTATCCCTTATATCACATTTGTTGACATTGATGTGGTTGTAATTGGTTAGCAAATTATGATTTAAGTTTACAAGTAGACCTATATGAGTTTGATGTGTCTTTGTTTCTTTACACTATTATGTGAACCATATGAAGCTACTGGGAAAATGATTTAATGCATGTGAATACATGGGAATGAAATTTTAAATCTACTGTACACAGATTGGACAAAGTTAGGTCAAACCTTTTGAAACTACAGGGACAATGATTTAATGCATGAATAAAAAAAGAGTAAATTTAATTTATTATCACTCAAAAACTAATACTTAAATATTATTAACTAAGATTTATTTCTACTTGATTAGATTTGTGAAGCAAAAGTGAAATTATACTTGGATTAAAAAGAAAGAGAATTTTAGTAAGATGCTAAATTGCATTTTCATTCTAGAAAGGAAATTATACAAGTTTGAAGATTGAAACGATTGGATTGCATTTATTTTAGAAATAACAGATTGTGTCTGGATAGTAAATTTTTGTCATGTACATAGTTATTTTCAAATTTCCTAAGAATCTTTAGGTAGGATCACATCATTAGAATATTATACAAAACATTTCATTTGGATTTAATAATAAATGTAGATTCTTATTTGTGAAATAGGTGATATGCACTCATTTGAGTTTGATCTTTCCTACTCAATAAGAAACCATTGAATAAACTAGTTATTTATAAAGTCCATGTAACAATTAGAAATTCAAATTGATATTATATGATCATAGAAAAATAATTAGACGAACTCGAAATCTTCATTGAAACTTTTCTTTTTTCATCTAGATTGTAATCTAGAAAAATATATAGGGATTTCTTGAGAAATAAGAAATATAGAAGAAACTAAATTGGCCTTATCTATCCTAAAGAGAAGAGGTTTGACCAGAACTTTGACTGGCCATAACTTTCTCATTTGGCCGAATTTCAGGGTGATGCAAAAGGCAAACCTGCCTAGAATTTCAAGCTCTTTCACATGGTAAGCTTTTTGAGGACAGATTCAAACTTTAGAATTTGGCTCAGATTTCAAGATCACAAATATACTTGACATTAGGCATATGCATACCGACTGATGCTGCTTTTACCATTACCGCCCAAAGCACAGAAGCAAGGGAACAAGCCAGCAAAGTTGGGTCCTTGTTTTGCTAAAGCAAAATGGGGCATGTTGTGTAACCACACAACAACTTGCCACCAAAGAAAACAACAGAATTTAAATAATTCAAAAAGGTGAGGATAAGTTAAAACATAATGTTCCAACTCTTATTAAGCATGAGCATCCTAATCCTTTCTAACTGGTATCATGTTTATCAATATAACAATGAATTGATAAGGGATCAAGTGTGTGCACGTGATGCATATACTCATCTTGAAAGTGAGTTGAATAAACCAGTGACTGGTGTTAGGCTACATAGTTTGGTTCATCCCTCATAGCCAACCGGATAGAGCCTTGCTGCCAGCAGGCATCCATAGCCCCCGCAAGGTTATCGTTGCAATTCCCCTAAGTAGAGCCCCACTGCCAGCAAGCGTCTATAGCCTCGGTAGAGTTACTTAGATGACTTAATCTAGATTTTTAGAAAATCCATTTTATTATTTTATTTATTTTATATTTAGAATTATATTTCATAAGATATAACAGTTGTAGCTTCATGATGCAAGGAGTGGTCACTTGCTGAAATTAAGCTGAGAATTGCTATGGTAGCAAGGGCAACCTTTAGATTTTTCACTTAACACCTACACTGATATGTTCAACAAACCCAAGGCTGTTAGGTGTGTCATTGTGAGGGCCACCTTGACTCAAGAAAAGTAGTACTGATGAAAATGATACCACAGACCTGATCAAGAGTACCTATACTAATATGAGTTACAACCTATATAAAAACTTATATCCAACTTTTGAATTCTAACAATTTCTGCAGTGTTCTTAAGTAACAAGGTGCACCAGTTTTGCCCAACAAAAATAAAGGCTCAATAATGCAAAAAACACAAAAGCAAAGACACAAAGCAAACTGTACAAATAGCTAACTACCAAAACTATATACACACCACTACTAGGCAAACAAAAACTAGAAAAAGACCCAAAAACACATGTATTTGCATACTTCTTTTGATTGTGTAGGAGCATCAGCAAATTTATCTTTATATTCTGAAAAATATTCTGATATTCTGAATTCACTGTACTCAACAGAATAACTCTTGATGATCAGCAACTGAGGAAGCTCATCATGTTCATGATTAATCCATATGCATGTCATATCTCTCAAATTTCCATAATCAAAATAATAATCAACATCATTTACTGTGGAAAGGAAAAACACAACCTGGTGTATATCTGGTTCTACAGTTGGACATGCCTGTTTATTGACAACTGATCTTCCATCTGACTCTATATTTTCGTTGCTCAGCTCAATATCTGGTCTCACTTCAAATTGAAGGATGTATGACTCTTGATGTATTAATTCTTCATCTTTATCCATATTTATTCCTTCATTCTGGATGTTTGGTTTATCCTCCAGTTCAAGAAACTTCTCAATGTTTTCTTTAATTTCCTGCACATCAGGACATAAATGAGTATCTTTATCATCATAACCTAATATACCAAAAATTATCATTTCTAAATCATTTGACTGTAAAGGTGAATTAACATTTGACTGATAGGAATGCTTACCTATTTCATTTTCAAAATAATATTGGACTGTCATCTAATCATGCATAACAACTCCAAAGCCTTCTGCATCTTCAATTTTTAGGAATTGTTCATCAATTAATTCACATCCACCATCCAGTATAGTGTTTGGTTCCATTAACCTACACTCCTCTTTTGAAGAACTCTCATCGATATCACCATAAAATGACTCAAGGAAAGATGTTTCACTATCTTTAACCTCTAAGACCGGTCCAACTATTGTATTTTCTCGAATCTTCTTCAACATGACCAAGCAAGGGTAACAATCTCTTTCTGAATGCTCTTCATCATGTAATCTGCACCAACTTTCAATCAGGACATCATCAGTGGATAAACCTAATATTTGACTACATTGTATATTTCTAGACAAGTATAATTCAAAATCTTTAAAGCGGTCCACTTCAGTGTTTGAACAACTAATAACTTCTGGTGTTGCATTTGCTTGTTGCTCCAGAATCTCTTCATTTTCCTACCAGACTTCAGCCCTGAACACATCTAGGAAAAATATTAATCCTTTCAAATATAAATCCAACCTTGTAAGGAAAGTTAAACAATTAATTTCACTGTGTTCCACAGTTTGGTGTATCCTGCAGCAAGTAGATAAACCAAAGTTAGATAAACTTTGAGGATAAAGCTGCCTATTCAAAGCTTCCTAAAATAAAGGAATGTTAACATGAAAATTATCATCATGTGCATCCATTGAAATGAGACTCTATTTTTCCAATTTTTTTTTTAGGATTTCTGAAATTTAATGAGATCTATCATATCTCAGAATAAAACTTGAAAAGCCCAGGAAATCAAACTAATCCTTGAAGCTTTGAGCTAGATCTTTGCAAAGATGCAACCAAAACATCTCAGACAAGAGATATTTGTAGACATTAAGCTCAAATGATGAAATATTTATGTAATATTTGTAGAAATCCAGAAATTCCTTGTTCAAGCCCTCCTTCTAGCACCAATTTATGTTGATGATGATTTGTCATTCACAAACATAGAATAAAAGTTACACAACAACCTTTACTCATCTTGAAAGATACGATGAATTCAAAGAATACATGATCCCAAGTCTCTGTTGATTAGTTCATAATCTACTGACGTTACTCAGTGGTTGATGTGTGTTGCTATTAATCATTCAGGGGCCTTACGTTCTTCAGTAATTTCTGCAAAGTTGATCACTATTTCTCCAGATATCTTGTCCTTTATAGCTGCTCTGCATAAATCTCCAACGATTCTACCTCGGCACTATGAATTCACTCAAATAATGTGCCTATAGGCTGATATTAGCATGATTTCTACCAGTATTTATGATTCTTTGCATGATATTTTCAATATTACATGCATTTAGCTCCAAATATGCTAAGGATTTTCTATTACCTATGGGATGTCAGCATATTTTTCTGTTCTGCTTATTATTTATCATGATTTGTAGTTATGGAAGTGAATTTATGAAATTAAAATGAGAAAAAGAGTTAAAGAATGAGATTCCCAAAACTACTTGACTGAGATCATTGATCAACATACAGGTTCCCATACATGAAATGAAGAGAAGAAAACTAGAATCATACTTCACCAGGACATTCCACAAATTTGCATGATCCAGTGCAAATCTTCAAAGGAAAAGTTGACAACAACATGCAATGAAATGAAAGCGCTTCTATTTGAACACAGCATTCACCAGTACATATCCAAGAATCAACTTGAAGATTACGTAAAATTTACAATCAGGATGTAATCTGAAGCTTCATCTCCATTCAGTATGCTTAAGAACAGGTACATTTACAGTGATCTGAAAAAAGAACCTTGACATTTCAACAATTCAGTCCTCATTAGTCTCAGCAATTCGATCTCCTATATTAAATTGGCTTGGTCTGATTTTAATGATTGACCTCCCTCATTTATGACAAGTTCTAGCCTTTATATAGGACAAAAGCCAGAAAACGGTTACAATGATCTAATGATTAGGATCCTCTCAAAACAACCAATGGTCCAGATGAACAGCACGTGCCTTGCCAGGTTGGCAAATGTATAGCTGGCATAGAATATTCCAGCATTTTTTATCAGGTCCAATATCCATCTGGCGCACAATGCATTTGACAATATCCTCCTCCGCTCAGGCTCATGCTACTTTTGTGTGCAACTTTGCAACTTTCAGCTACCGTTCCAACATCCTACAATAAACAGATGAGAATTAAGTATCATCATTTAATACATCAGCAGGAAGATAAAAATTTACTTTAAAATCAGGCTGAATGTGCAAACACAGGTAATCGGGTTCCAAATCCGTGAAAATCACGCATTTAAATGCATATACAGCATTAAAACAGTCGGGTCAACCATCGTTGACCAATATCATGCTATCAAGCTCCAGAAATAGCTTCAAAAATCCATCGCTTTATTTTCCCGCCTTTTCCTTTTGTATATCGGGCTCTGAATTCCATGTATACATCAGGTTATATCATGATCATGCAAGCACAAAAACATACAAGGAATTAACCACTTTTGAATTTCCTTCGAATCCGCGCCTTGTAGCTTATCGGGTTGCATATCGGGTTATACCTTAAGATATACAAGCGATAAAACATACAACAAACCTTCAATATTTAACTTTCACTTCGCGTCCACCGGTTTGTATATCCTGCACATACAAAGATTCTTGTATGTACACTTCGGACTCCAACTGCATTATAAACTGCAGTTTATTCACTTTTGATTCCAACATGTATAATGTAACGTATATCGGGTTATGTATCTTGATCATACAAGCGTCCCGGGCATACAAGCAATTTGTTGTTTTTAATACCTTTTCGAATCCGACTTGCATATAGGTAAATGTATGTATACCGTAATGCATATACAACACAAGACATATGCAACGATTTAACTCTCTTTAATAAATCTTCGGGTCCGCCACTTGTATATGGGTAATGTATCTTCGTTTGTATGTCTCAAATATACAAAGCACAAAAACATACAACAAACCTTCAATCTTTAATAAACTCTTGGATCCCACGGCTTGTGCATGGGCGATGTTTCCTGCAATATACGCTAAGTCCCGATGCATACATTATATTATATTTAATTTTCTCCCAATTCCGCGTTGTATGTAACGTAATGCATGCCCCCCGATACATATATACAAAGCAACAGATATACAGCGATTATGTCTCATTTCATAAACATTTCAGGTCTGGCGATTGTATAAAGTGTTGTATATCCCGATTGTATGTTTCACCCTTGACGCACATAAAAGCCTAACATACAAACAACGGATTCGACCATTTATTCATTTCAACTTTAACTCTTTTCGGGTCCAACTTGTATGTAAAATGTTAATATCTAGGATATTAACAAACATGACCCTTCTCATCGAATGGGATGATGATGATGACATCATCATCATATCCAGACTTCATTAAAATGTGAAAGATGACGTCACCATCATATTGGTAAGATCAGGGGATATTGAAAATATAAGGTCACATTTTAAGATCGAGTGATATTTTAAAGGTGACCCCCCGCGACTAAAGTGACCCCCCTTCGAAAGATCATGATGACATCACCGTCATATTAGTACTGGGGTGATATTTGTAATACGAGGTGATATTTAAAATATGACCCCCCTCATGGAAAATCAGGTTTGACCAGAACTTTGACTGGCCATAACTTTCTCATTTGGCTGAATTTCAGGGTGATGCAAAAGGCAAACCTGCCTAGAATTTCAAGCTCTTTCACATGGTAAGCTTTTTGAGGATAGATTCAAACTTTGAAATTTGGCTCAGATTTCAAGATCACAAATATACCTGACATTAGGCATATGCATACCGACTGATGCTGCTTTTACCATTACCATCCAGAGCACAGAAGCAAGGGAACAAGCCAGCAAAGTTGGGTCCCTATTTTGCTAAGGCAAAATGGGGTGTGTTGTGTAACCACACAACACTATCCTTTGCCTAATTGTAAGCTATTTAACTAAATTGGTCTTGAGATTCGCATTCCCTACCCTCAAGAACTAAGCTTACACCATAGAGTCATTAGAAAATAGCTTAGATCACCAACATGTTGATTTAACAAACAACTTGGTGAACACATAAATGACTACACACATGCATCATACTCAATCATGTAGAATTTTTGAACCTATAAATAAGTTTGTTAGGCCTTAAAAACTAAACTTTATCATAACATTCAAAAAAAACTCAAAGCTACATTAAGATAAAAGAAGATAGCCAATAACTTTATCATGACATCCATGACATCTAGAATTTACGAGCCATAAAGGATAGCCTCTAATTTCATTGAACCACAATATCTTAGGATGACCTGAATATCAGGTAAGATCTAAACACCAAAATGTAGGAAAAAGAAACATGTGGGCTGCAATTAATTGATGACTTTAATGATTAAGAAAAAAGTAATGTATCACCACGTTGAATGAAATTATTTGAATTCAACATAAAATAAATTGTCATAGAAAATATATACATGTACAAAAATAGCTTAAAGTTCTTTGTACATATAATTTGGATCCTCTCTATCTTTTATTATCTCTAAAATCTTTTCATGATCTTCAATAGGCAACCACCACCTTTGTTTGGCACGTCCTCTCTTTGGTAAAGTTTCAAGATTTATTCGTGTTGCTATAACTAACTGACTATAATGTAGAACCTTTTGTCTTGGCATATAATCAATAAATATAATACCATTTGTATCTATCTTTGTTTGTTGATAGTATGTGCCTTCAACAACCACTAGTCCAGTTGGATACTCTTATCCATCACCATCCGTCATTGATCCTAACAATTTGCATTTTGGTTGCGTACATCTTAGTAGATAGTAATCTACACCTGTTGTATTGTCAGGATCTACAAGAACAGCAAAAATATCTCCTGTACACACCATGTAGTAAACCATGCTCAACTTAAGTAGAATATATTATAAATCAAATGTACAAGTTAAAATTCAATTTAAAAATTTAAAATTTACCTGTAACAACTCAATCTGATACACATTCGTAATCAGCTAAATATAAAGGATCAGAGACATTTACAATGTCATTATCTTCAAAAGGGTCCGACGTGGCCACTAATTGTTTTATTTCCCATTCTGAAACATACCCATCTCTAATATTCTTACATTGTAGAGTATTTGCATTGTTCTCAATGTAGTCAGCACAAAAATATGATTTTTCTCTCACTTGAATTACAGGAGGCCTGCTATGTCCTACTGTCATGATTTGATGCGTACTTTTAATACCACTAATTGTTTGACAATTAGTAAGAGTTGATCGATCAATATCTCTTTAAATTTCAATCATCAAATTAAAAAGTGTATAAAATTGAAAATTCAATTCATGTACACATTGAAATTCAAAACAAAATATTTATGTACCTTTAACTTCCCAAAAATAGTGTGTGTTGTATATTGAGTCACGGACGACAAAATAACTTTTGCACCATTCAACAATTTCATTTGCATTCCTTATGGCATTACCTACAAGTTCAAGTTGGTGAAATGTCAGGTTAAGAGGTTTTCTAGTTGAAAGGAAAAGACAATCTCAAAAAATATAATTAGATTTTTTTAAAATCCAACAGGAGAAATATTGAAAATCTGCAACATTGGATATATATCAAAACCATTAAATTGCATAATGGCTTAAGCTTCCACTTCTCAACACATGCAATATATTGAGATCTACACTTTTTTCTTAACAGGTTTAAATTTATTTAAAATATATTTAAAAATTTAAATTTGTATTCCATATTGTATTACCTGCAAGTTCATGTTGTCGAAGTGCATGCTTCACACATGCTTCAGCTCCATCATGCTCTCCTTTTCCATGTCCACTCTCATAAAAATTCCACAAAAATTGTATGTTCCGTTTAATATGTTGTTGGCTTAACCAATTAAAATCTTTTGCAAACTTAAATTGCCCTGTGAAGTTACAAACAATTTCAAATTTAAAACCAAAATATTTTTAAAAAAACTATATACATATAGGTACAACATATTTAAGTAACTGAACAATTCAAGTCTAAAAGTTAATTACAAAAATAAATATAATATAATTTAAAAAATAAATAAATCAACACTTACCAGCACATCCATCAAACCATATCCAATGTTGTGAAGCATCTATTTGACGTCGTCTTAGGTCTTCAAAAAATATTGCAAAATAATGGGCTACATAGCTTCTATCATGACATGTATCATCACAGATATAAAAGTGAACCTCTTTGATGATAATTCGTTCATCTTTGCTACTTTGTACACCATCCACATGTTCTTCAGCATGCCTATAACAAACTTGTACAAATATTGCAACTTGCTCTAAATGATAATATTGACTTTAAATCTCACTTTGAGGCTAAATGTATAGTTCTCAGAGAAATCAACAATAGACAGGATACAACCTAGTGGAAAACAATTCTTTGAGTCACGAAATTGCTTAGCTTGCCATCTAGCACTATGACAATGTTCAATATGTGGATATATGATATTGCAATTTTTTTTCATAAACTCATTGCTTGACAATTCACTCTCTTTGAGAACAATTTTTCTGCTCTCAACTCTTGACTTTGTTGAGTACTTCTCATATTCAAATCTCTTCCACATAACTTGCATCGAATGATCAATATTGTCAACCTATACAAGATTCTTCAAATTTCCACAATCATTACATATATTTTTTATACAGTGCACTTTGAATTCATCTGAATCTTTTGATTTTTCACATAGAAGAGTTTTCACAAATTGTGTTGTACTTCCAGGGATGACTATATTTGGATTAATTACTGCCATAGCTTTTTTATATGACTGTAGGTGTAAATAAAATTTGACATGATTTTGACAACAACAAGTCTCATGTACCTTATTTATACGTATAAAACTTGGTTGTAGTCTCTCAAACATCCTTTAACAAATCTTCACATCTGAAAATTCTTGCTTGAATGCTTAAAAAAGTTCACTTTATGTTGTATCTATAAAATGTTTTGGATGTGAAATTTTTGTACCATCTTCAACTTTTATCTGTATAGTGTCCCTTCTATTGGAAGAAACACGAGAGTGGCTGGTCCAATATTCAATCACCTATTCCTTTACATCTTCTGAGATTCTATCTTTTCGGGGAACCCTGCAAATATTTACCCAATTATTCTCAACATTTCCATCCAATCTATTTCTCCTTGCAATATATCTTTGAACAGTTCTCCTAGAAACATTGAGTAATTGAGAAATTGCTTGAACTTGTCTTCTATTTGATAATTTCTTACTAGAAATTACAGTCATCAATGCTCTACGCGCAACACTTAAATCAACAGCTCGACTCTTGCTTTCAATAGAATTCAATGCTTCTTGTAGGTTTTCAACTATTGCTTGTTTTAATGAACCTGATGACTTTTTCTTATTATCAACCCCTAACAACTCCAAAATAGGGGTCATCTCTTTCTTCCTAAATAACTTTGCAAATAACTGTGCTCTTCCAATTATAGACTTATTTTCAAAAAATTCTTCCCATATTTTTTTAGAGTGTAATTTTACTGTGCTTTCAGGTACCATATCTTCAGATGAAATATTTTTAAAAGAGAATCCTCATCCATCTCCATCAGGTTTTCCATACCAAGGAAAAAATTTCTATCACCACCTTCAATTTGTTCTAGTATCTGTACTCCTTGGTCATCAACAATTTCCATGGGTTGTTCTTGAGTAGATGTTCCTTCATCGACATTTGTAGTATCTCTTCTTCGATCATATAACCTTTTTCTTGTGTTTTTATTGCCCATCACAAATTGATCAAATTTGAATTCATCTGCATGCAAAAATAACACATGGACAAATACTTTAACCTTTATTTTTTGAAGATCTAGGTCTACATTCAATAAATCAATGATTTAATCAATTACACGTTTTAGAGCATGGTACCTGAGAATACAACTCTACCCTTGTTGAAATCAGTGGTTTTTTTCTCCAAATTTCTATAATTTAATAATTTAAAAAAAAACCAAAAAAATAAAAAAAAAGCCAAAAAAGCTAAAAAAGGCATTAAAAAAACACTTTCAGATCATTGTGTTTTTTAATATGATTCTGCCCTTGTTGAAATCAGTGTTTCTTTTTTCTCCAAATTTCTATAATTTATTAATTTAAAAAAGCTAAAAAAAGCCAAAAAAGACATTAAACAAACACTTTCACATCATTGTGTTTTTCAATATGACTCTTCCCTTCGAAATTTTTTTTTTTTAATTTATTGTAATTCAATAATTAAAAAAAAATTAAAAAGCCACAAATTCTTTTTTTTTAAAGCAAAGGAGTAGATTCAACCGAATGGGATTCGGTCGAATCCTATTAGATAGAATCCCATTAAGTCGAATATGTCTATGTGGCATCCTATTAGACAACCAAGTCACCATTTTCTTAAATTTTCTCAAACTTCCAACTTCTGCTCAATATTTCTACAATCAAAATTAATTTTAAAAAAAAAAGAAAGAAAAATACCCTTTTGTAGAGCTCAGAGTGCTGAATGTGGAGATATATATATATTTTTATATTTTGAGTAATCTTAGGATATAAATATTTGAAAATAATGCAAGTAGGTTGTTCAAGTTCAAAAAGAGGCTAATTTGAAATTAAAAAAAAAATAGTAAAACATGATTTTAAAATTTGGCAAATATATGATGCCCTAGAAAAGACAATCCTCTTCAAAAGGGTATAATTTGTTTTCTGAAAATGAAAAAAAAAAAAACAATAGTTGATGTCAATTGAAAACTATCAAAATCGATAAGTTTGACTTTTTCTTCAAATTTTTAGCACTTCAAAATCTGCTCTTAAATTCATAAAAAAAAAATATCAAAACAATTTTTTAAAAAATCTAAAAAATTAGACTAATAAACTTCAACAAGAGATCTACATTTTCTTAGTTTACATCATTTTGAAATTTAAAACACAAAGACCACTTTTATGTGGTCGAAGTTGAGAATTTTTTTTATGTTGGCTGATTCCTTTATAAAGTGTGACACAGGTTTGTGCTTTTACCCCGCTGTAAATATCTTAACACCAACTTCATCTGCAAGCTCCCGAGCTGCAGGAATAATTTTGATATCAAATGCCAAAATTGCAGCATACTCTTTCTTCTTTTTCTCAAGCATTACACTCGCACGCATGACATCTTTTTTATGCACAGGCCCAATACCAATTGCACTAACTGGGATGCTTACAGCTGGGGTCTTCAAGAACTCAAGTAAAGCCTCTAAAGATCCAAGAGTTGAAGCTTGAACATAAACTCCTTCCCCACTCTTGTATATAATGCAAATATATATATATATATATATATATATATATATATATATATATATATATATATCTATATATATATATATATATATATCTATAAAGTTATAAGATATCAAAACTGTCTAAGAGTATATAAAAATAAAATAAAAAATGTCATAGTTGTGTAAGAGTTTCCAACTCTTTCAAATACACCATGAAAATTAAGATCCCTAAACAACACATTCAAAATACTGCATAAAGCAGTGGGCCAAGATGTCTAACAACTAGTACATGATAAACATCAACTATGCTATTTTTTGTAAATATTTTAGTGGCCACTGTGTGAAGGTTCCTTTTTTCTCTTTCAGACAGATAACTCCATCTGTTTTGTCGTCATAAGCAAGGGGTACGTTACTTGTGACCTCTAAAATATTTACATTTGCATCTCTTGTTCCTTCCAAGTTGACTCCATGTACAATAGATAGTGAGTGAATCCACCCAATGCCCACAGCAACACCATCAAACAGATCCAACACCCTAACTTTATCCACTTCTTGGAGTTAATCAATACATTTCTGCAAAAAAAAAAAATACACATTATATTAAAATACATAATAATTATTACATAGGTAAGGATTACCCTTATTTACATAATAAAACAACCATTACTTATGTTGGAACAAAATTGTAAAACCCTAAAATTTTGTTAATTCCTGCCATTATTCCAAATAAACTATTCTAATGTCTCACTTGTTAGGACGTCTCAAAAATTTTGCACATTTCCATCCTACTTGATCTTTTCACTTGTATATGACCATTTCTTAATAGACTTTCATGCCAAAATTTTACGCCATTTATTTCCCAGAATCACATAACATGGTCATTTTGAGGAGTATGCAGTTATTCTTAATCATTTATGTGTTTTTGCAGTTTACCGCAATCTCACAGGTCATCCTCATTGGCTTGGCGGCAATGCGGGAACTAGAGCAACAAGAATCATGTATACCGCACTCTCGCAGGAAACATACAAGTTGTCCATGGCATGGCAGTAGGAAGGGCTCGGTCAACCATGTATACTGCGGTCCCTCGAAGGTCTCACCACTTGGTTGCGTCTTGGCGATAAGGAAGAAAGTTCAATATAAACTGATCCCATGGTCCCGCATTGGTCAAGCAAGTTGTTCATGGCATGGCAGTAGTAAGTGTCCAAGTAACCAGGCTCCCGCGATGGCTTTCAAAGAATGTTTGCGGCAAGGTGGTAAGCAATAAAAGTTGGCAACATAATCTCACCGCAGTAATGAGAACAGGCACTTGCAAGTTGACGATAATGGAAGAAAATGGAATAAAGGGGGCTATAAGCCCCGCGATCCCACTTTGTTTGGGCATAAGGGTTGAGGGTTGGTGGTAATGAAGAAAAGTGAACAAAAGGCATTAAAGCTTATCACCATCTCATGACCGGTTTAAACAAGCTCCGCGATAGTGCGGTAATGATAATAAATGAGTAAACATACTCAGTGCAGGTGTGTGATTACCAAGAAATTTGAAAGATCTTGTCATTTCATCTTATCATTGGATCAAATTTGATCAAGGGCTTATATTTGAAATGAATTGAATGCTGAGATTTTATAATCTGGTGGCACGAACCAAAAATAATGGTGGAATGATGAACATTCTGGGTCAATAAAATCTAAAAATCTCTCAACATTTGCTCAGTTCAGAGATTGTAGATTAGCTTGGAGAAGGCACCTAGTTCAGTTTGTTCTTAGCAAGCTTCAAATTGTTCAAGTAAGTCCATCTCTACATTCTCTGCAAGAAAGTTTGAAGAATCTTTGCTTTGTTTCAATTCTCCATGTATTTGTTTGAATTGCGAAACCCTAGTTTATATAATGGCACCCAAGAAGTCTGAATCCACAAGTAAGACCGGTAAGCCTGATCCTGCCCCTAAGAAAAGATCACTGTAGCAATCTTTGTTAGATGTTTTACCCAATTCAATTGACAAAGGTTGAAAGAAAGTATTTAGGGATGTTGTTGAGGGTTGTAGGGATGCCATAATTCCCATTTCTAACTGGAAACTATTTTGGTACTTCTATCAGAAGAAGGATGATTAGGGACCGGTGGGCAATCCATGGAAGTTGGATTTGGCCAAGCTAATTGTTTCAAATGTATTCGTCGATGTGGAACTGATTCGAACTCTAGCACTGCACTATCACCCGGCTACTAAAACAGTAAGGTTGCCAAATGGATCGTCTCTATTGAGAATTGACAGAAATGCTATAATTGACTATTTTATGTTGAACAAACAAGCTCTCACCTAAATTGGCCTACAAAAGATTGAACAAGAATACAAAAGTTTGAGAAGAACACTCGGAAGTGATGAGCTACCAATATTTATGAGAAGAGGTGCAAACAATAGGATAGTTGATATTCCTTCCAATGCAGTCAAACCATTCCCTGTGGAAGATCTTGCAATCTATTTCACATGGACCTATTATGCATTGTGCCAAGTACTGGGAATTAACGCTGATCAAAGGATGCCAGTTAATTTGATGTTGATGGCTATGAAGATACAAAAGGTGAACATTGAGTATGATTTTGCCTCATATCTTGAAAAGAAAATACATGATGAATTCATTAGTGTGAAGGAAGATAAGAAACCCATGAACTTCAATTTTTATTCTTTGGTTTTCCACCTGATCCTATATCAAAATAGGAGTAAATGGTCAAGTAAAATGTAGATCAACATGATTGACAAGACAAGGCAAAGAATTCCTACTCAATGTTGGTGTTACATGTGTGATTCTCATTGCCAGACTGGTAACTATACTGTATTTCATAATGCATTTTCTATGAAAATAATGAATTCTTTTGGTAATTAGGTCCCCAGATTGTCACCAGAAATCAAGGTAATTCTGAGACCTCTTGCGCATAAACTAGAGCAAGGTCATACTTTCAATTATGTTGATTGGTTCTTCCTACCATAGCACACAATAATCAGGGTATATGGTTGCCCCCAACCACCTCACAAATTGCCAAAGTTTGTTTCTGATAGAATTGCATTCTTGGAATTCATGTGGCAAATGATGTGGAGGGAAAAGGAAGTGATGAAAAAGTAGAAGAAAGGCACCTTTTTTCTTGATACCACTGTCTTTGGAGATTGGTCAATTGGTTCGGACACTCTTGAGGAGCTGCAAGCCTATTTGAAGGCCAAGTACTCTTTGGAATCTGGTGTTGAAAGAGTTTGTGACCCTGAAGGTCATATGAACTTTGTGAGATAAGTGATCTTGACTAAGAAGGGCATCTCCCATCAAATTCTTTATGTTGAGGATGTGATAAGGAACCTGGTTACTTTTGATGAAGTGTATGACAGGAAGAGGAAATGGGAGATCCTCAAGAAAATTGAAGATGACAAAAAGGAAAAGAACCCAATTTTTGAAGGTTTTTTTGCTGAAGAGAAAGATCCTCTAAAGAGGATTAATACAATGATTGAAAATTTTAAAAGTATTTATGTTAAATCTGAAGTATAGCCTACCAAGGCTACCAAACTTCCAGTGAAGAGGTCTGCAGGAATTAAGATTCATGAGCCTACCCCTGATGTCATATCAGTTCAAGATCCACAGATCCCTGAATCACCACCACATAAAAGGTAGATAACTATAGGCATGTCTCCTCTGGTCCCATATGAGATGTCTGAGGGTGTGGGGGATACTGATGAAGTTGCAAATATTTTGACACAATTGCATGATGGAGAGGAAGTTGATCAACCATTGGTTGGTCAAGGAACTGATGCACACAAGCCTAAGGCTAGGATGGAAGAACAAGCCCAAATTGATCCGGAGCTACAGGAAGATGAAAGGGTGGTGGCATCATTGAGATTTATTCAAGATGATGATTTCATCAAGACTCCAAAGTTTTGATATTTCTGGTTAAAAATGAAGATGAAGGAATTTGATGAAAAGGTGGAAATCAATAAGATGGGTGCTGATGAGTCTCAGTATGATCAAATAACCACCCAAACAATCCAAGAACTAAAAGTTGACTAAATCAATGTGACTCCTGAGGAAGAAAGACAAATGGTCTTAAAGAGTACCATGCTGATCATCCCAGGTCTTGAATTGAAAAAGGTATTCTTTCTTGACCAAGTAAGGAGTCAAGATGACCCTAATCTTGTGTCTGAATTTGATTATGAGGATGGAATGAGTGGATATGGTTTCAACCCAAAGACAGAGAATCTTTCCATATGGACAAAATAGGAGAACACTAGTAAACCAAGGTTTCTAGATTTCAGGAAATGAGGGGATCTACTATGGTGAAAACCTTACGAGATACTTCAAGAACCGAGGCCTCTGCTCTTATAGTCCATTCTACCATGTTCACCCATGTAGTTGTAAAAAAGTTGGAAAAAAAATTGCAGGATTATGAAAAAACACAAGACATGAATGATGAAGTGAATAGGTTGTTCATTGAAAATAGGCAATTGAAAAAGCAACTGCAAGATGTGGGTTCTTCCTAGAGTCTGGCAATAGTTCCATATCAACCTTTTGTGCCACCAACAACTGGTGATGTCATAGTGACAATGCAAGAGTTTAATGCTTTGAGAACAAAATTTGAAAAAGAAGTTGAGGATCTCAAGAAGTAAAATGAGAAAACAAAAAATGAGGCAAGGATCAAGGTCCTTGAAGTCTTTGAGAAAATTATGGAATACAGTATAAAGCTGGTTGTGGATAAACTTGGGGATGTGCATGATTGCTACTCCATGTTATCTCAGGCCATTAAACAATTGCAAGCAAACTTTTCTATTTTGGAGCCACTGTACCAAAAATGGCAGCCTTCCTTGCACAATTTAGTCATGCTTTGCAGGATACTTCAAAGAAATCCTGATGCTCTTGCTGAATTGAAGCCCACAGAGCAGACAGTGACTATGATCATTGCAGAGCATCAATATGCCAGCAGTGAAGACAAAAGGATGTTCAAGCATCAATTTATCCCCTCTATTCTGAGAAAGGAAAACAAACTAGTTAAAGGCCTTGATACTTGGAAGGCAAAATTCAGAACAAAAGTGTCTGTGGTTATGGAATTCTTGAAAAAGGAGCAGGATATAGATACTTTGAGCTTTAACATGATTTTGGATAGGGTCATAGCCCTAGATGTTGGATATGGAAAATTTGTAATTGATGTTAAAGCTATGTTGGATAAAAGATGGAAGGACCATCAGACCAATCTACTCCAAATTCAGGAATTCAAATAGCCCAGTGACCTTACATTTGACAAATGGGAGCAAACATACTTGAAAGATTGATGTGCAACTATAGGTTTAGGTGCAGAAGGAGCAACGGGCAGTTTTGTTGGCGTCAACATGGAGAACAAGGACAAAATTTTGACACTTTTTTGCGATAATAGACAGGGGCACAACACACTTAACATATACTGCAACATGGAGATGAGTACCTTGCTAGGCATGAGGTCACGGGTGCTCTATGATGAATAATAGATTCAGATCTTAGTTAACTTGCTTATGCCTTTAATTTCTCTTTATTAAACATGTTTAGTTACAAGAGGATGTGATTTATGAACAGTTGTGTTGGTTCAGGCCTGAAGCTTGTTGCTTCCCATATTTATAAGGGAAACCAAGGCCTAGACAATCATCATCTTTCAGCAAGACAATTTATATATTCCAATATTATCTATCCAATCATATTTCAGATTCATGACATTACACTTCTATGATAATTTAATATTATAATGGGCAAGGATGGTTAAATTTGTGGATATGTATGGTGTTCTGATTTTTTGTTAATATTCAAGTTCATAAGTTGTTTGATTGTCTCCATATTGGCAATTTCCAGTTATTCAAATCAATAGATTTATCAAGGCACATTTGTTGTCATTGTGTGGATGCTTTTAATTGGTTTCTATTAGAAGTTGATGTAATTCCCTTTAAGTGACATACATTTATTGGTCTCTCTCTAGAGTTAAATCCTTTAAAGTAAATCATACTGGTGGGTTTTCCTTCAAATAGAATTAAAACAACTTACTTGAATAGTACTTACTTGCATGTGTGTGTTAAAACAACAATGACTACCATGAAAGACATAAAAACAATAAATAGCACTCACCTCAATTCCAGCACTAGTACTACCACCAGCAACTGCCTCACCATCATCATCATCATCACCATCGTGATCATCATTATCATGATCATCATCATCGTCAGCATCATCGTCATCGTCATCGGCCTTGGTGTCTTCTATATTTGCATCATCATCATCCTCTGCCATGTGATCTGTACCAGAATGAACATATTTTGGATATGTATTCCATTGAGAGTCCTCCTGGTGTTGATTTACATGTTGAAACATAAATGACCCATTAGGGGTTGAAACCTAGTTTGCATCCACTAAAGTTTATGAGCAAGAAAACACCAAATCTTGTTGTAAGATGTTGAAATCTTGAAACCACCCTTGCTTTGCATCACAAGGAAGCACTCCTTGAGATACCATGTTTGAGAGAAAAGAAGATAAATCAAATCGACATGGGACTAAGTTACTCAAATGACACAACTCATAACTTAAATGAGGACACTTAAGAGATATTAAAAGACCATGGTCATTAATTAAAAGATGTGATGAAAATAAGGCATGAATGTCACCCACTGCCCTTTAAGGAAAACAATATTTTTTTCCTCAACATGAAATAATGGGACAATTGAGTGGGATCTAGGGCCAACAGAGAAGCACTTTAGAACTCATCCTACGCATCAATAAACAACTCAACATAAGAAATGCAAATTGACATATTAACAGAACAATATCCAACTAAGTCAACTATTGATACCTCATTCTCGATCCAGATTACAAAATCGGTCCACTTTTTGCTTTGTAACATTTCCTTTTCAAATTGTGTTGGATGCCGGCCATATTTCTCCTCCTGTCAAAACATGGCACATGGACTAGTTAAACTAATAATATGCAATCATTTACTTTTTCCTAGGAAATAAAAAAATATCATTTAACATATTAAATATACTTACAAATGTACAGATCAAGGCCTGTAAACCTTTTTGGCCACTGTGATGCGTGGCACGAAGTTTGTCAAGCCTAGCCTTGGAGGCCTTGTCCTGAATCATATACTAATTCAATTTAACTATGCACAAATAAAATTTAAAAATCATTTAAAAAATTTGATATAATCTTATGAGCAAATTCAAATACCTACGTACTCTCCTCACTAGACTTCCTCTGTGCATCAGACTTCTCATATGCTTTTACAAGCTCTTTCCATACTTTCACACTTACATCAATTGGCCTTTTTTTGAGCCTTAGATTAGGAGGGAGTTTTTTTATCTTCTTTGTTTGGTTGCACTGAAATCTCTTCTAGTTTTGAGACATTCGTAGCTTTATCTTCTTTACAGACCAACCTGTGCCAAATTCAGTCTCCATGTCATGAATAACTAGTTTTTGCAAGTGCATGGGTATCTTTGAGAATGGCAAATGTAGATGGTCTTTGAACCATTTAAGGCATGATTCCTTCAACCTATTCACAAATGTTTTTCCAGCATCTGTCATTCAGACTTCCCCTGAAACCACATCGTATTCTATCTTGGTATCATAGCTACCAATGCAAGATGCAAAACATGGCGTGGTGGAAGAAGTCTGTGTCCCAGGAGTGGCTGGGACATTGGAAGTCTCTGCTCCCTGATCCACATTCTTAGAGTTTATTGTTATTGATTCCTCCTGGATCTTTTGCTCGATCCAGGACTGCTTGGGGAATCAATTGATTCCCTTTGACACAGTTGATTTGGTTGCAATGTTCCAGGTGCTTTACTAGATCATTTTTCTATGTATCTAGCAAGCATTGTTAAGTCCACACCATCCAATTTGTTCACTGCCTCTACCCCCAGTATGGAAGCCAATGCCTCTTTATCTTTGCCAGTCTCATGTCCCTATATATATATAAAATAAATTTCTTGTTTTAAATTTAGAAATAAAAAACTAAAAACTAAAAATCAAAGAAACAATGGAAACATTTACAAATCTATAAATTGACAATGAATTACCTCATTGTGGCCAGAGTCTGCTCCCTTTGCTCCCTTCCCTCTATTGCTTGACATTTTGGGGCGACCTAGGGCAAATTATTTATGTCCAATCTGTGGAGGCAAATGAAGTACACATTGCCAGGTATGGACCTCCCAACTACCAGTATAAGTACAAATTTCTAATGTCATTATAGAGGAGAGCAGGAATAATTTGTCTATAACATTAGACAAAAATGTAAGAGAAAGTAGAGGAGTGCAAAAATATTTACTTGGACAACAGAATCACAAGCGGTTGTTCCCAAAATATCAGCGTAGGAAATAATGCTATTGCACACATTCACAATCCGAGTCTTCATTTTATCAATGACCTCGAAACTCTTTTCTCCTCTGAATGTTATTGTGTTGTCCAAGAGTACATACCCTAAACGTTTAGCTATATTGGAGAGCAAACCCTAAACATTTAGCTATTTGGATGATAAAAATGTAGAGATAAATGATTTAGAAAACATTTTCATTACATTAACAAAATAGTCGTGGCGAAGCGACGATACTGCCAGGTAGGATTTTTTTATGGTATGTGTTTTTTTGTTGTGTGGTATGTTTTAATGTAGGCGGGAATTTTTAATTTTTAGTTTTTGATTCATTAGTCGACACTATAGTCGGTGTAGTTAACGCTGACTTTAGCGCCGACTTTCACCCCTAAATGTAATCTCTTTGGGGTGCCAAAGGCGGCGCAAAGTGTGCCTAATTTAGCGCCTAGCTTTGCCAAACCAAAATGTTCCTCATGCAAACATTTGGAATTGAGGTAAATGTTTAAGTAGTAAGGGTTTCATAACATTGGAATCTAGTGTGACAACAACATACCACCAACTAGCTTGGAAAAAAATGGATACATCCTAGAAAGTTTACATAATAAAAACATAATTTGATGGAACTTTTCATTAAAGTTGTAGTAAATTGTTAAGTCTTATATGGGTTGAGCCATTTGTAAATATTTGTTGGCTTTTATTTGATGAGGGGATTTCTACATAACCAAGCCAACTACTTTCACCATGGCCTCTATGGAGGATAAACACCAATCATGAAAAATAAAAAATCAAGAATTAAAGTTTTGGATCTTATCTAAGATAAATATTCTCACACTATCCAATGTAAAGTAGGTTTCAATCAAGAATAAGGAATCTAATCTCTAGTTTACAAAGAGAAAATATCTACGGTTTTAATGAATTTGTGGAAGAAGTGTAAGGTAGAGAACCAACTAAAATTATTAGTAATAGGTTTTCTTTCATCTAGGATAACAAGGGACCATGGAAGGGATGTTTAGCTAAATTATTTGTAATAGGTTTTATTTTTAGTTAGCTTGTAAATAAATGTCTTTTTGATGTGAGTTTGTAGTCATCTTGTAATCATAAGATTTGAGCTCTAGTTGTCAAGATTATGCATGTAAACGTTTTGTGAAGAGCAAAATGTTGCAATGTCCTATTTTATTTTTCATAGTGCGTCTTAATGAAAAGCAAGTGTATTAACCAGATAATTTCAAAAATATTCTCTTGGTGCACAACTGTTATGTGACTATTGTCATTGTTGTGTATTACAGGATCCAGAGGAGGCCATGGAGAAAGGATGTGGACGACATAGAACTACTAAATCGCAGAGAGGAAAGTGGGTGGAAATAGATATGACAACGGAATCTGCAGATACAATAGAGGTAAGAAGAGAAAGCAACCTCAACCAAAGGAGGGAGGTGTTTATGAATTCACAAATGCTACAACATAGAGGAGATAAAGTCATTTTTTTGTCCATGAAGCCTCTGAGGTCAAACTTATTGGTTGAAAATGCATAGGAATGGTGATTAAATTTGATTCTATGTGTTGATAACTGAGAGGGGGGGTGAATCAGTTATCTAAATTACTTCTACTTTTTGTTCTTCTTTAACAATTAGTGCAGCATCAAATCATATAAGTAAACATAACCATGAAAGCAGAAATAACATCAATACACATAACACAATGATTTTGACGTAGAAAACCCTGTTAAGGGAAAAACCACGGGGTGACTAACCCAAGATTGTACTCTCTGTTAAAATAATAAGATAGTACAAAATGGCACTTTCCAATTAGGGCTCACTGCCCGAGCACACTGCTCACAAGAGGCTCACTGCCTACAAGAGACTCACTATCTACAAGGTACAAGAAGGTAACAAGATACTTGAACTGATGAGAAGCATCCACATATGCTGAAGTTCAATTCTGATTAGGCTCAATACACTGATCTGCTGCACTTCATTCTTCCTCTTCTTTGGTGCTGTTGTCATGTCACATACCGGACCTGTATTACTGCTTCCACACTGCTCTCTACTTTTCTTCGCACTTCACAACACACCACACACACCTTCATACCGAAATTAATCTGGTATATATATCCGCACCAAGGATTTCATCAATTTTCTAGTCGGCATCCGAAATACTCAATATTTTTACAAACTCTGATATGTCAGCTGAATCCTTGCTTACCAAGTGATGCGTATTAAAGAGATGCTTATAGAATTCATCAATCATGAATGATCCCTTAAGAAACTTTATTACCAACAATATCTCATCTAGATTAAGGTCTGAAGCTCTGTCGGTCAGTTCTTCCTCAGTCTACTCTGCCAAACAGGAACCCAACACTTAGGTGTTCATATCTTTTCACTCTTACATCACCGAGGCTCAATCTCTGGAATAGATTAGTCATGGTACTCCTCTTGACTTCCGCAAGTCCGCACTTTACTGAGATACTTCCTCTAAGAGATCTGGACCTGACTGTCAGACCTTGCTACATGCTCTGTTCTTGCTTACCGGACCACAATACTCTTCAATCTGACTTCTGGTGTAGACACACGATGTCCTGCGGATGTGTGGGATGGACTTTGTTGCCATCAATGACAACACTCATGAAGCCATACAATGTCTCTTGCCAACAATCTCCCCCTTTGGCATTGATGGCAACACTTAGTGAAAAATGACTGTCACACTACACTCCCCCTTGGCTGATGCTCTATTCTAATGTACACTTTACCGAAGCTCCCCCTTAGCTAGATTCCACATTTTTTACTGCTCCTCACTCCCCCTTTGACATCAATGGCAAAGGGTAGAATCCGCACACCAAAATTTTCAAAAATCAATCTATACTTATCCGCATAAGTATATATACAAGTTGTACTTACATATACTTAAGTATATCTGCAAACGTATTCTTCAACTGTACAACTTTTGTCACCCAACTCTGCTTCATCCTGTCCAAAATTGAGATGTGACCACTCAACAGGAATGCAAAAGCTTTTGCCTTCTTAAGATCTGTCAGATCACTGGTCCAGGCTGTGGCCTGAGCATCAGTTAGTGCCTCATGCATGCCTTCTAACTTAGGGATAATGATCCCTCTAAGTTCACTTAACCTGTTTATTCTATTTTTCTTCTCCTTCTCAAGCTTCTTTATTTCATTTATGACTGCAATAGTCTGACACTCTTGATTTACTATGGAAGAGGAGAGAGGATCAAAACTTTGAGATAAACTTGTCAGTTTATCCTCTTGCTCTTTTACTTTCTTCTCAATATCCTTGGTCACTTTAGGCCAGGATAAACAAAATTTATATATATCTCCACCATCTTTAAGAGCAATTTCTAAGCTCTTTATCCCAATATCCATAACTCTCCTATCATTTGTTATTAGACCCTGCACCTTAGAGAATCTCTTTCCCAAAAATTCTTTTCGGACTTTATCTTCAACTAACTTTTCCAAAGAATCAAAATGTGTGCTAATTGAATTGACAAGAGATTTTAAGTTACCGGGTGAAGAGGCCGAAAGATCCTTCTAGAAGGATGGCATGATTTTCTCCAATGCACTGGATGCAATTTCTATTAGCTCACAGTCTTCCATGTGAGACTTCAAAAGTTTTTCTTTTGCCTTTGCATGGCCAAAGGATGCTATCTTCATAGTCTGAACCGGGGAGAGGGAATCAAAATTGAATGGTCCTTGAAGTAACTTTGGTTCATCTAATTCCATCAATTCTTTTGTCAAGAAGTCTTTGACTTCTTCTACAGTGTCTCTTGCCGGAGATAGAGTTTTCTTCCCTTTAGTAGCCTCAGCACTGTCACTTGTGGTCTTCTCTGTTTGACCTTCTTCTCTTTCCTTCACCTCTTCTTCTTAACTGATTTTCTCTTCTATTCTTTCTTCTCCTCTAGATCCAGAGTCTGCTGGGGAAACCAGAGGAGAGATGTTTGCTTATTTAAGGACTTCTTCTTCTGGAGCAGAGGAATCTAGATCCTCAATTTTCTCTTCACTTGTCTTCTTTGCCTCTTCTTCCACTGTCTCAGTAGATTCTCCTTTGTCATCCATGGCAGAGGGTTCATCACCTAAGTCCTCTATAATAGGAAGATTGAATCTTTTAAAGGCATTCCGGAGGATATCCTCTATTTCCTTTGCCACTTTGTCAGTTTCTCCAAGCATAAGTTGATTCATTCCAGCTTTGCTCTGAAACTCATCCTTGCAGTCCTTGAAGATAATGTTCATTTGTTTAGGGGTAATGGATGGATAGAGCTTAATAGCAATCTGCTCCCGGATTTCTAGATCTTTTGCTTGGGCATTGTTCTTTCTTATTTCAAGTTCCTTCTCTAAGCTTTTGGGAATCAGAGATATAATTTCAATGAATGCTTTGTTGTAGATGTTTAGATACCTGACTGTGGCATCTTGCAATATCTTCTAATCAGTTTCACTATATTCATCATAAAATTCAACCATTGGTTGCAAGTTCCCATCCACAGTAATTGATTTGATGATATCATCAATGCGGAGAGTAGGTTTTTCAATGAATTCTTCTGCCTCTTCTTTCTTGTCTTGACCTGTAGAGGATTCACTGGATACTTTCTTCTTCTTCTTCATTTTCTTTACCTCCTCATCTGACTTACTCTCTTCATCATCCTTCTAACTGATGTAAGACCTTGTGGCCTTTGTCTTAGTTCTCTTCTCTCCCTTTCCGGATGTCCTGACTTCCGGTTTTGATGCCTTTTGGCTCTTAGAGGTGGCAGGTGCAGAGCTCTTGGAAGATCTGGTCCGAGAGGGGGCTTGCACCGGAGTAATTTCTTTTTTAGTTTCTTGTCTTTCTTTCTCTGTCCTTTCCATCTTTTCTCTATTTGCATCAAGTGCCTCCTTTGAAATTCCATGCCTCTTGGTAAATTCTTCTACTTCCCTCCTCACTTTTCTTTTCATTTCTGGTTGTCTTAGCTCTACATGAATCTTCACACTCAACTCTTCAAAGGTTCCAAACCTTTCTTCCTTAAGGTCCTTGGGCTGACTTAGCAGGTGTTGAATATGTAGCTCTAGAATTTTCTCATCAACTTCATACCCCATTAGCATGATCCAGACTATCCTTGGCTCCACCGCCTCCATTAGGAATTGATCAGTTTCTACCATAAAGCATACTGTATCTTTATACTTTTCAACTAGAGATTGGGGGATTCTCTCTCTTGCTTGCATCATACTTTGAAAGTTCTTGAAGTAGCCCCATAGTGTTGTATTCTATGCCTTGGCATCACCTATTCCATGCAAATAATCTCTGATTTTATGGCAACAGGTCTATCATTTTGCCATATCCAGCCATTAGTTCTGGGTAGCTCATTCATATAGTAGAAGAATAGGCAAAGTATCAGGCGACCATACTTGAAAGAATTATTTTTATCTTTCTTTATTTTCTGCAAATTTTCCAATAGTTGGTTTAGGAGAAGTTCACAAAGATCATAGTCAGCATTCTTTCTTAACATTTCATAAGCAGTATATACAACAGTTCCAGATACAGAATTCTCCCTGCTGGAGTGATATATCTTATAGCCAATTATCATAGATGCAAACTTGATATCCGAATCAGTGATATCTTCTATAGTCATTGCTCTCTTGTCAAATTTTGATCTGGTAACCTCACTCACAATTTGGTTTTTGACAGATTTGAGAGTAGGCAACCCATCGGATGAGTGCAATCCAGTTACCGCCCTAATGGCATCTTTAGTGATCTTAAACGGCCTATTCAACCACATGAAGTTGTCATGCACTCTGCTCAAAACATACCAGACCCATTCATCTTCTGCCAAACAGGGGAAATGGATGCAATGTCCAAAATGTTTGTCACGGATAGCCTTGTACTAAGGTTTGAGTTCAAAAGCATCATCTATTAATTAATTGTGATAGATATCCATTAACTTGGATTCCCCAAATTCCTTAATGTTTGCATGAATATATGCCCTAATCATCTTCTACATGCAAAACCCCCTGCGGAATGCTTGAAAATGCGCCTAGGGGATCAACTTCTAGGGATTTATAGGGATGTTTCTTGAATTTAGGGTGCGACCTATCAATAATGTTCACAACATTCAGAGTAGCCATCCTTCAAAGATTTAGAGAGAGATTTCAAGATCAGAAAATACCTCTTACGCTTCTAGGGTTCACGATATGAGCCGGATCGAGTTGCTTGGATGAATCGACTTCTGCAGTTTGATCTTCGAGAGGATTGAGATATCTTGTTGCAGAGCTCCTTCCCCCTTCTTTTCAAATGCAAATGTGCAAATGATGAACCAAAGAACCCTTTTATTTCTGCGCAAACCCTAATTCCATTTTGCAATAAATGCACAACCTAAGTTATTCCGGTTGCCTTATTTTCCTTGTTCCGAGAGAGATCTTTCTAGATCACTGGTATGCACTATTAGCTGTCTATCCATCTTTCCCAAATCATTCCACTTATCCACAGATCAAGATACCTCAAATTTGAATCATACCGGATCTAACTGTGAAAATCCTATTCTTACCGGATGACTGTTAAACCGGATTAATTTCAGATGATTAACCTCTTCAAATTCCTTGTGGATCTTTCATATCTTTCCCAAGGGTTATTTAGATGTTTCTCTGAGAGCCCTTTCAATCTGCAACTTTCCATGTGCCAATTTCAGGCACCAATTAACTGGTTGGGGGAACTTGCTTTCTTTTGTGACTCCCCCTGAGCTAGAGCCCATCTTATTTAGTTTCCGGAAGGAATATCAGCACCAGATTCTGGTGCGGATCCATCCCCAACATTTTATGTACTTCTCTTTACCCAAATCTTGTTCATCTCCCTTTGAATTTCATCCGCATTCACTTTTTCTTTTCCTTTGTCTTGATTTTGATTGTGATGCACCGGACACCTTTTATCCTGATTCTTACTTCTGCAGAATTTGGCAATATGACCAGATCTATTGCAATTGTAGCAAACAACATTTCTTTGCATATTTGACTGGTATCTTTTAGATCTACATTGATTAGCCATATGTCACATTCTATTGCATGCAAAGCATCTACCATTGAATGAATTGTTCATTTTCATATTTCTACACTCATGAGATTTGTGACCATACCTTTTGCAGTTAATACACTATCCGAAGAAGGATGAATTAGTCTGATTCATTCTTCTTCTACACTAATTTTCTTTATGACCAAAGTTATTGCAATTTTGGCAATATCCATTGAAGGATGGATATCTTTGAGCATTTGGTTGTGTTAGTGCCTGAATTGACTGACAATTTTTGAGCAATTTTCATGCAGGCACTTTCCCTAAGAATCTAAAAAATGTTCTAAGTCTTTGGGCTTCCTCAGCATTTTTCAGCTGCATCATCATATTTTCTTCGAAGAGGAGGTCATCATCATCATATTGTGTTCGATGATGGTCAGCATCATCATGTTTTCTGTCGGCTTGTTTCTCATCAGGATCATCATGTTTCAATATCGGGTGATGTTTTGATATCATCCCGATCCTGCTGATGAGCTACAGTGCGCCCTGATTTGCTTGCGGGGGTGATTTTTTCAAGTATCCGGTGATCTCCCATTTATCACCTTGCCCAAACATGATGATGATGTTGCCCCGATATCCTGAAGGGGTTATTCTCTAAGTTGTTCGACCTGACTTGTTTTTTCTTAAGGGTCGTCGTCATCATCATCATTTTTCCAGTTATCACCGTGTTGCTTGCGGGGGTCATCATATTTTTTGCCTTCATGATATTTCGCCGGGGTGATATTTTTATCATCGGGTGATCTTGGTTATGATCATCCTGATGATGTTGTTGAAGAATTCTAAGTGTGACCCGATATTCACTGGGGTCATCATATTTTGAACGTCAGGATGATCTTAGTCAATATCATCCTGATGATGTTGTATCACTTCATGTTCGTTGTTTCTTCATCCTGATGATGCTGACGTCATCCTTATATCAGGGTGATATCTATTTCTCTGCCTATCTGCATCATGATATTTCCGAAGGAGGGGGTGATATTTTCATATCACTCGGGTGTATGTTCGTTCCAGCGTCGTGATGATGCTGATATCAAGGAAATATCTGCCTGCCGGCTTCGTGCATTATCTAGTAGGGGTGATCTTTTCAAGCATCATCATATTCATCTATCGCCCCGATCTTATAGTGGAGCTACAGTGCAACCTGATATTCGTGCATCAGGATGATATTTCCAAATATCCGGTTGTCTTCCGAATATCATCCTGATGTCGATATGATGATGACGTCATCAAGGTCCGGGGGGGTCATACTTCTAACACTGATCATCTTGTGGAGATTTCCCGATATTTGCAAACATGATGATGACGTCATCCGGATATGAGGAGGTGCGCAGTGGGCAGATATGATGATGACGTCAGCAGGATATGATGATGACGTCATCAGGATGTTCATCGGCCAGACTTTTGGTATAGGCTCAGCAGGAGGATGTTTCTCCGATGGATCAGGTTGTGCCGATGAAGGCAATTATCATGCGGTTGTATTGCGATATGATGATGACGTAAGGGTGATATTTCAAACAACAGGATATCATGCTGCTGGAGGATGATGATGATGAAGTCTTATACTAGTGTCGTCAGGAGCAAAGCACCGACATTATATATGCTCATGACCTAGTATATAAAGTGTTAATGAGGTTGCTGCGGGGTGCATGTGGGATATTGATATCCTGCATTTTCAAATATCATGATGATGAATCTCGGCGGGAAATGGTTTCGATTAACTGTCTGATGTTCTTCCCAAGGCCGCGGGTTGGTGCGCCATTAATGGCGATTGTTGCAGAGGTATGGGCGGTGGCGCAGGGCTCGAAAAATCTTCCTGTCTCCTCCCCTACCTGCTGCATTAATGTTTGAGCGCCATTTTTATCATACTGTATATCTGGCGGGAGTTTTGGTCAACCTGGTAGTTAATGCTGAATACACCCTCCTGCTATATAATGCAGACGGTGTTATTCATTCAAGGTTGTTGAAAGTTGAGGATTTTTGGCTCTATAATCCAAAACCAGCTGATCTGGTTGCTCTGTACAGTCTAACTTGTGAGTTTATGTATCTCCTGTTGTACGACTTGGCATGAATCCACTGATTTCATGGTTGATCTTATATGAGTAATGCTATCTTAGCATGTGTTGTGTTAATTCTGTCTCCAGTATTGCATGTATTCTTCTTCTGGATCTGGATATTTGCGTAATGTTTAGATTCTAGAGCATAGAATTCCTATGTTGAATGTCTGATCTTTTAACCTCTGCTCAAGGGGCAGATTAAACTGTTTTCAGGTTGAACATTGGGAAGGGTATACTGCAGTAGGGATGCCATAAGTAGAGATAACTTAACACTCTTCATTGGGAGATATCTGTAAGGCAGATATCATGTGTATCCCCCTGAAATCCAGTTTTAGCTATTCATGCTGATCATTCACAGGTGTATGTCTACCGACTCCAAGCCCTGGATAGGCACCAATCATGCTGTGTTCTTGTGTTATACACCATGTCCGGCTTTGCATCCAAAATTCAAACTAAAACATTTCATACTTCCACCTGTTAGTTGTAGGAGTAAGATTAGGAACCCCCTGCATGCTCTCATACCCAACCAGACACCATGTCCAAGAATGTTGCCAGCCTTGTGATCTATTATGCAGATCTTGGTCCATACATGAGAGTATTCTGCCTGTTGTTGTCAAGTTAGATCCTTCTATCTTTGAGCTAGTCAAGGTTACATCTTGAGTTATAGGGATACCCCCCTTGGTGCGGCAGAACCAGAAGTGAAGGGGAGGAGCTCACGCAACCTCCTGTATTCAGTTGGCTAAATCTGCCTGTGCATTAGAACTGGCAATCCCTAATGCTGATTCAAAAGAAATGTCAACAAAATGGCGACTCCGCTGGGGATGGACTAAAAAATGATATACTTGTGGCCCATCCGAGTCACTAACAAAATGATGCTCTGCTGGTGGAATGAACCTGGAAAAGTAGCTTTCAGCTGCTGTAAATTTTGTCCTCTCTGGAGAGGTGGCGACTCTGCAAAAAAGATCCAAATGTACATGAAAGATGGGTGTATGTGATGTGACAGAAATGTGTTGTTCATTTTTCTGCATCTGTATGAGAAAAGGTACCTTGTTCCTTCCCCTTTATTTGCTGTTTTACTGCATAGGTTAGATGCCAGGGGAAGCCTTAGGTCTTAGACAGACAAAGGATGTCTAAGAGTAAGATTTTTATGAATCCAAGTATGAATTATCCCATACTCAGTGGTGAAATGTTGGATAAAGGAATAGAAGAGATAAGAAATAGGTTGATATTCTTAGAGGCTGAGCAGGCCCAGTTAAAAAGCAGTAACCCTGTTGTGTCTGCCAGTCAGAAAGCTAAACCTCCTGTCAGCCCTTTTGATCCTTTGTATGACCAACTGGATTTGTCATGGGTGGATTATAAAGTAGAAACTATGCCTGCTAGGATATACTGTCAGATGCCTAGATTTAGTGGTCACAGTATATGTGATGGGAATGCACATATCCAAAATTTTCACAGTTTTATGGGAAAACATTCATTTAGAGATGAGGATATGTGGATGAGGTTTTTTGTTAGGTCCTTTGATGCAAAAGCAAAAGACTGGTATTTGAGCTTTCCAAAGAAATTTTTTGCTTGTTGGGATGAGCTTGCTGACTGTTTCAAGGAAGAATTTGCAAAAGAATCGGCTGATCTTGTTGTAGAATTGATGAGAATCAGAAAACAAGATGAAGAGCCATGTGTTGATTTCAGTCATAGGTTTGCAGTAGCCCTTTCACATGTCCCTGAAAGTTTCAGACCTGATATTTCAGCCTGTGTTGGCATATTCTTTGAAGCTTTTGAGGAGGGCTCTAGTGCATTACTGAGAGATTTCAAGGTGACAAGTATGCAGATGGCATACAAATTTTTAGAAAATGTAGAAGAAATGAGAAATGTGCACCTGCTGAAACCCCTGTCCCCAGGCCTTGGTGTGAATAATGGTTATGAAGCTGCAAATGACCAAATGATTATGGCATCATGTGCAGATAAAAATGAAAATAAAAGCATAGAGGTTGAGACTGCTGTATTTGAACATAATGCTAACAATACTGCTCAACTGGATTGTTCACCAGTTGAGGATGCCAGTGAAAGGACTAATGAGGGTTCCCATTGCAATGATGAGGCAACTGACCATGAAAACAATAACGAGGTTGTGGACAGCAATGAGCAATTTTTGGAATGGATCTGTGGAGAAAACTGTGAGTATTGTACTCAAGACAGAGAAGATATAAGCAAACAGAGAAGCAGTCCTATGTGTGACCCATTGCCTACCTTTCAAACACATGGAGATCATGAAGAGCAGTCAGAAATTGAAATAAGTGCTAGTTCAGAGCATGATTGTTTTTCATTTGATGGCTGTTTTGCTTATGACACACAGGCTGATACTCCTCCACAAAGGGAATCCATTGGTGATGAAGATGCATGTTCTGCTGCCCATGAACAAATGGCATACTATGATGAAACTGATGCACCTGGGTCACCCATTTATGACACATATGGTGATGAGGATCTGTCCGAGTATGGTGAGGATCTTGACATTATTTTTGGCTTGGATTCTGTTTCTCATCCTGATGAAAGAGGAAACAACATACATCAGGTAAGTGACTGTGAAAATGTGCCTGATTGTAAAGAGGTGCCAGAGCCTGATCTTTTCCAGCTTGGTGCTGCTGATTGTTGTGTACATGATGTGCACAATTGTGATTTTGAAAGCTTTCCTTTTGATGTGCCAGCATATAATACAATGAGCCCTGATCTTCCTAGTTGTGTGGTGGACTCTGAGTGTTTCCTATTTGCAGTCCAGCTAGGAGATCATGTTGCAATGCATGATGATGATACAGATGATAACCTGTGTTCTATACCATTTGAGTATGCATTGCTTGATAAATTCTACACCCACATGGCACATGATGTTGAAGGTTATCTGCACAGGGGTGATAATGACAAGCCAAACCAGAGGATTGAATATGCAGATGACAAGATTTGTTTGTGGGTGGATCCTGACAGTATCTCCAAGCTTGACCCAGTGCATGCAGATGAAAACAAGATATTTGACAAAGGGAGATACATGCTTTTCTTTTCTTGGTGGCCTTAGGCCATCAAGTGTGTTTGGTGATGCAGGTCAGTGCAGTATTTGACTCTGTGCCCAATGGATAAGGGACTGGTCTGCATCCCAGAGATCTGGGGTTCTCGCTGCAGTCTTGCACCTGCACGTCCCCAGACAGAGCCACTGTTAGTGCCTGAATTGACTGACAATTTTTGAGCAATTTTCATGCAGGCACTTTCCCTAAGAATCTAAAAAATGTTCTAAGTCTTTGGGCTTCCTCAGCATTTTTCAGCTGCATCATCATATTTTCTTCGAAGAGGAGGTCATCATCATCATATTGTGTTCGATGATGGTCAGCATCATCATGTTTTCTGTCGGCTTGTTTCTCATCAGGATCATCATGTTTCAATATCGGGTGATGTTTTGATATCATCCCGATCCTGCTGATGAGCTACAGTGCGCCCTGATTTGCTTGCGGGGGTGATTTTTTCAAGTATCCGGTGATCTCCCATTTATCACCTTGCCCAAACATGATGATGATGTTGCCCCGATATCCTGAAGGGGTTATTCTCTAAGTTGTTCGACCTGACTTGTTTTTTCTTAAGGGTCGTCGTCATCATCATCATTTTTCCAGTTATCACCGTGTTGCTTGCGGGGGTCATCATATTTTTTGCCTTCATGATATTTCGCCGGGGTGATATTTTTATCATCGGGTGATCTTGGTTATGATCATCCTGATGATGTTGTTGAAGAATTCTAAGTGTGACCCGATATTCACTGGGGTCATCATATTTTGAACGTCAGGATGATCTTAGTCAATATCATCCTGATGATGTTGTATCACTTCATGTTCGTTGTTTCTTCATCCTGATGATGCTGACGTCATCCTTATATCAGGGTGATATCTATTTCTCTGCCTATCTGCATCATGATATTTCTGAAGGAGGGGGTGATATTTTCATATCACTCGGGTGTATGTTCGTTCCAGCATCGTGATGATGCTAATATCAAGGAAATATCTGCCTGCCGGCTTCGTGCATTATCTAGTAGGGGTGATCTTTTCAAGCATCATCATATTCATCTATCGCCCCGATCTTATAGTGGAGCTACAGTGCAACCTGATATTCGTGCATCAGGATGATATTTCCAAATATCCGGTTGTCTTCCAAATATCATCCTGATGTCGATATGATGATGACGTCATCAAGGTCCGGGGGAGTCATACTTCTAACACTGATCATCTTGTGGAGATCTCCCGATATTTGCAAACATGATGATGACGTCATCCGGATATGAGGAGGTGCGCAGTGGGCAGATATGATGATGACGTCAGCAGGATATGATGATGACGTCATCAGGATGTTCATTGGCCAGACTTTTGGTATAGGCTCAGCAGGAGGATGTTTCTCCGATGGATCAGGTTGTGCCGATGAAGGCGATTATCATGCGGTTGTATTGCGATATGATGATGACGTAAGGGTGATATTTCAAACAACAGGATATCATGCTGCTGGAGGATGATGATGATGAAGTCTTATACTAGTGTCGTCAGGAGCAAAGCACCGACATTATATATGCTCATGACCTAGTATATAAAGTGTTAATGAGGTTGCTGCGGGGTGCATGTGGGATATTGATATCCTGCATTTTCAAATATCATGATGATGAATCTCGGCGGGAAATGGTTTCGATTAACTGTCTGATGTTCTTCCCAAGGCCGCGGGTTGGTGCGCCATTAATGGCGATTGTTGCAGAGGTATGGGCGGTGGCGCAGGGCTCGAAAAATCTTCCTGTCTCCTCCCCTACCTGCTGCATTAATGTTTGAGCGCCATTTTTATCATACTGTATATCTGGCGGGAGTTTTGGTCAACCTGGTAGTTAATGCTGAATACACCCTCCTGCTATATAATGCAGACGGTGTTATTCATTCAAGGTTGTTGAAAGTTGAGGATTTTTGGCTCTATAATCCAAAACCAGCTGATCTGGTTGCTCTGTACAGTCTAACTTGTGAGTTTATGTATCTCCTGTTGTACGACTTGGCATGAATCCACTGATTTCATGGTTGATCTTATATGAGTAATGCTATCTTAGCATGTGTTGTGTTAATTCTGTCTCCAGTATTGCATGTATTCTTCTTCTGGATCTGGATATTTGCGTAATGTTTAGATTCTAGAGCATAGAATTCCTATGTTGAATGTCTGATCTTTTAACCTCTGCTCAAGGGGCAGATTAAACTGTTTTCAGGTTGAACATTGGGAAGGGTATACTGCAGTAGGGATGCCATAAGTAGAGATAACTTAACACTCTTCATTGGGAGATATCTGTAAGGCAGATATCATGTGTATCCCCCTAAAATCCAGTTTTAGCTATTCATGCTGATCATTCACAGGTGTATGTCTACCGACTCCAAGCCCTGGATAGGCACCAATCATGCTGTGTTCTTGTGTTATACACCATGTCCGGCTTTGCATCCAAAATTCAAACTAAAACATTTCATACTTCCACCTGTTAGTTGTAGGAGTAAGATTAGGAACCCCCTGCATGCTCTCATACCCAACCAGACACCATGTCCAAGAATGTTGCCAGCCTTGTGATCTATTATGCAGATCTTGGTCCATACATGAGAGTATTCTGCCTGTTGTTGTCAAGTTAGATCCTTCTATCTTTGAGCTAGTCAAGGTTACATCTTGAGTTATAGGGATACCCCCCTTGGTGCGGCAGAACCAGAAGTGAAGGGGAGGAGCTCACGCAACCTCCTGTATTCAGTTGGCTGAATCTGCCTGTGCATTAGAACTGGCAATCCCTAATGCTGATTCAAAAGAAATGTCAACAGGTTGTCTTACCGGAGGTCTTCTAGGCCTGTTCCTTAGATTTCCTGATCCAAAGTTCTTCTGACTGGATCCAGAGCTTTCACCTTTCTCATACCCCAAGCCTTGCTTGTCATCTACCCTCTTTTGGCTTTGAAGAAGAAATTCAAGCTGAGCAGAGCTTATCTTGAATTTCTCTCTGTATTCATTTGCTATTTGAAGATCCCTTTTAAGAGTGTCAATCTGATTCTCAAGTTGTTCTTCATTATCTCTTGCTTCTTTAAGATCAGATTTAGATGCCTGATTATTCTATCCATTTTGTGGCAGTCTTCTGACTTCTCCTTAAGAGATTGTCTTAGATAATCTTCAATTTTTCTTTTCTCTTCAATTTCTTGGGTGAATTTCATAACCCCTGATTCCATTTCATGTCTTACCATAATGACCTCTTTTGATAGCTTCTCACATAATTTTTTCTTCTCATTCAGATCTTCATTAGAATCATTGGCTTCACTTTGACTTTCTAATTGTTGAAGAAGTTCCTTTCTCTTTTTCATAGAGATGCTCAATTTCTCCTTTAGTTCATTTATGAAATCATCAGCTTGTTTGAGTCTTTCTCTTAAGTTATTGACTTCAGAGTGAGATTTCTCAAGATCATCTAAGGCAGACTGAAGTTTTTCCCTCATACCATGCATATCCATTGGAATTCCCAAATCTTCCTCAAGCTGTTAGGCTCTGTTTGGAGGAACTTGGCTCTGATACCAATTGTTGATAACTGAGAGGGGGGTGAATCAGTTATCTAAATTACTTCTACTTTATGTTCTTCTTTAACAATTAGTGCAGCATCAAATCATATAAGTAAACATAACCATGAAAGCAGAAATAACATCAATACACATAACACAATGATTTTGACGTGGAAAACCCTGTTAAGGGAAAAACCACGGGGTGACTAACCCAAGATTGTATTCTCTGTTAAAAGAATAAGATAATACAAAATGGCACTTGCCAATTAGGGCTCACTGCCTGAGCACACTGCTCACAAGAGGCTCACTGCCTACAAGAGACTCACTGTCTACAAGGTACAAGAAAGTAACAAGATACTTAAACTGATGAGAAGCATCCACATATGCTGAAGTTCAGTTCCGGTTAGGCTCAATACACTGATCTACTGCACTTCATTCTTCCTCTTCTTTGGTGTTGTTGTCCTGTCACATATCGGACCTGTATTACTGCTTCCACACTGCTCTTTGCTTTTCTTCGCACTTCACAACACACCACACACACCTTCATACTGAAATTAATCTGGTATATATATCCGCACCAAAGATTTCATCAACTTTCTAGTCGGCATCCGGAATACTCAATATTTTTCCAAACTCTGATCTGTCGACTGAATCCTTGCTTACCAAGTGATGCGTATCAAATAAATGCTTATAGAAGTCATCAATCATGTTGGTCAATCATGAATGATCCCTTAAGAAACTTTAATACCAACAATATCTCATCCGGATTAAGGTATGAAGCTCTACCAGTCAGTTCTTCCTCAATCTACTCTGCCAAACAGGAACCCAACACTTAAGTGTTCATATCTTTTCACTCTTACATCACCGAAGGCTCAATCTCTGGAATATATTAGTCATGGTACTCCTCTTGACTTCCTCAAGTTCGCACTTTACTGAGATACTTCCTCTAAGAGATCCAGACCTGACTGTCGGACCTTGCTACATGCTATGTTCTTGCTTACCGGACCACAATACTCTTCAATCTGACTTCCGGTATGGACACACCATGTCCTATGGATGTGTGGGATGGACTTTGTTGCCATCAATGACAACACTCATGAATCCATACAGTGTCTCTTGCCAACACTATGATCAAGGGAAAAGTTTGAAAATTAGGATGGCCAAAACATGATATCAATATGTCAAATATATGACTAAAGTGAGGTTCTGTGTTGGATAGCATATTCATTGAAATGATATAATTGGTGTACTAAACATTATTTAGTATGTTTTGTATTATAAGGGCCAGACGAGGCCATGATAACAGATTGTGTCATATCAAATGAGGACACAATAGATGAAGCAAGACATCAAGTACTCAAATTTTGACTTAACTTAGGAAAAAATGATCTAATGGCATTTTGTGATATGTCCATCTTTTTTCACAGTATTATTGAAATTTATAATGTATTATCCAATCTTGACATAAATTAATGCATGTTGTTGATTATTTTAGATGGAGATTGGAGCAAATGCAGAGCCTGAGCGTTCAACTAGCAAAAGAAAAAGATATGTACGTGGATGTGGACCTAAAATTGTTAAATCACATAGAGGATAATGGGTGGAAAAGGATATGACAATGGATCCTATAGACGCAATAAATGATTGCACTAAACAAGAGGTTGATCAGGACTCTAGTACATGGGATGAATACTTTAAGAAAATTGTTGTTTGTGGATGTTCTGTATGTCGTGGAAAGAAACAATTCAAATGAGTGATTGTACAAAGACATTACATATATGATGAGCTTCCAATCGGTAGTATGCCTCCTACAATCGATTCAAATCCAGTAGGAGTTGTGGTAAGGAATTTTCTAATTTGATATAAATAACATGTATACTTTGTTTAAACATTGTTTTATATTATTTAAATAACTAATTTTTTTTCTTAATGGATACTTGCAAGATAAAGTTCTTGGTTTAAAGTTTCCTGGATCACTGACTTTGAGCCTAGAGGGAATGATCATTTATTGGATGATACATCTAACAAAAATATGTGCCAAAATACCAGATCGGAAGATGAGGAATTGATGAAAACAAGTAACAAAACAAGAACCGGTTTAAAGATGCATAATTTGCTTAAAGACAAGGGGGAGGTGGACTACATACCCTATGAGAATGAATGTAATGGAGATGATGACTTGCCCCTGAGTTTGAGATCAATTTACAAAGAGACATTTGATCGTCGACTATATTGCGCTTGGCCTAGTGATCAACAACTACCTAGAGTGTACGAGGTGTTTCAATTTTGGGGATACAACTACATGATACGACCCTCCAATATTCATGGAGCGAATCTAGGCCTCTTTATTGTCCAAAATGTACATGTGGGATCTAAACATAGAAACAATTCAGAACAAACCACTAGGAGATTAATGCCATATTATGGTCCATCATATTACAGTGGTGAATGGAGAAGGCTAGCAGAATATAAGCCTAGCATGTCAACATATGGTCTAAATTTGAATATGTATACACATCATCTCCAATTGGAAAGTGGAAAAGAAATTACTAGAGGTCATCTTATGTATATAGATGGACGTGCATACACACACAAAAATATTGCAAGATTTATAAATAGTAGTAAGGGAAGGGACCCTACTATAAGATCGGATTGTCAATTTGTTGAGGTTATAAATGATAAAGATAGAGATATGGAAAGAGAGGTTAATAGATTGATAATGGTTGAGGCTATTATGGACCTTACCATTGGGGATGAGTCATTGATTGATTACCCCTTCTTAAAATGCACTCCTACACGAAAGAAAAGGGAAGAACAAGGTCTCCCTAATGATGTTCTTAAGGGCAGAAAACCAAAGAATAATAAATGAGTGTGGACTGATGTTTTATAAACTATGTTGTCAAAATTGTGTTTTATTTAAATTATTGTATAAAAAAGGTAGTCTATAAAATAATGTTCCATTATTCAATTGATGTAAATATGTTCATACAATTTATATTTTTATTTTTTAAGCCATATTTGATTATATTTCTTCGAAATTGATACATTTATGATTTATCCAATTGTTGCCAAACATTAAATAATGCTTGCATTTGTTGATAGGTAGAAGATTTTGATGAAACACATACTAATACCCAAGATCCAACTGGGTTATTAAGATTTGGACGAGATGATCCAAACCATCCTTTAAACAATACTAGGGTGAAAAGAACAACATTGAAGAGAATACTACCAGCTTAGAAATTTGAAGAGCTGATGAGATCCGCATACACTAATGACATGCCTCCTAGCCTTAATAATGATGATCATGATAGTGAAAATGCAGTGCATGAAGAAGGATTGAATGAAATGCTTATAGGTTTCTTTGGGGATGCAAACAATGATGACAATGATGATCATATGGTTGACAGTAACAATGATAGCAGGGGTAATTACCACCAATGTAATGTGGATGATAACAACCTTAAAGACTCCATCAAGCAAGTAGCGAAGACACCCGTGTTCAAATCGGGTGCAAGGAGAACCTCAAAATTGGCATGCACATTAATATTATTAGAAATCAAGTCACTATTTGGCTGGTCAGACAAAGGATTCACTACCCTACTGAAGTGAGTTGAAATCTATTTCTTACTTTGCATTGTCAATTGGTGTACATAATTCGTAAACATTCATCAACTTCGTTTATTTTTCTTTAAGGGGATTTTAAAACCATATATTGTATATAAATAGTCCTAGTATAGATTGACATATCAAACATGTTCATCATAAGTCAAACATTCAATTGATTTAATCTCTAGCAATCTTACAGGGCACTAAAAACTAAAATACTCCCTGAAGAGAATGTGTTTCCATTAACTTGCAGAGAGGCGCGTCTGTTGTTGGTTGACTTGGGGATTGAATATAACCAATTCATTCATGTAAAAATTATTACATTTTATACAGAGATGAATATCAAAACAAGGTAGTATGCCCTGTATGCAAAGAGAAGAGATCGAAAATATGTACAAGGTCCTACAGTTCCAAAGAAGGTTTTACATCACATGCTAATTATATCTAGACTTCAACGAATGTTTCGTTGCAAGTCACTTGCACAATTGATGGACTGGCATGCAAAGAACATAAGTAAAGATGGATTCATGCGAATTTCGGCCAACTCCAAAGCAATGAAACACATAGAGGAAAAATGGCCAAGAAAATTCAAAGATGAACCCGGTAGTATCAGTTTTGGTCTTGCAATTGATGGAGTGTGCCCATTCTCTTTCCTAAGCTCAAATTATAGTGTTTGGCCAGTCGGATTGATAGTATACAATATTCCCCCATGGATGAGTGTTAGAAAGGAGCACCTTATGTTGACTCTCATTGTTCCAAGAAAACATGAAGTTAAAAACATGGATGTTTATCTTGCGCCTTTTATTGATGAGATGCAACTGCTATGGAAAGGAATAAGAATGTATGACATATCACGTCCCCCATCAAATAGGTCCTTCATGTTGTATGGTGTGCTATGTTGAACTATTCATGATTTCCCAGGACTTGGTGTTTGTTCTGGTAAGATAAAATATTTATGTATTTACACTCATAATTTATTTTCATCCCAACTTTCATACTTAGTTTTATACTATTTTTTTGATGTTATTAACATTACTTATTGAATTGCAGGGCTTCAAACAAAGGGGATATTTGCATGTCCAAGATGTGTAGAACAATTTCAAGGGTGGTATTATAAAGATCTACATAAATTTATTTACGCAAACAACAGGGTTTTTATACCACTAGATCATAAGTTTAGAAATCCCCTGAATAATCAATTTGATGGAAAAGTTGAAAATAGAGGCCCTCCCATGATTATGGGTCTAGGTGATTGGCTTAAGAAGTATGAAGATGTTGAATTGAAAGCTTGGGAGGATTTTTTTGATCAGGGTGATTTAATTGAAGAACCATAACAAGTTGTAGTTACTATGCCAGAAGGAATGAAAAGGAAATCCATATTTTATGAGCTCCCTTACTGGAAGGATCTATTAATATCTCACCTATTAGATCCTATGCACATCTTCAAAAATGTCCCAGATTCTATATTTCAACATATCAGGCAAAGAGAAGGACACCTTGTCTTCAAGGAGAGATATTGCTCTTTCGCATACCAAAATTGATAGAAAAAATTTGTGGCCAAACAGGAAAAATGAAACATATGTAGAAGCTCCATGGATTTTGAAAAAAAAGAGCTAGACCAACTAAAAAATGTCATCCGTTCAATAAGGACACCTACTGGCTATGGATCATCATTGGCTAAAGCTTTTATAGTTGATGGACATATCATAGGATTTAAAACACATGATTTTCATAATTTTATGAAGGTATTATATATCATCATTTAACATTTACTGGTAACATTGATTAAGTACTAAATATATTTTGATATTTTGTTGTGTGAGAAAAAATTACTAATGACCTTTTCATAAATGTGTTTGATAGCATATCATGCCATTGGCAATTAAGGGGGATTCCTGTCTTACAGTTGACTTAAGGAATGCCATAAGTTGATTGTTAGCATTTACAAGGTACGTGGTTATATGAAATGTTCATGTGTGAGAGACATAGATATATTATATTGCATTTTAATTTTTGACTAGAGGTTCATACTAATTTACCATTCTTATATTAGGTGGGTGCCCTCCAAGGAGACCCACGAATGTGAAGTGCCAAAATGGAAGAAGCAAATTGTAGAAATTGCATGTGTATTTGAGAAGGAGCACGCTACAAGTTTCATGGACCTACAAGTCCATTTACTTATACACCTAGTTGATGAAATTGAATTGGCGGGTGTCATATCAACGAGGTGGATGTTTTTCTTTGAGAGGTATATGAAAACTCTAAAAAGATATGTTCAACAAAAGGCACATCCAGAGGGTTGCATGGCTGAAGGGTATGTATTAAATGAAGCATTTTTCTTCTTGTGTGAATTCCTTGGTAAGGATTTTGAAGATGGGCCACATTTCTAGGATGAAGAACAAGCATTAGATATTATTGATGGAGAAAAACCACAATCTAATGGTGTTCAAGTAGAAATTAGTAAGTAAATTCATGATCAGTGTGGTTGTTTTTCTTGCAATCATTAATTTACTTTATAATTTATTAGTCAAATTAACAGCATGACATTTGAAGTTTGAAATAAACATGTTGACATGTAATAGGTGTAGATGAATGTGCTATACTTGACAAGTTCATTCTGTACCACATGGACTTTATGAACAAATGGATTGATCTGTATGATAAAAAGAGAGAAGTGTTAGAAGCAAGGAGACAGTTTAAGAGATCGAACCTAAGGAATACTCCACTTCCCATTGATCTGCTTGGGGAATGGGGCAAAGATTGCACACTAGAATGGGTTACTAAACAAATTCAAAATCAAATAGAAGATGCAGGTATAGATTCAAACATAACATAAGATGAAATCAACATGTCTAGAGGATGTGAAAGAAAGGTACAGTTGGAATTTTGCAAAATGTTGTTTCCTTACAGTTTTGACACTATTAACTATTTTAATATTCATCATTATATTTGTGGGCATATGGTTGACATTATTGTGTAGAAAGTGTAGATGTAAAGAGTCAATCCTTTGATTGTGGCATTATGGTTGACTTCAAGCAATCCAGTCGATCAAGCTCAAAAGATAAGAATATAATTGAAGGGAATCTACAATATGTTGGGAAAATACAAGAAATTATTCAGTTGGATTACCGCTCGTTTAAATGTTGTATTTTTAAGTGTAGATGGTATGAAGAATTTGAGAGGACACGAAGACATGATACCCATAGTGGATTGTTTTCTATAGATTTCTCATGTTTCCTACCAGAGGATAAGGATCCTTATGTTCTACCAATTTATTGTGAGCAAGTATTTCTTTAACTCAAACAAGAAGCGGTAGTGATCATTAATCTATTAATTCATAGTTTATTGCGAATATATACATGTGTTTATTAATCAATAAAATTGTTATACCATAAATCTAATATATGTATGTCGTTCATGTGCAGGTATTTTTCTATGAAGATATTTTTGGACCCGAAATGGATATTTGTCATACATTATGATCCAAGATTAAGGCATGTATTTGATGATACATTAGTGGATACTAAGCAAAACAATGATGGCCAACAAAATGAGAGAGGGATTAGAGAACATCAAAGAAATTGACATCCATGATGATGTTGAAGATGGTTATGTTCAGGCACAAGAAGACAACAATCCAGAGTTAGATAATGTTATGGAAGACAACAATATGGATGGTATAGAAAATGATGATCCAAATACATCTGGTAACAATATAGATGGTCTACAGTCAAATTTCAATGATGATGAAGATGATGCAGGTCAAGATGAGGATGATGATAATATTAAATACTTGAAAGAACATATGAACATTGACAATGATACACTGGATGACATTGTAGCAGACAATAATGTTAATGACCAAGACTTCTAAATTTTTAGAATCATTTGCAATCCATGTTTAAAAAAGGATGATTCTTATGGCCTAAACTTTGAAATGCTTCAATAATATTATTTGTGTTGATACAAATTACCTATTGCAATATCCTTAAATTGTTTAATCTTTGGTATGAATTGTTGGAAGAAAAAATTAGGATTACTTAGAATCAATTTCCTTTTCATTGTTTTATATTTTGCTTGAATGTCAAGGTCTTAACCTAATCCTCATTTTGCACTAAGAAGAAACCTTAGGCTTAACTCTACAATGGCCTCGATTCATTGCAAGGAAGTTATGACCGAGGATTTGATGACTACTACATATTTTAATGGAGAAGATGTTTTTCATCATGATGCACATGTTGCACATATGGATAGGCAAGACATGAATCTTACTACACAAATACTTATATCAGACCTTTACAAATTTGAGCAATAATGTTAATTATTCAAATTTGATTGATGTTCTTCACAACTTGTTAATGGATAATCCTTATGTGATGGAAGTATTAAGTGATATAGGTCAAAGGATAAGCTCATCAAATTCCTTAAATAGTGTGTCTCCTCCCCTTCCTTCACAAGCCTCTTAGTCTAGTGTGTCTCCTTCCACATCTTCTCCTGCATTAGACATGCCACATATTTCTTCTCTTCTCTATATTGTTTATCAATTTTTCATAGCTCCTATCATTGATCCTCTCATATCGTACCTTCCACTCATCCCCTGATTGTGTTTACTTCTCACCCACTACTCATGTTCCCACTTCTAGTGTTGTCATTCCAACTTCATTCTTTGCCCCCCAATCAACTTACACTCCACCTATTATCTCATGTTGCCACTTCCACTCCCATTTTAATCATAACTCCTAATGTTCATCCTTCCAACATAGATGTCATCCTTAAAAGAATTGATGAGATGCAAAGTAAAGTTGATGCATTACCCCTAGTAATTAAAGGATATCATAGGAGAAATCAAGCATAATCCACTTTCATTTGAGTTATTTCTTATCCATTTCTAGTTTGTTTGGTGGCCCCTAGTTTTGTAATGTATAGTGGTAAAGGGGACCTTATGACACAATTGGGAGTTTGTTTTGATTATGTCTATGATGATAAATTTTTTACAAAGCTCTTCCCTAGAAACTAAAAGGATTATGCAATTGAATGGCTTTATTCTCTTCCTCATAGTTCTATTCATTCCTTCAATGATTTGGCCAATGCTTTTTTACATCACTTTAATGTCAATATTGGTTTTGTTGGTACTCAAATTTGCAAATTATAAAACCCTAAAGATATGCCAAATCTTATGATTAGGTTTTATATGTGAATTTGGCCAACTAACAGAATTGATCAGATTAATCAAAATTCTCTGCACTTTAGGCTTTGTTCAAGCCTAGGCGGGTGTTACCTTGTTTCACCAATGACAATTTACTTTAAAGTTTGCTAGTGACTTCAGAACAGATTAAGGAGCTTATGTAATTTTGTCAATTAAATCATCCACTTCACTTAACCCAATTTGACATATGATTTGGATTAATGTTTTCTATAAATCTTTAAACCCTACTCCTAAAACAGAACAACAAAATTGGATTTTGAAAATATATACAAGGGAATGATTTTCAAAAGAGAATGACCAATACTTGCCTTTGGGTTACAGAGTTTTCACTCTAAGAAGAATATGTGCTTCCCTTTTAGACACAACTCGATTTGCTTGGCAATTCTAGGTCTATGACTTGTATAGACATGCAAATATGTAAGTTATCAGGTTCTTCTTTAACAATCCAATTTAACTTTCCAAAGTTACTGTGATTCACCTATAGGATTTTAATCCTTGCTTGAAGGAGCCCAATAAACAAACCACACAAGAAACATCAAATGTGTTTTGACAAATCAACAATATACTTGATAGGTTGATTTGAATAACAAAGAAAAAGTAAATTGGAGACAACTAAATAAATTATTAGCAATCCAATTCAACAAACAAATGAGAACCAAAAGTTGAGCACCAGAGAATAGCAGTTTCTATTTTGATTTACTTCAAAGTACAAGTAGTGCAATGTCTCTTTCAAAAAATCAAAATCCCAGATAGATCCCGAGCCATAAGGTCTTGGTTTCCTTTTATAAAGGAAGCAACAAGCTTCAGACCTTTCACATTCAAAATGGCTTACAACTACTACACTTCTATTTCATCCTTTACTGCCAGACTGCAAATGCTTAGATTGACCCCTACAGGACCGTGGGAAATTATTACATAATGTCCTTTTGTTTGCCGCCCACCCGCAAATGTTATGAATGACCGTCGTGGGACGGCGGGGCGAAAACCCACTACATTCTCCTCTTGCCACTCTATTGCGGGCCTTAGTTGAAACTGTTGTGGGGACACGATAAGTGATACCTCTTGATGTTATTACCGTAATGCCGCCAGTTACTTTTCAAACCTCCGTGGGACCACAGGAAGAGACTATCTGCACCCGAACACCACTAAGCCACAAGCATGAGATGAACCGTCCACGGGGTAGAGATAGCTTCTTCATATCAACCACTTCCTACTACCAAGCCGCAACCTGTTCTTTTATGCTCTATAGGAATGCGGTATGTGCCATATTTCATTCCTCTTGTTCTCACATAACTGCAAAAGATATTCAATTAACCTACGGGAGAGTGGTAATAAACAAAAACACTCATATAGTCAAAAATAGTCAAGATTGTTTCACAATAGACATGATATATATTCCAGAGACTGGATGTTAGAGCATTTTGGCAAAAGTATAGGTTCCAAAATAGATTGAAGGAAAAGGAGAGAATCAAACCGAACAGGATCAAGCAAATTTAGGGAGGTCCTAACAGGTTTAAAGATTACAATTTTAGATTTAGTAGGATGTAAACAAGGATCAAATGAGTGCAATCATGATTATGTTATTGGATTTCAAACTTTGTCAACAAAGATACACTATCAAATTCCTAATGATGAATTGCAAAGAATATTTGTTAAGGGCTTATTACCTACTATCCAAGAGACAATATACCTAAACAACTATTATTTTTCCATGAATTTGTGTGCAAATGTAAGAAACATTGAATTGAAACTTCTTAAGTCTAATGCACTTAAATATGGATCTCATCCTTCAAAATTTTAATAGGAAAATTTAGTTTTCAAAAGGGTGAAAATAAGCAAGAAAATCAACAAAATGCTCACCATGTTGTTAACTTACAGTCAACTTCAAATGTTATTTAATCTAATTCCCAAGGTGAACTAAGGGACAATCCTATATTATCTATTAATGTAATAAGATCATAGAATACATAAAGGAAAATAGATATGTAAACCAAAACACATTCAAATATAGAAGGGTTCTAACATATATGTCACTTCTATTCAAAATGAACAAAGGAAATATACAAAGAGGTAAGATGAAAATTTGTTATACCTCTTTTACTCTACAAAATGTACAAAGTAGGCATTTGTTCAAGAATACCATCAGTTATGCTCCATGTAGATGTTGACAAGTATCCAACATGTATGGTGCATTTATTATGTGGATGGGATGAGAACAAATGTCAAACTTGTATGGTGCCAACTAGATCATTGTTGCAAGTGGCGTGGACAACGCCATGTGTCAGACGCATACAATGCCAATTATATGATCATGTTTTACAGTACAAATGTCATTAGGTGGCACACGTGTATGGAAGAATAACATGTGGTTGTTGATGTTCCATGTGTCTAACTAGACACCAACATGTGTAGCAATGTGTATAGCCGCACTATCTAGATCCTTGAAGCTAGTCCACATTGGAACACATGTTGGATGTGATGCATAAACTTTTATGCCTTGTTGATTTCCTAATCCTATGTACATGACTCTAATGTGGATGGTGTGCAATAGGATATGTTAAGGGATGCTTCCTATTGGAACCCAAGACATGTCTAGAAAGGACTATGCCTCATAGAGTTGTGTAGAGCATTTTTGTAGGAATGTTAAATGCAAAGGATGTTGTCATCTCAAGTGTGTAGGTGTGCACTATTATAGATGCACAATAGATGCACAACAAAGTAGTTGACCACTTCTATTTATCCATCTATCTAGATGTGGAAATACATAAATTGATTTAGTTGCATATCTAACATCATCCACAAAATTTACCAAAAGTGACTAATAAAATGATGGTAATAGTAAAAGATAATGGATGTGGGTAAGCTAAAATGGACCCAAACATGGGTGAATAAAAGTGGCACAATAATTGGCATTGTGAGACTTTTATTGCAAGCAATCATGATGGTCATCTTGGAGAATTCATCTACCACAAGAAACATGGAGTTACACTAGTGCTTTGTCATAGGTAGTCTTCTTAATAAATCCATGTTAATGATTCCCAAGGTGGTGTCAGAACTAAGAGAGGGGTGTAGAGTCCAAGCTTCCTATTTGCAATATTTTGCAATGCTACAAAGAATGAGAGACTTGATGTGGTTCTCAATGTTTGCACATATGTGAGGCCACTAGAAGTGTTGTTCAAGTGTTGCTAGTGTTTTAGTAATGTTGAAGTGTTGAGTTATTTTGGCATAGTATGCTTCCTAGATGAGTCTCTAGTGTGGTGTGGTGTCTAAAACATAGAGATACTTGAGCTTGTAGAGAAGATTGTTAGACATTAAAAATTCACCAACCTATTTTCCTTGTAAGAGCTTGGTGTAGATCTATGCAAAGTCCAAGTCTAGTGGGTAGAGAGGTTCCTATTCAAAGAAGTTGTGACCACATGATTCCAACATTGTGGTGAGTGCATGAACTAGCTATTAGCTTAGGTAGTTAAATACCTTTTTGTCTTTTCCCTTCTAGTGATTAATAACTAGATGGAATTGCTGTAGACATGCCATCCATTTCATGTGGTGCACATTTTCCAATTTGTTCTGAGTTTGCAAGAATTGGAGTGGCTTGTGATCAAAGTGGATGATTGGACCTCCTTTCCCAAGATGTAGTGAGATCATTGCTTGATGGCTTGCATGATGGTATACAACTACTTTACATGGGTGGAATAGCATTGAACCGTGTCATTTAAAAATCATAGAGTGGTACAAAAATCCCTAACTACATATTTCTATTAGATTCAGGACAGACAACTGAGAGGGGGGTGAATCAGTTGTCAAAACTTTCTTGCCAATTACACACTTAAAATCTTCTTAGTGATTTAGCAGCATATCAATAAATTAATCATGGAAACATCATGCATTCAATCAAGAGCAGAAACACATCAACACATAAGACACCAAGATTTTGACGTGGAAAACCCAGTTAAGGGAAAAGCCACGGGGTGATTAACCCAAGATTGTATTCTCTGTTAGAAGAATAGAAAGAACAAAATGGCACATGCCAATTAGGGCTCACTACCCGAGCACACTGCTCACAAGAGGCTCACTGCCTACAAGAGACACACTGTCTACAAAATAATAAGTATCACATACATGAACTGGAGAATAGCATCTTCACCATGCTTGAATCAGTTCCATTTAAGTCCAATACTTCTACTCTGCCTTTCGCTCTCCTCCTCGCTACCACACTCACATCTCCACAAGCCACACTTTGAAATGACTTTACAATCCCTTATTTATACAAGACATCGACTTAGGAATAATCATCTAAGTTAGCAAACAACTACAAAAATATCCGCAGGATGTGTAACTCATCCGGTCGGCCAATCTCAAGAACACCGTCATCCGGAAGTAGTTCTTCAATTGCGAGCTCCAACTCTAATGCGGACCACCAACACGAACTAGACATGATCCAAAGATCTCCACAAGCTTGCCTGAATTACCAAGAACATCCACACTTCATCTGCTTACTGAAATCCTTCTCTCCTTCATCTGGAACCTCAAGAACACAGTCTGTCATCATTGTCACAAAGGAATAGATGCTTGCGGACCTTCAAACCATGAACCAAATGAGTTGACACTTCACAAAGACTTCCTCAACACTCCCTCAAATCTGTAGAATGGGATAATTCATTTCCAGATCTCACCGAACCTTTCTGTATCACTCTGTCACCTCTGAACACCTACTGGAACCGGTTTTACTTGAGTGGCCACAACATCTTTAGATCTTCATATGGACCTCTAAAATCTTTACTGGATCACCTTAAGACACATATCTACAAACCCTTTAAACTGTATTCTCTTATCCTCATCTTATCTTGGACTTTTATCTTATTGTCTTCACTGTTCTTCATTGTTCCTGATATGACCAATTTTCTTAATATCCTCAGCAAACAATTCATCCAATCCTTATCATTAATGCAACAGGAGTATGTTGACATCAATGACAACACCAGTTAGTCCCATACTTGCAACAATCTCTTCCTTTGTCATTGATGGCAACATATGATGTGAAAAATTGTTTGACCATCAAGACAAGAACTTCTCCTTACTATCACAACTCCCCCTATCAGCAACAACCATTCACATGTCTTATTTTCCTTTCCTACTCCCCCTTTGATCAGCAGCCACTTGTTTTTCACATGTCTTCTCTCGCCCTTTGACATCAATGGCAAAGGGCACATACTTGCAATTACACCACTTCAAAGTCATACCAGCTGCTCCCCCTGAGTAGCAGCTCCTAATCATCAATCCGGACCACAAGATATGACTGTGATATCCACCGAACCGATGCACATCAATGCACCTTAGTTCATCACCGGAGGGGCAATAACCCCTAACTTCTCCCTGAGATACTCAAAAGAGTCCTTAGGTAGAGGTTTAGTAAAGCTGTCTGCAATCTGATCCTTGGAAGGCACAAACTCCAATCTGACTTCATTATTGTTCACTTGCTCTCTCAAAAAGTGAAACTTGATGGATATATGTTTAGTCTTTGAATGCAACACCAGATTCTTAGATATATTTATTGCACTTGAATTATCACAGAAGATTGTGATAGGCTCCTCATACTCCACTCTTATGTCTCTTAGCATTTGTTTCATCCACAAAACTTGAGTGCAACTACCTGCTGCTGCAATATATTCTACTTCTGTAGTGGACATAGATATTGCCTCTTGTTTCTTGCTTATCCAAGAAACCAATCTCTCCCCCAAAAAGAATGCTTCACCACTGGTACTCTTCCAGTCATCCACATCTCCTGCCCAATCAACATCTGTATAGGCATGAAGAGAGAAATCATGATCTCTAGGGTACCATAGACCATACTCAACTATCCCTTTTAGATATCTAAAAATCCTCTTGACTGCCATGACATGAGATTCTCTGGGATCAGCTTGGAATCTAGCAACAAAACCAATAGCATTCATAATGTCAGGTCTAGTTTGAGTGAGATACAACAGTCCTCCAATCATTGACCTATACTTTTTCTGATCAGCCTTGGGAGAGTCATCTTCTTTTCTCAACTTACATCCGGTTGCCATGGGAGTATTCATTGGCTTTGAGTCTTCCATCCCAAATTTTTTTAACAATTCTTTCACATATTTGGTCTGAAAAATCAAGATTCCTTTATTTGTTTGAGTGATTTGTAGACCCAAGAAGAAATTTATTTCCCCAAGCATGGACATCTCAAATTCACTTTTCATTTGATTTGCAAAGGTTTTACACATACCATCTCTTCCTCCAAAAATGATATCATCAACAAACACTTCAAGAATCAAGATATTTTCATGATCAATTTTGAAATACAAATTACTATTAGCAGTACCTTTGTTGAAACCAATCTTCAAAAGATGTTTATCCAATCTTTCATACTAGGCTCTTGGGGCTTGCTTCATTCCATATAGTGCTTTCTTCAACTTGCAGACCATATCACCATGATCAGACAATTGAAATCCATCCGGTTGCTCACTGTACACTTCTTCTTCCAAGTCACCATTCAAGAAGGCAGAATTGACATCCATCTAATACACTTTGAAATCCTTGAAGGAAGCAAATGCAAGAAATAATCTGACTGCTTCAATTCTTGCCACCAGAGCAAAAGTTTCTTCAAAATCAACTCCTTCTATTTGAGAATAGCCCTTGTAGACCAATCTGGCTTTATTTCTAATTACTTCACCAACTTCATTCAGTTTGTTCCGGAAGACCCATTTGGTTCCAATTACATTCTTGTTTCTAGGTCTAGGAACAAGATCCCAAGTGTGATTTTTCTCAATTTGCATCAGCTCTTCCTCCATTGCTTTAGTCCAGTTTTCATCATTGTAGGCTTCATCTACTGTCTTAGGTTCAATCTTTGAAATCAGACAATACTCATCTAAATTTTGAGCAATTCTTCTTCTAGTTTGTACACCTTTGCTTTTGTCACCTATGATCTGATCTTCAGAGTGGTTCAGTCTTACATACCTTGGAACTTTGGGAGTTTCTTGCACTTCTGATTCTTGATCAGGCTCATTAAAACTCATCTCTTCTTCCTGATTTACCGGATCAGTTTGTATCTATTTTCAGAAGAGGCTTGGGCTCCTTGACTCAGAACATCATTCTGATCATCTTCATCATATTCATAAAACCTTGAGGGTTATCAATTCCTTCATCAACCTTCACATTTGTACTTTCTATAATCTTTCTCAGTCTCTTGTTATAACATCGGTATGCTTTGCTTCGAGTAGAGTAACCCAAGAATATTCCTTCATCACTTCTAGCATCAAACTTGCCTAGATCTTCATCTCTTTTAATGTAACATTTACTACCAAAGACTCTGAAATACCTCACAGTAGGAGTGATGCCAAACTAAAGTTCATAAGGAGTCTTACTAGTATTGCTTCTGATTTGTACTCGATTGAGAGTATAGACTGCAGTGCTGACAACTTCTCTCCAATAGATCTGAGGAACATTTGCTTCCATCATCATTATCCTAGATGCTTCCTGGATGGTCCGGTTCTTTCTCTCAACTACTCCATTTTGCTGTGTAGTCCTAGGAGCAGACAACTGTCTCTTTATTCCATGTTTCTCACAGAAATCTATGAACTCACCGGATGTGAATTCTCCACCTCTATCAGACCTTAGACATTTCAATTTTAATCCGGTTTCATTCTCTACCATAGCCTTGAATATTTTGAATTTCTCAAGAGCTTCTGATTTCTCTTTCAGAAAAGTTACCCACATCGTCCAGGAATAGTCATCAATTAGTAACATGAAGTATCTATCACCTTGTACACTCCTGATTCTTGCCAGACCACAAAGATCAATATGAACTAAGTCCAATAATCTGGTAGAAGATTGTTCCTTGCTTTTAAATGAGACTCTGATTTGTTTTCCCAACTGACATTCTTTGCACAAACTATTTGTAGGTTTCACCAATTTTGGAAGATCTCTTACAGCCTGAGTATTGCTTATCTTGATGATATTATCAAAATTCACATGACACATTCTTCTATGCCAAAACCAACTCTGATCAACTTGAACAAATAAGCAACTTTTACCAGAACCAACTAAGTGGAAGATATTACCTTTAGTTTGAGTACCGGATGCAATCTCTGTTCCAAAACTTTCAAAGATTTTACATTTTCCATTCTTGAATCGGAGATCATAGCCTTTGTCCACCAACTGTCCAACAATAAGAAGATTGTGCTTTAATCCTTCAACATACAGAACATTACCCCTTTTGTTCTTTCCATCAAAAGAAATAGTTCCTCTACCTCTAATTCTACCAGCAGAATTATCACCAAACTTTACCACTCCTCCTTCATACCTTTCCAAATCTATGAACTTGCTTTTATCACCTGTCATATGGTGAGAGCATCCACTGTCAATGACCCAATCATCCCTTTTTTCAACTTGTGCAACCAGAGCTCTTTCTATAACTTTATGATTGACAGAGTCAGAGAGCATTGGATCTTCGTTCTTGATGGCAATAAACACCCAATCACTTCCAAATTTGTTTCCTGATTCTGATTCATCATCTGTTACTCCATCATCATCATCTTCATGAAATAGTAGCAATTCTTTTGGAATCTTGATTTGTTAGGTTTTGGCCTTGAAAATCTTTCTGGACATCTTGAGGCAAAATGACCAATCTTATTGCAGTTAAAACATTTAAAAGGCAATTTCCCTTCATACTTATCGGATCCTCTTGGTAGTCTTTTTGCAATAAGGGCTTCAAGTTGAGCAGTTTCTACTTCCTCTTCTTCTAGGTCTTTTCTTGCTTTTTCATACCATGAGAGTTTCCTTGAAGAGTTCTCTCCTGGATCAAACCTTTGTTTACCTTTCACAGAGGCACTGGCTTTGAATGCAGATTTAGTCTTAGGAGGGGCATCTCCAAACTCGGTCATTTCAAAAGCAGCCAATTTACTAGCCAATTGATCTCTTGTGACGGTATGGGCTCTGAATTCTTCAATGGCAGCAACCTTGATCTTATAAGAAGTAGGAAGGGATCTAAAAATTTTGCCAACAATCTCATCTTCATCCAAGACTCCACCAACATTTCTAATTCCACAAACAAGCTCATTTACTCTTGGCATAAAAGTAGTGATATTTTCATCTTCTCTCATCTTCAAATTTTTAAATTTTCCTTTCAGACTTTGTAACCTTGCACATTTGACATACTTGTCTCCTTCATGCAGAAGTTTGAGTTTTCCCAAATCTCAAAAGCAGTTGGTAGGTCAACAACATTTGAAAGCTCTAAATTGAATAATGCACTTAGAAGAGCTTCTATAGTCCGTAGATTGTTTTCAGCATCTGTGATTTTAGTTGGGGATTTCAAGCCACCCTGTGGAGGAGTATACTTCGTTGAAGCCATGTTCCAGTACTACATTCCCATACATTTCAAGTGACATTTCATGTGACTTTTCCAAAGATTGAAATTGGTTCTGTCAAACTTTGGACTATCCTTCTTGTAGGACGATATCCTGGATTTCCTCAAGCAGTTAAGCTTTTTTAGAGGAACTTGGCTCTGATACCAATTGTTAGATTCAGGACAGACAACTGAGAGGGGGGGTGAATCAGTTGTCAAAACTTTCTTTCCAATTACACACTTAAAATCTTCTTAGTGATTTAGCAGCATATCAATGTTGCAAGTATGAGGATAACCAGTGTTGTCATTAATGTCAACATACTCATATTGCATTAATGAGAAGGATTGGATGAGCTGTGTGCTGAGGATATTGAGGAAATTAGTCTCAATCAGGAACAGTGAAGAACAGTGATGACATTAAGGTAAAAATCCAAGATAAGGTGAATATCAGAGGATGTGGTTTAAAGGGTTTGTAGATGAGTCTTGAGATGATCCAGTCAAGATTTAAGAGGTCCGCATGAAGATCTGAAGAAGTTATGGTTGCTCAAGTAGAACCGGTTTCGACAGATGTTTAGTGGTGACAGAGTGTCACAGATTGGTCCAGTGAGCTCCAGAATTGCATTATCTCACTCTACAGATTGGAGGGAGTGTTGAAGAAGTCCGTGTGAAGTGACAACTAGATTTGTTCATGGTTTGGAGGTCTGGAAGCACCTTTTTCATTATGACAGTGATGACAGACCGTGTTCATGAAGTTTCAGATGAAGAAGAAAAGAATTCCAGTAAGCTGATAAAGTACGGTTGTTCATGATGACTCAGGAAAGGTTTTGGTGATCTTTGTATCATGTACAATTCTTATTGGTGGTTTGCATTGAAGTTTCAGTTTGCATTTGAGGAATAACCATGGATATTGGTGTTCTTCCTAAGACAGGCCGACCGGATGTATTACACGTCTTGCGAATGATCTTATAAGTGTTTGCCGACTTAGATGATTGTTCCTAAGTCGATGCCTTGTATAAATAAGGGATTGTGAATTCATTTTGTAGTGTGTCTTGGTGTGGATGAGTGTGGCATAGCAAAGAAGAAGAGTGAAAGGCAGAGCAGGAGTTTTCAGGCTTAAATGGAACTGATCCAGACATGGTAAGATGTCAATCTCCAGTTCAAGTTTGTGATACTTGTTACTTTGTAGACAGTGTGTCTCTTGTAGGCAGTGTGCCTCTTGTGAGCAGTGTGCTCAGGCAGTGAGCCCTAATTGGCCATGTGCCATCTATTTTTCTTATTCTTCTAACAGAGAGTAATCCTTGGGTTAATCACCCTGTGGTTTTTCCCTTGACCGGGTTTTCCACGTCAAAATCTTGGTGTCTCATGTGTTGATGTGTATCTGCTCTGGTGTTTATGCTTTATGCTTTCATGAGTGATTAATTGATATGCTATTATATAACAAAGAGGATTTAAGTAGAATCAAGTTTTTGTACAACTGATTCACCCCCCCTCTCAGTTGTGTGCCCTAGATCTAACAATTGGTATCAGAGCCAAGTTCTTCTAAAAAGATCTTAACCGCTTGAGGAGATCCAGGATGTCATCATACAAGAAGGATAGTCTGAAGTTTGATGGAACCAACTTCTCTCTTTGGAAAGGTTGCATGAAATGTCACTTGGAGTGTATGGGAAAGGCATACTTGTCCGTGGTCACAAAAGCATATACACCTCCACAGGGTGGTCCGACAACTCTAAATGAAATCACAGATGCTGAAAACAATCTACAGACCAAAGAGGCTCTTCTAAGCGCATTAACTGACTCAGAGCTCTGAAATGTTATTGACCTACCAATTGCCTATGAGATCTGGATTAAACTGCAACTTCTGCATGAAGGAGATGAGTATGTTAAGAGTGCAAGGTTGCAGAGTCTCAAAGGGAAATTTGAAAGACTGAAAATGAGAGATGATGAAAATATTACTACCTTTATGCCAAGAGTAAATGAGCTGGTGTGTGGAATTAGGAATGCTGGTGGAGTTTTGGATGAAAATGAGATTGTTGGCAAAATTCTTAGATCCCTTCCTATTGCCTACAAAATCAAGGTTGCTGCCATTGATGAATTCAAAGCCCATACAACTGTCACAAGGGACCAATTGGCTGGCAAACTGGCTGCATTTGAAATGACCAAGTTTGGAGATGATCCCCCCAAGACTGAATCTGCATTCAAAGCTAGTGCCTATGTGAAAGGTAAACAAAGTTTTGATCTGGGAGAAAACTCTTCAAGGAAGCTGTCATGGTATGATCAAGCAAGAAGAGACATGGAAGTGGAAGAAGCAGAAATAGCTCAACTTGAAGCCCTCATTGCAAAGAGACTGCCAAGAGGATCCGGTAAGTATGAAGGAAAATTACCCTTTAAGTGCTTCAACTGCAATAAGATTGGTCATTTTGCCTCAAGATGTCCGGAAAGATCTACAAGGTCAAATTCTAACAGACAAAAGTTCCAAAAGAATTGTTAGTATGTTCATGAAGAAGATGATAATGAAGGCGTAACAGATGATGAATCAGATATAGGAAACAAATCTAGAAATGAATGGGTGTTTATTGCCATCAAGGAAGAAGATCCAATATCCTCTGAATCTATCAATCATAAGGTTGTAGAAAGAGCTTTGGCTGCCCAAGTTGAAGAGAAGGATGATTGGGTTATTGACAGTGGATGCTCTCACCATATGACAGGTGACAAGAACAAGTTCTTAGATTTTGAAAGGTATGAAGGAGGAATGGTAAAGTTTGGTGATAATTCTGCTAGTAGAATCAGAGGAAGAGGAACTATTTCTTTTAATGGAAGAAACAAAACTGGTAATGTGCTGTATGTTGAAGGTTTGAAGCACAATCTTCTCAGTGTTGGACAGTTGGTGGACAAAGGCTATGATCTCCAATTCAAGGATGGAAAATGCAAAATCTTTGAAAGATGTGGAACAGAGATTGCATCCGGTACTCAAACAAAAGGTAATATCTTCCACTTGGTTGGTGCTGGTAAAAGTTGTCTGTTTGTTCAAGTAGATCAGAGTTGGTTATGGCATAGAAGGATGTGTCATGTAAATTTTGATAAAATCATCAAGATAAGTAATACTCAAGCTGTAAGAGATCTTCCAAAATTGGTAAAACCTACAAACAATTTGTGCAAAGAATGTCAACTGGGTAAACAGAGCAGAGTCTCATTCAAAAGCAAGGATTAGTCCTCTACCAAATTATTGGAATTAGTTCATACTGATCTATGTGGTCCGACAAGAATCAAGAGTATGCAAGGTGATAGATATTTCATGTTACTGATTGATGACCATTCCCAGATGATGTGGGTTACCTTTCTGAAAGAGAAATCAAAAGCTTTTGAGAAGTTCAAAATCTTCAAGGCTATGGTAGAGAATCAAACTGGATTAAAACTAAAATGTCTGAGGTCTGATAGAGGTGGTGAATTCACATCCGGTGAATTCATAGATTTTTGTGAGAAGCATGGTATAAAGAGACAGTTATTTGCTCCTAGGACTCCACAGCAGAATGGAGTAGTTGAGAGAAAGAACTGGACCATCCAGGCAGCATCCAGGACAATGATGATGGAAGCAAATGTTCCCCAGATGTTTTGGAGAGAAGCTGTCAGTATTGTAGTCTACACTCTCAATCAAGTTCAAATCAGAAGCAATACCGGTAAGACTCCTTCTGAACTTTGGTTTGGCATCACTCCTACTGTGAGATATTTCAGAGTATTTGGTAGCAAATGTTACATTAAAAGAGATGAAGATCTAGGAAAGTTTGATGCTAGAAGTGATGAAGGAATTTTCTTGGGTTACTCCACTCAAAGCAAAGCATACCGGTGTTACAATAAGAGACTGAGAAAGATGATAGAAAGTACAAATGTGAAGGTTGATGAAGGTATTGAGAAGCCCTCAAGATTTTATGAGTATGATGAAGATGATCAGAATGGTGTTCTGGTTCAAGGAACTCAATCCTCTCCTAAAAGTCAGATTTAGACTGATCCGGTAAATCAGGAAGGAGATAGGTCTGAATGAGCCTGATCAAGAAGCAGAAGTGCAAGAAACTCCCAAAGTTCCATGGTATGTAAGACTGAACCACTTTGAAGATCAGATCATAGGTGACAAAAGCAAAGGTGTGCCAACTAGAAGGAATGTTGCTCAAAATTCAGATGAATGTTGTATGATTTCAAAGATTGAACCTAAGACAATAAATGAAGCCTGCAATGATGAAAATTAGACCAAAGCAATGGAAGAAGAGTTAATGCAAATTGAGAAAAATCACACTTGGGATCTTGTTTCTAGACCTAGAAACAAGAATGTGATTGGAACCAAATGGGTCTTCTGGAACAAACTAAATGAAGTTGGTGAATTAATAAGAAATAAGGCCAGATTAGTCTGCAAAGGCTACTCTCAAATAGAAGGGATTGATTTTGAAGAAACCTTTGCTCCGGTGGCAAGAATTGAAGCAGTCAGACTATTTCTTGCATTTGCTGCCTTCAAGGATTTCAAAGTGTATCAGATGGATGTCAAATCTGCTTTCCTGAATGGTGACTTAGAAGAAGAAGTGTGCATTGAACAACCGGATGGATTTCAGTTATCTGAGCATGGTGATATGGTCTACAAATTAAAGAAGGCACTGTATGGTCTAAAGCAAGCCCCAAGAGCATGGTATGAGAGGCTGGACAAACATCTTTTGAAGATTGGTTTCAATAAAGGTACTGCTGATAATAACCTATATTTCAAAATTAATCATGAAAACATCTTGATTGTTGAAGTATTTGTTGATGATATCATCTTTGGAGGAAGAGACAGTATGTGTAAAACCTTTGCAAATCAAATGAAAAGTGAGTTTGAAATGTCAATGCTCGGTGAAATGAATTTCTTCTTGGGTCTGCAAATTTCTCAATCAAAGAAAGGAATCTTTATTTCTCAGACCAAATATGTGAAAGAATTGTTGAGGAAATTTGGGATGGAAGATTCAAAGCCAATGAATACTCCCATGGCAACCGGATGTAAGTTGAGAAAAGATGATGACTCTCTTAAGACATATCATACCAAGTACAGATCAATGATTGGAGGATTATTGTATCTTACTCAGACTAGACCAAATATAATGCAGGATGTTGGTCTTGTGGCGAGATTCCAGGCTGATCCCAGAGAATCTCATGTCATGGAAATCAAAATAATTTTTAGGTACTTAAAAGGAACAGTTGAGTATGGTCTATGGTATCCTAGAGATCATAATTTTTCTCTTCATGCATATACAGATGCAGATTGGGCAGGAGATGTGGATGATAGGAAGAGTACAAGTGGAGGAGCATTCTTTTTGGGAAAAATATTGGTTTCTTGGCTAAGCAAGAAACAAGAGGCAATATCCTTGTCTACAACTGAAGCAGAATACATTGCAGCAGCAGGAAGTTGCACTCAACTTTTGTGGATGAAGCAGATGCTAAGAGATATTCAAGTAGAATATGAGGAGCCTATCACAATTTTCTGTGATAATTCAAGTGCAATAAATATTTCTAAGAATCCGGTGTTGCATTCTAAGACCAAACATATATCTATCAAATTTCACTTTCTGAGAGAGCAAGTGAACAAGGGTGAAGTCAGATTGGAGTATGTGCCCTCCAAGGATCAGCTTGCAGATATTTTTACTAAACCTCTTCCCAAGGACTCTTTTGAGTATCTCAGGGAGAAGTTAGGGGTCATTGCCCCTCCGGTGATGAACTAGGATGCACTGATGTGCATCAGTCTGGTGGATATCACAGTCATATCTTGTGATCCGGATTGATGATGGGGAGCTGCTACTTAGGGGGAGCAGCTGGTATGATTCTGATGTGTTAAAGTTGCAAGTATAATCCCTTTGCCATTGATGTCAAAGGGGCAGAGAAGACATGTGAAAAAAAAGTGGTTGATGATCAAAGGGGGAGTAGTAAAGAAAGAGAAGACATGTGAAGAGTTGTTGCTGATAGGGGGAGCTGTGACAGAAAGGGGAAGTTCTTGTCTTGATGATTTTTCACATCATATGTTGCCATCAATGACAAAGGGGGAGATTGTTGCAAGTATGAGGATAACCAGTGTTGTCATTGATGTCAACATACTCATATTGCATTAATGAGAAGGATTGGATGAGCTGTGTGCTGAGGATATTGAGGAAATTAGTCTCAATCAGGAACAGTGAAGAACAGTGATGACATTAAGGTAAAAGTCCAAGATAAGGTGAAGATCAGAGGATGCAGTTTAAAGGGTTTGTAGATATGAGTCTTGAGATGATCCAGTCAAGATTTAAGAGGTTTGCATGAAGATCTGAAGAAGTTATAGTCACTCAAGTAGAACCGGTTCCGACAGATGTTCATTGGTGACAGAGTATCATAGATTGGTCCGGTGAGCTCCGAAATTGCATTATCTCACTCTGCGGATTGGAGGGAGTGTTAAAGAAGTCTGTGTGAAGTGACAACTAGATTTGTTCATGGTTTGGAGGTCCGAAAGCACCTTTTTCATTATGACAGTGATGACAGACTGTGTTCTTGAAGTTTCAGATGAAGAAGAAAAGAATTACAGTAAGCTGATAAAGTGCGATTGTTCCTGATGACTCAGGGAAGGTTTTGGTGATCCTTGTATCGTGTACAATTCTTATTGGCAGTCCACATTGAAGTTTGAGTTTGCATTTGAAGAATAACCACGGATGTTGGTGTTCTTCCTAAGACAGGCCGACCGGATGTATTACACGTCTTGCGAATGATCTTATAAGTGTTTACCGACTTAGATGATTGTTCCTAAGTTGATGCCTTGTATAAATAAGGGATTGTGAATTCATTTTGTAGTGTGTCTTGGTGTGGATGAGTGTGGCATAGCGAAGAAGAAGAGCGAAAGGCAGAGCAGGAGTTTTCGGGCTTAAATGGAACTGATCCAGACATGGTAAAGATGTCAATCTCCAATTCAAGTTTGTGATACTTGTTACTTTGTAGACAGTGTGTCTCTTGTAGGCAGTGTGCCTCTTGTGAGCAGTGTGCTTGGGCAGTGAGCCCTAATTGGCATGTGCCATCTATTTTTCTTATTCTTCTAACAGAGAATAATCCTTGGGTTAATCACCCCGTGGTTTTTCCCTTGACCGGGTTTTCCACGTTAAAATCTTGGTGTCTCATGTGTTGATGTGTATCTGCTCTGGTGTTTATGCTTTATGCTTTCATGAGTGATTAACTGATATGCTATTATATAACAAAGAGGATTTAAGTAGAAGCAAGTTTTTGTACAACTGATTCACCCCCCCTCTCAGTTGTGTGCCCTAGATCTAACAATCAATAAATTAATCATGGAAACATCATCCATTCAATCAAGAGCAGAAACACATCAACACATAAGACACCAAGATTTTGACGTGGAAAACCTGGTTAAGGGAAAAGCCACGGGGTGATTAACCCAAGATTGTATTCTCTGTTAGAAGAATAGAAAGAACAAAATGGCACATGCCAATTAGGGTTCACTGCCTAAGCACACTGCTCATAAGAGGCTCACTGCCTACAAGAGACACACTATCTACAAAATAATAAGTATCACATACATGAACTGGAGAATAGCATCTTCACCATGTTTGAATCAGTTCCATTTAAGTCCAATACTTCTGCTCTGCCTTTCGCTCTCCTCCTTGCTACCACACTCACATCTCCACAAGCCACACTTTGAAATGACTTTACAATCCCTTATTTATATAAGACATCAACTTAGGAATAATCATCTAAGTCAGCAAACAACTACAAAAACATCCACAGGATGTGTAACTCATCCAGTTGGCCAATCTCAAGAAGAACACCATCATCTGGAAGTAGTTCTTCAATTGCGAGCTCCAATTTCAATGTGGACCACCAACACAAACTAGACACGATCCAAAGATCTCCACAAGCTTGCTTGAATTACCAAGAACATCCAGACTTCATCTACTTACTGAAATCCTTCTCTCCTTCATCTGGTACCTCAAGAACACAGTTTGTCATCATTGTCACAAAGGAATAGATGCTTGCGGACCTTCAAACTATGAACCAAACGAGTTGACACTTCACAAAGACTTCCTCAACACTCCCTCAAATCCACAGAACAGGATAATTCATTTTTGAATCTCACCGGACCTTTCTATATCACTCTGTCACCTCTGAACACCTACCGGAACCAATTTTACTTGAGCGGCTACAACTTCTTCAGATCTTTATGTGGACCTCTGAAATCTTTATTGGATCACCTTAAGACACATATCTACAAACCCTTCAAACCGCATTCTCTTATCCCCATCTTATCTTGGACTTTTATCTTACTGTCTTCACTGTTCTTCATTGTTCCTGATATGACCAATTTTCTCAATATCCTCAACAAACAATTCATCCAATCCTTATCATTAATGCAACAAAAGTATGTTGACATCAATGACAACACCGGTTAGGCCCATACTTGCAACAATTTCCACTCAGAGGATTCCAAACCTCTGACATTCCAACTAAAACATCTCAAACAATCCATAGAAGCTTAGAGGTACAACACTAAACTAGGTGCTAATTTGGGCGCTAATTTGCACCTAATTTAGCACCTACTTGTTCTAATTGGCGCAAAAAATAGAGCCATATCGATAAATAGCACCGACTTTTTCAAAAAATTGGAGAAAAATACATTAAAATAGTGGGTGGAAGCAAAAAAGGAGCTAAAAAGGGAGCTAATCACAGGGATTTGTTGTAGTGATGCTACAAGTCATCAACAAGATCTTCTCATAGATTCTAATTGTCATCTTAATATATCATCATTCGTCTTAATGCTTCTAATTCCCATCTTAATATATCATCAGTCATCTTAATGCTTCTAATTCCCATCTTAATATATCATCATGAAATCATCTCTGTTGACCACAAACATGCTCAATACAACTTTACTTGACATTAGTCAAGGCCTAACATCCAACCATGAACATCAGCAACCACTGCTAGCACACCATCAACATATTATATCATCGTCATAAGAATCTAAGCATAGTGTTGACATCAAAGACAACCACATCAGTGACAAACTTAGGTAACATATGTGCAATGCTCATCAGTGTTGACATCAATGACAACCACACAACTACATCAATGACAACCATATGTACAATAGGTTAGACCCAAGGTATGAGAATGTTAATATCTAAGTAGGCAATGGATATTTTGACAAGGAGGATGCAAAAAATGTTAGGTATATGGTAATATTTATAGAAACATATAAGATAAGGTCAAATGTATAAGAATGAGTAGAGGTAGGAATATGTAAAGGATCAAGGAATGAACTTAACTTTATAAAATTATTAAGACATTCTCTCAGAATAAACCTATAACTAAATAAGAATTGACATGGATATAGAATAGAATAACTTTTAACGTCCACGAGGCTAAAAATAGCCTATGAGACAGTCAACCCAATAAAATTTTCTTTTGTCTTTCAATTCTTCTTTTGTTCAAATATATAATGAGCTCTCCGACCTTATCGAATGACCCTTCTATGAAAAGACCATGCCAAGAAGTCACAGTTAGGATGCCCACATATTTTACCCTGATGTCTGTGTAAGCATCACACTCCAAAATAAATTGTTTTTCTGATTCCACTACCCTAGAAGTGCATAAAACACACACTCTCTCTTCCCACATTTCTTTAGGCCTCTTCCACCTTCCAGTTTCACATCAGAGCTGATGAGAGGTAGTTCTAAGTTGACCAATCAAAATCTGAACTCTCCAAGGGATATTTGCCCCAATGTATGATTTTTGTTGATGATCACAAGTGAGCTTAAACACCTCAAGGTAGTATTTCTTCTTTCTCCCTAAAGTACCATTCCACATAGACTTACATAATTTATCTATAAAAAAAGCTTTTATTTCATTTCCATTCATAGGGAAAGCATTCAAATTGATATTTCACTTATTCATCCACTTGTTTTGTTTCATCCAGGATTTCTTTATTTTGCTTATAGCCTCGTTGAAAACTACCGTAGGCCACCTACTTGTTTACATCTGCTCAATTCTATTGAGATACCTTAAGAGACACACCACAACAATGGCTTCCATTGGAACAACCCTTGTTTCAACTAATAAAATCTCATACGGAGTTATAACTTTTATCTTGAACTTGCTAGTGATCTTGTGCTTTTGGATTCTCTCTATTTTCTTCCACTTGGACTTTGACATACTACGACCCCAAATCTCACACCCATAAAGTACCATCAGACTTACTAATAGTCCAAAAAGGCTCAGAATAGTTTTCCAATCCCATAATTATTCCTCTCTGCATCTGTTTTGGAGGGCATACCATGCTTTCCAACCTCCCAAATTTCTTTTCTTTCTACAAGTCTCCCAACTAAGCTTGTTGTTAAAGTCAGTCTCAAGATATTTGTACTCATTTACTTTTTCAAGAATACTTCCCTTAGAGAAAAGCGTGTGCTGGATCTTTTTCTTTTTGTTGGAGAAAATCATGATTTTGGTCTTGTTGGTATTGACTTGCATACCAACAGCTCTGCAAAAGTGCTCAAGAGCATAAAGGTGCTTTTGTAATCCATGGGGGGTCTTAGCAATCAGAATAAGGTCATCAACATATAAAAGGAGTCTTATCATATATTCCCCTAGTTGCACACCATCCCCATCCTACAAATTCAGCCACTCTTCAAGCTTGTCAATGTATAAGCCAAAAAGAGTAGGGGGTAAAGGGCACCCTTGTTTAACTTCGATGTCGCTCCTTAAACTTTTTGAGATGCCTACTGAAGTTCTAATTTTGACTTGAACCTCTTCGTAAAACCTATGGACAACCACTCTTAGATGCACTTGAATGCCAAGTTCCTTCATCCTACACCAGAACTTATCTCTAGGGACCATATCAAACGACTTTTTAAAGTCAACAAAACAACAGTAAGCTTCTTAAAAGTATAATATTATTTTAAAACTAGAAAAAGAACCCAAAAAAAATACAAATTTTACAATTATGCACAATATCTTTTCAAAGTATAATATTATTTTAAAAGTAGAAAAAGAACACATGACGTTGGAAATTCAAAGCTGAGTTGCAAAGGGAGAATGGAGAAAATGAACCATCACAGAACAAGAATAAAAATGTTTTTTGTTGAGTCAGCAAAAGAAACAGATTAGAGATGAGGTGGTGAAAAAGGTAGAAGCATAAAAGGTATGGAAAAGAATAAGTAGAGAAAACGGATAAGAGCAAGGACAAAGGGATGGACCCATGCTTCCACAGGGAAGATGACAACAACAGAGGAAATAAAAACAAGTCGCATGATAAATATACTAGAGGACCTACACTTGCACCAAAAAATGTATGAGGAGGTAGTGCCAATCCAAATTTGACATGTTTTAATCCTTTCTCAGTTGCTTCCTCAAGTGGGTTAAGTGGGATGGTGTCACTGCTTTGTTTCCCAAACCAAATCTGTCGCCAAAGTTGGTAATTGCCAATGATCCTACTAACACGCGTCCTCCTTCTCTATCTTCATCTTCTTTTGTACTCACCTTTTCCCTGCCTTTAACTTTTAAAGGCGTCACACTCTTCGTACTCTCACCATTGTTGGGGAATTAACCCAATCAACATGAACTTTCTACTTCGAGCATAGCTTGATTGCTTCCCCGAGCCAAAACATTGATTTGTGTTTGTTTTTGGGGAAGCAAATTGCATATTGCATGTTGGGTAAACTTTAGGAGGATGCCCATTAGACAGAAATTACATCTCACATCCACAATATTGGCTTGTAAAATCATCTTGTGGATGAATGTAAGAGAACTATAATCTTCACCTAGCTGTGAAAACAGGCTAATTCACCTATAGGGTGGTTGTCACTTGTAATGATGGGGAAATTTGGAATTTGTTGATTAATGTATTAATTTAATGCCTAATTATGCTTAAAACCCTAATTATGCAAAATCGTAAATAAATGAATGAATTCTGACAAATGCTCACACACAGAGATGTTATATTCAAAGTAGATACATACTAGATTTTGAGATTCAGGATGCAAAAAAGTCAGGGGTTAAAGAGCAAGCGCCCAAGCCCAAGGCAATAATTTCTTCAAGGATTTCTAGAAGTTGTCTACTACTGTTCACCACTAACCCAGAGGTTTTTAGGCTTGCAAATCTGGAGGGCTTCGAGGCAGGTGCCCAAGCCCTGGTAGTGGTCTTCTTCTTAGATTTGGAATCTACACATTCTATCACGACATTCTGCAACTCCATAGGCTGCACACATAAAACACACAACAATAGAAATTGCACACAAAAAATAGAATGTTCTTTTATTGATTTGGAAACACATTACATTACAAAAGCTCAAATACAATCAGAGGATCAATCCTCCATAGGCTGCAACACATTATAGCTTCCTATCTCCAGACTCTAGAACCTTCTGCCTTCTGTAACCTCAAATCTGTTAGGGTTTCTATTTTCCTACCTTTTCTTGACTCTACACTTTCCCCCTTATCTCTACTACCACCAAGGGTTCCCAAAAATAATCATATATAGCCCTTTTTGGTGGCCTGCAACTAAATTTCAAAATTTGCAACTCCCTCCAAAAATAGGTCAACTTCCGGGAAGTATAACTTTTGATTTGGGTGTCTGATTGACGAACTGTTTGAAGTGCCAGAAAGCTCGCAAAGTGAACTATCACACTAGAAATTCATAAATGGATTTTTGTAAACTTTTTGGGGCATTATGGGATGTTTTAGTGCCTCATATATGATTTTGAAACTCTTGAGGAGACCTCACAAAATTAAAACTTTAATATCTTGAAATCCAAACATGATCTTGAGCTGAAATTTACCAAGAATGCTTATTTGACTATTTCGAAGCTTTGGGGAAAATTTTAGACTCAACCGCTTCTCTGTTATGGACTTACTAAAAATAGTAAATTCTGGTATCCTTAGCCTGGTTGGAAACTTTGAAGGTTCTGAATCATTATTCAAGCAAATGGGTATCCAAAACCATAAATTTTGAAAAGAAATGAAAACAAAGTCATCAATTTTGAATCAACATTGTTTTTGGGTGATGCAAGATTGCCCTTACACCTCTAGATGCTATTGCATCAGACACCCAGGGCAATTTGAGAAGTGACCCTGTCATGTCTCAGGAGTTAGAGGGAAACCAAGAAGGTTAACCTCAACTTTAGATAACCAGGATGAATCTTCAATAGGCCTTCCTCTCCATTTAACTAGGTACTCTTCATATTGCCTATTTCTTGTGCTTCTACCCACATGGATATCCAAAATTTCTTTGATCTCCTCCTTTTTTGAAGTAGGTGCCAAAATATTCCACTATTCTTCTATTGGTCCATCCTCTGTTCCACCATGATATTCTGTTAAATCAGCAATGTTGAACATAGGGGAAATGATGATCCCACTCGATAGCTCTACCTCATATGCATTTCCTGAATCATGCTTCTTTAGGATTCTGCATGGTCCAAATTTCTTCATTTTTAACTTATTACATGTTCCAACTGGAAACCTTTCTTTTCTCAAGTGAACCATGACTTCATCTCGTATCTGAAATTCCTTATATTTCCTCTTCTGATCTGCCTTAGCCTTGTACTAAATATTCATCTTATTAATGTGCTTTCTCACCTCTTCATGCAAACTCTTCATGTGTTCTGCAAAGTCTTCAGCTTCGACACTTGTTTGTTCTCCCTTGTCCATCTTCCTTAACTCTGAAGCATTTCTTGGACTACTCCCATATACAATCTGGAATGAAGATTTACCTGTAATCCTATTGACAAAATTGTTGTAAGCAAATTCTGCCTGTGGTAAAATTAAATCCCATCCCTTGGGTTTATCTCCTACTAAGCATCATAGCAAGTTACCCAAACTCCTATTCACCACTTCTGTCTGTCCATCAGTCTGTGGATGGTGTGCAGAATTGAACTTCAAATCTATCTTCAACTTCTTCCACAATGTCCTCCAGAAATAACCAACAAACTTGGTATCTCGATCTGAAACTATGCTCTTAGGTAGACCATGTAATCTCACCACCTCCTTGAAAAATAACTCTGCAATATGAACATCATTAGTCTTCTTACAAGGAATAAAATGTGTCATCTTCAAGAATTTGTCCACCACCACAAAAATGGAATCATGTCCTCTCTTGGTAAACCAAGAACAAAATCCATACTAATATCATCCCATGGCTTCTCTAGTATAGGTAATGGATGATATAGCCCTATATTCTGATTTGTTCCTTTTTCCGACTAACACACTGTGCAACTCTGCACAAATTTGCTCACATCCTGCTACAATTGTGGCCAATAATAATGCTCACCAATAATAGCAATGGTCTTATCTCAACCAAAGTGTCCAGCTAATCCCCCACTATGCTTCTCCTTAATCAAGTTCTCTCTCATGGAACTCCTCGGAATGCACAACTGGCTTCCTCTAAATGACATGCCATCTTGGATTATGAAATCCAACCATTTTGTCCTATCCAAAGTAACAGGTTCCAACCAAGCTTTCCAAGCCTCTAAAAAATCTAGATCTTCAGAATATAAACTTTTGAGCTCATTGGACCCAACAACCTCTATCTTCATTTCTGTCAATAAATTTTGCCATCTGCTCAAGGCATCTGCATCTCTATTGGACTTCCCACTCTTGTGCTTCAAAATAAAATTATAACTCTACAAAAACTTGACCCATTTTAAGTGCCTCTGGTTCAACTTTCCTTGACTATTAAGATATTGTAAAGCCTGATGATTAGTATATAAAACAAACCCTTTTGGCAAGAAATAGTGTCTCCATTTCTTCAAAGCCTAAACTATTGCATAAAAATCCTGATCATAAACAAAATATTTTTTCTTGGCATCATTAAGCTTCTCACTAAAATAGTCAATGGGCTTACCTTCTTGACTCAAAACAGCTCCTATAGCACTGCCACTAGCATCACAATCTACCTTAAATACCTTATTGAAATCTGGAAGTGCCAATACAAGTTGCTCTATGACTTTCTGCTTCGATGTATCAAAACTCTTGGCTGCTGCTATAGTCCATTTAAACCCCTTTCTATCCCCTCTCATTGTCTCAATTAGGGGTGCACAAATGCTACTAAAACTTTTGATAATTTTTTTTGTAAAAACTTGCCAAACCATGAAAATATATTACATTTGTAGCACTCCTTGGCATAGGCCATTCAATGATAGCCTCACCTTCTCTGGGTCCATCTTAATACCTTCCTCTGAGACAACAAATCCTAGGTATACCAACTCCTTCTTTGCAAAACTACATTTTTTCAGACTAATCAACAACTTCTCCTCCCTCAGCTTCTCTAAAACTCTTTTGATATGCAATAGATGCTCATCCCAAGTCTTACTAAAAATCAAAATGTTATCTAAATAAACAATAACAAAACTTCCCAAAAATTCTTTCAATACCTCATTCATGAGCCGCATGAATGTGCTCAGTGCATTGGTTAGCCCAAATGGCATGACTAACCATTCATACAAATCTTCCTTTGTCTTGAAGGCTGTCTTCCATTCATCTCCTTCTCTAATTCAGATATGGTGATACCCACTCTTCAGGTCAATCTTCGTGAAGTACTTGGCTCCACTCAAACAATCCATTATGTCATCCATTCTAGGCAATGGAAATCTGTACTTGATCGTGATCTTATTGATGGATCAAGAATCTTTACACATTCTCCACTCTCCATCTTTCTTTGGAGCTAGTACTGTAGGTACCGCACATGGACTTAGGCTCTCCCTTATCAGTCCCTTCCTTAGCAGTTCATTAACTTGTCTGTTCAGCTCTTCATTCTCTACAGGAGTCATTCTATCAGTTGCCTTATTTAGCAAACTAGCTCCTGGTATCAAATCCATTTAATGACTTATCTTCCTCACATGTGGTAAACCTTTTGGTACATTATCAGAGGCAATATCCTGAAATTCTTCCAACAGATCTGAGACTTCTATTGGTACATCTTCACATTTCTCTTGACTGATCTTAGGAATCAATGCAAAGCAATGACACTCATGCTTCATACCCTCCAAAAATTTCCTACCATCTACCAAGCAAATTCTGGCAGTACTACATACCTTTTCTTCTACCTCCTTCAAGGTCTTCAACTTATGACGAACTCCATCCTTTGTTAGGGAATAGGTGTTTGCACGATCATCATAGATAGCATACCTATCATATTTCAATGGCCTCCCTAATAGCATATGACATGCATCCATCAGTATGATGTCACACAACACCTCATCATGGTAGTCACCAATATTGAACTTCACTAAACACTACTCATTGACCAAAGCTCTATGGTCCTTCTGCAACCATGCAATCCAATATGGATGTGGATGCTTTCTTCTTGTCAACTTTAACTTGTTAACCATCTCCTCTGAAACAAGATTGTTAGTGTTTCCACTATCAATAATAATATTACAACACTTACCTTCACATTTGCACCTTGTGCAAAATAAAATCTTCCTCTAGTATGGTTCTTTCTCATCATTCAACAAGATTCTTCTAACAAAGAGGGTTTCTCCCCTTTTAGCATCTTCAAAATGCTTAGACTGTGCATCTTCATCTACATGTGCAACTCGTGCATTACCTTCAGGTCTTTTATTTGTCCTTCCTTGATGTTGCGAACACTCGTATGCTCGATGCCCTTCTTCTCCACATTGGAAACAGGTTCCTCTGAAACCTCCTCTTCTAGGTCCTTGCCCAGGTCAACCTCTTCCTCTTCCTCTTCCTCTTTGCTCACTATTGTTTTGGTCACGAGAGTGGTAGGCATTATCTCCTCTCTAATTTCGACTGGTGCTAGCTTCTTCACTTTTCTTTT